>WNWU01000005.1:34657493-34720112 GCA_012654045.1 Ptyas mucosa | reverse complement strand
GAGGTTGTTGATGGAGATATGGTATAGACAGTGGAGGGGGGAGGGGGAGAGGAGGGGAGGGAGGGAGGGGGGGAGGGAGGGAGGGAGGGGGAGAAATTTGTGGATGTGTCAGGAAGAAATGTTCTGTCCATGTGCGTTGGAGAGGGAGTGAGGACATTATTATAAGCGGGAGTTGTGGAATGAGGTGAGCAAATGGGAGAAGCTCAGGACAAAACTGGCCGGAGGCCTGGAGTTATCTGCAAAGGGTGACTGAAGGGGCCAAAGAAATGGGATCCTTTTCAGAAGCATGAGTAGCAGGAAACTGTGAGCAGTAATAAGGCCAAGAGCCAGGCAAACATGCCAACCTCTGTAATAGTGACAATAGTTCACAGCAGTGATAGCAAACTTTCTCCTTCTGAGTCAGAAAGAGAGAGATGCCAAAATCTCAGCAGCAATTCAGGCCAGAGGCAACAGATGCCTGGCTGAAGAGCCTGAAAAACACCAACTATCAACCACATCTTGGATGGCTAAAAGATAGCCAGAAGTCAGGCTGAGAAGAAAACGATGTTTGTTTTTACACATTGTAAGTGGGAAGGCAGCAAAGGATAGGAATAAACTAAGCTGGGGTCATTAGCTCCCTACATTAGGTGTAGGAGAGGAAGGAAATAAAATGATAGACATTGATATAAGAAGCATACAAGAAATAGGCATAGCTATAATACTTATAGAATATAAATTGTAAGATAAGAACATAGAAAAGTTTAGAATGTGTGATTCAATGAGCATATATCTATAACTGTATATCTATATATACATATGTACGTAGCCCTTGGGTTATGAAAGCAATTGGGACCATAATGTCCATTGCTAAATGATGCAGTTGTAAAGTATGAAGTCATATGACTACATCACTTAGCAATAACAGTTCAGAAGTCCTCATGCCTTCAACCTCGCATGATGATGGCATCTGACTTCCTCCTGGCTTCCCAATTGATTTTGCTTGTGGGAAGCCAGCAAGGAACACTGGAAATCACAAGAACACGCCTGCAGCTTGCTGTGACAGCATAATTGTAAACTAGACACCAAAAACAGGAACATTGTAGCAGTCAGACCTTCACAAGTTTCAACAATCACTGAATGTGTGGTTGTAACTTGAGAACTATATATGTATCTGTGTCACTCATTCATTCATTTATAGAGCCACTGAATTGTATATACAACCCTGGAAAAAAGTGGACATGCTTTCAACGTTTTTGTAAAAAAAATTAAAATGCTGTAGTATAAATTCTGTGGTACCAGTTTATAGTGTGAGGGACCTTATGACTGAAAGTTTATCCATTACCTTCCACAAAATAAAGTTTACAAATCAAGTAGAATCTCAGCTTGCTGTTCCTATGTTAACTCTGTATATGGAATATTTGTTCAAGGGAAACAAGAACAATTTTAAATTTTGATAATATAGTTCTGATAAATTCCGGTAATTCACCTATTATTTCATATACAGTAAGCAAAGATTTCCAGTGTAGATACTATCTTGCAAGCCAATATAATTTTGCCCTCATTTTGCCACCTGGGAGGCACCTGCAACGGACTGATATAAATCAGTATAAGCCATATGAAAAATACTAAATTCCCTAAATATTAAATACTATTACTGAAGTTCCACCCTAGTTTTGATAGCTACTACATACCCTGTAAATTAGGGCAAACGCAATCAAATCTTTCCTCTCCAAATTCAAACTATTACTGCATGCTCCAAAACTGCTTATTTATTCATTCTCTAACCCCTATTTATCAATACAGCTGTCTCCACTGTTAACCAGAGGGAAGGAGAAGCTTTTGGTCACTGTAAACTAAAAAGAAACATCTGTCTCTTTCATGGTTCAGTGTGTTTGTGTATGTGCATATAACTGTCTTCCCCTCCCATCCCCCAGTACCAATTTCTGAAAATAAAACTTACTCTCATGGTCTCCCATAGCCCCACGTGGCTGTGAAAGACAAGAACAGGAGGAGCAGCAAATATTTCACTTCATCATATTTGAAAAGAAAAGGAGAGTAAGCGAGAAGAGAGAGCACACATTCTTGTGGCATTCCAAAGGTCCCAGGACACTGATTCCACATGCCTGAGCTGAGCCCTCAGTGACTTGGGAGTCTTAAAAAGAGCATGGATTTCTAGGCAGCTACCCAAATTCAACACAGACAGTATTCTATCTCCATTTTTTTAATGGCCGAAGAGTAATAGGGGTGATGGAAATTAGGATGTGGGGGCAGTTGCAGAGTTGGATGAAAACAAGTGTGCCATGCAAAAGGTAGGCTGAGTACTCCTTTAGAAGGAAGAGCTACATTGATTTGTAACTAGAAAAGGGGGATTATGCTCATACATGGTTACGCAATGAATGAGTTGTTCAGAGCATTGCATGTCATTCAGTCTCTGTAAACTTTCTAGCCTCAGGGCTGTCTCAAACTTTTCCGCCCGCATTTCACTGCCACCAATCCTACCCCCCAACACAAACACTCCATCCATTTTGGTGGAAACTGCAAAGTTAAAAGCTTCCTTCCAAAGAGGCTTGCTTGAAAACACGCTGCACAAGAGCTCCAGCAGACCGTGGCTATATATAAATACCATGGCATTTGCATGTGTTTGGATAAACACATGATAAAATTTTAAATGTTAACACTTCCACATGCAATGTGGAAAGAATGTTTTTGCTAGAGTTTGACATGGGGGAGGAAGGAACATTTAAATAGGGTTGACCAAAGAATGTATTTTGAAATGTCAATGTGTTCTCTCTCAGCTAAAATGTTTAAGTTACAAAACTGCAGTATTAGAAGCTTTGTGGTTGAGTTTTGTAATTAAATTTAATTACAAAATTCTTCCCATTTCAAAACTAATAGGTCTTACTTTCAAAATATATCTTAAGATGATGTGTGGGCCTGTGCAGGGGTGAAATCCAGCAGGTTCTGACAGGTTCTGGAGAACCGATAGTGGAAATTTTGAGTAGTTCTAGCAAATGCCACCCCTGGCTGGCCCCAGAGTGGGGTGGGAATGGAGATTTTGCAATATCCTTTCTCCATGAGTGGGGAGGGAATGAGGATTTTGCCATATCTTTCCCCTGGAGTAGGGTGGGAATGGAGATTTTGCAGTATCCTTCCCCTGCCATGCCCACCAAGCCACACCATGCCCACCAAGCTATGCCCACAGAACCGGTAGTAAAAAAAAATTGGATTTCACCACTGGGTCTGTGTGTATAAAAATTCCCTTCTCACCCTTATGGGTGATATGTATCTTCCTCAATCTCGGGTTCTCTATCAGAGCTTTGGGAGTCTGAGGGTTCTGTGGAGTATCTTAGTTCTATGCAGCATCTATTGGACAGAGAGCTCTGATGTTGTTCCTGGGATTTGTTGGAGCCACTCTCCCAGCTTAGGAGTCACAGTCCTGAGTGTTCCTATCATTACTGGGACCACTTTGCTTTTTACTTTCCACATCCCCTCTAGTTCCTTCTTCAAACCGTGGTACTCCTTCATACTCCTCCTTCCTAATGGTGTTGCACTTGGCATTGCTAATTTATCATAACCAGTACTTGCCTGTTCATCTGCTTCTGGAATTCCCACAGGATCTTAGCCCTGTTATTCTCCAGTCTCCCCATCTGGACTTGGGACAGTCTAGCCCATAGACTTTGCAGATGTTCCTCTACACAATGCCAACTACTTGGTTGTGCTCTTCAGTATATAATGTTCCTGCTTGAATTTTTACACTCTGCCACTATGCTTTGGACTTTTCTGAGGTCTCTGCATAGTCTACACCTTGGGTTCTGTTTAGTATGGTAGACCCCTGTTTCTATGGATCTGGTGCTTAGTGCATATACTTGATAGGATTTTTCAATGTCTGCCACCTTAGCTATCTGTCAGCGATATATCTGTGTGTGTATCACATAATTTTATGTATATAATCATGTAATTTTAAATGAGTATCAGTTTTGCAGCTAAAATTGAGTTCTCATGGCATATCTACCTTAGCACAATCTTCAACATTCCAATCATCTCCAACATCTCAATCAATAGCAAGCTAAAGAAAAATAGCGTTTTTGAACCTTACCTCACTCAATTTGGCCCAGTTGAAGGACTTCAGTGGATGAGATGGCTGCGGGATTGATTTTTTCTTTAGGCTAATCTCACTGTTGCTGAACGTGGTGGTGGCGGTGGTGGAAGAAACTGGAGGCAGACTGACATTGAAGAATGGAGGTGCTCCAGGTGGGGGTGGAGGCCCACCTGGAAGTGGTGGCGGAGCTGGAGGAGGAGGACAGCTAGAGAAAGGAAGAGGTGGGGGAGGCGGTGGCAACATCTCTGATGATCGTAGAGAAGAGGACAAAGAAAATGGTCCACCAGGTGGTAGTTGAGGAGGAATTGGGAATGTACTATTCCCTTGCTGGAAAAAGAAGTAATATTTGAGAGCAATCAGTAAAAAAATACTCATTTTTATTGCATTACCAGAAATATAGCACCCCTCCCCAAACATTGTAAGAATCATATTAGTGATTACTTCATGTTGGTAAGGGTGACAAAATGTCAATATTTTAAAAATTTCCATTTTAAGGGTCATCCAGTCCCTGCCAGGTAGGTATGGAAACCTGGATAATCTGCAGGGCTTCTATGAGGAATATTTTGACTAATTAGCGATAGCACTTAGACTGATATACTGCTTCACGGTGCTTTATAGCCCTCTCTAAGCAGTTTACAGAGTGAGCATATTGCCCCCAACAATCTGGGTCCTCATTTTACTGACCTCGGAAAACAAACCCAACCAAAACAGAACAAAACGGAAGCAATGACCAAGAATGAATTAAAAACACTGGCAATATAAGTTGCCATAAATGTTGTCTTCTCCACAGAAAACTTCTAATCTTATATTTCTGTTTAAGTAAATTGTCAGGTTGCGATGTTATCTCGAATAAATTTCATTTCCAAACAAATAGTCTTTGATGAAAGCTTTCATTTATTGAGAATAACAATCTGTCCCCGACTCCATTGCAGTTGAAATTGACCCTCTGACCCCAAACCCTTCCCTTTCCATTCCCCAATTCTCAGCGTCTCATTGGCCAACTTCCAAGTCACTCTCCTCATCTCTACTACTTCAACTCACAGGAATGTGCCCCCTCCCATCCCATCTCCTAGGGGATATTATCTCCCGGGAAAATAAGTAGGTGAAAAATCAAGCTGCTTCTTCTTCTCTCATGTCAGCACTGGAGTGAGTTGTAGCTTAGAGTGTTGACATAAATTAGGGGGAAAAAAGAAAAAGGGCCCGTATCCTACCGAAAATTCATTCAGCTGAACAACAAGGTCACTCATTTGATCCCGAGTTTGGCGAAGCTCCAGGGATTCCCTTTGCAGCTTGTCCTTCATTTTATTCAGTGTCTTCATCATTTCATCTTTCTCTTGGGTTTTTATGTCACATTCTCTTTCTTTCTTCTCTAGCCTGCTCATCAGTTCAACATGTTCTACAAACAGTAGAGGGAAAACTAAGTAATCGCAAGCAACCAAAATATATAATAAATCCAGAGAACCTAAACTATAAAGTGGTAGGGGGAGAAGAGAATTTCATTAAAATATTGATGCAGATTACTCTAGATGTATAAAAAAAAACCCTTTACACTGAAAGTCAGCATGTTTTTTTTTTAATGAGAGTGGCACTCAAAATAGGGAGATCAGTCTAATGTTAAAAGGCATTGTCAGCTGCGCTTTAGCATCGGTAAACTAGTAATACAAGAAAACACATTCCCTGAGCTTTGTCCTTTTCTAGATTACCTGAAGTTACATGTCTAAATTCCATTTTTTCCCTAACTCTGAAATAATCACATACCTTTCCGGAATTTCTCTGCTTGATCTCTCCATTGTTTAACTTCATTTTCATTTACCAACCTGAATGAAGATAAGGTCAGATTATTTAAAGCCCATTCCCCAAAAAATTAAATAGAAATATTCCTAGAAGAATAGGAACATATTAGGAACTAATAGCACAATAAGCTCATTTCTAAACTCATTTCTTGTTATTGCTGTTAGCCTTTTAGATAAAGTTAACTCTCTATGTTATAGTATAGTTTAATGCAAATTTTACTGGGCAAAAACATAGACATTATTTTGACTAATCTTATTTTTACATAGATGAAACCTTATATATGAAGGGGCTCTTATCTTAAACATATTGCGTGAATAAAATCCAGTCCCAGTTTTCATGCTTCTTACATCTTAATGATGTTCTTGACATTGAAGTTTTCCAAAGTAGATACATCTGGATCATTCCCTCGTTCATCCTGAAGAACAATTTGCTGCAGTATCCTGTCTAAAAGTTGCCATTGTTGAAAAGTTCCCCCATTTCTTTTATCTGCAATCACAAACACCAGTAAGGAAACTTAGAGATCTAATCACAAGCCCCTGAAAGCAATTTCTTTGAATATTATAAATGAGCACATGTGAAAAATATATTTACAAGTAATCCTCATTTAGTGACTACAATTGGGACCAGCAACTCAGTCACTGAATAAAGTAGTTGCTAAGTGAACCTGCAACTGTGCTTAGAAACTTACTTCAGTTTTCCTTTGCTTAGGATTAGTTCTCACTTGATTATAATGACAGGAAAACCTGGTTTCCCAGAGAAAATGTGAAATAAAAAATGAATAATGCTTAAAAATAAATGAATTTCTATTATCCACCTCCTATGCTTTTTTATGACTTCCAAAGAAAAATTTGTAGAAAGATATTCAAGTTATTCCAAAGCATGAATACCTATGTGGCCAATAATTTCCAACTTATGGAAAATGGGCTTTTACTTACCCAGTAAATTTAATTGAAAAAAAGGGAAGAATCTCTGAAATGAAAAACAGAGCCTGCTAAGTATTCCCTCTTAGGTAAGTCCTTTTTAAAATTAAAAATAAACTATTGCACACTTCAGTTCTTGACCTGAGGATTATGGATCATAAGCTTGAATATTTGAAATAGTCCTGCAATGACCAAATAAGATTTTTTAAAAAAATTCTTCAAGTTACAGTTTTTCATTCAAAGCAATTTTTTATAACCATACAAACTACCTTCAAGTGAACTCTGGCAAAGCTAACATATTTCCCTCTCCCTCCCTCCCTCCTTCACACACACACACACATACAATAATTTTGGGGAACACTTTAGTTCTTGCCCAACGTTTTAATGAAACCACATAGATGCTGTTATAGATGCAGCTTCTGCTTGCCAATAGTATTATTCATTTTCAATTTCAGGTTGAAAACAAGCTGAAGAGATTTATACCATAGTAAGTTAGAGGAGATGCTTTGATTCCTTCTAGAAGTTTATCTTTTTAATTCATAATCTCATGCCATTGATTATTCTAGTTTAGAGGGACAGGAGCGGAAGTTCAAAGCATGAAATGTGGCACCAGATTCTTTATTTCTGATGTATATCTTATAATACAGGCAGTCCGTGATTTACAACAGTTTATTTAGTGACTGTTCAAAGTTACAATGGCACTGAAAAAAATGCCATTCTGATAGTTTTTCATGTTGCAGCATCTCCATGGTCAAAATTCAGATGATTGGCAACTGACTTATATTTATGACTATTGCAGTATCCCGGGGTCATGTGATCACCTCTTGTGACCTTCTGACAAGCAAAGCCAATGGGGATGCCAGATACACTTAACAACCATGTTATTAAGTGTAGTGATTCACTTAACAACTGTGGCAAGAAAGGCCATAACATGGGGCAAAAATCACTTAACAACTCTCTCCCTTACCAACAGAAATGTTGAGCTCAGTTGTGATCGTAAGTGGAGGACTACCTCTATATGTAACTCAGGGGTGTCAAACTGATGGTTCATGGGCCGAATGTGTCATGTGAAGGCAACACACACCCCAGCTCCGTGAAGGGAAAAAACATCATGAAACGTCATGTGACAATGTGACACCGTGAGTTTGACACCCGTGATATAACTGTTCGGCCTTCAGACACACAAACATGAGGCAGAAAAGTGCAGCCAACAGACCCAGTATGAACAGTTCCACTCTGCATTAATGTGTTGAACATGTCAAGCCCAAATTTTAAAGTGGGCTGCAAAAGTTCAGTAACTGTATATTTGCTCTCAACACCTCCAATTAAATTTGAGTGGCTAACTTCAAATGAAAACAAATTATATTTAGTTGTTGCTAGACTATTAAATAAATGTAATATTCCCAAATTTGTACGATATACTTCAGAGAAATCGCTAATTTGCTTTTCCAATTAGGGCTTGAGAACTTTTTATTTATCAGTTCCCATGAAGTAAGATGGGAATGAAGTATTTTCTGTGAATTTCCCATAGTATAACAAGAGTGTTCATCTGGCCAGTGTTTTGTTTTTCATCAAGATTCTGTGTTAATTAAGAGTGGAACCTGCATATCTCCAACTCTTAACACAAACGTTCTTTCTTGTTCCTTTAAAAAAGAAAAAAAATCTAATAATTTAATCAAGTTGAACTTCGTTTCCAGATGGACTTCATCCAACATTTCTCTTTTTATTGCTTGTTAAGCAAGAAATGGCTGCTTCATGTTTTTTGGGGGGAGATCTTAAGTGGGAACAGGAAAACGTGCTCTGGGAAAGCCAGCTGTCTACAGGCAAAAACTCTGTAGTGAGCTAATCTATCTCTACCTTTCTTTTAGTTGTATGGAAATGGTGAGTCTGAGAGATAATCCATACTGCATGGTCACAATGTATGAGTAATCAGCTTCCCAGAAGATCAAAATTGTCTAATGAATTAGTTTCCAACTTTGCAAAAGAATAACAGGTCGTATCTTCCTTTCCTTTCTTGGAAAAGTAGTGCTAGGATCTATTTTGCAGCCACTAATCAATTTGTATCTGAACCATTTTCTTCTGGACCTCTAATTAAGTGGTTCTAGTTGGAGAACCAGAAGGGGAAATCATATTATACTACCATGCACAACTACTGCACACTAAAGATAGGATGTACTGGTTTATTATAAAACCTTTGATTATGATTAAGTGTGTAAGACTAAGTGTTTTGCTATCACATATCACAGGATGCATGCCAAAGCACCTGCTAAGATTGCTTTGGCAACAACGAGATATCAGGATGCCATGTATCTTGCCCAAGTGATCAGGAAAATGAAATGCAAAAGACAAGATTATTTGATTGAAGGAGTACGCTCCACCAATATTTTAATAAGTTGGTCTATTTTCCCAAGTCTGAAAATGCTCTTGACTGTTCCATTGTGAGCAGTCTATGGGAATGTAGATTTTCCCCTTGTTATATTATCTCTATTTAAATGACACATGGTTCTTGCAAGGCTGACAGATTCTACCAAAACCTTTATCTTTCCTGCTTTGGGGATAAAAAACTAATACACAGCAGTGAATAGCAGAGTAGTTTCAGAAAATATTAATTTACCTTCCTATCTCCAAAACACTGTAATGGGAGAACCTTACTAAGAATATACCCCTACTTTCTCTTCCCATCTAACTCTCCACCCCATGTAGCTTTCCAACTCTTCTCCCATCTTTATAGGGAGAACTAAAGGAGATACTACCTGGTTTGTTTGTGTTTTTTTTGTCTTAAACAATATGCAAATTTGTAAAGAAATTTAATAAAGCTTCAGTTTTTGCCGCTTCTGAGGAACTCTTCTACTTGGGAATATTGAGTCCCTTCTGGGAGAAGGGTGGTATACAAATTAAATTAATAATAATAATAAAAAAATATCCCTTGAATCTGTCCAGATCAGCTTCATTTTAGGATTCGAACAAAGCTGAAAAACATTCCTACTACAAGGAACTGGACAGCTGCTAGGTGAAGAAAAAAAGATCAATGTTCATTTTGTTCCAGTAAAGTTATCCTTTGTTGTAATATTGTAATGTTCTATGTTGTAATACCACAATGATGTGATATTACAGTCCATACCAAAACACTAAAAAATTTATTTTTTGTATCCCAAGTTTATTATTTTTACCAATAACTCAAGACAGCAAACATATCCAACACAACTTCCACCTCCTATTTTCCCCACAACAATACCCTGTGAGGTGGCTTGGGCTGACAGGCCCAAAGTCACCCAACTGGCTTGCACAGCTAAAGTGGGACTTGAACTCATGGTCTCCTGCTTTCTAGCCTAGTGCCTTAACCACTAGACCAGACTGGCTAATGGTAATTTTTTTAATGATTTTTTTTTAATTTTATTTATATGCCGCCCTTCTCCGGAGACTCAGGGTGGCTTACAATGCATTAAGCAATAGTCTTCATACTTTTGTATATTTTATACAAAGTCAGCTTAATGCCTTACGCACAGTCACTCAAGCACTCGTCACTTCTCGTCTGGACTATTGTAACACTCTCTACATGGGGCTCCCCTTGGGGTGCACCCGGAGGCTCCAACTGGTGCAGAATGCGGCCGTGCGGGGGATTATGGGGGCGACGCGCGCTCCCATGTGACTCCTCTCCTGTGCGAGCTGCATTGGCTTCCAGTGGACTTCCGGGTGCGCTTCAAGGTGTTGGTGATCACCTTTAAAGCGCTCCATGGCTTAGGGCCGGGGTTTCTACAGGACTGCCTTCTGCCACCAATTGCTTCCCACCGGCCAGTTCACTCCCACAGAGAGGGCCTCCTCAGGGTGCCGTCAGCCAGACAATGTTGGCTGGTGACCCCCAGGGGGAGAGCCTTCTCTGTGGTGGCACCCACTCTCTGGAACGATCTACCCCCAGAGATACAAGTGATTCCAGACCTCCGGACTTTTCATCGGGCCTTAAAACCTATTTCTTTCAATTAGCCGGGCTGGCATGATTTTATGTTTACATTGGTTTTTAAAATTGATATTGATTTTAATTAAATGTTTTAAAATTATGGGCCAAATTCTATTTAAATTATCTTAAAATTATTTTAATTTTTGTATATAAATGTTTTATTCTGGCTGTTCACCGCCCTAAGTCCGAAAGGAGAAGGGTGGTATAAAAATTCAATCAATCAATCAATCAATCAATATTGCCCCCACAACTGGGTCCTCATTTTACCCACCTTAGAAAGGATGGAAGGCTGAGTCATCCTTGAGCCTGGTGAGAATTGAACTCACAGTAATTGCAGGCAGCTGGATGTTATATGCTGCCTTAGTAGGGGGCATTAGCCTGCTATGCCACTCAGGCTCCTATATGGTAAAAATGTGGTAATAATCCAACACACTGTATTATGAAATTTGAAGGGGGTACATTTTTGGCACCAGCCTCTTGGATCATTAACTTTACCAACTAACTTTCTTCTTACATATCACAGCACTTTCCCTTTGATTGGGAGAAGAAATGATCTACTTACAAGGCATTTGTAAGCAGTGCTGGAGTACAGACAGTAAATAGGGGTAAGCATCTGTGTGCTTCAACTTCTTCTTGATCAGCTCAAACATCTGTGAGGCGCTTTTTGTGTCAATGTGTACCTACAACAGAATACAGAGAAAGGCAAACAAAAATTATAATAAAAACATCATCATGAGGCATCTTTTAAACCAAGTAGCCAAATCATCAAACACATAAATTTCAGAATGTAAAAAGGTGAGCAGAATAAGGTGATATTATATTAGTTTGTGGAAAACAACTGTCAACATCTTAAGATCATATTAAGATCAGCTGCTTGCAATTATTGCAGGTTCGAATCCCACCAAGGCTCAAGGTTGACTCAGCCTTCCATCCTTTCTAAGGTAGGTGAAATGAGGACCCAGATTGTGGGGGCAATAAGCTGACTTTGTATAAATATACAAAAAAAGTATGAAGGCTATTGCTTAATTGCTTAATGCACTGTAAGCCGCCCTGAGTCTCCGGAGAAGGGCGGCATATAAATCAAATTAAAATAAAATAAAAATAAAAATAAAATAAACATCTATGCTCATCAAGAAACTGAAACCCAATCTCTTGCTTATAGCTTGCATTTGCTGCATTATGCGATGTCTGCATATGAGAATAAAATGCCACATTTTAGAAAGAAAATAATAATTTGTGACACTTTTGAAACTCAGTTGGGCTATTGGAGAGGGTATCTATTACAATTAGACATGCCAATTAGAATGCTACTTGACACCAGGATGCCTATTTAATGGTGGATCCATTCACATCTACCAGGTTATTACCAGAAAGAAAAGAAAGTATTTTACTACATTATAGGTAATTACTACAAGATGTCACAATTTATCTTTATTTTTGTTATGGTCAGAGTTACCTAATCTAAAACAAGCCAATAACATACATTAAAAAGGGATTCACAAAATGCATCAGTTTGGGGATGGAATGACCTAGCAAATTATGGAAATTTTCATTTACTTCTGGAATACAGGCGGTTTGATGATTTCTGGAAATATATTTTCCAAACAAAAAATTGTGTGGTGTGTCCAGTGTTGTGGACAAAATAGATTCAATCTACTCCAGTAATACTCCCTGGGTTAACGAATTTTTCCAGTTGCTAATATTAAGAATGTATATGTTACTTTTGCTATTAAAAACTAAACAACTGATAGGGAAAATATCTACCGTATATTAAAAAGGACACTGTTAAAACCAATAATTGAATCTATTGTGCTTGGAATAAGAAACATGTAAAATTAGGTAGGCTTCTGAAAAAAAAAGACTGTAGCACATTAGTGGTTTTCTTTTTTCATATCCTCAGAATAGATGACATTCATGTTGCTCTGCTCACAAATCTATTAAAGAACACTTTTATATTATAGAACATACTTATCTTTTTATCTTGCCTGACAAAGTATTTGGTAACTTCTATATTCTACTCTATTACTGTTATTTGAAAACCTATCCTTATTTTTATGCATCAACATTTTACTGGACTTACATCTGACACTGAGTGTTGTTTATGTATACACCAGGGCTGTCAAATTCCTGGCCTGCGGGCTGGATATGTCACACGCTGGGCATTCCATGCCCTGTTTAGCGAAGGGGGAAAAAGTCCCGATACATCACATGATGCCACCATGACGTGAGTTTGACACTCCTGGTCTACACTGTCTGTCTACTAACACTACAGTAGATGGGAACTACCGTAGCCCTTATGGGGACAAATTCATAACATTAGAACATGTTCTAACCTTTTTAGAAAAAGAAGCAGTAAGTGCAATCATGTGAATAATTCCAGTGTAGTGCAATGTAGCATGGCTTTGATATACTAAGTACTTGTTTAAGTCTTCTAGGCTTCAAATAAAAAAAAAGGTCTCCATTGAGGACTAAAGGGCTAAGCTGCAGCAGGTGCTTGCTTCAAAGAGAAGTGAGGAGCTGTCCACTGAGTTCCTAAGATTCATGGTGCTGAATCCAGCACTAGATCTACAGCCCCTTAAAAGTGGACAGAACTTGGGGGGTATCAAGTTAAAGATGTGTGGAATTGGAACAGCAAATGTACAAACACCCAAATTGTAGAGACACATTTTATCCCACAAAAGGCCATTTTAGGTGGCCAAAGCCTAAGAGCAAAGACAGATACAGAACTTCAGAATAATAAAGATGGCAGATCTAAAATAGAGATAAAGAAAACTGTATTGGAAAAGAACTCTGGGATCATTCAGTGTCTTTTATTCCCTAAGTGAGCAAGGCATATTAAGCAATCTGGACCAGCGAACTATTGATAACCAACAAATATTCCTAAGACTCAAACTATAAATGCGTGAATGAACAAAAATCAAATTGTGGGATTTTAAGCCATCACTGCCATACTAGTCCAGTTACATGTTGGGGACCTGACAAGATCTGAATTAACTTAATGACCAGATAACTTTTTTAAAAAAAATAATCCTTGTTATACTTTTTGTTCTGTATATATAAGAAAGAAAACATCTCATTTTTCTTTAGTGATATGAAAACCGTGCCTTTGTCCTGCAGAAAAATCTGGTATATTTATAGTAGTAGCTTCGGCAAACTAACAGTTCTTAGCAGCAAAAGCAAAAACACCCACCATTTCAAACCTCTTTGCAAGTTCCAAGTCATCTTCATTTCGAACCATCTCAAAGAAATCTAAGTGCCTAGAGGAAAAATAAACATTTTCATCATCTATATGTTATTCATAATGATGTGAACTCAGTTGGAATTAGTTTCCACATTTGATATACTGCCCTTAAATTAATATGGATGGGGGGGGGCTACATACAGATATGATTTTCATGACATAATAAAAAGCAAAACTAGATCAATGTGCTTATTTAGATTTAAGCACAAGGCAGATGGTATCTTGAAAAACTGGAACTGCTGTTTGAACCACAGAATAAGACCAACTGGGAGACAACTAAAAGTTATAAATTGGCATCAACTGAGATAATCAACTAAGGATTAATGTTAAATATATAGCATGCAGATTTATTTATTCTCAGAGGGGAATATAGTGATGACCACTGTACGTTAGTTTGGAGGTTTCAATTCTTTCTGTCTTATTATTTGCAAAATTTCCTTCCCCAGCTCCATTTTTCTCCAGATTTTTGTTTTAACTCCCACCGCCCCCCTTAGTTGGAAGAAGAATTGTTTTCCAATCTATACTCTCTTGCTCAAGCTACTGTATAGTTTCAAGACTTTAAGCAGAAAGGGGGCAATTGCCCCTATATATTGAAATCATGCAGTTCATTTTATGATTTAGTTCATTTTATCTACATCAGTTTCCAGCTGGCATGATAACTGCAATTAACATCAAGTGGAAATGTAAAATATGACTCAAACATAAAATATTGGAATAGGAGAAAATAGGATAACAAGACAACAAGAAATATCACAGCATTGATTCAATTAAAAGAGCCTGGGTGAACAAAATAAGGCTTCAGCTGGCAACCAAAAGTTTACAAGGCTTGATACCAACAATAACTGAACTGGTAATTCCATGGCCAAAACATCTGCATTAAGAACACCAATATACATTCTAGCAAATGCGCTGTCAAAACAGTATCCTTCCTTGGAAGGACTAGGTTAGCTTGCAAGTAATAACCTCGAAAAGCTCTGTAGGTCTTAAGTCAGACTCAATTCAATCTTTATGCGAGCATTTTAAATTTCACTAAGTAGCAAACTTTGGAATAACTAAAATACGTTTACACTTGGTTGCTCCCTTCAACAGTCTAGCTGTAGTATTCTGTATCAACTGCAGCTTCCAGACCAACTGAAAGGCAACCCTGCTCAAAGCACATTGCAATATTTAGTTCTAAACTGATAGTTTAATATCCATGTAGACAGTGTACATATTCATTAAGTTCCCATGCATTTAATAAGCCTCCATATTTAGAGTCTGTTGGTATCCAAACCATACTGATTCCTCAGGAAGCAATACAATATATTGATAAAAACTTCAGTTATGTTGTGCTAACTGTACAATTGAAATTGTTGGTGTCAATTGTGAGGTGCCAGAACATGTACATTATGTGATCTGAAATATATTTTTCTTTAAATGGCCATGTTATGCTATATTGAATTGAATTAGAAGACTATACATTTGTCATTACAATGTAGTCTTTTGCTTCACCTGTCCAATGTTGCATTTTCATGTCCTCTGAGTTTGTCAATAACTGGCTGAATACCCAGCATTAGAAACTCATATCGTAGGTGCAGTCGGAATTCCAAGTTGTCCTAAAAGAAAAAAAAAGAAAAGAAAAGAAAAAGCCCTCAGATTCAAATCCTGAAAATATAGCTTAGAGAATTTAGAGAAGAATTAATTATGCCTCAAAATTCTGCCAGCTATTTTCAGAGATTAAATGACAGAGATTAAAAGAAATTCAGCACATACACTCACCTCTCCACTACCTGCGTTCAATACAGCATTAATAAAGGACATGATGGCTGTTTTTAGGTTCACTTCATCACGATATCTCCCCATGCTTCGGTCTAGCTCATTGAGTAGAGTCTGTAAAGCAAGAGAAGTGGTAATAGCAAGACAGGGTAGTAATTTATTTATTTATCATTTAATAAATTTCCAGAAGTTGTGGGTGCTCCAACGCTGGAGGCTTTTACGAAGAGATTAGACATTATTTGTCTAAAATAGTATAGGGTTTTCTGTTTGAGTGGAAAGCTGGACTACAAGATTTCCAAGATCCCTTCCAACTCTGTTACTCTGTTATTGAGATGGACTGGACAAAATTATAATAAAGGATAATTAATTTTTTCAAGACCATGAAATCTGTTCAGATGCTTTAATGGGTTTGGGTAGTTAAACTGAGAAACTAGGCTTCATACAATACTGTGCATTATTTTTAAGTCAGATGGAATCAACTGGATAGCTTTAATCAACTGGCGCTGTGGTGGCACAGTGATTAGAATGCAATATTTTAGGTGATTCTGCCCACTGCCAGGAGTTTGATCCTGACCATCCATCCTTCCAAAATCAGTAAAAAGAGGATCCAGATTGTTTGCGGGCAATATGCTGACTCTGTAAACCAGTGGTGGGTTGTACTGGTTCACATTGGTTCAGGCGAACCAGTAGTAGCAGTGACAGGAGGCTCCGCCCACCCGCCCAGACGTCATAAAATGCGCTCTGTGCAGGCAAACCACGTAGCAAAGGTAAGTGAAACCAACCACTGCTGTAAACTGCTTAAAGCACTATGAAGTGGTATAGAAGTCTAAGTGCTATTGGGGCTATTTATTTATTCTTTTCTTCCATTTAGTCTCCCAATCATCACTTGCTGCATTAGGTCACTATGGATTGGGTTGGGTTTGGCTATACCTATTTTGTATGAACCAAGCTACTATGGCTTGTAGACGTGACTACAACAATGTATTGCATATCTCAGTGTATTCTATTCAATCACAGTAATTAAGCAAATCAGTATTGCTAATTGTCTGCTTTTCTTATTTATTGATTTTTTTTGCTGTTTCTGGATACCATTCTTGGATTGTGCCTGAACAATACGATGTATTTAATTCCATTTAAATTTAGAATGAAAAACTGAGACTACAGAGCAAGGATAGGTAAAATGGTACCCTTCACTTCAAGCCAATGTGGGAGTTGTATTCAAAAACATCTGGAGATTATCTATCCCAACTCTGGAGAGTAGCCTATGTACTGTTATCCTTTTAATGCTCAGCAATCAACCTTGAAGTGAGATATTTCCTGTTTGTTTTAAAAAAATTGATAGCCTACTATCCAGAGGATCATGGGGCTTACATTGTAACTCTTGGCTTTTTCCCCAGAGTAGATCTTATTTTCAGCATAACAGCCCATATGTTAGGAAATGTTCATACTATGTTATTTTCTTCCTTGTAATTGAAATGAATTCTTCTTGTCTTTCTGGGTATTTAGACATCTAGACAAATAATCATGCATGCTTTTCAAAATTGAAAGCATTAGCTGAGTTCTTTGTTCCCACTTATTTGTATATGTGAATGACTGTTTGAGGTAGCTATTCTATATTAAGGATGTATAACAGATATTAAAATCTAAAATTGTTAAGAATTTGAGGGATAATTTGTGTTAATCATTCTTCAGGTTAAAAGAATAATACACTGATGAAAACACTATTGCAAAAGTCCGCTGTGTATAAGCCATATATCAAGGAATAAGTCTCCATTTTGGCATCTGTAATACACATTCACATACATGTATTTATATACATATGTAAAAAGGGAGACGGTTGACCATGCTGAGTGGAACAGAAGAGATTTGTGCTTACTACTTAAGAGAATTTCTAGATTGGAAGAAGATGATGTATAGACAAATTCATTATATTCATCTAGGAAGGGAAAGTTTCAAATGAACTTCAAATAATTCCTCCTTGGAATTATTAACCCACAATTTCCTCTTCAATCGGAGACCAAGAAAGCCAAAAAAAAAAATTCCTTCTACTCAGTGTCTTCACTTCTTTGTCATTTTGGCTGAGAGGATTTTTCATCATTAATTTTTACTATTCAGGAAGAACGTTAATAACACTTTTGCTGTCAGTGCCAAATAGCCACTTGTAAAACATTAGGGCTGATGTTTGAGGCTAAATAGTTAATATCTAAGGGAAGAGGCAGGGAGACCTATGATGACTGACTGGAATTAACTTAACTCAGCAAGATTCAAGCCCTGTGGAATATTCCATTCTCTGGGCAAATCTAAATGATATTGCCTAGATGACAGGAGGTATTTCCTTCTAAAATGTCAATGGGGACTTAAAGGATTTCCTAGATATTTGCATACCTTTGGTTATAAATATAACATTAAAATGAGAGATATCAATTATACATTCCTTAGCAATGATGTTCTCTCTATAAAATACATAAGGTGTAACTGCTACAGCTGAATATTGTGAAGACATTTTTCTGATAATTTTTTTATATGTTCTGATAAAATGTCTGTATGTTTCATAACTCACCCCTTTATCCAGAAAACTATTATAATTCCTCACAATTCTCTGTCCATACTTTGGGTAAGAAGTTAATCCAAATCTCAAAATAGTTTTAGATGATTGATTTAGAGCACTATCATATCAAGCATACTAAAAAGCAGAGACATCACCCTGCCAACAAAAGTGCGCATAGTCAAGGCTACAGTTTCCCCAGTTGCAATGTATGGCTGTGAAAGTTGGACCATAAGAAAGGCTAAGCGCCAAAGAATTGAGGCCTTTCAACTATAGTGCTGGAGAAGACTCCTGAGAGGCGATCAAACCGGTCAGTCCTAGAGGAGATCAACTCTGACTGCTCTTTAGAAGGCCAGATCCTCAAGATGAAACTCAAATACTTTGGCCACCTAATGAGGACTCCTCACTGGAGAAGACCCTAATGCTGGGAAAGATTGAGGGCAAAAGAAGAACGGGACAACAGAGAATGAGGTGGCTGGATGGAGTCACTGAAGCAGTAGGTGTGAGCTTAAATGGACTCCAGAGGACGGTAGAGGACAAGAAGGCCTGGAGGAATGTTGTCCATGGGGATGCGATAGGTCGGACATGACTTCCCAACTAAGAACAACTATCATATCAACCTTTTGGGGGTGACTAGATGTTTTGTTTTCTACAATAACTGCTGGGTTTTAATCACAAAAATCTGACAAGCATTACTTCATGAATATTCATAATGATAGAAGCAGCCAAGTTAGATTTAACTTTGAATCTGTTATGCTAATGCTAGCACTTCTGACACCAAACTGAAAGAAAGAAAGAATGCCTAAAGTACCTTGAACAAGTTTGAAGTACCTTGAACAAAGAAAGGCTGGCATTTAGGCACAGACTCAGAAAAACAAATAAACAAGCAAATAAAATAAAATTATGTTCATAATGGAACTAAAAAAAAAAACCAAGCAGGCAAAGATTCATCCTTAACTCCTTTTACACTACACGTGTATATACGGACATTCTGCACATTCATGGAAAAGATAGGATGTTAGTTCCTAAAGGTTCATAAAATACTCTGAAAACAATAAACAATAACTTGTCAAAAATGTACACACATATTCTGTAAAAACCATACTGTTCCATACTAGTTAAGAAATTACCGTTTTCTCCAAGTTATTTTTATTCACTTTTAGATTGTTAAAGAGAGAGATTAGGCAGGGAATTTCTAGTTCTAGTTTTTCATTTTACTGTTTCATGAAATTGTGAAATGCTCATATCTATCCTGTTTCCCCGAAAATAAAACCCTGTCTTATATTTTTTTAACCCTGAAATAAGTGCTTGGCCTTATTGCCATGCACTCAAAAGCCCTATTGGACTTATTATCAGGGGATGTCTTATTTTAGGGAAAACAGGGTTTATATCTATATATACTTACATACATATCAGGGATGAAATCCAGCAGGTTCTGACAGATTCTGGAGAATCTATAGCAGACATTTTGAGTAGTTCAGAGAACTGGCAAATGCCACCTCTGGCAGCCCCAGAATGGTGTGGGACTGGGGATTTTACAGTATCTTTCCCCTGGAGTAGGGTGGGAATGGAGATTTTGCAGTATCCTTTCCCTGCCATGCCCACCAAGCCTGCCCACCAAGCCACGCCCACAGAACTAGTAGTAAAAAAAATTGAATTTCACCAATACACACACACACACACACACAAAATTTGTTCTAAGAGAAAATTCTCATATCAACATATTTAAAACATAGTACCTGACTCCAAAGCTACTTTTACATATATTTAAATTTGCTATATCACAAACAGAGATATTCAGTGTTTGAATTGGTAGGAGGAAATATGCTTTGGATCTGGCATGAGCATATTTCCTGTACCTGTCACTGGTTCTTTAAACAAGTCTAGGAAAACAGAGGCCTGAATTAAGGAAGTTACAGGGCAACAATGCATAGTCTAATTCTTTAAGGCCTCCTTAACTCAAAAGTATATTATCATAATGAAGCCTAGAAAAAGAAAAAAAGTTTCTTTCAGGAACTCCTGGCCACTACACTGAGTTTGTCCACGCTGGATCCAAAATCCTCTTCCTGCTGTCAATCCAAGTAATTGCTGAATTTTAATCGCAACATTAAGACTCAGTTTTCTGAGTATGATGAAAGTGTTTCCAAAAACAAAGCAAATTAAGTAAATATATTCAGTGTTCAACATTCAGGCTATTAGGCATCCTATGAACTGCTCTGTTATTACATATCCACATTTTGTTGACATGTTCACAACATGTAGTCACAGGTAGTCTTTTTAAGCAATTCAAAGTACACATACTTATACATACTCTCTTATTATCATTATTTTGTAATGCTAGTAATATTATTGCTAAAAGAAGTGTTAGGACAAATGCAGTCAGCAGGGTGCCATAGGCTCGCAGCCCTGACTGATGATAAATTTTGAGATTATTTCAGTCAGTCAATAAATATTTGGAAAGTTACTAAGTCACAAAACTTCTGGCATCACTTTTATTTTGAAAAATGTCTCTCGGATCCATTTTTATTCTAAAAGACAGAAAAGGTGGATAGCTATCTATCTGTTCAGAAAAGATAAAAGTTAAATTGGTGTAAAATGTCAGTTGTTCTTTTGTCTACTAAACTCTGAAATGGTCTAGCTCAGCACGCTAGATCAAAATTCTCATAAACACAGTGAGAAATTCACATATTATTGACTTCATACACTAGGTGAAATGTCTCTCTTGACATAGTATTGTGAAGTTAAGCTATGGAAGATTATTAAACAAAATAATACAAATATGATCCTAGACTTATATGGATATCCATATGGACTTATGTCCATATAAGTCCAAAGATCCTATGGACAGTAGAGAAAAGAAGGACTAGAGGTTCCATGATAGCAGTATTCCAGTTTGAGGGGCTGCCACAAAGAAGAGGAGATCAACTTATTTTCCAAAGCACCAAAAGGCAAGACATGAAACAATGGATGAATGAAACTAATCAAACAGAGAAGCAACCTGGAAATAAGGAGAAATTTCCTAACAGTGAGGACAATTAACCAGTGGAGCAGAACTTGCCTTCAGAAGTTGTAAGGGCTTCATCAGTGGAGGTTTTTAAGAAAAGACTGGACAGCCACCTATCTAAAATGGTATAGAGTCTCCTGCTTGAACAGGGGGTTGGACTAGAAGACCTCCAAGGTCCCTTCCAGCTCTATTTTGATTGATTTATCCTGTTTTACACAAAGAACCAGCTCTACAGGTCATCTTGCTCAATTCATCATTTTTACCTGGAATCTTGTTCTCTCCGCTGCGTAGACCTGGTAATGAAGCATGGCCTGCAAAACTTTTTTGTGACCTCCTGGCACTAAGCAAACAGCCCCAAGGATCTCCAGCACAGCAATCTTAGTCTTGATGTTCTCCATCCGTAAACTCTGCGAAATTATATTGATGCTTTCCGGGTGGGCTAGAACATGGGCTCGTCCTTGGGAGTTGTTCATCAGAGCCTTGATGCATCCTATAACGGATGTGTGTATACGGCTTTCAGAGGTTTCATAGTCCATACTCTTCAAAAAGTTCAGCAAGCAGCTCAGGCCATCCAGCTCAATAAATCTTACTACGAATCTGTTCAGAGATAGGGGGGGGAAAAGGACAATGAAGGCACTTTGCATAATTGGTATCAGATTAATAAAAGAACCAAATTGCCTTTTCTCTTAATTTGGGAAACTCTAAAGCAGGGGTGTCAAACACACATCGTCACGGCGTTGTCACGTGACATATCACGACTTCCCCCCCCCCTTGCTAAACTGGGCATGGGCGGTGGCCAGTGCATGATGCATCCGGCCCATGTGCCACGAGTTTGACACCCCTGCTCTAAAGTGTACATAGCTGAGGATCTGGGCAAACCCTTTTACAGAGGCAGATATGTATGTGGAATAAAATTTGTTCAGCACCCTCTGTTTTCTGCTACAAAGAGAAATTGCATTATGGATCCAACATCACACATTTAAAGGACTTGAAATAACGTAATTTGAAAAAACAATGACTCACTTGACCTAACAAAACAATTTCCACAAGGATAAAGGTTTGAGCAATACTTGCTGTCTTCTTCCCAAAGCCATTTCATTTTATTAACAGCCTTTTGATCACATTTTCTCCTATCTAAGCAGATATTTTCTATGCCAGAAAATAACTAACATACTGTCCTCACTGTCAGTCAGTTGTCTGGTTGAAATACTGATGGAAAAAATAATGGAAACTCATGTCCAACAAACTATCTGATTTTGTATTTCTTTGCTGAGACATGAAAATCAAAGAATGCCCAGTATATTTTATATATTAAAGTTTACTTTTCTGTCAACAGAAAATGAAAATTAAAAGCATGTACCAAGTTGATTTTAAAGTGCAGATCATCTACTAAAATAGATAAAATACTATTGCCCACTATTTATCTACATATAGTTACATTTTCCTTATTTATGAGAATATTAAACCTATAAAGTTGCCATTGGCTGAAAATAGGCATTTTTCGAACCATATTATGTACCTAATAAAGTGGTAAAGTGGGGAAAAAATCATACTATTAATAAATAATTTATAATAGGATATACAGACAAGAGTAAATAAGAGAAGATTACTTATTGACACTTAAAATAGCTATCTGGAAACAAGGCACCTTATTTTATTCAAATGTATTGGCTTCTAATTTGTTTCTAGGTACAATTCAATAAATTCAAGTTGACAGGTGCTGGCCGTGCAGTGCTTGGAGTAAAATGATATCATGAGAGTCAGAGAGTCCTCTGATCCCCAAAACAACCTTCTTAACATTTCCACGTTATATTAAAATAGTATCTTTTTAAAATGGTTCTAACCTTGCAAGATGGCTCTATTGCCAAAGTTCCCCAATTCATTCTTACATCTTAAATATACCATATAGGAATGCTGAAATTCTGGTATGTTTGATCATTTGAGAGGGAGAGGAAAGCCTGAAGCATCCTGATCTGTGAAGGACCAGTTTCCCCCAAATGAATCTGCCCTGCATATCAAGATTTCCTTTGCAAGTTCTGAGTCTCCTGTGAATTCCTACATTGCCTGAGAGAGATTTTTGGACAGTTGAATAACATTTTAGAATTCCTCTCGAGAGACACATTTCATTTGTTCACCAACAATCTTCCAGGAGCTGGTGATGGTTTATTTTTAGGAAGGCCTTTAGTTCTAATCCTCTTTACTGTTTTTATCACATGCATTTTTTATCATATGCTATTGAAAAATATTTGTTTGCTACTGTTTTTCCCTCCTGCTATCATGTGTTTTCTATTTCTATAGTTTAAAATTATGTATTTTACTTTGATTTGCTGTAAGTCCTCTAGATCTCTATACAACACACACACACACACACACACACACACACACACACACACAGTCTCTCTTTCTGTCTTACAAATACTTACAGAATAAAAACCCAAGCAGTATTTAAGTTTGTACCACACCCTACAACAAATGGAACTTTAGTAATTTTTAATCTTTCAGAATTTCATTTTTTTCTATTCCACTGTTTGCAATGTCTGATCTTTTCCTGCATCATTATAATACTACATAGATTTAAGAACATGGATAGCCATGAAACTTAAGCTCATGATACCGGTACTTGCTAATGATGCAGAGATGGCTATACTGCTCATGGAACCGAATGGCTGAGTTTACATTTGCCAATGCTACTTGAAGGAGCTGCTTCAGTGTATTTAATTAATCAAGACATGGTAAGGGATGGCCACTTTATACAAAAAAGGAGTTAATAATCTGGGAAATGATGCATCCATGCATCCATTCCCTGCTGAAAGTTTCTGCAACACACAATCAAAAAACAGTCTGAACAATATTTTTTTGTTGGTATAGTGCAGAGGTAAATTTGTGGCAATGGATGCTAAAATGGATGACTTTAAAATCATAGAATCACAAGGCTGGGATCTTGGAGGTCTTCTATTCGAAGCCCCTGCTCAAGGCAGCAGTCCTTATACCATCCCGGAGAAATAGTTGTCCAATCTTTTCTTGAAACCTTCAATAATGGAGCATCCACTTTAAGATGAAAAAAAAAAATCAACAAATATCCCTTGTTAAATTCAAATGTGTGCACGTGACAAGATATCTCTTCTAGCCTAAAGTAGTCTATAAATAAATAAAAAATGAATTGCAAAAAAAAATGGTACTGAGAGGTACATTTCAAATGGCCTGCAGCAAACAAAACAATTCAAATCTAAGATGGAACCAATACAATTTCCATGAAACAACCATTTGGGGCATATCTGTGCAAATATGTAGGTCTGTTTCATATATTTGGAGTTTTAAAATTTGGCACAAATCACGTGGCTCCCAATATCAGACCACTTTGCAGTATTTCCGTAAGATGAGACCATAAAACAATATTTTTTATAAATTTTACTTAAGCTTCCAACGCATATGCACAAAATACATCAAATAATAGAAATCTGGAATAACTATATAACATAGAGAAACTATGTAATATTGGGGGCAGATTCCTTGCATAGCTTATCTCTGTAGTAACTTTATCTCACTGGTTGAAGGCCTGGAAAAAAACCAAAGCTTTACAGAGAGTATCAAGAGATTTAGTTTGAGGTTTGGTACCTGTTCAAGCCTGAACTTTAAAATTAGTCTTTGAGAACAAACAAAGCTTAAGAGCAAACACATACCACAAATGGTTAGACAGAAATGCATTAAATGGCCAAGATATAAAAATCACTTTGGGATAGCATTCTTTCCAACCTTCATTGGCATAAGCAATGAAAGAGCATGAAGATGGCAATGATTTGCTTGTCTATTGTTAGTTTTGGCTTTCCAGTTCCAGGATTGCATTTCTCATTTCCCAAAAAAGGTAACTGTTGCTTTGTGTGACTTACAGTCTTGGCATTTAAGTCACATTTTCATCTTAACATTTCTTTGCTGCTTTTCACCTATGGATGGGTTTTCAGATGAGGAAAAACATCACTTGATGCTTTTCAGAGAGGAGAAAAATCTATTTGAGGAAATCTTAAAACAGCCAATAAAAAATTATGATAGAATGGTTTTCTTTCCCTTCTAGTAAAGCTTTCAAAGGGGGACTTGGCTTCAATGCCCTAAGCAAAGCATTCTTTCAAAATTAATTTGCAGAACAACATTCCCACCTGTTTCAAAGGAGAGGACACACAACAGTGGCATTTGGTGTTACCTTCTGGGGACTCATCCAGAAAACCTTCAGTCCTTGAAAACCCAATAGGCAATATACCCACTTGGGAGCTATTGCTTCTGCTATAACCTGGAAAACCATCAATTCCCCATCTTAGGATGTGTTTGTGTTCTTATTTTTCTTGTAGAAAACCGTAAGACTTTAATTGACTGAAACGCTTAACTTGGATATTTCTATACATTACAATTATTCTCCCTGCTCTAAAAACTAGCTGCATTTGCATATTGTGCCAAGCCATCATACAGATCTTTTTAGGATCCAATCTGGGTCAGTTTTTTTAAAGTTTTGCTTTGTTTTGTGAACCCAGCCATTGCAATTTGAACAATGTTGTTCCTAGTCCAACAAATGACACCTATGGTTGATTCAACAACTGTAGTCAAGCATGTGTCTTGCAAAATTAAATTTAAACATGCAAAATTAAATTTATGTTTAGTTTAGATAAAAATGTATTTAGTTTTTGTTTACCCCATCCACTTCTTGGAATACAGTCACTGGCATACTATTCACAATGAAACCCTTGCCTAACAGAATTTGTGTTCTTTATGGACACAGGATTTAAAAATGTCCTACAGAATAATTTCTTTGAGTTTCACTCATATTGCATTCTGTGGAAAAGGAATGTCATAATTAATTTGCCCTGTGTTGTGGTCTGCCAGCAGCCTGTGGAGCTGGCAGTGGAGTCGGACAGCGATGAGGCTGAGGAAGAACATGGGCCAGTCCTGGAGGCTGGGGAAGGCCGGAATGAGGGCTCTGCGTCAGAGGCAGAGATGGGGCCAGGGCCATCAGGGAGTGAGGTGTGGACTCCAGAGCCTCCAGAGACTGATAGGAGTGAGGCAGAGGAACAGGAGGAGCCTGTTCCTAATGCACACATGGGAAGAGCTGCCAGAAGGCAAGAGCAGCTCAAGCAAAGAGGACAACTCGGGAGTAGGGCCAAGATATGATTGGCCCCTCCCATAAGGCTTAAAACAGACCAGCAATGGCATTTGGGCTTTGCCGGAAAACAATGTTGGTAGCTTTGTCTTCTTCTTCTTCTATGTCTTGTCTTTATTTTTGTATTTGTGACTTCTGAACGTTTGCCAAGAAAGGCCTTTGGCAGTTAGCCTAATTGGACCAAGGTTTGAGATAGGACGGAGGAATTTGTGTTGGGATGAATTTGCTTTAATTTAGTTGAACGATGCTGGGAATGAAGTAATTCTCTTTATTCTCTTTGAATAAAGTTTATTTGTTTTTTCACCGACTGTTTTTCCTACTACTTACATGGGCCTGGGTCACAACACCCTGCACATCTTAAACCTAACTGGAAGCTGCTATTCCATTCCATTTTTACTTCAGATATTATGATCAAGGGACATGTTCACCATTGAAAAATCCTGGTCTTATATCCCACCTAAAATATGGATTGAAATAGGTTCCATCTACCAGAGGTCATGAGAAGAATAAGACAAAGGCATGCTAAAATAAAACACACATTTTCCAATGACTTTTTTTAAATCAGCTAGATGATGGAAGTATTTCTTGGCTAAAAGAAAACAAGTTTTCTTGATATGTTTCCATTTTGTTCACTCTTTAACAAAAGTCCAGCTAAGTTTTGCCTATTCTATTTAGAACTTTTTCTTTTCCACAACATCCTGACTTACCAAGGTAACTGATGATTAACAGAAGCGGCACTACACATTTTCCCCCGTGTTTCAAAACCTGATATTTTTATAATCATAGTTGCTGATGGTTAAAACCGACTCACAAGGAAATCTTCACTCTCTTCCAATTGTTCCTTTCAAGTTATTGTCAGGTCTTCCCTAAGCAGGGTGACTGAATGCTTTGTAATTGCTGAATTGGCTCTAATTGCTAAAGCATTTCTACAGTTCAGTTGTACCAGACATGGAGATATGTACAACGGCTACTATTAAAAATCAACCTTATTGTAAAAATCTACTTTTCATACCAAAGGACCCATTCACTTTACCGAAACACATCTGAGTTCAATTTGGACCTCAAATTCTTCTTATAAAGGGGGGGGGGAGGCTGTTCTATTAATGTGGTGCCTCTTGTGGCCATGTAACTACCATCTGAAAGAACAATGGAATTTCACTAAACACCCAGGAGAATCCCTCCAGTACAATTGATGCAGACATTTTTATTTATTTATTTATTTTAAATTTGATTTATATGCCGCCCTTCTCCGGAGACTCAGGGTGTCTTACAATGCGTTAAGCAATAGCCTTCATACTTTTGTATATTTATACAAAGTCAGCTTATTGCCCCCACAATCTGGGTCCTCATTTTACCTACCTTAGAAAGGATGGAAGGTTGAGTCAACCTTGAGCCTGGTGGGATTTGAACTTGCAGTAATTGCAGGCAGCTGATCTTAATAACAGTTAACGACACTGCTTTAGTCTGCTGAGCCACCAGAGCTTATTTCTAGAATATGGCCAGCTACTTGCATGCCCAAATTTCTTCTTACTTAAGAGACATCATTGAATCAAATAAAAAGGAACAAATTCAATCAACAGTTGTAGGCGACCTGTCTTGATGAGCAGCAAAGTCCCTTGCAGAACTGTGTTTTACTACCTCAAGGCAGAAAAGGCACCAAGGCAGAGATAATCTGGCTCATAATTCTTACTAAACTTCCTTTCTGCATGGCACTGCTTATTTAGCTAATTTGCACTGGATCTCTGATGAAGCAAAATGGCCTTTGAAGATCTATACAACTCTAATGTCAAGAATATCTCTGGACCAAATGTAGAAACGCCTTGGAAATATTTGGTGAAAGTTCAAAATTCAGCTGCTAAGTCACTTGAAAGGCTTGTATGAGATATACAGGAAGTTTATCTCCTCCCTCTGCTTCACGTTTTCTACCACTGATGTCCAAGGGTGATGTTGGAAACAGGAAAGATTCTGCAGATGTGTTTAATATGTTGTGATTATTTCTGAGCTACAAATGAGGTGTCCTAAGTGTGAAGTTTGACTTCTCTTTGGCAAAGAGAAGAATGATACAAACCTAATTACAACGGAATCAGCTAGCAAGCTACATAAACACTTCATAAAATTAATTTTATGGGTGAGCGTATGCCATAAACATATTCAATTTTGCCAGATATTCAAATATAAAAACTAAGGCAAGTTTATTGCTACTCCAGGTTCAGCCAGAGGTGTGATTATAAGGCTTTCAAACTGGCATTACAAAACAGCAACCACCCTTCTTTGGTTCCAAGACCAATATCTTGGGGGACTTTGTATCAAAAAAGGACTGGATAGAGCCACGAGGACCTCTATTTTCCATTAAACACTGAACTGGCTTTAGGTAACGAGTGTTGGCATATAGTCAATCCTGCAATAAGCAAACTGAGTCCCTGGAATCAGTTGAGCTATGAGACTTAACTTGAAATTTGGCTTGGCGATTGCTAAAAAAGAAAAAAAGAAAAAAGGATAAGCCCTCAGGGTTGCAGCCAGCAATTTAGAAGCAAAGACTTTATGTGATACTTTGTGGCTGCTGCTGACGACACTCATTACAGCTGTTATAAACAAAGGAAATAAATGCCTGCTGTCAGAGGTCTTTAGCCAAAGTAATGCTGGACTTATCTGGAAAAAATTCCAAATGAACTCCAAAAGGTTTCTGAAAAAAAACCCAGTCCTATTAGTAATGTCTTTCCTGGCATGATAGAAAAGGATGATAGGAAACTATATATGGTATACACGTTTTTAGCAGGGCAAGTAGAAAAATTGTCCACACAATCCACTGCCTATTATGGAATAACTTATTGGGACAAAAGAGGTTGATGTGGCCGATTAATCAATAATTTGCAGTACTGTATCATTGTTTTTAAAAACCTTGCATCAGCAACAGAAGAAAGCATGCTTGGTTACGTCCTCTGTGACTTCTCCATCTCTGATATACAGAAAGATTCTATCATGGAAGTATTGAACCAAAATGAAGAACAATTGTTTGACTACAAATCTCTGCGCAACTCTAGTGATTCATGCAGAAAACTAAAAGCAGATTGCCTAATATTAACATTTCAAGATTCTACCGGATGAGATTTATCCTGTGCAACAACTGTGTATAGCCTACACAAATGGAATTTAGCAGGAGTTCAGATTATATCAAGTTCTATGTACAAACTTCCCATGTTTCTTTCTATTTCTCTCATTTCATATATTAAAAGCTCAGCATTTCACATAGTGGTAGTAATAAAGTATTGGAATTTTAAAAGCCATTAGACCCAGAACAGATTTAAGCAATGGGGAGAAAAGAGGTGTATAGAGTAAACATATTAAAGCATCAACTAGATTATCAGAAAGGTAGAAGAATTTGTAGGTCAAAAAAATAACTAGAGAGGGGAAAAAAGATTTTTAATATTCAATATGGTTCAAGTGGAAGATGACAACGAAGACATAAATTTAGAAAGAGAAATGTATATAATTGTTTGAGAACTGAGCTTAGATCTACTTAAAGAAAGAAGGTGATTGAGTACTCTCTAAGCTCCATTCTAAAACATTATACCAAGAAAAATTAAAATTATCTTCAATTAGCCTGATGTTCTTTACATGATATTTTGAGAACAAGGGAAGGGATTATCTTGTATCTTACTTTTTTTTCCCGTGATAGATGGTAGTTCTACCCTAAGAAGCATCTGACAAATGGAAGCAAGATATATGACATACCTCATGGGCTGAGTTCGCAGAGCTGTTTTCAAGTCTTCAACTATTTTATTCCTCATTTCTGTTTCTTCTTCATCAAAAGCATATAGAGTCTGCATCTGTTTGGATGAGACCATGGAAGAGTTATGAAACCAGAACAGGAGAAGAGATGCAATTACTGAGTAATTCAAGATTAATCAAGCACTACCCTCCCAATCAAATTGGAGAAACCATTTGGATGCTGTCAAGAAAACAAAACCTTCAGCAACAGAGTGAAAGAAAAGATTCTACTTTCTAGAAAGCCCCTCTGATTTTGAAAGTTTGGGTTTCAAATAGATGTGATTACGATTTCTTTGTATATTTCATTTTTCACCTGCAGTTGATTTTAAATAAGAGTAAGAAGAAAAAAGTTTTTTTTTAAAAAAATCCACCAATATTCTCAGACATTTACAGTAGAATGTTATAAAAGAGCAAAATTTTCAAATAATGTTTCCATTACATTTTTTATTTCACTCATACCCTTTATACCCTACTTCTTTCCCCAAAAACTTTCCATCTCACTTTGCGTTTGCAGCTTACAGAATCCAGAGTTGGATATTTCAACACAAGTCTTAACTTCAGGATGGTCAGTCAGTGAAATCATTTGACCTTTGTACTGTATGCTATTCAACTGGCTCAGAGATTTGGAATAAACCTTGGAGAGTGACCTCTGTGGAAAGTCAAATTCAGTCCACTAAACCAAGCAAGTTATTGTCCCTCTTAACAGTAAGAAAGTAAAAATAAATAAACAAACAAACAAACAAACAAATAAATAAATATGTTAAAAAGCTAGCAAGAAAAAGAGTTCTTTAAAAAAAACCAATCTCAGTGCAAGGTTTTTCAGAAAATAAAAGAATTTTACTCTGTGCTTTCTTCTATTAAGTAATATTTCTTCTCTTAGCTTACTCACAAGTACCCTTTGTCCTTTGCCAGTAAAGGTTATAGTGAAATTTTATTTTTTCTTAAGAGTTACTGTTACTGAACACTTAAGATTTCTGTCAAAAATGAAATTTAAACATTGCAAAAACCAATCACCCCAAAATACTCTTATAGACAATCTCTCTCTAGTAGTGGCTGCCATTAAGGGACCAGCCTTTTGGGGGGGATTTATCCATAAAGATGGAAGAGCCATATATCCCCAGTATCAAATAACTTAGAGCTAATTTGTGAATGAACATTTTTTTTAAAAAAAACAGCAAAACTCCTTATCCAGTGACTTTGACACCTGAGCAAGGAAAGTGGAAACATCTGACATCATTGTTACAGGAATGCCTATACATTAACCTTCATGCATTGCCTGTTCTTTGTCCCCATTGTTTATAGAAGTGGGTTGAACTGAAAGTTATCCAAAGTGGAGTTAGGTGTGCTGAAAGATGTATTTTCTTTTCTGTTCCATCAAGCTGTTACGTTCCAAGTAAATTATTTCTAAATTATGAAATTTAAATGCGTAACAGCTGTCTTGTTGGCCTTTGACACACACATACATCATAGGTTTGGGGTAGTCACGATTCTGAAGAGTAGCTTCAGTCATTCGTTTGCAAACCTTTCTAACAAAATGAATATATCTTGGAGTACAAGTACTGACAAGTTTCCAAAAGCAACACAGTGGTGTAAAAGTAACTTTTCTTTCTTCTCATCAAGCAGGAAAGGGGCTTGCGTTATTAAGTTCAGGCTACTGAAGACAGAAGGAAGAATGCCTGAACTGTTCACCATTTTATATTGCTGAAAGAGGAGGAAGGAAAGATGGCAGTAATAATTATTATCATATGTTTATAAGTACACAGAAATACAAAGATCCATTCCATCAAATGCTTCATGTGTTTCAGAACAAGGTGAGAGAAGCGATTCCTTAAGAACTACCCAAACATGCCTATTTTCCTGGAGGCTTTCAAAAAGATACTAGACAACCATTTGCCTGGAATGGTATAGAGCAGTGATGGCTAACCTTTTTGCCATCGCGTGTCAGGTGTGTGTGTGGGGGGTGTCGTGTGCGTGCCCACATTCATAATTCTATGCACCCTCCCCCACGCATGTGCGCACCCCCCCGCTCCCCCCGCTCCTGGCATGCGCTGGCCCATTTTTTGCTATCCCCAGCCTCCAGACCCTTTCTAGGAGTCTGGGGAGGGAGAAAACAGCCTTCCCCCTGGAGGCCCTCTGGAGGCAGGAAACAGCCTGTTTCTCTACTTCTGGTGGGTCCAGAAGGCCCAAAAATAGCTGGGCAGCACGCACATGTGTGCCGGAGCTGAGCTCGCATGCCCACCGATATGGCTACATGTGCCACCTTTGGCACGCGTGCCATAGGTTCACCATCATGGGTATAGAGTCTGCTGCTTGTGCAGGGGTTTGGACTAGAAGACCTCCAAGGACCCTTCAACTCTATTATTCTGTTATTGAAGATTAGTGAAGTAGCCTTTTTTAAGTTTAAAAAATATAAATATAGATAAAGGCATGCTGCTTTTGCCCTCTTTAAAATAATATGGAAGGGTAGAAATGAGTTCCTAGCTAGCATCTTCATTTTTCATTTCTCTCCACAAATTTAAGAGCTTAGAGATGGAGTGCAAAATTGTTTATTGGGAGCCATAGACTCTTTTCTGATCCCCTTTCTCCAAGTAAGGCCAAACTTCAGACGGTTTTTTTTTCATTTTTACGTGATTTAGGAGATTTAAACAGCACAAGAATACTCTACAACCCTCATGCCTTAGGACTCCTGAAATTCTCCTTAAATAGGTTTTGACCAACACAATTTTGGACTACTATCCTTGACATGCCACAGAAAGCCTGTGGCAATGCTTGAGTTGGTATCAGTTGCACCATTGGCTTAAAAGCTTTGTGACTATTTACAATTTAGGAAAATGTAGAAAGGTGGGGAAGCTGGATTATTCCTAAAAATCAGGCTCTCCAACAGCACTAAGGTGGATGAAAAGATCAAGCAGAGTTAGATAGATCAAGACAATAATTTCTAGAGGGTAAAGAGGCTACTTACTGCTGCCATGGAATTGATGCGATCAATATAATAGTCTGGCCAGCTTGTAGCAAGCTTGTTAGGATCTTCTTGTTCCTGAAACAGAAAATAAAGAAAAATTATATAACAAAAAATTCAGAGTCATTTCCATTTGCCTGGATGTCTTCTGCAGTATCCTCTCAAAACAGTTTACGAATTAAATAAAATGCTAAAATCACAACTCTATATTTCTTAGAATCAACATTTTAAAACCTTCGTTTTTCCTACCAAATACCACCAAATATCAACTCTGCTTTTTCTAGTTTCCATTTTCTCTCCTTTATACCTACAGGTTTATCCGATATAAAATAAAAGGCCATTATAGCCCTAATATCCCAGCCAAAAAACCCACAAATTTTAAGAATAACAGCAATATATGATTCATTAAGAAGTTCTGGTGTGTGTCCCACTGATCACTTAATTCCTGTTCTTTTCTGGAGATTATTTCCCATTCTTTCTCTAGATAAGAATATGACTTGTGGTGATGGGCATCATTTGGCCAAGTGAACATGGCTCTACTGGGATCTTCATCACCACATATTCTAAGTACAAAATATATCATTAGACCTTTAAGAGATACAGCTCATTTTTCAGAGGAAGTAGGTAAAAGAAGACATTCATATTAGAAATCCTTTCATCCTGCTGGGACAACTTCCCAAATTCTGGGGGAGGGGGGGGAACCTGCCTAAAGGATCTGTCCAAGGTACTGAGAGACCCTAATACTTTGCTTTATTTAATTCCACACAATTAACTGGTCCATTTCCCCAGATGGCTTCTAACTGAGATGGTTTTGCTAAGCTAGATCAAGATACCTCGTTTCGATATTGCTGGGGGGGGGGTTGTTCCACAGTCTTATTTAAGTACCACCCCATTTAGTTTTGGATCTTCTGCAATTTGGAAACATTTCAATTCATAATAAGCAATACATACTAAATAACAAATTCTATTTTCATTATCCTGATCATTTTTAAACAGTATATATCCTCTCTGGAATGACCTTCATTTAACAAGTAGAGATTAGGTTCTTGGTGTCTTGCTGTACTCAAATAATGATAAGATTACTCTCTAAAAATACTGCTGTGCTACTTATCAAAATACACTGTGTTTTCCAGTGAACTAAAGACAGGAGGGTGAGGCTGTTATGTACAAAACAGTGTGAGGCCATTCTCTGTTATAAGATGAACTTCACTTTGGCTTCTTACAAGAATATGACATGGCAAGAGGCTCCCAATGGACAGTTGCTGATGTTGCTTCAAAAACTAGCTGCAAATTGCTGTGCTTTATGTCACCCTATTTAGCCCTCAATTTTACTCCATCCCCCCAACCCCCCCCCCCCATACACACTGAGGCAGTTCACAGTTTTCCAGAAACTGACTCAAAATAGTAACTAGATGCCTAGATAAACAAATTGCAGTCAAATGCATGACCTCAAGCCTGTGTTTCGGACAAAAAAAGAATAATCCTTTTTTTTTCAAATTATGATTTTATTCTTGATAAACTGAACTGAGGTTTAACTGTATTTTCACAAAAAAAGCTAATGTTCGCATTTCTTTGAACATGAGCAGCCTATACATTTTGGACCAGCAGTAATACAATTGAAGTGTAGATGTTTCAATTCAATACTATTTACTGTATAAGTGTAAGTGCTAGTGCTGTTGCTATTCCTGCCTGCCTCTGTTCTTCCATTTGCATTTCAGCTTTAGTTTTTAAAATATGCTTTGCCTAGAATTTACACCTGTTTTTCCACAAATATTTCTCTATAGTTAATTGTATTAAGAGCTAAAGACTTTTAGATTTTAACTTTTTTCGAATAAAATAAAAAGTTTTAGAAAAAGGAGAACTCCTATTTAAAATAACCCACAGAAACATTAGCTGTTAAAAATTCAGTAAAATAGACACTGTTCATGATTCTTTAAAGTATCAAAACAGTTTCTGTCCCACAAATAGGTATAAAATCATTATCTGTTTGGCAAAGCCTCCACTATCAGAGAATCTCTCTTATGTCTGTACCCTGAGAAATAGAATTGTTGTACCACTCTATAAGGTGCATAGCCAAGTTGGGTGAGATCGCAGCCACCAAAAGGCTCATTCAATTAGGGGACCAATGCTGGGTCTCATTCTTGTTATGGAGATCTTGACTAAAAGCCACTAAAACAGGGTGTCAAACTCAAGGTCTGGGGGCCAGATCTGGCCCGTGGGGTGCTTAGATCTGGCCCATGGGGTGCTTAGATCTGGCCCATGGGACCACCCTGGAAACAGTGAAGGACTGGCCTGCGGTGCCTCTGCCAGTGAAAATGGAGCTCGGGAAGGGCGCAGGTGGCCATTCCAAGCTCCATTTCACTGGCAGAGGTTTGCTATCGCAGCCAAAAACAAAGCTCAGGAGCACGTTTTCACTGGCAGAGTGCTCGGGCCACCACAGGGGCCAACCCAAGGGACATCGAGCTGGCCATGCTTACGCTGGCCTCCTGAGGTCAAACACAACCCTGATGCGGCTCTCAATGAAATCAAGTTTGACACCCCTGCTCTAAAGCATAAAGAATGTAATAATGTTAAGATGCTTCTAGGAGTATCTACCATCATCCCTATAAACTGAAAGATCCATGACAGAGAAAAAATGAAGACTTCTAATAATTGCTCCATAAAAGGCCAAGTTACTGTAAGTCCAGAAAAGCTTGAGCTAGATGACAAAATAGCTTGTTGTACAAAATGAGCAACTAGGAGCCAGTTATCTAAATAAGAAAACAAAATGATACCTTAGAGGTAGAAGAATGCAAATACAAGTACTGTAAATTTACAAGAAGAATCTTGAAGATGTTAAAATTCAAGATACAATTACAGCAAAAAGGCAAAAGGATTTACAAGGCTTTCCCATCTTCCCTCAGGAAACAGAGACAAGTGAGCAGAAGGGAAAACCTCTTCTAACAAGGAGGAAAAGTTGGGAGTTGTCTGGACAAAGAGGAGGAAGAAACAGGGATAGAAAGGAAGGAAGGAAGGAAGGAAGGAAGGAAGGAAGGAAGGAAGGAAGGAAGGAAGGAAATGGTAGGCAACATAGTAAGGAAGGTGGCCATTTGTCCCACTACTGACAGATACTACCGATGGTGAAGTGACACACTAAATCTGGACTGAGTGTCATCTGAGGCACTGAGAACACAGAAGTATTGTAATGGAAAAAGTTGAGACACATTACGCCTCCCCTTCCACCATGAAGAAATAGTTCACACATTAAGATAGCATTTAATACAGAACACAGGATCATTCTATTCATTTATCACCTATTAGGCATCAAAATTAGTTATTGATATTATTGTTTTATTGGCCATTGGTTATTTCACCATGGCTTTTCAAGAACCAATCATTCAGGAAGCTGTTTGGATCAAGTACTTATAAAATGTGGTGTACAAAAGCCAGGAGAGGCTCATGATTAATTTTAGCCAGGAAAAAATTTATCTTGATTCCACGTTCATCCCTTGTGGAACTCTGGATGTAAGCTCTTGGCTTACATAGCTGGCTGTGAATGAAACCTTCCAAAGTAATCGAATTACTTAGATAATCCCCTCCTCCTGTCCATTTTTGGATTTCCCAACCGATTATCAGAGGGTAAATCAGGGAGGCCAAGCCTACATTAAATACCAGTATAGATCATTGCTTTTCATCTGCTAATGTGTTAAAAAGATGACTGAGTGTAATATGTCAGAATGCTGAAGAGCAGAAATCCATTTCATCGATTTAGAAAATCAATATTTAGAGAAGAGCATAAAACCATGCATTGACAAAAGAACAGCTTCTATTGGAAGAATATTTTTCTTTAAAAAAAAGGGATTTATTTGAAAAATGTCAGATGGAATTTTATAGTGAAGCAATATTTAATTGGTACATTGTTGAGCCCTCTTCCATGAGAGCTGGTTTATCCTTAAAAAGAAAAAAAGAAACGATCACTTCAGATCAATGAAATGCAACACATTCTTTCCAAAAAAGAAAAAAAAAGGAGGATTGCTTTGTGCTGCAATTGATTGCAGTTCTGCTGACTGGTGTTCTTTGATTAATGTGCAAAATATGTATAGTTTCCCCACAGGACACAAATATACATTTATAACTGGAACTGGAACAAAGTCAAGATTTTTCAGACTACTTACTCTCTCTCTCTCTCTCTCTCTCTCACACACACACACACACACACACACACACACCCTCCGAGGCAATCAAGCCACAAGAGGTTTCAATTTGAAACAGGACAGACCACAGGGACCCAGTTACTCAGTAGGCAGATGTGGCTGAGAAGTCCTGTTTCCCATAACACATGATTAGCACTTCCAAAATTTTGTTAGACTCTTGTGGAAGTTCTGCTTTCCCAAGCTTTCCATGGGAGAAAAGACACCCACTGGGAATACCATCTAGCTCTGTCAGGGAATGTGTGTGAATTCCTGCTGACTTATTTGGTATGATAAAGCACGTATCATTGATAAATAGACTGACAGCTTGATGAGCTTTGAGAAACAGTTCTCTCTGCTAAAAAGAATTGGAGAGCTTGATTGATTGTGTCAGTAAGAGCATGTTATTTTAAAAAAAGATTCTACAGCAGAGTTACCTATTGTCTGGGAAGAGAAAAATAATTCAAATTGTAATGACTGTGTTCTCTCTTTTCTGATTTTTTTTTTTTTTGAAATATTTTGTAAGTTTCAGCAGGAGAAGAAAGCAGCCAACTAATTTTTTAGCAAACCATACAACATCAGAAATAAACATCTGATGTGTTTATTTATTGGAAGGATGTATTGGACATGGGGAAGTCCAAATTCCAAGACAGCAGGTCAATTTGTTATACATTTACTTGGGAGACAGCAAACCACAAATGAATCCACGCTACTCCAAGTCTGGGCTAATTCAAATCTCTGATCCTGATCTGTTTTTCTCAGCTTCTATGAGTTACTGGTCATTTATTTATAATAATGGAGAGGAACATATTAGCGACAAGACCATGATTTTTGCTCTGATCCAAGTGCCCTGAGCAGAAGGCAAGACTGTGTGTTAAAAGAGAGCCCCTTGGTTGTGCTTTCACACAAATTATATTACACATTACTTAAACCTAATGTAATATTAATCTGGAAATAATAATTGACTGATTATATGACATCAAATCAGTGTTGGCTACTAGCAACCTTCTTCAAAAGTGTCACCTCAACCTCATCCTTCAGGTCTTCTAACAGGGCACACTTCCCTGATTTTCTATTAGATTATTTCCTAGGAGTCGAATATTCAGAAAACAATGCCGCTCAAATCTGACTTAAAATCCCTGGAACACAAATTTGTCTCCCGCTTGGACCATTCAAATATTGACTTGAATGTATATCATCATTTTCTATGTCTACAAAATACTGGACTTACTTATGGAGATTCTCAATCATGCAGGTCATGGTTGTCCCAAAGGTGCTTTTCCAAAAGGCAGTTGGACTTTCTTGGTTTTTGCTTTGAAGACATTTCACTTCTTGACCAAGAAGCTTCTTCGGTTATTTTTCAGTTCGTTTTCAAGGGGGAAAAAACCAAGAAAGTCCAGTTGCCTTTGAAAAGCACCTTTGGAACAAGACACTGGACTATTTATACATGCAAAAAAGAGATGGTGAGATTGAAGGGGGAGGGGCCTTGCAGAGAAAAAGAACAGAATATGAATTGCTTCTCTATTATGAAGCTTTTCCACAAAATATGAGAGACAGACCAAAAATTCCTTTAGGTCACTTTTGGGTATATCAGTTTTCTCCAAAATATAGTGGTGATATATAAAATATAACCCACAGTTATCTTAATGGCTCCTCGAAATTCTTCTTGTCACATTTTTCCAGAGCATGTGGGTTGAAAGTGCTGTGCATTTTTAAACATTCTAAACATATCTGACCATGCAAGTCTGCACATGTACAGCCCAATTCCTGTATTACCTGATCACAATTCTGTTTCAAATAAATGAATATACAAGACAGTCTAAGCGCCTCTTTAATGTGCTTTTTAATTGGGCTGTACCTATAAGCTAACTTAACGGGTCTTTCAGATGTGGAAAAATCTGGGTGTACTGTGTGAAATTTAATGACCAAGGTCAAATTTTCTTAAACCCAAGTATTTACAGAGACCTCAGACTGTGATTTAAATAAACTGTGTAATTGCAGTGTTTAAAACAGGCTTAAATGTTACAATAACTATATTGGGTGCAGACTGTTATGTAGGTTTCTGGATAAAACCCACGGTAGGAAAGTTTAAACGATTGCAAGCTTAGACTGTATATTTAAAATTGAAAAGCTTTTTCATACTAGCAGGCAAGAAGCAGATAAGCAATCCTTCAAACATTACACAAGGATCACATCAAGGTGAATGCATCGAACAGCAGTTGAATGCTTCAGAATATGCCATTTTTTCTGTAAATCTAAAACACACTAATATGCATGCATACCATATTCTCTAATCTTTCATAAATTTAGCTATATATAGAATTCTGAGAAATATGGCCCATTCCAGGCTTAAAGTTACATCTACTTAAATTCTTGAGTATTTTGTACACACATGGTTTCCTGAGCCAAAAACAATTGCAGCATAATACAGAAATTTCTCTACATGTTCCTCCCTATACTTTCTCTCATAATCAGTATTTTATGTTGAGCAATCATCACACAGTAAAGAAGAAACTTAAAGGCAAAGAGAATATTTTTGACAGCTACTTGTGACTTATGTTAGGCCCACTCGGCTTCTAGTCCAGGAAGATTTTGGATTCTTTTAATAATGATATAAACTTGCTATTTGCATAGGAGCTTAATTTACATATATTTCAATTATGTAAATGTGTTTTAATTCAATATCTTTTTCTTAAACTGTGTTTATAAAATTGAGAGCAATAAGATTGAAAATGAAAAAGAACATTAGTTCTTTTCATCCCTTCAATTTATATTTCCACTTATTTTTATTCCTTACATATAGCATTTACATAGTTCCCTAAGTCATATATCTTTTACATATTCAGAAGTTGCATAATGGAGAAGAATATTCCAGCTAAATCTTCTAGCATGTAGAGAAGAAAGCTGACCTTAAATTAATATCTCCATTTTTCTCTTTCAGAACATACAGTTTTTGTGTGTTTGTTTACATGTGGTGAAATAATAAGCTATTTTGCATAGTTTATTCACAGATACATGGAATTTTTTAATGAAAAAGAGAGAAAGGGAGGGAGACTTTGTAGATGAGTAAGCAGCCACTTCCTGTTGGCATCCCTGCTTTTTCTTTGAAACACACCTAGCTGATGAAATCTTTGGCTACTCATTGCAGCACCTGGACTTCCACTCAAGTCAGGGCTTGCTTCATCTAGCCTGGTCCACTGTCTCATGTGATGAGGTTATACCTTGGCAGTCTTATCAGCAAAGTAGGCTACCTCTTTAGAGTCACATGTTTTTATGGTTGCACAAATAGGTGGCTATAAAGAGATGATTGATAATCGTTGGAGAACAAAAATTGACTTCCCCCTCTTTGGCTTGACTTTGAGGAATGTTCCTGGGAGAAAGAACAGCAGGAAGCAGCTTGATAGTAGGCTTAGAGTAATGGCCATCTCTAGTCTAGTCAAGGAAGTTTAATGGCAGGGTAACTGGATTCTGCCCCGCACACACACACACACACACACACACACACACACTTAATTGGTTGCTTGTAAGCCATCAATCATCCATAAGTTTAACTTGAAGTTAGAACTGGCGGATTTTCTTCTATGTATATGTTATTCTACAATGCACATGCTAGTCTTGAGGGTAGGAAGATGAAGTAGCAATGAACTGTAACAACTCCATTTTGCTAATGAGATGCTCCATTCACCCATCTACCAATTTTGGGGTACATGCTGCTCCCAAAACAGCATAGAACTGTATAGTTCACCATATTGTCTGCTAATATTCCATCCATAGTTAACCAGAGAAATTTCAGAAGTGCCATGAGATTGCCCAGGCTACTTGTCTTAAGAGATTCACATAAATTTCTCTCATTCAGAAGTGCCTGAGGATCTTTGTTGATCATGGTAATCACAAACCTCCTGCAATTAGTTCCCTCTGTACATGCACCAGAGCATATTTTAAGACTAGGACTAATGGTGCAAATCTCTGTGTAACTCCATTGTCAAGGACAGATTGATACTCTGTATGAAGCTCTGCAATTCTGAGGAAGTGTTAAAATGTCAACCCAAGCACCTGTTAGATCTGAATGGTTTTCTAAAATCCAGTAGATTTTCTGCTTTCCCTATTGCAAACATTGTAAAAGGTCTGGCTGATATACGGAATACTGAAACACTATAATCTGAAGAGGGAATACTACTGTTGTTAATCCTTTCCTCTCCTTTGCAGAAGCCAATCAAGCTCTTGATTTAATAGGGAAATGAGAGTAATGAATTAGAAGACATGACAGACAGTAGCCTGAGCAAAATTGGAGAACATCTAAGGGTGAAAGAGATGAAGCAGAAACCAATGGCCATTTGGAACAATATTTTCTGGTAATGGAAGCAGTGAAGAGGGCTTATGTCCCAATCCCTTTTGGGTCAATGCAGAACAGAGTGATTTTAAGGATTGTTTGACACCTCTTCCATCAGGATACTCAATGACTTGTTCTGAACAAGTTGCGGAAAGAAAGAAAGAAAGAAAGAAAGGAGGGAGGGAGGGAGGGAGGGAGGGAGGGAAATCATTTGCTCTCCCCACAACAGCCACCAGTTACTGTAAGCATAGGTATGGAGAATGCCAAGTATATGTGACACTTTACTTAAAGGGCATTTTATATGGTCAGATAATTATTAAATTATCCTTGTATCAGTCATATAAAATGTTTGCTCTTTAGAACAGATTCAAAAAAATCACCTATAATTGCACTAGGAATGACACTGCTTCTGGTAGCAGCTGAAGGAACAGCTTCATTTGAAGGGATTATATACCAAGCATATTCAACATTAATATGAGAAGCAAAGTTTTCTCAATGCTTCCAATATTATTAATTATTAATTTTCTCGACAGCAGGGGGTTAAGCAGCCTTTAACTTGATTTAACTGAGCATTTAAAAAAAAAAAATCTTTCAGCTTTGAGGCACTGAAGCCATCCATGTCCAGAAGGTATCCTTGAGGAAGCCTTCTCCAAAAAACTAAGAGAAATTGGTCATGACTGTAGATTTTGGACATCTGTAAAGCTTCTTTCTAAAAAAAAATAATAATGGAGGAAGGAAGAAATGAGGAAATTACAGATATTCATTGCCTTTCCCATGGTTAAAAAAAGAAAAGAAATTCTTCAGGTTTAAAAAATAAACATATAATTTCAAGGGCCTGAACCTCAGTGACCTCCATTCTTAAGATAAATAAATGATCCAGCATTACATAACGGAAACTGTGAGTTAAGCTGAGAAAGTTGGAGAGAACAAGAGAAAAAGCAGAGCTTTCATCCCTTCAGCTGTTCCCCAGGAAAGAGTTGACATGTCAGAGTTTTATCTAGGAGTGGATATTCTCCACTGGAATGTTAGCACTTTAATGGAATTCTGAGGAGTTCAAATCATTTCCCCTTGATGTCATCAAGTATAGAGTGAAAAATTGATGAAAACCTTCTTAGAAAAATAAGAATATTCTTCTATCTGGTTGTTAAAGGAGGTCAGGACAGTAATGCTTCTATATCTGAGAAATGATGAGATGAAATTTAAGCATAATAATTATAGTTCATAAAATAACTTGAAAATTACCAAAGAGTCACAATGAGTTTTGAGTTTTAGGGTGTCTGAACCCTGGTACAAAAATAATCATTCAAAATAACGTATTTAGTTCTTCCAACTAAATAACCTGCCTTATTCTTCCATTAACCCCCATCCCTATCAAGGTTTTCCATTCTGTCCAGGATCTTCACTTTTCAAAAGCTTACAGGGTCCTATTACTTTTCTTTTCATTATTTTCCTCTTTCAGAAAGAAGAATGACTTCTACATTTTTAAATGATTCCATTTTTTCCCCTATCTTAGCTTTATGCCAAAGGAAACGTACTGGAGAAAGTTCTTTGTTCTGTATCTACTCCTTCCCAACTAATTAATGGGTCAGAAGCTAGTAGCATATGTAGAACATAGAACATAGAATAACAGGGTTGGAAGGTCCTTGGAGGTCTTCTAGTCCAATTCCCTGCCCGTGCAAGATACTATATACCATTCTGGACTTTCTTTGGGATTGATGGGATGGATATACATCAGAGGTGGGCAACTATGGTCCTTTTATGACTTGTGGACTTCAATTCCCAGAATTCCTGAGCTAACATGGCTGGCTCAGGAATTCTGGGAGTTGAAGTCCATAAGTCATAAAAGGACCATAGTTGCCCACCCCTGATATACATGATCATAGAAACAGAATAACAGAACAGAATAATACAGTTGGAAGGGATGCCAGAGGTCCTCCAGTTCAATCCCTTACCCAAACAGGAAACCCTATATCATTTCAGACAAATGATTGTCCAATCTCTTCTTAAAAGCCTCCAGTGTTGGAGCACCAACAACTTCTAGAGGTAAGCCACTAATTGTTCTCACTGTCAGGAGGTTTCTCCTTAATTCTAGGTTGCTTCTCTCCTTGATTAGTTTCCATCCATTGCTTCTTGTCCTGCCTTCAAGTGCTTTGGAGAATAGGCTGATTCTTTGTGGCAGCCCGTCAAATATTGGAACACTGCTATCACATAATCCCTAGTCCTTCTTTTCACTGTCTTCTTAATTCTATGAAATGGTAATGTAGTGTTCACATAGCAAGTATTCTATTGTTGGTGTGACGCAAGTCCATCTTAGAAGTCTTTTTCATAACATGATCACTATTTCCAGCATCAGTATGCTATTCAAAAGAGACCTCTGCAAAGGATGAGACATCATGACATACTATATGTTTCAACTGGAACAATGTGACCTCCCTCCAAAAAATGAAGGATCATTATGGCGGGGAAAAAAAATGACTGTACTCCTAACTACACCAAGTGGCCAGTCAAATGGAAATAGATAGTAACACAATTTGCTTAACAACCTGTTTTTTTTTAAACATAAACAAAGCAATGATTCTCTTGGGTCTAAAAATTTATTTGGAGGCATATACGTACATCCAAACAGATTTTCTAGATTTAGTAACTATTCAGTGTCTTTGTCAAGTAATTGTGAAAACAACAGAAAGATATATTAAGTAGCACTACTGCAAGCCAGAGGAGATACCAAAATAAAATCATTGATGGGGTGACCTTGAATAAGCAGGCCTGCTTATACATTTAGGAAATACTCAGCAAGTCTAGAAAAAAGATAAAGAGTGGGACAGGCTGATTTCCTTTTTTCAAAAGCCACAGATGAACACTTTTATAGGTTTCCAGATGAGAGGAACACTGAAAACATTTTTTTTCCCTAAATCAATGAATGTTGTGAAAAAGTTCAGAGACTCTTAAAATTAAAAAAACTCTATCACCCACCATATCATAGGCTTGCAATGGAATGGTTTGCAGGGTACGTAGCATAAATGAGACAGAATATCATAGAACAGTAGCTATGAAACAGAACTTGAAATATACTTACACCAAAGATTGATTCCTGATAAATAGATGGAGAACAGAGAGTTTGAATATACCTGGGTAGGTATGTTTTAAAGTAACAAAGTTAACAGTCAAATAATGAAGACATTATTCTAATGCACTGGATATACTGTACGCATTTTGTGCAATACTCTGCAAGTATAATGCGACACAGGGCTCCTCTCACTCAGGGCATACAATCTGAAACAGAAAATTAAAAATCTCCAGACACCCCTATTTCCCCACACTCATGCTGGGAGAACAGATGATGTGACCTTCCTTTGGTGCATTTTGTCTTTAAATGAGACCAGATGACAATTCGGTAAAGGTTCTCTTTTGCAAGTCTCCCTGGGAAAGGTATTTTAAAAAGAGATGCTGAAGAGAGTGAATACTGGGTTTTAAGTTACTCCTCACAGAAACAGTAGTACAGCTGTTTGCTAATACCTCAAGAATGGGATCAAACAATGTTTCTGACTATTCTTCAAATCTCAGCAATATCACCAGTCTTTGCAAGGCAGAGAAAGGCAACACTGTACTGACATTTCAGTCTGAAGACTCATAAGTAATGGAAGGCTGTCAGAGAGCCAAAGTTATTAAACTCACTAATCTGTCTCACAAAGGTGTTGGGCCCAAAAGGCAAGGTACAATCTTGGGACATTCCCATTCCATACACTTATTTCTTTTCCTTCTTCAAAAAAAGGAAGAGAAAATGTACTGGAAAAAAAGACAATTTTATTATATCATCCAGTGTTTAGCTTGTTAGGACTAATGTTCTGAGGAGATGAGGGCCAACGAAAGCAGTCAGACTGTGGTCTTCTCAAAATTAAGGCCAGCTGATAGAGTCAACAGCTGTCTATTTTCTGGATCTCCTGTTTCGTATTGAAACTAATGAAAGTGAGCAAGCTGACATATTTCCCATGAGAAAAGTAGAACTCCTTTCTTATTAAGAATAAATTAGGGCAGAATCCTTTAGGAAGGAGTGTTATATCTTGAAATGAGATATTATTCACACATTACCTTTTACATTAAAGTTTAATGGCTTGACCGCAAGACTTCCTAATACTTGGATTCAAGATATCATGATTCCAAATTGCATGAATGCTGAGTCTACTCTAGACATAAAGTTCAATATTAACGAGGATGGGGGGATTGTAATGTATCAATATATTTAAGTATTAACTATATTATACTTGCAATACAGCTTCTTCAAGCGCTAACAGTCATATCTGACCAGAACCAAATACTATATGTATCACAAGCTTTCAAACACTATCACGGATATACCTTATAGTTCAAAATCAATACAGAGCAACTTAAAATAATGACATCTAGACCATGTTGCAATAAGAGGCTCTGAGTATCAGAAAGCTACTTTCACAAACGCTTCTTTTTTTTTTTTAACAGTAACAGAGTTGGAAGGGATCTTGGAGGTCATCTAGTCCAACTCCCTGCTCACGCAGGAAACCTGTACTAGGGATTCGAACCACCGACCTTTCTGATCGACAAGATCAGTGTCTTGGCCACTGAGCCACCTAGTCAGGCTTCTGACCATGACCAAATTGGGTTCCGACCAAAAAATTCACAATTTTTTTTTCATGGCCGATTTCCCCTTCCACGCCATTTTTTTGTAAGCGCCAAATTTCCAAAATTAGGTTTGAGTCACCATGAAATTGGGTTGCGACCAAAGTTATGGAACGAATTATAGTCATGACCAGAGGTTCTACTGTATTTGCAAAGTATCCTTTCATTACAGGACTGTCAGGCTTTACTCTATAGGCAAGAATAAACTACTTAGGTAAGCTCACAAGAATTCTGAAACCAATAGATAAGTAATAATTACTGAAAAAATGGGAACCTATAGCCAAGAATTTCAGTAATTTCTCTTGATTCACCAACAAGACCTCTATATAGAAACAATGTTCAAACCTTCTTGTCTTTCCCTTTCCTTCCCACCTTATATAGGAGACTATATTTTACGTGAGTTGGACTGTCTGAATCCGTGCCTGGTTTGTCACATTTCTATCATGTCCCCCCCCCCCCCCGACTATGTGAGAACTAACTTGTACAGGAGAATAAATTCCAAAAATCTAAAAGAAAATTGGTAAATGTGCTTGGCTAGGAGTTAAGGAGCACTCTTGGTTTGCTAAAGTGGAAGAGGTGAAAGCAGAGATGAGACCTTGTACCTATGAGCTGTTTCACAAATGTCTAGGAACTGCTGGAATATTACAATTGAAGTCAGTGCAGTGGTGGGATTCATAATTTTTTACTACCGGTTCTGTGGGAGTGGCTTGGTGGGCATGGTGTGGCTTGGTGGGCATGGTGTGGTGGGTGTGGCGTGGTGGGCATGGCAAGGGAAGGATAATGTAAAATCTCCATTGCCTCCCCAGGGGCCGGGGCCAGTCAGAGGTGGTATTTACCGGTTCTCCGAACGACTCAAAATTTTGCCTACCGGTTTTCCAAAACTGGTCAGAACCTGCTGAAACCCACCTCTGATCTGTTGATGGTATTGTGAACATTTTGTGATAATATCAGTTAGAACTAAATCTGCCCTTAAGATCATTTAAGAAATAAGTGGTGGATTGATTTTCCCAGCACCCTACGTCCCTCCAGGTGTACAGGGAGGGAAGATAACTACCTGTAGGTGAATATGCCCCAGTATAAACAATTGTCTTAAGTACACAAAACTGCAAATATCAAAGGAGAAAGCACACCATCATACAGTTCAAGCCACACTTTAGATGCAAGTTTTATCACATAATTTGAATCCAGTAAATATTACCTTCTTTTTGCTGCAATAGATCTGCCATTTCTTCTCTGGTGGGAGTGCAAACATTGCCTCTCTATTCTTATCTGTGAGATCCAATTCATCCTGGAGATGGCAAGTGAAAAGACAATGTGTGAGCAACATCACCAATAGTTTTTCAGCACTGTTTTCTGAGCATCATTATCACCTAAGTACCTAGAGGTTTGTAATTTTCTCAAATAATTGATATTGTAAAAATATCCTTTATATTCCAATGCACTAAATAATATGCTCATTGTACATTTCAACAGAGAGGGTTTCTTGTACATACATAGAACATGGAAAATCAATTTATTTTCATCTAAAGAGAAAAAAAAAACTCTTGCAGGGTCCTATTAGCAGCCATACCAGAAAGCTCTTAAACAACCTTGTTAATTAGATCTTGGCACAGTTCATTTTTGTAAAGAGGAACGCAAGTTTCAAATAAAAGCCTCATTCCCCCACGTTTTTTTCACATTTCAAATATGCATTTTGCCCTAAACGTTTGCTTTCCACAATCTATATTCATATATAGAACTGCAGTGGCAATTTCAGAATCGATGAGAGTCTAGGATCTAGATGAGGGGTGTCAAACTCAATTTCATTGAGGGCTGCATCAGGGTTGTGTTTGACTTCAGGGGGCCAGGTGGGCATGTCCAGGGTGGACATGGCCAGAGTGGGCGTGGCCCCCTCGACCTCATTCATGCCAGGGGCACTAGTGGTGGCCAGAGTGCTCTGCGAAAACAAAGCTTGGAAGAGCCACATGCAGCCCTCTCGAGCTCCATTTTTGCTGGCAGAGGGTTGCAGGAGGCCATTGCAGCCGAAAACAGAGCTCAGGACGGCCATGCGCAGCCCTCCCAAGCTCTGTTTTTGCTGGCAGAGGCTCCATGGGCCAGTCCTTCACTGCTTCCAGAGCAGACCTGTGGGCCAGATCTAAGCACCCACGAGCCTTGAGTTTGACACCGCTGATCTAGATCCCTTTGTTTGGTTTGCAAACAAGCAGCAAATATCTAAATTTAATAACGACATAGAACTACCTCTCTCTAGAAGCAGTTTTAATCAGTGATTCCAACAGAAGAGAATATATGTTGCTCAGGGTTGAATTGTGGAATCTTTAGTGCTCTCTGAGCTTGTTTGCTTGCAAATGTTTCGTTGCCCAACTAACATCATCAATGAAACTGAATATAAAATGGTCCTTGTTTATATATACAATAGTAGCTTGCTTGCAAGTGTTGGTGGGAGTGTAATTTCTTCTTTAGTAGTTCCTTGATTGGGATATTATTTTCTGCTTGATTGTTTGCCTGGCATTAATCCTGCTTATCAGGGTGTTGGCTGCTGGAGAGGATGTGTTTACGTTTCCAAGTCTCTTTCAATAATATCCTCCTAAACACTGAAATAGTGCAAGTGAATTATGTGCCAGATTTTATTTTTACATAGCATTTGTTAACTACTTTACTCTTATCATGTAGAAATTAAAAGCTGTACTATATAATAGGAAATGTTTATTACTAAAAAAACCACCTCTTTCCTTAATTGTCCTGTTTTTAATTCACATAAGGCATCTTAGTTTTTCTGATTTTAGAAGGGGAAAGTTAAATAAAGGAACTCTCTACTGAGAAGGAAACCAAAATTAAAGTGACATCTGAGGTACTGAAATTAGCTTTATTCCAATTTCGGACAATGCTTCTTTAAGACTTGGACTGTGTTTTTGGAGTCAATAACTTGTGAAAACCATGAACTAAAATTGCACACTGAGCTTGGTAGCAGCTGCTGACAGATTTAAAGGCCCACAGAGATTTCAGCTACAGAAAGGTAAAAAAAGAAAAGACAAGGCTAGGTCATTGCCAAGAGCCCAAGATAAAAGAAGCCAGGGGGATTCCAGTGTGTTGATGCTAGTGGAGGTGGCAGCGAAGATATTTCAGGTATATCTCCATAAATGTGTAGGAAGACTGCAAGCCATGTGGAAATGGTTAGTGAGAGTCTTTTCCAAACAAGAAGGCAGCCAAGCAAGGCAAAGCATTTTATCTTTGCAATACAAAATTAGAAATGCTTGGGCCAGGAGCACATTCTTGGAGAGATAGAAAGAGAAAAGAGAGAAAGAAGCTGCACATCACAACTTCAAATAAAGAATCTAGCAAGAGGTCCAGTGGGAAAAAGAAACAGAGAAGCACTTATGCTTGTGGGTGTTGGGGAGACTAACTTTTTTAGCAGAAGTCCTGCACAAATCCACAAGTACAAGCTAGGCCACCTCAACAGAATTTTCTACCAAGGCACCACTGCTTGAGGGAGGGAACAAGCTGAGAATTTGTTTACTTGGCAATGATCAGCTAAATGGATAATATTCCCAAGTCATAAAAACATCTAAGAAAGTGAGGCATGGCTACGTCAATAGTTCAGCTAAGGAACATCAACTGTAAGTTGAGAGCTTTCATAATTGTCCAACTTTTATGTAAGAGGTAGGGTAGAAATTGTAAGTGATTAGCCCACAAAGTACTAGTTCAACCATTATCGTTCTGAAGCTTCCAAGCTAAGCAGGGTCAGGCTTAGTAAGGACTTGGATGGGAGACTTTCAGGAAATACAAGGACTTCAGGTGGTCCAGGAAATAAAAATATATGATATAATAAGAGAATAATAAACCCTTTCTGTATCAGTATTACAAAAACTGCAAGGAGGTATCCATAAAGTTTCTAGGAATTGAACTTGAAGAATATTTATTATTCATTCATTCAGCTATTAAACTACCTATCTCACAAAACATAGTTACATTTGGTTATGCATGGTTTTAATCTGTCTTTTGTATAATTTTTGTATAAATTTGTTCTACTTTGTGGTGATTTGCAAGTTAGTTTAAGCAGCACAGACTAAAACAAATACTTTAAAAAAACAATAATATATAAACTTAGAGCTGAGAACAAACAGGAAAATACTGACAGGTATAAGCAACAGAGACATCAGGTTGTCTTTCAAATTGGAGAAAACAGATTAAAAGATGAAGCATTTCCAGAACGAATGTGTAAAGTTAAATGATATTTTACAGGTTTCTGAATTTTATAAGTCAGTTCTTCAATCAAAATATGAATGCAACACTTCATCTTTTAAGAAAGAATCTACATAACATTATATATTAATGATAATAGTAGGTGCTATACACTATATTAGAAATAATTGCTTGCAACAATGTGCACATTAGGAAAAATGCACAAAAAATGTCCTATGAATCTACCTTGCAGGAAAAGAACACGCGTTATGATCAGGAAACAATACAGACCAAGAGAAGTTGACACTGAACAATTTACCCATCCTCATTTGTGCTCCGTGCTGTTTATTTAGAACACAATGCTATACATCTGATCTATCAACTGAAAGCCATCAACACATATCATCGGTCTATAAATTGCACTCAGGATAGTTGTAATTCAGATGAAAGCACCAAGCTGTGTAAACTCTCTTTTTTCGGCTCTCTGTTGTGCTAAAAGCTTTCTTTCAAGCCTGAAGAGAAAAGCCTTGATAGAAGATGATGAAGTGGAGAGGGCACTTTGCAGAGACCAACTCAATATTGCAACAGACACAGTAGCTTCAATCCATTGCTAACCTTGAAGCCTAAACCGGGACTCCAAATAGAAATACACAATATAATTCTTCTCCAACTACTGTTGTGGCGATTTTCTAATCATATGTGAATTCTTCTTGGGTAGAAGATTGAATCCAGAGGAATCAGCTGCTTGACTCTCAAAAAAGCATTTCAAGATGTAAAAGCTGATATAATGTTGATTAAAAAAACATTTTCCAGGTTGACCTCAGGGAGAAGAGGAAATAAAGGTCCTCCAGTTAATGTTCCTAACGTTCTGTCTCTTTTTCAATTACCTTATTCTGCTGTATGTTATTTATTGAGAAAGGACATGGCTGGTGGAAAAAATGTTTCCAATCCAGATTTTGAAATTAGATTGGCAAGATTCAAAATGGCTGAAAAAAAAACCTCATGAAAATCAAAATAGGAAAATCAGCAGGCCAGAAACGTACAGAAGTATTTAAGCTCTTGAAAACTTTCCTCCACTATGAAAAATGCTTCTATTTTTGTACCTTAATCTCAGGAGTCTTTCCAATTTTTCAGGATTTTACTTTTTCTATGTGCGAGTTACTTCATAGTTCCAAATTGGCAGAGGATGTTACAATATTATAATATTTTGCTATGCTTCTCTTTTCAACCCTGTAGCTTCCCTGGTTGCATATATTATTTTGTTTTAGATAGAAGGACAGACATAAGTTTATCTTCACTCCTTTACAAATAGTGGAACTAAGCTAAGCACTGGGTCAAGTTTGCTCAGTATTGCCCAGGAATACTAAGGTTGATTGGACCTTCCATCCTTCCAAGGTCGGGAGAATGAGGATTCATATTGTTGGGAGCAATATGCTGACTGTCAAGTCTGAATTTGATTGGGGTGTGGGATTGTTTGTATCCTTGGGTATTCTGACATGAATTCAGTTTGACACAGCTGAAGGAGGATACAGCCTTCAGTCAAAACATCATTCCTAGCCTATGAATCAAACACATTCCAATGGCTGGTTGACTGGAGGAGAGAACTTGCCAAGCAACAGCTCCCATCTTGGTTGGACAATGTGACAGTTTGTTTTGGAAACTTAAGAAACTGAAAGTTATACTGGGGTGAAAAGCCCCAGTACTGGCTTTTCACCAGTTAGTGCTAAGATGGTGTATCTAAATAATTTTTTCTTTGAGAAAACGGAATGCCTCGGAGTTCAATTTGTGATGGATGCATTACTTGGAACCTGATCCTGACTCTGTAAACCACTTAGAGAGTTCTGTAAAAGCATTATAGAGTGGTATTTAAGTCTAAGTGCTATTGCTATTGCTATATTGTTGTCAACAGTGGTGGGATTTAGTCAGTTCACACCAGTTTGACCAAACCTGTTAATTTTTTGCGTAGTTTGGCGAACTGGTTGTTCCCACCAGTGGCTGCCCCCCTCCCCCCCCCGGGTTGCCATTCAGGATGGGGAGGTTGCAGGGGCATGACTGGGAGCCGTGCTGATTAGCTGGGAGGCAAATGGACTGGCCATGCCCATCAGCTGGGAGGCTGATCAGTCAGTTCAGTCAGACCTTCCAACTTCACGAGATCTTTTTTCCTCCAAGAACTTGGAAGGTCTGACTGAACTTTTTTTAAACTGGTAGTCACATGGTCTTCTTTTGTTGCCCTGCACGCAGGAGAATGGAACTGGAAAGCAGGTTAGTGAGGGAATGGTGGTTGTTCTGGAATGGGGTGGAAGAACCACCACTGGTTCTCAAGAAACTATATGGTAGCCTAAGAAGTGCACAAGAATGAAGCTCAGTTCAAAGAAGACTTTTACATTTTTTAATAATGATAGTTTGTATGATGAATGTACTTGTATGATATAGTCCTTAAAATGTCTAGGCTAGAAATTAAGATACTGGGTTCTAATTCTGCCTTAGGCATGAAGCCAGCTAGATGATCTAGGGCCAATCACTCTCTCTCAGCCCTAAGAAGCAAGCAATGACAACCCATTTTCAAAAAAAAAACCACCCTTGCCAAAAAAACTGCGGGGACTTACTCAGGCAGTCACCAAGAGTCAACAATGATTCAAAAGCACAACACACATACAAAATCTTATGTTTGCATGAATTTTCAAAAATTCACATGGGAAAACAAATCCAGATATAAATTTCTTTTACTTCAAAGAAGAGAGTTAATGACTTGGTTGTTGACCTATCATGGGATTGATATTGAAGGTAAATATTTCTCTCTGTCCAGTTGTGTCCAACTGTAGGGACTTTGCTCATCTCCATTTCTTAGTTGAGGGAGCCAGCATCATCCGAAGAATTTTCCTTGGTCATGTGGCCAACAGGACTATTATTATATTGCTACTAATCAATAAACTGTTTCATAGCCAGTTATCTTAAAGCTAGGGTCTTCAATGTCACAAAAAGCACCATAAATATAAAACAGCTTGCTTTATGAAAATATTCATTTCAACATACAAGTCCCTTTAAACTGAATAGCAACTGTTCAGTTCTGTGTCTGGGATTTATGTAACAGTATTCCATCAGCCTTTGTTCTGTGGCTTTTCCTTTTCTTCAGGAGGAAGAAATAAAATCCAACACGGATTATGCTGAAAACAGTGTAATCCCTGTTGATTAAAAAAGGATGGTGCAATGCCTTTTGCTAAAAATCTTAACACACCCAATATTCTAATTTTAGCTACATTTTTGTGATTCTTGGCTTCCCCCTCTTCCAGATCTACAGCTGTCTTCAAAAACCCCAAAATACAAAGGACTAAAATCTTGGGGGAAATATTTTTCATACAAACATTTTGTTTTGGGAATAGAATTCCATATTGTATTTATGAATTAAGTGGATTCCTGCTTGTTCCTAGGTTTTATATTTAAAGGTAGTTTTGACAGACCTCCAAGTACATTAAAAATGGATAGTAATTGTTTTTATAATGATATGGTCATTTTTAGAGCCTAGGTAGTTCTTTACCAACATTAAAATTGTTATACTCTGTTTCAGACTAAACTGGTTTCAGCTTACAAATATCTTCTTTTGCTCAAAATGTTCAAACTTCCACTCAGAGTATATTGCTGCTAGTAAACCATCTAGCCAATGGTTCTTACTTTCAGGGAGACACTACTGAATTACATAGATAGAAATATAATTCTCCCCTTCATTCTTTCCTCTAAACAATGTTAACATGGCAAATAAATGCTTTCACCTTATAAGAAAATGTACACAATCTCCATTTAACATGAGAATTTCTCACAGCAAAGAAAAACATAACATTCTGGGAACTAGCTAAAATGGAAATATTCCAGAGGTGCTATGGTAATGACACTTAGGTTGAATTATTATTGTACAGATTTTCCATCAAGTATTCATTATATTAAAATTAAATCATGGTAGCTGCTGTCTGCAACTTGTACTTTTTTCTGTGGTGATGGAAAATTAGTTCTGATTGCTTTCCCTTGGCACTCTTTTAGGCATGTACCTATGTTTTCCCCAGCCTTCTTTTCTCTAAATTGAGTGTCCCAAATTTCTTCACCTTCATTTATTTTATTTATTTGTCAAGCATATATCTTATATCTCATAACATAATATGAATACATGAAAAGGATACAAGTAAAAAGGAACATTAGGATAGGGATGGTAGGCACACTGGTGCCCTTATGCACGCACCTTACTGACCTCTTAGGAATGGGATGAGGTCAACAGTAGACAGTCTAAGGTTAAAGTTTTGGGGGTTTGGAGAAGAAACCAGAGTCAGGTAGTCCATTCCAGGCATTGACCACTCTGTTGCTGAAGTCATATTTTCTGCAATCAAGTTTGGAGCAATTCACTTTAAGTTTGTATCTATTGTGCTTGTGTATTGTTGTGGTTTAAGCTGAAGTAGTCATTGAAAGGAAGGACATTGTGGAAGATAATTTTATGTATTACGCTTAGGTCAGACCGAAGTCAACATAGTTCATTTATTTATTTATTTATTTTATTATTTATTATTAAATTTGTATACTGCCCTTCTCCTGCTGGACTCAGGGCGGTGCACAGCCAAGTAAAAACATACAATACAAAATTTAAAAGAATTATAAAAGAATTATATATTATGGCCAAAAATTTTAAGATCTACCAATTAAAACCCGTTTTATAATTAAAATCTAATATCTCAGAAAAGGGGGAGGGATTACGCCAGCCCTGCTTGCTGAAACAGAAGAGTTTTTAGGGCACGGCGAAAAACCCGGAGATCTGATATCCTCCGAATCTCCGAATTATGAATCATGTCATAAGACATATCCTCAAGTCCCCATATCACCTCTGCCGCCTTCCTCTGATCTTACTCTACTCTGTCAATACCTTTTTGGAAATTAAATGCACAGATACACTGTGCTCCAGATGCGATATCATTTGTGCAAAATAGAGGGAAATAAGGATTTCACGTATCTTTGATACAATGCTTCTTGTAAGACAGCCCAGCTTGTTATTTATGCTCAAATCCTTCTGATATTTCTGCTTCCAGAAATCTCCCATCTTGTATCTATGTCCCCCATTTTTCCTTCCTAAATATAATACCTTATATTTTTTTCCTATTGAAGGATTTCTTGTTTGTCACAGCCCAATCTTTCAAAATTATACTGCAACAGTGTTCTGTCAGTCTAGATGCTGACCTGATCTAATTTTCTGTCATCTGCAAATATGATAAGTGGTCTATCAATCCCATTACCCAGATTATTAATAAAAATATTGAATAAAACTAGCCTGAGAGGTTTTCTGAGAAACCTCACTGATAAAGTTTGATGTAGATGTATCAATGTTCCAAGTGTAGTTAGCCATCTAATTCACACTTCAAAAACTTGTCAATTAGAATGTCATTTGGAACTCTACAAGCTGTGTTGAAAAGGTAGGTTATATCTATTGGGTTCTCCTTGTCCACTAAAATAGTTATCTTGTCAAAGACTGAGACAAGATGACCTATTTTTGACAGAGCCATCCTGACTTTAGAAATAATAATACTGTTGCCAAGGTATCTACAAATGGCCTTCTTTGTTAAAAGAACAATAAGCAGTCCCCTGCTGAATCAGATACTTAACCCATTAGTCAAGTAGTATATTCTCACAGTATCCAACCAACCTCACAATGGAAGTCTACTTGTTTCCTAACCAGTGGCAATCACACTGCCATAAGGCTACTAACCATGACTTCTATGAATTGAACATAAGTACTAATAAAGGAGAATATTTGGTCATGAATAATTTCCAAACCCTTTTGTGAAACCAGAACCACACCTTGTAGTAGCAAATTCCAAAGTTTGATTATATATAGTGTAAAAAATAATTGCTTTTGTCTATCCTGATTCTTCCAAGATTCAATTTCATTTGTGACCTCTGGTTTTAGTACTTTGGGAGGGGAAAAATAGCTTCTCCTTGTTCGCTTTATCCATACCATGCATAATTTTGCATACCCTCTCTAGCTTTGCTATATATTCCTTTGGAGTTGAGGTGCACTGCACACACCTTTTCAGATGTGGTTGTACCATTGACCTATAGATGCACTATAATATTAGCACACAATTTTCAGTATCTTTTCTTATTATCTCCTTGAATATCTACTCTAATTGCATATGCAATTACCCTGGTCAGTGTTCAAATAATTTCCACAGTGCACAGAAACATGACAAAAAGTCAGCATGAAGTAACTGAAATCCCACAATTCTTACCACAATATGAAATGACCACATGAGCCAATTCTAAGATGTGAGCAATGTCAGTGTTAGGAACACTATATCATTATTGTATATAAAAAGCATTCTAGAGACTGCATTGGCAAAATTATTACTTAATTTTTACTTAATTATATGTGCTTAATTATAATGTGGTGGATCAGTTGGGGCTACAATTGGTCTACTTAAAATCCCAAAGGTGGATTTTCTTCCCTATACAGATAAGCTTTTTCACAGAAGCAGCTGCAGACGCAAGAGTTGTTAAATAAAGTTAGGCACACCCATAAAGACAAGAAGAAGCCAATAGTAAGGAATATTACTAGCTACTTCATATGATGGCCAAGTATGTAGAGGATTAATATGTCATAAAGGCTTTTCCCCCACCTTATTTATACAGTTTTCGCTACTCCACCTTCATTGCAAATAAATGTTGGCATACCTTTTACACAAATGCTATTCTTTTATATTCCTTACACAGTAATGAAAGAACACCCTTTCTTATATGAATAAAGTACATGGAATATAAATTGTGCCACAAGGACTTGTTTCTTGAATATATTTATTCAGAAGACTTACTGACCATATTGTTGTACTATCAGCAACCAAATATGGGGCTGATGTGATCATCATTTCTCTTTCTTTCTCACATCTTAAATTTTTATGTCAATGATTCCTCTATAATTTCTCAGTCATACATTTTCAGACTATCTGGCTTTGTACTCCAGACAAGGTATGATTCACTTTGTCTTCACTTATTACCCAGTAACTGCAAAATTTCAAACTATGGTTTATGATTGGTGGTTTAGTTTCATGTACAAACCAATTCACTGAGTTTTTAATAAACACTTTTAAAACAAGCAACGGCTTAATTCAATGTGTGAATCAGTCACTATAGCTAAGTAATTACCACCTAACTCTAAAGAAGCCAGGCAATTTAAATTTCTGAAGATTAGAACATTTATCAGTGAGACAAGTCCAAAACAATCAAGTAATCAGTTCTATACCTAAATAACTTCCTGACTAGAAACAACCAGGTTGTCACCATAAAATCTGGTCACCATAAAATCTCATGTATCAGCATTAAAAATAAAACTCTTTGGTTGTTTTTATACATTGTTAGCTACCTGAGTTGCTATGGAGAGATGGGCAGCCAAATCCAATTCAATCAAATCAATAAGCAAGCAAACAAACCAATTCCCAATGCTAATTTAAGCCAAATTGTTTTCACAGTTTCTGAATGGTAATAAGCAGAATACCAGGTGGAATTCAGAAAGGGAATATATAGGGACAGGATCATAGGGATACATATTTTGTACTAAATCTAATAATAATAATATGCATTCTCTCTCTACATATTCGCAAGGGCTGGCAGATTCTACTTGGAGGATATGGTCTCTGGAGCTAAGTCATGTAGGGCTTTATAGATTCAAACCAGCACTTTGAATTAGTTTTATTGGTTATGACTTTGAGCAAATCGAGTGATAAGAGATTAAGATTAGATTACAATAGATGGTGGTTTCTACCCACAACATCCCTGCTTATTGTGTTTTGTGATTTCCAGGAGGTTGTTCAAAGGCAGTGGTATACAGAAAAGGATGCTGACCCAAATTTCCATTTTAAATATTTCTATTTCATTTTAATATTTCAAAATTAAAAATTATGCCAGATGCATTTTGGAAGGCTATACAATTGCACATTTTACAAGAAGTAAGAAGATAAAAAGGATTGTAACCATTCCAACGTCTGCTAACCCTTCTCATACATAGCCCTACATATGAGAGATAGCATGATCTTATCTTGTTAGATATCACCACCTTTGTCCCAGAAAATATTTCCTGGTCAGTTGTTATATCAAACTCCTCACCACATATGTGAAATAGGAAATTTTTAAACTAACACAGATATATCTAGACATCACCTAATTTAAATCCTTCTAAACTCTTCTCAGTCTATTCCAGGGGTCAGCAACCTGCAGCTCTGCAGCCGCATGTGGCTCTTTCACCTCACTGCTGTGGCTCCCTGTCACTCAAAATATGTGCCACAACCGCCAATGTGCGACACCCGCCAACATGCGATTTATTGAGCTTTTCAACCCCCAGTAGGCCAATCGTGGATAAATCCAAGAAAACTACAAGAAAACTATTCAACTACATATGCTAGTTTTGTGGCCGCTCAAGAAATAGTCAGGCACGGGAAGTTTTGTGGCTCCCAGTGTTTTCTTTTCTGTGGGAAAAAGGTTCAAATGGCTCTTTGATTGTTTAAGGTTGCTGACCCCTGGTCTATTCTAACTGTAGAACTTAAAACAATATTGTCAGCAAAATCAGTTTCACACTTCTACTCATTAATGAATAGGTTAGAAAGCAACTTCCTTCTGCAATCACTGAAGGAACTTACAAAGTATATCCTTCCATTGCAGAGGTAGCAAATTGGTGGTCACCATTGGCTTTAGAACTCAAATTCCATCAGCACTTGACAACATGGAAAATGGAAAGAAATTGTAATCCAAGACTTCTGATGTGCAGGAGGTAGCCTACTCCTTCACTACCGTTCAGTTTTTCATTATCTGCTTCTTAATGTTTTAACTTAATCACTAATAAGCTTTCTCCCTAATTATGTAATAACTAAGTTTTTTAGAAAGCTTTGTTTGGGTGGAAAAACTTCTGCAGTCCAAGTGTTCATCATTTTCATTGTGAAGCTAGAGATTTTCAATAATATACTTTTCCTCACAAATTCACAGAGGTTAATCTTATGGTCCTTCAAGTATTGTTGAAATTGGTGGTCATCTTAACATCTTATAGTTGAAATACAGCAGGTTTTTTTCAAACTTTTTCCGGATCCAGAATATATATTTTTTTAAAGGGATTTCCTTTGATAATGTTAAACACAGAAGAGTACAGAATTTTAAACATATTTGCACTCATTCCTTCAACATCATACCTTTCTTAATGAAGTTTCATTTCTAATTTGAAATCTGCTAAGACTTAAGCATACCTAGATATCATTTTCTCTGTCTTGGAAGCCTCTGTCTGTATACTAGCAGAAAGATGGGCAGGTTTTTTTAGTTTATGAGCAATAAGAAAATTTACTTTTTTCCTGGCTTAATCTTTTCCTTAATAGCATTATTGTTATTATTTCATATATTCCAAGGCTGATGCTTGGCAATGAATACACCTTAGAAGACTTAAGCCATAGTGAAGTCTAGCTTGGAGGCAATTTTAATGCTGGCTATAAATGCAATGTTCTTGCCAGCAACACACCCACACTTCTGTTCCAACTTCCTTTTCTCTTCTTTTTTCTGCACTAATCACCTGCTTTTTTTGGAGGCAAGCCTGTAAGGTTTTCATCTCTCCTAAAACATCTTTCATGTTTCAAACATTCAAGCAGAGAGTATTATCAAGGCTCAGTCTAGCTGTAGGCTTGGACAGCCAGCCAGAAAGGAGTTGGAACATTTATTTATCTGAGCACAAAGGAAAGTTTCTCCTTTTCTATGAACAAAGGAAATTTCTGCCTACTTTTACTAAGAAAGCCAGTAACTATTCTCCAAATGAAATAATTTTCTCACAAGGAAAAGATGCATTTGGAAGGCTCTCTGGGACCCGGACTTGCAGCTAGGTCCTAGAAAGCGTTTGGCTGATGCAATAGCTGCATTCCATCCTTGAGAAAGTAGCTTTAGCCAAGTTCACACATTCTTTTGGCCTCATCCAAGCTGAACTGCTGCAACGTTAAGTGCAAAGCTCTCTTTGTTCAAAAACTGTCATTGCCTAGAAATGGTAGGCACAGTAAATTTGGCCTTCTCCATAAGGCTTCTGAGCTCTTTCCTCCAGGAGTTTTCTTCTCACTATTTTCTGTCAAAAATATTATGAGAATTAAGCTGCCTCCAACACTTAGTTGTGGAGATTTCCCTCTACCTTAAAATCAACCAATTTATTCAATGAAGCAGGAAAACACTTCAATGGAGTTATGGTGTGCCTGAAGATTCTTCTATGCTCCTAGAAAAGGAAGTATGGTGGCAGAGGCCAAAAATAGGTTTTTCCCCAGGACTGCAAATATACACTGTGGCCATCCCTAGCCTCAAGCAAAGCTGAAATCTACCTCCACTCCAGGGGTGCTATTTAGCAGGTTCTGGAGAACTGGTAGCGGAAATTTTGAGTAGTTCGGAGAATTGGCAAATACCACCTCTGGCTGGCCCAAAGTGGGGTGGGAATGGAGGTTTTGCAATATCCTTCCCCTGGAATGGGGTGGGAATGGAGATTTTGCAGTATCCTTCCCCTGCCACACCCAAGCCACACCATGCCCACCAAGCCACGCTCACAGAAGTAAAAAAAATTGAATTCCACCACTGCTCCACTCCTGATGATCACTCGGATACAACTATGCATTTTTCTTGACAATGGTATGGAAATGGATTGCACTACCCTTTTCTGGATTTTTAAAAAAACTGTCCAGTCCCGATTACAGACATGGATTTTCTTCAGTGTCCCTTATCTGAACGCTGATTAGCTTCCAACCATATCACTAATTAGTTCCAAACTAGATTGTTAAAATGCAGTTTATATGGAGCTGCTTCTAAAAACATTTAAGAAAATTATTATGCATAAAAATGCCTGACATTAATATGAGCAAGAAAATCTGAAATATAAACAATTACATCTAAATCAGATCTAAAGTTAACACAAGCCATTATTTCATGTTGGTTGAGGATGTTCCACCATCCAATCCTTTCTGCCTCCATCTTTTTCAGATAGTTTAACAAAATTTAGGCACAAAGAAATAGATGGCCTACCTCTTAAGGCTGTTCATTATTTCTGGTTCAAAATAGACTGACAACTAGGCTCTAGACTCAAAAGGAGGAATTTTCTGACATATTCTGCAATAGAACAGCCCTTGTCTTTTACTTGCTACTGTATTCATTGTCTCAACTTTTTTGACAGCAGAGCTACTGCTGAATTTGGAGGATATGGAATGGAGTCTAGTTTGTCGAGTTCAACAGAAGCCTTTTGATTGTCTCTCTGTCAGAACATCAGTTGATTCCACCAAAAACCAGCATGCCCACTCTTCATTTTTCTTTTCCCCTGCTCTTACTTTCTCTACTTCTTCCCTCTCCTGTCTTTGTTTTCCAGGGCCACTCAGAGAACCTAGGTTTGGGAACGGTTAAAAAAGAGCTGCTACTTTTCCGGTTTCCCACCCAATTTATTTTTGTTTTTAATGTATTTTTTCTATTCAGCTATTAAGCTCTGATGCACTCAGAAGGAAATACGGCAATTTGGACTTCAGCTTTAGCCAAAATACAAAGGCACACACCTTTCTGATCACTTCCTGTTCCACATAAAAGTTGGCTGTCTAATGCCATGGAACATGGGCCAGGAAAGACAATAAACTCACTACAGCAAGGGCCCTGGGCCAAAAGCAGGCTGCATTTCCAAAGCAGAGCATTTGTGTCACCCTCACATTTCCTCAGCAATTCCCTTCCTATCATGCTTCCTATTTTCCAAATAATGTTGCTGAGCAAACTTCTGGTTCTAGAACCAACTTCTGGCTAACCTTAAATTGTGCTTAACAACATCACATAAAAGCGTCAGCAGAAGCAGGGGAGGTCGTGTCATGAAAATTATTAGAAAGGCCAATCTATGCCTTGCAGGGTCGCCAAATCATCAAGGAACACAAATGCTCAGATTTTGATCCTGTAATTTCATATACTTGGCTGGAGAAAACAATTACCATTTAATTCCTAGTAGTGCATTACAGTTCCCGCTCATATTGAGCAACATGAGGGAGTACATTATGTTTATCCAAAAGTAAGACTCACTAAAAAGTACGATAGATAGATAGATAGATAGATAGATAGATAGATAGATAGATAGAT
>WNWU01000005.1:34613260-34657483 GCA_012654045.1 Ptyas mucosa | reverse complement strand
TAGATAGATAGATAGATAGATAGATAGATAGATAGATAGATAGATAGGGTCAGAGCGAGCAAGCGAGCCATGGTGGTGCAATGGTTAGAATGCAGTACTTCAGGCTACTTCTGCTGACTGACTGCTGGCTGCCAGCAGTTTGGCAGTTCGATTCTCACTGGCTCAAGGTTGACTCAGCCTTCCATCCTTCCCAGGTCAGGTAAAATGAGGACCCAGATTGTTGAGGGCAATATGCTGACTCTGTAAACTGCTTAGAGAGGGCTGTAAAAGCAGTGTAAAGCGGTATATAAGTCTAAGTGCTATTGCTATTCTGTGTGTGTGTGTGTTTGAGAGAGAGAGAGAGAGAGAGAGAGAGAGAGAGAGAGAGAGAGAGAGGGGGGGGAGGGAGAGAGAGTTCAGTTCTGAGAAAACAAGCAACATGCTGAAAGATGGATAGTTGTTCATTTTGCTGGCTCAGCTTTTGTATCTGCTGAAGCCTGCCTTGTTTCATTTAGTATATGTGAATTATGGCTTGGCTACAGGGATTTGTTCCTTTGTCCACAAAGACTAAAGAAGCTGGCCAAAATTCAGTTTACCACTAAAATGACTGCATAGGTTAATGGCCACTATAAAGCATGCATTGCATTCCCATTCCATGGGAAAAGCAATTGGTTTGAAACATGGATACTTAAAAATATAAACACCTGCAGGGACAAAAAATGAAAAAGAAAAAAAGTACATTATTTTAGAAGTAAATAATTATAATTCTATGCAGTTATCTAATGCAATTCAAGTACATGACTCTTTCTCATGCATTTATAGAACTATTGTTTTTTTTAACTGACTGCATTTTGTATAAATTATTTCCACATTTCATTGTATTTGAATATACAAAGTCCAGGTTTATAGGCAATCCGCTTGTTAGTTATCTGAGATTATCACAGGTTATCTCTACAATTGCCTTCCCTAAAGACATCTACCCATCTTATCAGATCAGATATGGTGGGCACACTCCTAGTCCCATCCCTTAAATACAGCCATCTGATGGGAACTAGGAAGAGTGCCTTTTCTGTGGCAGTCCCTGCCCTCTAGAACACTCTTCTCCCTAAAGTCCAGCAGGCCTCTTCTCTCCTAGCTTCCCATAAAACTTTGAAGGCTTGGCTTTTTGCCTAAGCACTGGGATAAGATTAGGTAACTATACATCAGAAGTTTGACTTGGCACCAGGTTTTTGTTTTTAATGTGTTTAGTTTTAATGGTTTTAGATTGGCTTTTATGCTCTTGTAACTTTTGATTGGGGAACCGCCCAGAGCTGGTTATAAGATGGGTGGGCTATAATAAATGTTTTAAATAAATAAACAGGTGGCCAGTGCAACCAAGTCCTCCATCCACTGGGTGAAAGAAAGAAGCTGTACATTTATCTTTCCAATGCTGCAACTGGAAATATGATGGAGCTTTAAAAATGCAACGGAATTCAAAAGTAAGTTATGAATGCGTCCCTCCAACTAAAATATGTAATGATATGACCTATCACTTTACCATTTCATTCTGTGTAATTAGCAGCAAATTACTGACTTTAAAATACAGCAAGTAGACTGATAGGAAACTTTATCAATTGCTAATGTATTTTTATTGATTTTGCTGAACTATTCAGGGCCAAGAAGGGTATCTTCAGCCACCTGAGTAAAGATCTACAGTATCTGAGTGATAAAAGTGATAAAAGAGAATATTCGTAGCTCGGGCTTCAAATAAGGGGTACTTGGTGCTCTCTGAGTTGGTTGTTTTTGCAAGTTGCCCTGATGATGTTACCTAGTTTGGGTACTGAAACGTCTACAAGAAAGCAAGGTCAGAGAGCACCAAGGACCCTTGATAAAACCAAACCAGCAAAGCTTATCATCTCATCCTTTCCATCTCCTTTCTCTGAGAAAAAGCCATGCAATCAACATGATTAAGTCACTGGGATGCAGAGATTAAAGTCTTGCACTCCAGAGATCCAGAATCACAAATTACTGCTTGCAGTATGTTGCTGCAAAAGTCTGCCTCAAAGATCACCAGAAATAGTTATGCAATTAAATGGGACCATCATTCATACTCTTCAGTGAATAACATCTGCTTCAGTAGGGAACCAATGGCTTTCTGCCAAATCTATGTACTTTCACACTCCTATTTGCTCAACAATTAGAGGAAGTAGATGTATTGTTCAGCAGCAAACAAGGGTGATTAATTCATTACATGGAAGTAACTTAACAAAAACACCATTCTCCCTGCTTCTTTCCATCAATCAGTCATACAAGGTTTGTATTTGAGAAAGGAATAATTTCAGGTTAATTAAATAAATTCTTCCTGTGTTGGAAAAGAATTGGGGGAGAAGGAATCACCAGATTCTGGAATGCAATAGATCATATGACTGGTTTGCCACTAAAGGAACAAAAAACTGCAATAAACGTGAATTGTCCCTTCCCTTAGCTGTTTCAAATCCATCTATTTCAGAGCTCCGGTCAAACTTTCTGGTATAGATTTGTGGACGGGAAGTTTCTCATTGGATAGAAATATTTATTTTACTGGTTTAGCCCTATTTAAAGAAATGAATAATTATCCTGAATACTGGATGTGTTCACAATCTTGCAAATAAAGCATCCTAACGAGTAACTGATTTTATGTGTATCTCCCTACCACCACAATAATCATTCTAGAAATGACAACCCTTGGCACGTAATTGAACCTATGACCATCATCAGTTGGTTTTTCCATTTTTATGTTTTCCATTTTTATATTTAGCTGTTGCATCAAATATTTTTGAAGCATTTCTACATGTGCGAAAGTTAAGAATAGATAAAAGGCATTTTAATTTTTACTTCATGCAGATCAGTTCAACTTAGCTAACAGAAAGGCCTATGAATAAATGTTCCATAAACCGGACGTTGGCTTACCTGAACGTCCCTTTTCTGGGCGCTGTGACCACAATCCATAGATGGGTTATATTCCTCTTGTCCTGACAGTCACTGAGTGAAAAAAAATTCTTTACTTCCTTCCTTCATGCTGTGACCACGCCCATCAGTCCCATGATCCTTCAGTCTTTTTTGTCATGAAGGCGCGGCCACCTGAAAAACGAGAAACTGCACAACACAAATCAACCACAGTCAATCACCCCAGCTCTGGAGCAGGAAGCCTGAAGGGGAGGGAATGGATTGTGGGCGTCACAGCGCCCAGAAAAGGGACGTTCAGGTAAGCAAACATCCGTTTTCCAGTGCGCTGCTCCCACAATCCATAGATGGGATATACCCAAATTCAAGGTCCCTGGGCGGGAGGCTGACTGCTCCCAGCTCCAGGGCCGCTATAACACTCTGAAGCACTCTCCGACCAAAAGAAGCATCTGCTGAAGCATAAGTATCTATTTTATAATGCCGAATAAAGGGTGAAACTGAAGTGCACGTCACTGCCCTGCAGACATCTAAGACAGACGCCTGAGTGGCCCAGGCGGCAGAGGTAGCCGCACTGAGTGTAGAATGTGGCAGAACTTTGCCCGGCAACGGCCTAGCCTTCAACTCATATGCGGTGGAGATACACGCCTTAATCCACCGGCCCACCATGGGAGCGGAGACCTTCAACCCCATGGACGCCAGGTGAAAAGACACCAGAAAGGCCTCGGTCCTTCTGAAGGAGGAAGTGCGATGAATGTAATGCTGAAGAGCCCATCTCACATCCAGCTTATGCCAACGACGTTCCCGGTTGTGACATAGAGACGGACAAAAGTCCGGCAAAACAAGCTCTTGAGATTGGTGGAATAGAGAGTTCACCTTGGGCGTGAAGGCTGGGTCCAACCGCAAGATGACAGTGTTGGTGTGAAAAATGCAGAGATCCTTCCTGATAGATAACGCCGACAACTCAGACACCCGCCTCGCTGATGTGATCACGAGAAGGAACAACACTTTAAAAGACAGGTACCTGAGCGTGACGGAACCCAATGGCTCAAACAGTGGCTCAATGAGTGCCTGCAAGACAAACGGGAGATCCCAGGAAGGGTAACGGTGCATCATCGGTGGACACAAATTGGACCCACCATGCAGGAACCCTTTAATCCGTGGGTGATGGGATAATGATGGATAGAGAGCACAGGAAAGGACCGTAGACAAGGCAGCCGTCTGTCTGTGTAACGTAGAAGGTGTGAGACTTTTCTTCAAACCCACTTGGAGGAACTCGAGGACGACAGGAACGTCAGCTGCAGGCAGGTCCACACGATATTCAGCACACCAGATGCAGAACGCTCTCCATGACGCCTCGTAAATTTGAGAAGTAGACGGCTGTCTAGAAGCTTGAATAGTGCCGATCACCTCGTCTGACAGTCGATCCCTCCGCATGATGACCCTCTCAAGAGCCAGACAGTCAACCGGAGCCACTGAGGGTCCGGATGACTGATGGCTCCCTGGCACAGAGAGAGCCGCTGCAGAGGATGAGATGCCCATCCCATGGACGAGATGCCAACAGAGCCACCAGGTCCGCGTACCACTGTCTTCGTGGCCAATTGAGGGCCACTAGAAGAAGCTCTGCATTTTCTGCCAGGAATTTCCGGATAACCCTCGCAATGAGGGGAATCAGCGGACACGCATAAAGTAATCCCTTCGGCCACGGGCACCTGAGGTCATTGCAGTCCTCCGCTCGTGGATGCGGATACTGAGATATGAATCTCGGGAGCTGCGAGTTCAGATGGCTGGCGAACAAGTCTATGACCGGCAGCCCGAAGCGATCCATGATTTCCCGGAACAGTCGGGGGTGCAGCTGCCACTCTGTAGGATCAATCTGCTCCCTGCTGAGCCAGTCCACTCGGACATTGGCCTCCCCCGAGATATGGTCTGCCGTGATGGACAGCAGATGACGTTCCGTCCAACTGAACAATCTCTCCAACTCGAGCATCAGTAATTTTGAACGTGTGCTCCCCCTCGCGGTTTACATGCGCTTTGGCGGAGACGTTGTCCATGAGGACTAACACGTGCGTTCCCTCCAGTGTGGGCTGAAAATGAAGAAGGGCCAGCTGAATCGCCCTCAACTCCAGCAAATTGATGCTCTTCAGCCTCTCAGATGGAGACCACTGGCCCTGCACCACCAAATGCAACAGGTGTGCACCCCAACCCTGGAGACTGGCGTTGGAAGTCAAGACCAGCCGTTCCGGCTCCAGGAAAATGCGACCGTGCTTGATTGCTGGCGAAATCCACCAACGAAGCAACAGCCGAGTTTGCGGAGGCAGAACCACTTTGTGAGAAGACATACTGCGACCCGACTGTTGAAAAGGCAGGAGATGCCACTGTAACGGCTGATAGTGCCGGCGGGCCCAAGGCACGATGTCGAAGCATGACACCATCTTCCCCAATAGTTGCATCAGCAGGAGCAGGGAAACCGACTGATGGGACAGGACCTGCGTAACCGAGTTCTCAATGGTCTGGATCCTGTCCGGGGACAGAAACACCTGCCCCACCTCCGAGTCTATTACCACCCCAAGGTGAAGGCTGTAGACGGGACCAATTGGCTCTTGACAACATTGATTGTAAATCCATGTTGCTGGAATACAGACATCACCAGGTCGATGTCGTGGCGGGCTTGAGCAGGGAATGTGGACAATACCAGGATATCGTCCAGGTAACATAGGACCCGAACGGGAACAGCCCGCAAGACCGCCGCCACCACTGCCACTAGTTTGGTGAATGTCCTGGGAGCAGAGGAAAGCCCGAAGGGCATAGCACAATATTGATAGTGACATCCTGCCTACTCGAAGCGGAGATAATGCCAATGGGAAAGATGTACCGGGACATGCAGGTACGACTCCCGGAGGTCCACAGACTGCAGGAGGTCCCCCTTCTGGACACACCCAAGGATTGAACGAAGGGAGTGCATCTTGAACCTGCGATAAGAAACCGACAGGTTCAGAGTCTTTAGATTGAGGATTCCCCTCCAGCCCCCCCGAGTTTTTGGGGACCAAAAAGAGAACCGAGTAGAACCCGGAATCCTGGTGTTCCGCCGGTACCGGTTCTATCACCTTGATGGTGAGCAGATGACGAATTTCCTCGTCCACAATGCTTTCCTGTTCAATGAGGCAGGGATCGGGCAACGCACAAATCGGTGTGGTGGGTGTCCGGTGAACTCGATTAACAGTCCGTGGGACATGGTGTGGAGTACCCACTGGTCCGACGTGGACTGTTCCCACCAATGGTAGAACCGCTGAAGAAGGCCGCTGACGGGAACCGGAAGCTGGGCGTCACTTGCCATGGTGGAAGAACTTGAACCCAGATCCCCGAGATGGTCTCCTAATGGCGGCCTGAGATCTGCCACGATCCCGGAAGTATTGTCTATCCTGGAAGCAATCACCCCCATAGCCAGTCTGATGGTGAGAAAAGGACCCCCCTGGTCCAGAGTAGGCCTGAAAGGGCTGCTGCTGCGTGTACGGGGTGTAACGACGCTCGGGCCTCCTATACAAAGAGGGCAGAATTTTGCACTTGTCCTTGTCTTCAATCAATAGAGGGTCCAAGGCTGACCCAAATAGGTTGGGTCCTCTCAACTTATTGCCCCTATTGCTGTGCTCTCGTATGGGGCAGCAGCCAGTTTACACTTTGTCTTGGCATCTGCCCTCCAGGAACGGAGCCGAATATTCAGTGGCCGCCACTATCTTATTAATGTCCTGATGCCACCGTGTCTCTTCAGGAGGGAGATGCTCCTGGAGCTGCCTGAGCCAAATCAATGCCGCCCGATTGAAAAAGGATGTCGCTGTGGCCGTTTTGATCGCCCAGGCAGCCGCCTGGTGCGTCTTGCGGAATGACAGTTCGGTCTTGCAATCCTCAGATTTGAGGCCATCCAATGAGTCCATGGACATTGTAGAAGAAGATGATAGATTGGCCACAGGGGTGTCCACGGTTGGCAAGGCGAACAGGGTCTCAAGCTCCGGTGCTGCACAGAATAGTTTTTTGTCCAACAAGCTGGGCGCGGTAAGGGAGCCGGGCTGAGCCCAGGGAGTATGAATCACCTCCGAAAAGAGTTGGGGGCAAGGAATAAAATCCTTGTCCGGTTTGGAAGGGCAAAACAAGGAATCATGAGGCCCCGCTTCCTTCTGGGACCCAGATCCTGTGGCATCCTCCTTCCCCAGGTTCGTAGTCACCCGGGCCTTGTGAAGTAGGGATTTGAAGAGCGCTGGATGAAAGAGTCCCGTAAAGGCCGGAGCATCCAGTAGAAGGCCCTCATCCTCAGACAGCTCGACATCCTCAGGGAATTCCTCCCCGTGTTCTGATGCCACCGGAGATACTGGCTCCCTAAAACAAGGCGACTGAGACCTCACAGGAGGGGGTGGCTGAAGCTGCATACCCGCCGCCAATAGTGATGACAAGGCCGTGGACAATAAGGCCTGCAAGTCCAAATGGCCCCCCGACAAACTGCCGTCGGCTGCACGGAGCCCCGCCGCCGTAGGCGTGAATGTGGCCTCGGGTTGTCTGTGATGTGTAGATGCAGCCTGCGCAACACCAGCCGACAAAACATCTGGCAGTGAAAGAGACACACCCCTGGAAAGACCCAGCGGAGATCCCAGGGACACCAACCTGCCCTGTATCAAAGCCTGATACTGACTGAGCTGTAGATGGTAAGGCTCTGTGCAATGAAGTGGCATGGCTAGGTGAAAGGCGTGGGGGAGAGTGGTTCCCCGGTTCAATAGACGCCTGCGCCACCACCCTTGCCTTGTTCAACTGGCACTCAAGTGCCCTGTGGCGCCATTGGGCGTCCTTATCTGGGGCAGCAAGAAGTTTAGGCTGTGAAGACTTGCGGCTGGAAGATGCCGTCTGCTTGCTTGCCGTCTGTTTGTGGGCTTTGGTAGACCTGGGTGGGCTGGACTCCATCTCCAAGTCCGATGACAACGAGGAGTCTGCCATGATGAAAAAGGCAGGGAAAAGCTGTCGATCGAGGAAACCAAGAAGCCCAGCCACGCAGAGACAATCTGCGGAAAAGGAAATAAACACTTCCTGCCAAGAAGGGAACACCACCCGCACTCTAAAGGGGGTGTGGGGGGGCAAGCCCTGGGGAGATCCCCAAGCAATGCAGTCTCTTAGCTGCCCAAGTGCTGGCCCAAAGGCCATTCAGCACTAGAAGCTGGTCGCCATCACCCAGCTGAAGAAAAGCCACGCTAAATCACCAACTACCTTCTCACTGGAAGTTGTTTTTTTTTAATACAAAATGGCTGCCTTCTTGATGACCAAAGTGGCGGCCACAACGGCGATCTGATGTAAAGGCAGCTTCAACAAGCGGTGATGCAATGAGCCAGTCAATGAAGACTGACAGACGTCCAAAATGGTGGCCACCCCGATGACAAAATGGCGGCCGCAGCTCCGATGCACCAGCTGGCGAGCGCAATGGCTGTAATGGCAGTGCCGCTCGACGACGCTTCTCCGCCTCACCAGAAAACACTTCAGATCTTGCACGAGCCCGTGCAGACGTCCAAAATGGTGGCCGCCCCGATGACAAAATGCCAGCCACAGCTCCAATGCACCAGCTGGCGTGCGCAATGGCTGAAATGGCGCTGCCGCTCGGTGACGCTTCTCCGCCTCGCCAGAAAGCACTTCAGAGCTTGCACGAGCCCGTGCAGAGGCACCGGAGCCGCTTTACTAATGGAGAGCTGAGGAAAGGTGCGGGAGAGCGTGCCAGCTCGCCAGTTGCTCTCCCTCGGCACCAGCCGCTGAAATGTCACACGTGGTTCCACCCCTGGGGGTCAGATACCAGTCGCTGCGATCCGATCTTCACAGGGAAAACGCGGGGCAGCCTGGAGCCCCAGGACCGCCTCCCACGCCTCAGCAGCTGCCCAAACTATCCTGCTCTCCACCCGATAAAACTCTAAACAAAAATAAAACAAATTCTTAGAAACAACTGTACCAAAAAAACATGCAATTAAGCCAGCACGAAGAAGACCTCAGTCCTGTCAGCAACTGAGTGAAAAAAAGACTGAAGGATCATGGGACTGATGGGCGTAGTCACAGCACGAAGGAAGGAAGTAAAGAAATTTTTTTCACTCAGTGACTGTCAGGACAAGAGGAATACAACCCATCTATGGATTGTGGGAGCAGCGCACTGGAAAATTGTCCAATTCCTTTTAAAAGTTCTCCAAATTGGTGGCAGCTCTACATTTTGTAGTAGATTCTGTAAGTTAATTATCATTATGTGAAATATTACTTTTTTTGCATATTTTCTAAATTGTCCAACCAGCTTCACAGTATGCTTATTATAATTTGAATTTATTTTTGGGATTTATTCAACTCCTGGAAATGATTTATTGATTGACAGATATAGATTGACAGATATGAAACAGTAATAGATTGAGGGATGTCTTTAAAACAATTTTAAAAAGTTGTTTAAGGAACTTCACCACCCTTGTCACTTGACCAATGATGATGACACAGAATCACAGCAACAGTTTGGCTACCACTAAAATCAGTCTATCGGTCTTATTCTTTTGCTACATCAGATTTGTTATATATGTGATTTGCACAAGATTAAATAACAGTCATATTTTCAAGAATCCTTTGGACATTAAGTATTTACTTTTGGAATTTACAATAAATGGCATTTTCATCATCATCATCATAATTTTATCCTACCTTTTTTATATTTGGTCAACCCAAGGCAGTAAACATAGATAATCCTGCCTCCTGTTGTATTTTCACCACAATAACCCTGTGAAGTAGGTTCAACTGAGCTGAGAAACAGAGTGACTGGTTTCTAGGCCAGCACCTTAGCTACTGCACCAAAGTGGCTTCATATACACACATGCTGTATGTGTATGTACACTTTCATAAAAATAAGAGGTGATAATGATAGAAAATGGAGTCAAACAACTGGCAGGATCTGAAGATAATAATGCTTAATCCTAGGCAGTATGCAAATTATCCAGATATTCGCAAAAAATTGGGGGTAAGTAAGCTTCCTCTGCCTTTTAATATTGTTTATCCTTGCTATTATTTGTTGTCATTCCATTTTTATTTTGCTTTAACTGTATTTTTGACATGAGTTTATGAATTTTTAACTGCCCAGAGTCACTTAGAAAATGAAAGTAGTAGTGCCTAAATTTGATGAATAAAGCTATTGTTGCCATATGACTAGATAACTGGATGAAACATTGTATTATTGAATTAAGGTATTTCAAATGGGCCAATTTACAGAATGTGTTCAAAATCCAGGACCCGTGACTCCTGAGGGAATGAAATTTCGGGAAGTTGTGTCTGCTTCAATGCAGCTGGCTGCTGCTCCTGGGATGATATGATCTTCATTTTCAATGTTCCATGACAGTTTCCCAGCCAGTCTTGTAATCCCTTGCTCCCTCTCCCACCCAGCAGCAACCACTTTCCTGCCTGCAGGGAAAGGAAGGGAAGATTTCCAACGTTCCTTGCCAGATTCCCACAAGGAAACTCAATGAAGAAGCCAGCAGGAAGTTGGAAATTGCCCTTGCTACCATTGCTTTTTTTAAATCTGTTCTTGGTCATTCTGTTTCTCTGTTTCGGTAAAGAAATATTTCCGAAACAGTGTCCCAATGGAGCACAGGATGTCTAGTACAATTCTTCTCTTCTTAGTTCTGTATCATTCTGCAATTAAGCATTAATTAAAATATACATTGTCAGAGGATGAGAGGTCTACGAGGATGGTTTAGGCTTCTGTATAAATTACAGAGCAGATTGCACAAGTAAAACAAGAAGTCATGTTACTTACAATAACAACTTCTTCAACATGAGAGACAATAAAAATAAAGAAGACTTAGAGAAAAGGTTCTAAATCAAGATGAATTCCTGACAAACTTATTATGGTTTGGCCAATGCCTCACTTTAGGAGAGATTTATTGTGTACTTGTATTTCCAAGGTTGTATTTAAAAATAAAATAAAAATAAAATGCTGTAAACAGAGTAGAGCTGTAATGCAGTGGATCCCATAGTCTATAATTAGATTTTATCCTTTATTATTGCGATTGTCCCTTTCCCCAGAAGCTTTGTTTGCTTTTCCATGTTAACTTCTGGCTGCCAATACATTCTCATACAACAACTCTTATCTGCAATATTTGTATTTTCCTTTCATGAGTTTCAATCTATGAGGGAAATGTTTCATTTAATTTGTGAAATCTGCAATATCAAAGGATGTTATAAACCAAAATGTTGCCACCTATTATATTATGTTCCAGAAGCCCTTGGAAAAACCCACATCAGAATTTCATAGAATTATGGCAATTTATAACACCTTGAAGGTTTAGGGAAAGGAGATGGGGGAGCAAATCTTCCAAATTCTATTTCCTCTTCAGTCAATAAATCTGTTCAAAGAAAAACATATGTTCTTAGAAAAGCCCACACTGCCAGCAGACATACAACCAGCTTGGCACATTTTGCATAGACCACCAACTGCAAAAGTACTTCACTACAAATAATGTGATTCATGTCAGAGAAAAATGGGGAGCTAGCCAAGACACACTAGAATTATGGCCATGGGCCAGATTCACAACTGTTGGGGTACGGATACACCCTGCCAGCATTCTCTAATATATAGGGAGGCCTTTCTTCATTGTTCCAAGAAGGCCAAAAGAAAGTCAACACTAATTCAAGAAGTTCCTTTCCATCTGAGAGCCTACCTTAAGGCAAGGCCTAGATAAGCATAGAAAACTAATTCAGTTATAAAGCACTTTCTTTAAATTCTAACTTTCCTCTTTCCTAAAGGAATCTCAAAACATGGTTCAACAGAGTCTGGTTAATGAAGAGGAATTTATGACCCAGTTTGTAAGATCAGATCCTTATCCAAGTGCTTTCAATAATTTTAATGATTGTTGCCATTATGCTTTATTTCTATGCTTGCTTTCAGCTGATTGAATAAAATCATACATACAACAATGAAATGTCTATGGAGATTCTCAGCCATCCAGGTCATGGTTGTCCCAAAGGTGCTTTTACAAGAGGCAACTAGACTATCTTGTTTTTCTTTGAAGATGTTTCGCTCAGTGGTGGGTTCCTTCTCAGCCTTGTATCACAGAGCAAACACGCACAGTCTCACACACCTCACGGTGCACACACTTCATGATGTGCGTGTTTGTTCACACATGTTAATGCTGAGAAAGAGGAGAAGACTTGGCCGAACTTTGGAAGAGCTTTGCCCAAGACTTCTCATATATTCAGGGGCTAGCCGACACCTCTCCCAATGATTAGTTTGACAGTGATCTAAGGAAACTTCTTCCAGCTTTTCAAGATTAACTTTAAGAGCACCAAGAACCCGAGAGCAAAAGTAGTGGCAGTGAGGGCAACAGGGGTATGTTTGTTGTATGTCCCTCTGCAAGGTCTTGGAGGCAGACACCGCACCTCTGAGGAAAAGAGGAGGTGCTGGCGATTGACTTTAAGAGTGCCGAGAAGAAGCCGAGAGCAAAAGTAGCAGCAGCGGAGATGACAGGGGTGTGTGTGTGTGTGTCCCTCCGCAAGAGACTCAAAGAAGTGGAGGCTGGCCACAGGTTGCCGAAAAGTCACAGAAAAAGCTGCTGCCGTTGCTGCTGCCATGTTCTTCGCACATGTGCATCCCATTGGACTTGCAAGGCAATGGGATGTATGTGTATGAAGAACATGGCAGTGATGAATATGGTGGGCGGGGCAAGCGAGCGGCAACCAGGGGACTGGTTTGGGGGCATGGCCAGCTGGCTATCGCTACTGGTTCAGCGACCTTGGCCAAATTTCCGCCAATGGTACATGGGAACCAGTGCAAACCAGCTGAATACCACCTCTGGTTTCACTTCTCATTCAAGAAGCTTCTTCAGCTCTGACTGGATGGTGGGGAATGGAAGGATTTATATTCCTTACAGATAGCCATTTTTATGGCTGCTCATCTCATATCAAGCAGCACTATGTTTGCACAAAAATACAGAAAAGATCTCCAATGGTTTAATTTCCTATCACATGATTCGTTGCCTCTAAATTGCATACAGGACATAGGCAAGTGACACAAATTTAGGAAACCCATTTTATCCAGAAAATGCTAAATAAACAGTTCCATGCAAGACCAGCACCTGATCTGCCTCATATTTTCCTCATAATAATAATGCTGAATAAAGGAGGTAATCTTACAACATTCATCGAATTCTAGATATAATCTAGAATTTCATCGAGTTTCTTGATATAATCAAGAAAGTCTGGAGCTCTTTTGCTTCTTGGGCTGCAGAAAGATACTACCCTGTTTCCTCCAAAATAAGACATCCCCTGATAATAAGCCTAATCAGGCTTTTGAACGCATGGCAATAAGGCCAAGCGCTTATTTCAGGGTTCAAAAAAAATATAAGACAGGGTCTTATTTTCGGGGAAACCCGGTATGAACCCATTGTCCATCAAAGAATGTTTTGAAAGTGGTGCCAACAATCTGGAAATGATAAATTCAAGAGGGAAGGAAGACAGGAAAAGCAAGTCAACCAATGATCAAGAAATAGCCAAAATGTTTTCCCAAAAAGCAGGTAAAGCATCCAAGGACAATTAATATTTTTACTGGTGACAAGACAGTTAGCCTGTTCTTGTTAAGACTGCATTTTATCCCCTGCTTTTTTTGTTAGAAAAAAGAAAGACAGAGAATTGACCCAAGTTTTAATGTGATCTTATGCTCATGGCTTGTACAAATATCCATAGAATCAAATCCAAAAGCATTGTAGTATATTTTCTACAAAGCAAATGTCAAATATTGAAGGCCAAACTTTGACAGGTAGTCCTCATTTAACTCCACTCATTCAAGCAACTACCCAAAGTTACAATGGCGTCAAATCAGAGTACTTATGTGCCTTTGCACAACAGTGGGATACAGAGTTGAACTGTTAATAAAAATGTACACAACTCTTTCAAACATTTCCAGGTCACTGGTTTACACTACTTCATTTTCCAATTGAATTTTCTGATTCAATTAAAACCTCAGCACAACCAATCAATACAAATGCAGCTGCCCACTGTCAGTCTGTTCCAAGCAGACGCCTAGGAGGCAGATTCTGCAACCTGTAATCCTTGTTTCTATTCCAGACTACCACTGTCATAAACCCCTGTGCCTTTTTTTTTCCCATTTAGATTCAGTCCTGAATACTGCAGTCATTTTCCATGACATTTTTGCCCCGAAAAAACCCACATAGAGAACTTCAAGTCTGGGGTAAAAGTGTTTATTTTTCCACAAATTTAAAGGTCAGCAAATAATCCCATATTATCAGTGCCTTTGTGAATCTGAATGGCTAACAATGGTATAACAATATCATATGTTATACTAAATTAGGTTTGGATGATTGCCACTCCTATCTTTACAAAGATGACTTGGCCTGTGACACTTGTATGTACCTTTACGTCTAATGCCATTCAATTTCCATACTCTTCTACCAAGACATACCCAGAGTGTGTTGAAAGTTGGAATTTCTTTCAAGTTTTAACTCAAAGATATTAAATGAACAAGTTTCAACACAGAGATACTCAAGATAAAATTTGAGACGTTTCCTCCCAGAAAATTAAATATACTTACCACAAGCTCAGAGAACCTTGCATTCAGTTCTTCGGCTGGTGGGATTGGCACTGAGAACTCCAAGAACTGCAGAGGATTATTGTCCTTGAGGTTGATTTCAGGCAGATCACTCCGCCCAAAGCAGCAAAGAAATCCCAAAGCATGACGACTCCGTTTTCGGGGAGCCATAGTCATCGTGATATGGGATGCTATCTAACAGTCATGATCTGCAGAGAAAGGAAAAGAAACATTATAAAGACTCCAAATGAAGGTCCATGAATGGAATACTTTGAGATAACTACAGCATCTAAGCAAGCTTTTGAAAAAAATGAGAATGAAAGAGGTGCGGGCAATGTTAAATAATAAAATGACTAATAAACACTGTCTTGCAAGACTTTCTCTGGGGTATCTTAGTGGAAAATATAAGATAGTAAACTAAGCAGCTTTTAGCCCTGTGAATCAATTCTGGTTTTGTTTCTTTGTTTGTTTAACCCAGAACAGTTTCATTCATTTGGGACAGAAAAATAACTATATAATATAGTGCCAGAACTGAATACAAGTTAGAAAAAAAACATATGATCTAGCCAAGAAGTACCCAGAGGTAATATAATATACTGCAGAAGAGATGCCTGGAACATCTTTGGAGGAAGACTGAGTCCGATCAAATATGAAAAAGACAACATATCTGGGATTATATTATGCTGATAAGAGTGGAAAAATATTACTTCACAACCCTTACTGCATTTACTAATGGCTGTCTGGTGTCCCTGTTTAGGCTGACTTGTTCTTTGTTGGGCATGCACCACAGGAATACCCTTTTTCCCCGAAAATATTTAAATGCAGAGCCGGAAATCAAGTAAGACGGCAAGAGGAGCCCCATCTTGTTCCACGCGTTCCAAAATAATAAGACCTCCCCGAAAATAAGGCCAAGCACTTATTTTGGGGTTCAAAAAAATATAAGACAGGGTCTTATTTTGGGGGAAACACGGTAATTACAGGTTAAGTAGATACTTAAGACCTATGGTTAAGTCAGTGTGGTCATATCAGCTTCTTTAAGAGAGGGAGTATTTCTTTGATCTTAAAGAAGCAATGGTGTACCCCTCAAGAAGCCACAGATGAACCAACAATTCTGGACAAATTATCATCTGGTCTCCAGCTTTCCCTTTGTGGGAAGGTGGTTAGGCAGCAGCCTTTAAAGGTTCCTGGAAGAAATGGATTATCTGGATCCATTTCCTGAGTGGGCACAGTAGAGAGATCGCTTTGATCATACTTCTCAGTGATCTCTGACAGAGCCTGATGGGAGATGGTGCATCCTTCCTAGTGCCTTCTGAACTAGTCGAGAGGATTTACAGTAAAGGTATGATGCAGAAGGTTCTCCTCCTTCCTTTGTACTTTGGTCTCAGTTGGTATTGATGGGGGAAGAGACTGAGTCGTTTGGCACCTCATTTGTGGCCTGCCTCAAACTCAGCTTTCTATTTTGCTTAACAGCTATATAAAACTGCTGGGTGAGGCTATTTGCTGGTTTGGAGTGAGCTATAATCAGTATGCTGACAATATCCACTGCGCATCTCTTTCCTGACCCAACCAAGCAATACTATTAGGATTTTGTCCCAATGTGTAGAGACTGTGTGGGCCTGCATGGGAGGAACAGGCTCATTCCTGACAAGAGTAAGTGGATGTGGATAGTTGGAGCTCCCAGTTCTAGAGATTTTCCAAAATTAGTCTTGAATGGGATTGCACATTCAAGAGTGTTGTGCAGTCAGGAGGTTGTCTTGGATTTATAATTCCTTCTTAAGAGCAAGAAGCAATTGTGGCCAAGAGATGAAACACAGATTCATCTAGTGCATCTAGTTATGTCTGTTCCTTCATATCCTCTCGTGATACACAGTAGTCACCCAGTCACTCAGAAATAAGACTACTGCAATGTACTCCATATGGGACTGCCACTGAAAATGTTGGTGGTTAGGCAGTGATGCTCATGACACATTCTATCCATGTGATGATACTGCTACATTATCTGCAGTGGCTACTAGTTGACTTCTGTGTGCCATTGAAGATGCTGATTATCATCTATACAGACCTTAATGGCATAGAGCAGTGATGGCTAACCTTTTTGCCGTCGCGTGCCAAAAGTGGGACCGCAGGAGGGTCGCGTATGTGTGTGCCCATGCCCATAATTCAATACGCCCCGCCCCCCGTGCATGCATGCATGACCCCCCCACGCTCCCCCTGCTTTTGGCATGCGATGGCCCGATGGGCCCCATAGGCCTGCTTTTTGTCCCTGTTCTAGGAGCCTGGGGAGGGCGAAAACAACCTTTCCCACCACCCCCCGGAGCTCTGGAGGCCGGAAATGGCCCATTTCCCGACTTCCAGTGGGCCCAAAAGGCCCACAAATCAGCTGGCTGGCACACACATGCATGCTGGAGCTGAGCTAGGGCAACGCTCGCGTGCCCACAGATATGGCTCCATGTGCCACCTGTGGCACGCGTGCCATAGGTTCGCCATCATGGGCATAGAGCCTAGCTATCTGTGGGACTGTCTATTTCTGTTTCTTAACTACTCTCCCAGAGTCCTGGGGCAGAGTGGTGTTGAACCCTTTAGAATGTTTGATTCTTAGACAGAGTTTCCCTTCTGTACACTTATGATCTGTTATTTTTTTGTTCTTGCTCTTTTTTTTTAATGTAAGCTGCCCAGAGTTATTTGGAGGTGGGCATTCTTTAAACTGTATTAAATAAACTACTTAAACATAAGTCCAAAATGTAAAACTGTGAATGGACCAGAAAACAATATTTATGAATTAATCATATTTGTAAGACTACCATGTCCTGCAAAATAGCTAGGATAGGGAAAAAATACAACTATTGAGGATCTTTTGAGTGATGACCAATAAGTAAAATCCTGGCAACAATAAGCAATGGCTTATTCCATTATATACCTCCTCAGTCACAGTTCCAAAAGTCTGGAAACTTGAGCTTCTGATTTCAATTAAACTCAAAAATATTTTGTTTTGCATGGCATGCACCCCTATGATGTAGAGAAACTTAACTAGGAACAGTTGAAACAAGCTGGTGGACATGTTTAAAAATCAGCAATGTTATATAGATTTAAAAGCTAACAGCTTAATGCTGGGCCTCAGTTGTCAAACTGAATAGCAAGACACAGAGGTATTTGTCGATGAAAATCACTACTATTTCAGTGGTTTACCGGAATTTAATTTTGGTAAAATATGGACAGAAACAACTAATTGTAGTTGGCATTGCTTTCCATGCCTAAAATAAGGGCCACAGATATGTAGGTCAAACCTTCTTGCCCTATAATTTACTAATGAGTCAAATAAATTAACTGTAAGACAACCAATGTCAATTACAAATTAATTAATTTTGTTTGTTTATTAAATTTAAATGCTACTTATCTTTCCTGGGTGACTGGATGACTCTGGATGGCTTCCAAACATTAAAACTACTGCACATTAAAATAATAAAGCAAAAAATAACAGTAATAAATTCTGTCAAAGATGGGAAGAGGGGAATACGAAGTATGCGGAGAGAGGTAGGGTCTTTCCTAATCCAAAAGCAACCTCCAGAATGGTGTACCTCTCTTAATTCCTAACTCTTAATTCCTAGAGACAAGAGCTCTGTGGAATTTCATTGAAAAACAATGGGACAACATCATCAGCCAATCCCCAATAATTCAGCCAAGGTAGCAAATACAAGAATTATAGTTCTTTAGAATTTGGAGGTGCTTTAAGAATGCTTTCCTCCTTGCCCTAAACTTGCCCTTGCCAACAGACCACAAGAAATTAGCAGAAATTAATGCCTAGTTAATCATAGACTATCATGCTTAGTTAACAGCAAGATGTTGGATCAACTAGCCACCAGTTAATCACTACACATTGTTGGGTCAACTAGCCACCAGTTAATCACTATCCTGCAGCAATTCTGAGTAGACCTATGGCTTTACATAAGTCTATGAGCTGATACTTGGAGGCTGGATGACAGCATAGCCATCTAATATATCTTTTCCAATTTACATTCTGAGAGCAACTCTGTGCTTGAAAGATTTCTTGAATGAGAAGTCTGAATTGCCTACAGAAAGCCAAGGAGGGGAAAATGCTTAGATCTTAGCACACTGCACAGACTGTGAGTCCTACATCCAAACAGGAAGTCTCCTGCCAGGAGTCTGAAAGGAAGGATCTGTGCAGTCCACATGATCCTGCATATTTTGTCCTTTTAAGGGACTAGTTGTCCAGCAGCTTGGAGTTTATTTGTGTTATTCCTCCCACCCCCCCCCCCCCCCCCCAAGCATTTCATCCTTTTCATTTAATCTGCAGAATAAACTACATTTTGAGTGTAAATAATTAAAGCTGTCTTTCAAAATACTGGTCCTCGGAGCAGAAGGGAACAAGGTGGCAGGTGAACAGAACCACTCAGTGCTACATCAACAGCTGAGTTTTGTCCAGCAGGCTGCTGTAACTGATTCACTTTAATCAGCCCTAAGACACACTGTGTTGTTTATTTGCCTGAACAAGGCTGCCTTGTGCCCTTGTGAAGACCAAGCACGTGCCCTAGAAACATTACCTTTTCCAATGGTAGCTGTAGAACTAAGTTACAACATCGAACAAGCTGCATTCAGCAAAGTCCAAATATGCCACCCTAACCCTTAAAAAAGAACCAAGGCCTTTGAAATATCATTGTTTGGTTCCTGATGTTTCTTCTTAATCTATTTTATGTTTCCTTTCCATATTAGTGAAAACTGACTGGTTTAAGAAAAATAAAGAAAGGGGGTCTAAATTCTAAGAATCTAAAAATTTAACTTCCTTTTTGCCCAAAAGAAAAATTGGGATCCCCAGAATTAATAGTGACTATTAAGCCCACTTCTTATGAATGCAAAAGATTTCATGCGAGATCATCCACTTTGAAACAGCCCCAGAGAAGCAAATTACTATGCCTTTGTTATTATTATGAAAAAACATAAAACATAAAGTTGAAGAGAAAGACATGAAAGTCAAATAGCAGTGTTCCAATATCCAAGGGGCTGCCACAAAGAAGAGGGGGCAGGGGGTTTAACCTATTCTCCAAAGCACTTGAAGGCAGGACAAAAAGCAGTGGATGGAAACTAATCAGAACCTAGAACCAAGAAGAAATTTCCTGACAGAATTAATCAGTGGAACACCTTGTCTACAGAAGTTGTGAATGCTCCAACACTGGAAGTTTTCAAGAAGAGATTGGACAACCATTTGTCTGAAATGGTATAGGGTTTCCTGCCAGAGCAGGGGGATGGACTAGAAGATCTCCAAGGTCCCTTCCAACTCTGTTATTCTATTATTCTGTAAATCAGAATGACCAGCAAGCAATGGCTGTGCACATTTCCAGGCTTTGGGAAAAACAGATCAAGACCTCATTTTGGGGGTTTTTTTTACATTAAGTGTGACACAAACATTAGCTAATATGCTCAATCTTTCCCATACTAATGTTGTCTAACTATGTCAAGACCACAAGTCCCAAAATTCCCCACCAGCAAAACCATTTGCTACAGTTGAGAATTAAGAATTAAGGAAGCTCTTTAAACATTTATGAGAGCATCACATTGGACAAGGCTGCTCTGCCACAATACACTAATCTGGTATAAAATTGAGGTTTTTTTTCTCATCCAGTAGTAATACTTAACTCTTTATTCATTTTATTTCACTTCACTTAATTCCGTGGACCAGCATATTACAAGCAGATATTCTGCTTTGCTTTACTGCATGAAACAGAAGATTGAGGTTAGGGTTTTTCAGCCTATATGCCAGGAGTATCCAGCCATGGATACTATAAAACTTGTGGATTTTTACTCCTAACATGGCTGGCTATGGAATTCTAAGAATTGAAGTCCACAAGTCTTAAACTTGCTAAGGTTGGACACCCCTGCAATATGTTCTCCTTCCAGCTCTATGATACTTTCTGCCTGTTACTATAATTAACTAAGTGTCCAAAAACAGCACCATGGTCAGTACCTCAGGTGAACAAACTATATACATGGTATTATTAATCAGAAATATTCATAGAAGTCCAAAGCAGCATTATAGAGTTGGGAGCCACCAAATTCAATTTCCTGCTCAATGGACGCATGCAAATTAAACCATCTCTGACAAGATGATTATCCAGCTTCTACTTGAATATATCCAACACAGGGGAAAAGATATCATCTCGCTAGATAATTGGATTTACTATTTGACCACTTGTACTTCTAGGAAGCTTTGTTTTACTTTTAATTAAAATCTAACTTCCTGTCAATTCAATTCATTAAATGATGTCCTGTACTATAAATACTATCCTATAAAAGATTGGTTTTGATCTTCTTCTGTGTGGTATCCTTTCATAGATTTAAGAAGTGCTATTGTATGCCCACTGTAACTTTTTCTCAAAGCTAAACCTATACAGCTCCTTCATTCACTTCATAGCATTTAGTTTTTAATACCTGATCATCCTTTGTTGTTGTTTTCTGAATTGTTCCAATCTTTCTGACTCCTTATAAAACCAAAGCCGACACAGTATTGGAGCTGGCTTTGACCTAAGCAGAATAAAGTAGAAAAATTCTTTTCCACAATGTAGAATTACCCTTCTGTTGATGCAGCCTAAAATTGATTTCCCTATTTTGCATCAAGAGATCTGCTGAAGAGATAAACAATTCCTCCTCAACGGGGAGGTATCAGCTTAGTAATCAAACAGATACTACAGTACATAAAACCATTCAGATATGGTGAACTGCTTGATGCTTGGCCACCTTGGTATGTTCAGAACAAGGTGGAAGCGTTACAATGAGTTGAGAAATTTCCTACCTGACAATATCAAAACTCCGATTTCTACAACGTGAAATCTCTGTCCTGGCGGGGGGGGGGGGTATTTTTTTTTTATTAACCATTCCAAGTAACCACAGAAAAAGTTATGGCTGTCCAATCTCCTCCTCGCTGTTTGGTAATAAAAAGGCCTTAGCAACCTGCTTTTAAAGAGCAAAGGGTCATTTCTAGCAGGGAAACTAGTGATGGGTCCATGTTATCCTAAACAGCTACATTTACAAAGCCTACACTCATTTCCATGTTTAAATCAAAGGCAACAGGATGGCCATGGGAAAACCCTCTTGAATGAGGTTCTTGCAACTAGTTAGTTCTATTGCAATACTTTCCTGACCAGGTGTTGGACAAAAACTACTGATGACCCAGAAGCATTGCAATTATCCAACAGCAAAGCAGTAAAAGGTTGTAATGTATTCCTCTCCATTATACAATCTATATTTAGAAGCTGTAAAATTTTCCAGCATCCAGCCCACCAACACATTTGGAAGCAGCATTCTCTATACAGGGAAAATTCTAACCTCTTGAGCCTAGGCATATAATTGTGTCTGGAGTTTATACAAACAGAGACCACTGATGAAATCACAGAGTGACGAACACTACTGAAAATTTGCAAGCAGTATCTGGGTAGGTTGCAGCAATTGTAATTCATACTTCTAGAACCTCCTAAACTTTCACAGTTACAGGCAAATGTATGCGTGTGAGAAAAAGAGGAGATCATTAGCCGTGGATCTTAAAACTTAATGAAATTCAGGTGTTCAAGAAACAATGAGCACTTTATTATTATTTTTTACAAAGGCTTGTGCTTTGTAGGAAGAAATATGGTAGCCTGATTGTACTATTGCTTAGCCTGAAACTATTCAGATATTCATTCCAACAAAAGACTGTTTCATAGTCTTTCTCCACTGTTTCTGTAAATGACTGTTACACCTCTAATGCTATATTCCTTGAGATATTCATTCATATATCACTATTGCTCATAAAGCCCACATTCAACAAAATAAGAGAATTCTAAAATTAGGTAAATCCACTGAAAGAAAGGGAATATATTTGTCAGCAAGAGAAAAGGTTAGGTGATGTTCAGAAAAACAAATATTTCACAGGAGATCAGGATATTAGCTTACAAAGCTAGTGAAAAAACATATTTTTTTTCTTTTTCACCAATCTATATTACACATTCATTTCATGAGAACTGACCCTAATCTCAAGGAAAAATCAAAATGGGACACAAGTCCAATTTTGCTTTGTTTGATAGCAGCATTTACAGACTTTGATTAATACAGCAGCTTTGGATCATCCAATTCTTGCCTGAAAAAAATGCTGTGACTTAGTTCAGAACATTGATCAGAAAGATCGCCAATTCGGTGGTTCGAATCCCTAATACAGGTCTCCTGTGTGAGCAGGAGGTTGGACTAGATGACCTCCAAGATCCCTTCCAACTCTGTTACTGTTAAATCTCTTAAGCAAAATACAAGGCGTCAAGGAAGTGGTATTAATACTCTAGACAAGAAGAATGGCCATCAGCTCACATCATCATAATCATGTTGGAGAAAGCTCTCCATAATTACAGTGATTGTATCTAATTCACTAGCTCCAAATTATAGTAATTTCTGGGACAGATTCAAGCCCTTATGACTTGCAGCCATACTAGCTTAAGTGATATTTCTTCCTTCCTCTACAATTCTAAAAATTCTCAGAGGTCCTGCTCTGAGAAATCTTGCCTGTTAAGATAAGGCAGGTAATTACTTACCAGCAGACTTTCTATTGAGGAATCTCCTTAATGTCTGGATGACAGACAACAACGTTCTTAATCATTCAGAATTTTAATCCTTATATTTATATCCCATGTTGCATTTTATCTCTGTGGCAATGCTAAATCTCTAGCAAAGCCAGGTTTAGCCTTTGCTGTTTTTAGATGACTGCACTTGTTAATCTATTTGTTTATTATATTGTTGATTTGATTTATATGGATTTTATTGCTGTTCCTCTGGCACTACAATTAAGTTCAGAGGAAATCTACATGGAATTAAAAATGGTTACACAACAGTGACAGAGGGCAGTTGATTCCCTCATATCTTCCTGTTGGCCACTGTAAAAAACACACACAGAGAGAGAAAATGTTTGACGAGGAAAGGAGCTTATTTTAATGTGGAAAAAGATCATTCAAGTGTTTGGACTAATTGACTTAAATCTTCCCAAAACATATGCATTGGAAGTGGCATGATGGTTAAGCTATTATCTCAGGACTCAAAACTTCCTTCATTACCCTTCCATTTAAGTACAGGGTAGTTGCAAGGATGAGTGTGAATTTAAATGTATATTCCAATGTCAGGATATCCACTTCTGATCTTGAAGCAGGATACTCCACAACTGCCTACAGTGGTTCAGCTTTGAAACAGGACATTCGGCCCATAAAATATTTTGCACACCTTTAATACACATAGCTTCCTTCTGACAGCCTTCTTTCATTATCCCCTTCCTTTTGCAAATCATGCATTTTTTTCAAGAATATATTATTGCAAAATAATATCAGGATAGCAATTAGTGACATGTATTCTAGGAATGCCTGCAGAGATTTCTGGATAAGAGGGCAAGAGGATAAAGTACTGCTTTGTTTTGATTGTGGGGGAGGGTATTCTATATTGTTCACAGTGATGGAAAAAACATCAAAGTATCTAATTTGTGAAAATTAATATCGACAAAAAATATCCTATTATTTAAAACTTCCTGTTAGGGTAGTAAACATTGTTCAAGAGGGAGGGGTTTATTCAGGAACAAACAAAAACTAAGCAGGGCTGTCATATTTTATATCTCTAGGAAATTGTGTACCAAGATAGCCATCAGGAATTCCCTCCAGAAAACTGTTTACCTTATACCCAGGCTTCTTCTGAACTGTTCTTGGCTTTGCATTTTTTTTTGTATATTTTTTACAAACATGTAGCAATTCCTTGTAACGCCTTGATGTCTCATTTCCACCCTTCCTCAGCCTGTTATTTCCCATCCAGCTAAGTCAATAGGCTGGTCCAGGTCAGGCAGTAGAGTCTGGATTCCTGCCAGAAATCTTAATTATAGCAACGTCCTCTTCCTCTGAAAAGGGTGTACATGTTCATTTGAAAGTCACTTGGCCTGGTGGCCAAACACAACCAACTTAATGTAATTGTATCTCCCCTTCCACAGCAAGCTTGATCAGAAAAAGTATCTCCATATTAATTTACTTTGTATCTCTGCTAAAAGTGACATTTGCTTTACTTCCTTATCTCTTCCAATCAAATGGATAATGTCAGTTTTTTTAAAATAATAGTCCTGGTTTAAGAGAACCAAATTGATGCAGTGGTTAAAACATCAGGTTAGAAAACAGGAAGCTATGAGTTCTAGTCTCATTTTAGGCATGAAGTTGGATGACCTTGGGTCAGTCAATCTCTCTCAGCCCTGGGAAGGAGGCAGCACTTTGGGGAAAAAACCTTGCCAAGAAAACTGCAGGGATTTATCCAGGTACTCTCCAAGAATTAAGACACAATTAAATGGAGAAAAAGTCCTGGGTTAATCATTCCTATAAATAATTAGTTCCCAAGTTCCCATAGTTGCAATTATGCAAATGATGTTCAACCTATTGTCCCTGGGTTTGCCAACCTAATTAAAGAGTGCATGGATGTATATACCACATCTTGTTGCCTGCTGTCAAAGATATGCCATTTCCTTCCCACAGAAGCAAAAAACACAATGAGAACAGGATTCACCAATCTAATTGGACATTTGTGCCTAAGGTTTCTCTCTCTGAAACAGCCACACTGGCATGGAAATTGGGATGGGACTCTGAATATACTGCATCTTCTAAATGCCAAACCCCTTTGTGCAAATAATGGATAAAAAGGGTCTGCTTGGATGTTTGGGCCAGTTTAACTACTCTCCAGCACTCCTGATTTTTCCATTTTGAAGTGAAGCCTATAATGATTCCTTAGTTCAGAAATACAGGAGATATTATATTTGCATGTCTTCTTCTTCGTTGCCTACTGTACTGTTCAAAAATGAAGCATCCAAAAATGTATTTTTAAGACATCAGAGAACTGCTTGGGAAATGGTTTTGTTTGTAAAAGAGGCATGCTATTCTTTGTGTCTATTCTCAGTAGCTGATTCACTAAACTGAATGGAATTTATTCCCAGAGAAACATGAGAAAATTTGCAGAGTTCATGAACATCTAATGCTACTCATGCATCTAGTCAATATTATGGTTGTTTACTTGTTGCCAAATTTCATGAAAACTTGAAATTTCAAAGTTGGATACCTGCTTAGAAACAGCATCTGATAAATTGTGAGAAACACAGAAACAGAAACTTTTGTCAAAAAAGACAGATCCCAATTTAGGGTCAAAGCCTTAACCCATCTGCAATATTAAAATCATACTTCAAGAGTTACCTTATTAAATATTATTATTCTTGGGTGAAGGGATAACTCAACAGTTAAAGATTCAGAGATTGTCAGTTGGAGAGCTGACAACCCAGGTTTGAGACCCCAGCTTCGTGCAATGGGGCGGGCTCCCAATTCTTGCTCCAGCTCCCACCTACCTAGCAGTGGAAGATCAGATGAAAGTAATATATGTAGAAATAAGAAGCAACAGGCAAGGTGCAAACCAGTTATTCTCTAGACAAAGATCCATACATATAGGGAATCTGTGCTAACCAGTCATGAAGAATCTACAACCTGTGGGATCCTGTAGAAAGGCTGAGAAGAAGACTAATCTTTTTTTAGTCCTGCTACAGGGACTAACACACAATCAGAAACCAAAGGATTCCAGTTCTAGTATCTGGTATATCAATCATTACTAACCATATCAAAAAATAGTTAAAGTTCCCTGAGCTTGCTTGTTCTCTTGCAGATGTTACCTAGTTTAGGTAATGAAACATCTACAAGAAAACAAGCAAGTTCAGAGAACACCAGGACCCCTCATTTCAACCATGAGCTAAAATATTTAACTACTAATAAAGGAGAAAGTTTCTGTGAGCAAAGCTTGACTCCTGGTGAGAACATAAATATAACCATGCTCCTTTCTTGGCTAAAGTATGGAAGTGGTTTGCTACTGGCTTCTTCCAAGATGTCTTCTAACTTACTAATGTAGTCTACAATCCTGATGGTCTCCTACTCATTTCCTAACCAGCCCTATCCCATTTAGCTTCCAAGACCAGATAATATTAGTAGAAGGTCCCACTTGCTGCTAAGATAAAGGATGGAGTCTGCTTGGTTTAGCTCCCAAGAACATTGATAGGGAACATTGATGTCCAAATTACAGATGGAAAGTAACTGCATCTTTACTCTCCTCCTTCTACAAAGAGATAATATTAAGTGGGTTAGCTATTCCTATAGCAATTTCTATGTCATGGGTTGATTGCTGTTAGTTGACCTTTCTGTGACAAGCTATGAACAGGATCACAACTACTTCTTCAGCATTTCAGGGGTTAGTGCCGAGAGCAGTCCAAAGGTATGCTCTTAAGAAAAAAAAACATCAGTGCAAGCTTCCCACTTAGCACAATGAAATTAATAGCTAGGATACTTGGGAATTTCTGGAACTCTCAATGTGGAATCAACTTTGCATTCCCACTGGAAGTCAAAATGTTATAGAAAGGTCAAGCACAATAATTCAATGCACTGTTTTCATTTTCATTCTGCCTTTTGGACCCATTAAATGTGGATTTAATGACTCTGGAACCTCAGTACTACGCAAGCAGATCTGGATTCTGAGACAGCAATTTAGCATCAGTGTTGAACTTTTAACCTAAAACGTCTTGATGAATAATTGCTAGCTGGCAGAAGTTCTATCTGATAAGCACTGTATATGTATATTTAAATAACATCCAGATAAAAAAGTGCTGTTTTCTGGGCAAACTAATTTGCAGGCAGTAAGTCATGTGAGCCTTAATATGTACCTAGAAGTAAAAGCTGCTCCTTTCGGTGAGATTTATTCCCCACCTCACCAAAAAAACCATGCAGGAATAACCCCAGTACCCATTACAATTGTCTATATGCAATACACTATTATATTTTCTTCTATATATCTTGCAAACTTAAATGATAATGCAGATAAGAAGATGATTCACATCTTTACACCACTGGAGAACTTATCAAAACAAGTGATACTGGAACTTGTAAAACCTCTTCTTCCTTGGCTTTCCCCCTTTTTAAACTTTGATAACCTTCACTGATTTGTTATAATGCCAAATATATTTATCGTTTTGAAGGAGCCAGACCTTGGTTCCTGCACCATTTTCTAGGTGCTCAGAGCATCTTCACAGAAATATATTTTTTCTCTGCCTTATAGTATTTAATTATAAGAAAAAAAAGAGATAAATTTATAAGAATGAAAGCAATGGTTTCCTCCACTTCTTCATTGCCAGTAATACAAAAATTGGAAATACGAGTCTATCAACCAGTTCTCAATTTGAAATCCATTTTAGAAATCAAAGATCTTTTCCTAACATTTCTTTCCATCATAATTTTAATTTTAATACCACATAGGCATGTGGGCTTTAATTCCCAGGATTCTTAGAAATAGTCATGCTGGAGGGAGAATTCTGAGACTTCAAGGCCATCAATCTGAAAGATGTCTCAGTTCTGGATGGCTGCTCTACAAATTTAGTCAGAATATGATGCACAACCTAAGTTGTTACGGTAAAAGAAAGCAAATGGGGAGCAGGGTAGGTTATGTAAGGGATTATGATAGTTCTCGGTAATAACAGAGAAACTATAAGGCTGTGAGGAAAACATTGGGAATCAGAAGGAAGAGCCAAAGCTTAGACAACAATCTGACAAGAGAAATCTGAGTCTAAAGGAGGGATGAGGTGGAAAGGACTCAGAAGGGACTCTCCCTAGTTCTCTAGAAAGAAAAGTGGGTGCGGGGAGAGGTCTGCTTTCAGATTTGCCAGAGATCTGGACTACCTTAAAGGACTGAGAAAGCCACCCTTGGTTATGTTTGATACTTCTCTCTAACCCTTGATAATTCTTATTCAAATAAAATAACTCGTTGAAATCAGAACAGATAATTTAGAAATGACATTGCTTAGTGTTTGAACACAGAGAAGCCTCTGGAAAGCAAAGGGAAGATCAGTTCTCTGAGTAGCAGTTCTCCGACTAGCAAACTGGGATTGGCAATGGTCCTTCCTGGTGTAGAGAGAAAGCCAAGGTCAGGTAGACTGTGGTACAAATCATAAAAGTATTGCACACCAATCTTCATATATTATAGCTAAGGAAACCTCAGAGAGAATATCAGCGTACAAACAATTTGTGACAAGGAAATGTTTTTGCAAAACATTCCCCCAAATTGCAATAATATATTTGTAGTATGTTCCTAACATAGCCTTTTCTGCTTCCAGTTCTTCTTAATATTGCCTGAGCTTTATGAAGCCCAGAATAGGAGCAGAGTTGCCCTATTTAGCTTTCACCCCACCCGACTTAAAGAGAAGAAATCTTGTAATTACAAACAAATACGTGTGAAATTGTCACAGTGCAAAGAAAAGCTCCAGATTCTAGCACGTCTCTATTTGGAAAGATACCTTGTGGATCCTAGAGATGATCCTAGAAGATGAAAAGGCTTGGTGCCTGATGCCAAATGCTTTGTTTGGAAAGGCCCCCAAGATGAACAAAGGGAAATGGTGCCACTAGAAACAGATTAAAAAGGTTGTGGGAAAAACCCTCACCAGTTTGATTTATCACAAATTGGTATTTTGTGATTTTTTTATTTATTCAGAACATTTGTATGGTTGCTCAATTTAGGAAATTTGTATAAAGAAATCAAATCAACAAATCTGAAAAAGGCACCAGTGTATCTCATCAGAGCCTACAAAACAATAAAAGAGCAATCTAAAATGTAACTCCTCGAATTGGGAACACTACTCATCCTGAACAAAAGGCTTGAGGAAAGAGCCACGTGTTACTCAACTTTGTATAGGCTCAACCCATCAAGGGTTGGGCTCTGCCATATGTTGGGGAAAAGGTCATCCCAAAGGGCAAAGTCTGAGGCATGACTTTTGCATCTCACAAGTGACATTGTTTTAATGAAGAGACCCAGATTGTATCCTCCTTTTTGGAGTATGTGGGATAGGCAGATCTCTTGGGAGTAGGTGGGCTGACATGTAAAGATTTATAGGTGACAATCAGCACTATAAATTACACCGCAAAGCAGGTGCTGTTCATAGAGTAGAGGTTTCACAGGGGCTTAACAAAAAATGTCCAGAATTACCCACATTGCTGTGTCTGAACTAACTACATTTTCTAGAAGGTCTTCAAGGGCAGTCCCATGTGGAGCATGCTGCACAGTCAAAATTAATGATAGCTACATAAACATGAGCCAAGCTAGATGAAAGCCCCTAGTTAGTCTTTTCTTAAGATTTTTTTTTTTAATATTTAGATGACACATACTGTAAGTCACAATAGGTGGCAGCACCTAGCCGGTCCTGGCTGATCTGAGATAGCTCAGCAAGGCTAAACCTGGTTAGTATTTGGATGGGAAACCACCAGGAAATTACAAAGCTGTATGGCAGATAGGAAAAAAAAACATACTGGAAGAATAGAAATGTAACTCATTTCCACATTATTGTCAAGAAAATTATATGGCATGTTGAAGAAGATTCTTGGAGCTAAGTTTGACTTGAAGGAATGGTAACTTGATATTTCAGAAATCAGTACTTAAGCATCAACTGAGAAGTTTCTAATAAAAACAGCTAATACCTATGGCAGTGTTTCTCCACCTTTACAACTTGAAATTTGGGAGTCCAGAAATCTTCAGGTTAATAAGATTGAAAAACCCCTACCTGTGGGTTCTCGACTGGCATACCCATATTAGTTCAGCATGTCATAGAACCAAACGCAGTGTTAAGTTTGCCCTTCTTTTTGCAATCATTAGTGAAAAGACAACAACCAAAGACTTCTGTCAAGGCATAGCAACAAAGGAAAATGCAAAACATATGATGGCTCATGGATAAACAAGGAAACAAAGGGGAGCCAATTCTCAAAACTTCAACTAATCCAGGATACACTTTACTTCCCCAAGTCAGAAGGACAAATGAGCAGCATAGGAAAGTATGTGGATAGTTAAGAAAAGCACTTTTCCTGCTCTGTGGAAAATAAGTGTTATTAAACATCCAATAACTTAGGGGGCTTGAAATGCCTGGGGTACAGGGCTGTTTTTTTAATCATGGTTTTTAAAACAATGATTTTATCTGGTTTATTTATGGCTTTTTAAATATTGCTACATCATGTCAGCTCTATTATGTGAGTTTATTAAGTGGTCAGGGTAGAAGTAATGCCAATAAATTCTGCAGAGAAAACAAAATGTCACATTTGATTTCTAACGCTCAGAAGTTTCCTGTGAAAATTCTAAAAATATTCACAGCCAAATTGTAATAATAGGGGCAAATGTAACTCTGGGGTTTTGTTGCATTGGCAGGGAGGCCCCATCAGAAAGAGCCGGCCAGAGACTGCAGAATGGTAATGACCTGTTGTTGGGATTTGCTCCAATAGCTTTGCAGCTGATGAATATTAGAGGAGGCATCAGATAAGCTTACTACATGATTTAATAACTGCATCAGTTCAGCAGCTATGTCAGCAGATGTCCAGCCTAGTAAATCTACTTATTGCTTCTAAAAGGTCAGCAGCAGCTGAATGAGACAGCAAATGGGGGAATGTGACAAAGATATAGAACACTGGATGATTTAAAAACAGAATATGATTCAAACAATGGCTCAGACTCATTCAAGGATCTCAAAAACTATTGCGTCCAATCCTGCCAATTCCAAATAGCCACTGCTGCAGCATTAGGTGACCAATTGCCACTTAGAAACTTCTGACAAAAGAACATTCGCAATGCATGAGACAAACTGTTCCAACACTCAACAACTCATCGCCCCAGGAAGCTCTGTTGAAAGTAAATGGAGTTCCAACCATCAAATTATGCTCTTCAAGAAGCAAAAGCATGGTATTTTCCAGGTGGATAAACTGCTCCCTGTTTCTTCCTACAATAATGAAGTAACAGCCACTTTAACAAACCTTTGCAAAAAGAATTTTACTTCTCTTTTTTAATTTCACTTCTTGAGGTGGAGAAATTAAACTGAGCCAGATTAGGTTAACTTCCTGTCCCAACATTTAGTCGTAAAGTGAGCATGAATCTCTATGTGTTTAAACTTATGAATTAGAGCAGTGATTCTCAACCTTTTCTTTACCACGGACCTCCTTTAAATACCTTTTGTGGCCACGGACCATGTTCATGGACCCACAAGACTTAACTCAAGATTTAAATCAAAACATTTCTTCAAGCCTTCATGGACCTCCTGTGATGACATCACAGCCTCCCCCCCTCAAGGTTTGCAGAGCACAGGGTGAGAGCCACTGATTTAGATTATTTCTTCTGGGACAAAAAAAAAATGTTCTATAATGAGTACGTATCTACTTTCTAAGCCAAACATAGCCAACTCCTGCAATAGTTCCTAATGTGCAATGACAGAAACCTTTGATTCCTGACTGTACAATATATGCATAATTCGACAGACTGAATGATATCTGATCACAGCAAAATTTACTGCATTGTTGTTGCTGCTAAAACTATTGAAATGGCAAACAAATCCACTTCTAGTTGCAACTAGGTTTATGGGCCAGTGGTTTGGCTTAGAGAACATGTTTCACAACATAATTAATTAACAAGGTCATCAGTGGCACCTTTTTAGGACTTTTGTTTATTATAATTTGTTCTTTAAAATTAGGCATCTATGGAAAATGGAATGCCAGATAGAATAAAGATAAGGGTACTATGACAGGCAGGCAGACAGACAGACAGACAGACAGACATAATTATCTATATCATCTATATCAGGGGTGTCAAACTGGCAGCCCACGAGCAGATGCGTCACACACAGCCCAAACTCACCCCAGCTCCGCGAAGGGAAAAACATCACAAAATGTCACATGACTGCAAAATGACGCCACAAATTTGACACCTGTGGTCATATATAGCAATATACTGAGTCATTTCAAAGCTAAGATACAATCCCTCTGCATTATTAAGTAGCCCTCCCTTAATATTTTTTGCTTTCTGTCAGCCAGATAGAATTTCTAAGTGCTAAAAAATTATTAAGAGATGACAAATGACTACCAATTTCATTTTCAGCATGCAGTCCTAGTCTACTCTAATACATTAATCTTAAATTTAAATAGAAGTAGGAGAACAGTTGAACAGGAAAAAGGGCATTGGAATGCCTCTAGAAGCCTGATAAAACAACTCTGCATCTGGGCCCATAAAACTCTGTTGGGTCCAAAATTTGAAACCAGATGTATCCAGTATTAATATCCAACACCCAACAAGATTAGCAAAAAGGGTGTCCACCCTCCCAGGCAAGTTCTGTACGCTGCATTCGTCAATGTGCTTAATTAATTTACTGTGTGAGAAACAAGAAATGGAAGCAATTTCCTGCTTAGAGGCCTTTATCTTCCCAAACATTTAATAGTTTATATAAGACACACTGAGTCAACAAATGCTATGCAAAAAGAAGCAGCAAAAAGCTAGTGTAGTGACATTCTATACCTAGGGTGGGGCATATGCATGGGGGCTACGGATGCATTATATTTTGGGGGTTCGGGCGCGTTTTGGGCAAACAGTCCGGAAAAGGTTAGCCATCACTGTTCTATACTGTCCTGATTTCCTCTGTTTTGTAACTTAGTAATAAAAGGCTAATACTCTTCACCGTTGCCAAACACATTTTGCTCTAATTTAATTCAAATTGGAAGAGTTTATTAACATCATAATGCTGTGACAACTATAGGACTTGTTTTTAAAAGCAGCTTAAGTATAGATTAATATATCCTGCTCTTCTCCATAACCAAATGGTTCTGGTTTGGGAATTAATCATAAGCAAAACCATAAGGTGAATTAAGGTTCTCAGCAGCTTAGCTCTTGAAATTACTTTGAGCATCAGGAATCTCTTCTGGAATATTAACCCAGTGGAAAAATGCATTTCTTCTGAGCATGAAAAAGATGCAGTTTTCTCTTTCTGCAAATTATAAGGGATATTTCCAAGGCATTATTCTTTCTATACCCCATTTCACAAACATCTTTAGCAAATTTTGGCTACCAACCTTTTAAAATCCAAATACTTTTTGTCTTAAGAAAAACACAGCCATTCAGAACTCTTAAATATTTCTCATCTTTCAAAATCAGTATCCTAAAGGCATCCCATTTAGATTTTTGTAGTGAATGTAGTGGTATTGGGAAGTTGACATGTTTCATCTGCAGGATTCAGACTACAGAAACCTTGGCAATCTTCATTTCCTTTTTCCTTCCAACTTTTCTCTCTCTTTTTTTTTTGCAAGACATCAATAATCTGACATTGTCTTAAATTCTGCTAGAAGAAACTGATTGCATAGCCAACTGTTTCTATGTTCATGTAAAATGGGGGGGAGGGAATGAACAAATCAACATTAGCTTCTTTCTACACTCATACACTCAAATTTGTTTTTTTCTGATTTTACTAGTCTCTACAAGCATGGCTACTTATGGTGAAGAAGTAAGGATTTGTTTGGTTTTTTTCATTCGTATTTCAAACCTTCCATTTTTGGCTATTTAACTGAAATGAAGGAAATTGTCCCAATGGGATACTGCGTCACCGTAGGAAAAATTAAAACATTCCATACGCACTAAGGATAATATAAATAACAAGAGATTTTGCAGTCTGCTGTCTGTAAGGTGGATTTCATACAAACATACAGAGGAAGAGATCATTGCTATACACTTATAGCAACAGCAGTAACGCTTAAGAGTTATATACCACTTCGTAGTGCTTTACAGCCCTCTCTAAGTGGTTTACAGTATCAGCATATTGCCCCCAACAATCTGGGTCCTCATCTTTGGAAGGATGGAAGGCTATGTCAACCCTGAGCCAGTGAAACTTGAACTGCCGAACTTCTGGCAGTCTGGCAGTATTAGTCTGCAGTACTGCATTTAACCACTGCACCACCACAGCTCAGGAAGCAATGGTCTGTTCCTTCTGCAAGAAACCCTTGCTGGATCCTATTGATCAGGTCAGCTTTCAACTAGTTCCCAAGCTTTCCTTTGTAGAAAAGGTTGTCAAGAAGAGAATAACTCCACAATTCCAGGGGATCCTGGAAGAATTGGATTATCTATTTTATTTGAGGGTCTCTCAAATTACCTTTGCCCACCCCATCAAATCTGGTGGAAGTGACTGCTGCAGGTCCCCACAGTTAGGGAACCACACTTGGTGGACCCAAGGAGGTGCCATGGCACCCAACTCATGAAACATTCTCCTCCCCCAAAGTGAGGTCAATTCCATTCCTATTTATTTTCCAGAAGTTCCCTGAAGATTTGACTATGTCATTGGGCCTGAGGGTTCCAAGGGACTGGGGAGATTTTGTGGTGGCTCCTTTGCTAATCTAATCTCTTGAGTTGCCTTATGCTTTTTAAACTCTTTAATAATGACTGGTTGTTTACATATTTGTTGTTTTGTATCTATGTTGTACACCACCCAGTGTCATTTCATGTGATTTGTATGGCCATATAAAATTGATTTTTTTTCTTCTTCCTTTGCTTTGGGGTGGGGTTGGGGCAACTGAATGCAGCTAAGCGTTTACTGGCTGGATGTCCTTCCTGATGCCTATGCAGAGTTCACAGCAGATATTTTTTCTTTATGCCCTGATAGAGCAACATCTGTTGCTGCTTAGGACTGAACTTTCAATCTTTTGAGGGGAAGGCAAGCGTCTTCACCTCTAGGCCATCACATCACTCCAACCATATAAATTTGATAAATAAATAAAATAAAGCCTGCCCAGCTATAAAACTATCACTTAAAGATACTCCAATTATGCTAAGAAGTGATAGTGTACAGAAATTCATGGACATCTAGCACAGCTAATTTTTACCACTCTTGAAGGTAAATTCCAGGCTTCTCAATTAAATCCATGCCTAGCATGTCACAGGGGTTTTTGGGTTTTTTTGTACAAAAACATATTTTCATTCATCATCCTGCCTCTGCCAGAATTATGTCACCACAAACCATTTGGCATAGCAGTACAACAATAAAGCTTTTTACACTCTTAATGTGTCGAGTGACTGAAATGTCGGGATTTGTTAATTTTCACAACAGAAACTAGTGTTACTGCTATCACTATTACTATTACTACCAGTACAGAAAATCCCACAGTGTTGGGAGTATAGTCCAGTTACACGTTAATAAGAAGCATTCAGGCCTCATATATTAAATATGCCTTTCTGAATCATTTATTTTACTCTGTTAGCGTTCTTTGCCTCAGTGAAGGGAATACTACCATGGTGCCACAAATGCGTAACCAAAGCTTTGGGGAAGCCCAGAGGTATTGGAATTCCTGCTTTCAGATGTGAAAATAATTGTGTCAAAAAGAACGGCGTGAAAAATTAGATGCAACCTTCATGTTCATTCAAGCCTTTCCACTGACTGCCAGCACTGGCATCTCTGGCATCTTGCCTGTGGGCTGGGTTTTCTCTAATCTGTCATTTAACAGTATGTCATTTAATAGCACGTGCTGTGTAAGGAAGAGTGAAAAAAGATACAGCAACTTAAATGCTCCCTTTCTATGGGAAAATGTCACATCCACTTGACCTAAAGCATGTATAACACTTTTGATACCTAGAATGATGATTGTAAGTGCATGCCACAGATGTTTGTAATATATGCAGAGTGTGTATTTTTGGTTTTTCAATCCCCATTGCGATTTGTTCTATGGCTGGCTATACTCAGCATCGGTCAAATATTTTTAAGACAGCTGTCCCAACCTGGTGCCTATCAGATGTGTTAGACTACAACTGCCATTGGAGAAATGTAGTCCAACACTCTTAGAAGCCATGAGATGGGGTGGAAGAAACTGCTTCAAAGAAATAGAAATGAAATTGAAAATAATGGGGAAATGGGGAAAGGAAAAAGGGAGAAATAATTTTATAAGTTTAATAAAATTGTAATATAAAAATAGGAGACCCAGCTTGGGAAGAATGTTTCAGGGATAATTTTTGTACAACTGACTTCCTTATAATGAATGCTAAAATGCTTTAAAATATAAAGTTATTAAAATATTATACAAGCTGAGTGGGGGAGAAGTGTATCAGTCCTTCTAAAAAGTGTCAAAACCCCAGCACCTTGTCATAAAAGCAAAGCAAACTTCTAATTTTTCTGTGTAAACTCGTTCTTGTTTGATAGCCAATTTATCAAGAGAGAGTACTTTTCTTATATCCTGCTGATTTTAATCACTGTACAAATAAATGTTACTATAAAAAAAAAGAAAAACAAGAAAAGGGCAATGAGATGAACAGATTTTTTAAAAAGTGAAGTGGAGTGGAGGATGTTCAATTTTCACAAAAGAAAAACTGCTTTCAGGGGCTGCAGGCAGGGGCAATGTTTACAATCCCAAGGGCTCCAAAGCGCTTTATAGAATCAAATCTGGAGCTCTGCACAGCCTTAACAGGAAATGAAGGTATCTGCTTTGATCTCAAAAGTCATGCCTCCATTCCAAGAAATTCTTGGAAATGTAGTGTGTGAGTCTGAAAATTCTACCATAATGAGAATTCCTCAAAAGTAAAGATGTTGTTTGAACCTTCATCAAGCAAGAATCACATGAAAGTGAGATGGGTGGTCATATATACTCAATTGATCAATCAGTCCTATGTGTCAGCACTCTACAAGATACCCTGCCCACTATTCCTTGCCTTAATACTTGGGTGTTTTTACAAATAATGGACTAATTCCTTTTAATAACAATAGCAAGGTAAGGTCCATATTAAAATGTTAAAAGGAAGAGTAGAGATCTTACATGAAATTCTGCCAGCACAAGGTACCATTTATAGTAACCAATTCAACTAAAAGCATCATTTTTATAAATATATTAAAAAGCAGACTTGAATTAATTGGATAATAGCTGCCTAATCATAACTGCTACACACTTTTCCTTCCTATACAGTGGTTTTATTCTATCTTTTTATCTACCCGGTTTTTTATCTACCTTTTCTAGTTAAGAGGGAATAAACCTAAACCTAAACCTAAAGAGGGAATAAACCTAAACCTATCTGGCAAATACAAATCATTGAACCCCCCCCCCCCCCAACATACACACACACGCCTTCTTTCTGGAACTATTTAAGACAAAACTTTTCAGCAAATCTTCCACACAGCTGCTTTCCCATTTCCACCCCCTTTTCTTTTCTTTTTTTTTGGAGGGGGGGAGGGAGGGCAAAATTTCCACAGAAAATAGATATCCCTCTGCCGAAAGCCACTTAAACTATTGCAATTATAATAGCGAAATAAGATATTGTATCATCTGTGCTTTAATGGGGAAACAAGGGGGCAAAAATTAAGTAAGATTTCTATCCAACAGAGATTGAATTTCATTTTAAATTTTCTTAATAACTGAAGCACCTCAGAAAGAGAAGAAACCAAACACATGGACTTCCAAGGAGGTTGCACTATCCAGAGAAGGACAAAAATCAATCACCCAATAGTCCTGAAACATCCACCATCTGTGAAGGAGTGTGTGACCTTAGTTGAAAATGCCCAATTGCCAACCTCATATATGAACTAAGTTAAAAATAACAATGCATCTTGTCAACTTACTAACTTCTAGATATTCTGCCAGTTAAAGGATTCTCTGACAAATCTGCTTCTGAGGAAGAAGATGAAAATATGGATAATATAGATATGGATAATGGATAATAATATAGTAATATTTTTATATTTCATTAATCTTACCAGAGTAGAAAAGAACTTGAACTACCAACTTTTTCACTCAGTTCCATGAGCTGGTGAACTTGAAAGCCATCTCTGTTAAATTAGGATGATGGTGCTTCTCGATTTGGGGGTGAACATGAATTTTGAGATGTAAACTCTTTCAAGACCAAAAGCAAAAATACAGCTTTTGCAAGTAAGCATCGGACACACAGCTTTTAAATGAAAAATAATAACTATATCTGTTTGTGCCACTCTAAAGAAAGAGAACAGAAAACATCATAATGATGCAAGCCCCCCAGAGACGGGTGGGACAGCAGATTAATTAAGAGACAATGTGTAGTCATTTTCTGTACATGCATGTTTCTATGCTAGCACCCTCCCTACTCCCACAAGAACACAACTGACACAACAATTTTTCTACCACAAGAAAGCCACAGCCTTGGGGGGGGGGGGGAGTCCTGCTCTCCAAAATACTAAATACCATTTCTAATGTCCAAATGCATTGTCTGGAGAAAAAGTTAAAAGAAATAGCTGGGAGACAAGAAAGGAAGTAAATTATTTGGTAGAGAAGAAAGGAGAAAGGAGGCCTGGATGTCAGATTGTTAAAAGATGGAAGCAAGATAGAAATTGGAAACAGCCATATGGTTTTGATGAGGTAGTTTTCAGGAGAAGCAGACAGCTAAGCAACATGGAGCCAGATGTGAGAGCTAAGCTGGGACAGAAGTGAGGGAGGGTATAATTCTCAGTTAAGGGAGATGGTCGTGCCTTAAGGAGGTGATGATTCACTGCATGCTCGAGCAACCATCTCTGGACCCCATGATACTGCAGAATGTTCATCCAATCTTCCCTTCTGAGGGAAAGTTGTAGAGAAGGTGTTTAGAATATAATGTATCATTTATATTGTTATTTTTGCTCAGTGACCAATAGAGATTTTGATTTGATCTGAAAGTCCACTTACTTATTTTTGTCACCTTCCATTCTGTCAATATTATAGCGGATTAAAGAGATGAAAAAATTGGAGGACAGAGTTCTACCAAGGTACATCACCTTGGTTTTCTGAAGGAAAGGCAAGATATAAACCAAAGAAATAAATATATGTATATAATAAAACCTGTTCAAAATATAATTTATAAACGGAATATTTTCCCCATCGTGGACAGGATGTTTATAGCATTTATTAGTGGCAGTCCTAACAGCCTAGTTAAAACAAAAATGTTCCCAACACATAACACTTTCCCTATTAACTCTTCCACTGTTATAGGTATTCCTAGTCACTTTTATTTCTGTAAATGATTCTGCATTTCATTTATCTTCACAGCATTTTAATACAGTTTTGCCATTTGACTGTATCTTTTTATCGACTGTATACTGCTCAAAAAGCTTCTATGATTTCTCAGTAAGAAAGCACAATAATCATATTAAAACATCTGGAGCCAATCAAGGGAAAAACAATTAGAGGCAATTTGTAATAGGAAAACAACTGGGGAGGTACATCAGGCCCCATGTCTCTTCCACTGAACATCACCGCACACAGTCACAAAGCTGGTATGCCACTTTTTAAAAAGCCACACTTAAATGAAATATTTCATAGTATTCATTGCAGATGGGTCTCTGAAAATGTATTTTATCATAATTGGTTTTATTTAAAATTATTTATATTTAATATGGAATTAATATTTGTATTTTTGCTTATGATAATTAATAATATAATTATATAGTGCATACAATGTATTTTTTGTTTCTGAACCACCTTGACAAGTTCATATGTTTTTGAAAGCTGGCTAAGAAATGGATTAAATAAATTTAATTTATGGCATTCTAGTGAACATGAACAGACAAGTCTTAGGAATAAAACCACCCTGCTGGAGCCAATCAGAAGACCAACTAACCCAGCATTCTACTTCTAAAAGTTGTATCTAACATCTTTGAAAAGCTGCTGAAAAACAGGACATTAAAACATTAAAAGGTCCCTCCCTCTGCATCTAAATTCCAAATGACATGAAGAGGTAAAACATGCAGAAAATTGACAGATATGGACAAACCTCTCAGCTTATCCGTATGGATCCTTCTCTGAACTCTGTATTGTACTAAGATTTGCAAAGGGGGTCATCAGTAGATTAACTCATTTTCAAACTTTTTCTCAACTGGGAATTTTAATCAGTCAGCTTGTACATTCGTTTTGCAAAAGCTGCTTATGAAACCTCAGCAAACTTTCACCCACAACATATAAAGGTCTTTAGAAGTGCTTCTATAATTTGGGGCCCCGCAGTAAGGCTTGCAAATACACTCTTAATCCCCACATAGTTAATCTTCCCATGTGCGGCTGAAAGGCTACAAAATGGCTATATGAGACAGCAGAGGGGAAAGAGATGGAGACAAGGATAGGAGGAGAATTCCTTTTTATTTATAGCCCCTCAAAACAAAACTCATCAGTGGAAAACATTCTGAAATCATCATCATCAAGTTTTTATAAGAGTCCTAAAAAAAAGAATCTATTCTAAATGCAATACATTAACAAAACCAGATGCCTACCCACAAGCTCAAAATCTAAGCATCTGTTCAAGTTCACCGCCGGCAGATACCAGATTTCTCTCCTTCTAAAGAACTTCCAAGGAAGAATTTTCTAGAAATTCTCCAGGTGGGTGGTTTCTTCTGAATCTTATACTTAGCAGAATACCAATAAATTGGGTCTGTCATCCTCAGAAGGTATTATTCTTTCCCATATGGATCCCTTCATGATGTCCTTTTAGATCAGCATTTTTTCAAACTTGGCAACTTTAAGATGTATGGACTTCAACTCCCAGAATTTCCCAGCTAGAAAACATTGTTTAGATAATCCAAACCCACCATACAGCCAAAATCATTCCGTTGTGCCATAAAAAAAATCACCCTACTAACACTTTCTCCTATGATATTTATTCTTGTTAACTCTAATGATTCACCAAATAATTCAGATATATTTACAGGCTCTCCACTTTATTAACTTTAGCAGCAGAAAGCTACCATTTTCTAGGATAAAGATAGGAAATATTTAGATGGCCAGAAAGAGCTTTTAATATTTTAAGAAAGGCAATGATCAAAAGAGGTAAAGCTACATACTGTAACTTTATTCAAGTTAGTTTTCTAGTTCTGGTACATTGTATAGTGAAAGGACTTTGTTGTTGTTTAAATACATTAAGTTTATTCTAGAGCTCACATAAAAGTTGTTCCCACCTCAGAATTGCAGTAAACATGCTTCTCATTTTGGGCAACAGAAAGCCAGAGAAGGAGAGAGAATAAATTTGGGAACTACACATGGTCACCCCTGCACTCTTTTCTTATAAGGGTTGCTTTCTTCTATACTAGTAGTTTTCTAATTCTTATCTGTTTCTCTCTCACACACAGAGAGACTGACAGACAAAAAACAAACAAACAAACCAGAAAGAGATAATCCAGCATTTTTATTCTGTAAATGTGGCTCAGTAACTACCTCTATTCTCATGCAAGCGAGACATATGGCTCACACCTCTGATACAGTGGTGGGTTTCAAAAACTTTTACTACCAGTTCTGTAGGTATGGCTTGGTGGGCATGGCATGGCTTGGTGGGCGTGGCATGGTGGGCGTGGCAGAGGAAGGATACTGTAAAATCTCCATTCCCTCCCCACTCCAAGGGAAAGTTACTGCAAAATCCCCATTTCCTCCTGATCAGCTGGGACTTGGGAGGCAGAGAATAGAAGGGGGCAGGGCCAGTCAGAATTTTTACTACCGGTTCTCTGAACTACTAAAAATTTCCGCTACCAGTTCTCCAGAACTGGTCAGAACCTGCTGGAACCCACCTCTGTGCTCTGATAGCTTAACTAAAGTATGACCATTTTCAAATCTGATGGGTTCTTTCAGAGGTCTTCCTATCAGAGCCCACAAACACTAATATCAGATTTCCCAGTAGTATCCAGCATGGGTATGCAAATATTGTCTACGTTTAGAGCAGTAGTCTAATTCATGTGATAGGGAGACCCTTCAAAAATCATCCCCTGGCTCAGATTATTGGTATCATTGAAGACTATTTTTTGGTAGCCATCTTCATCAAGAAATCTGTGTATAAACCAAAATAAGGCTATGATTTCCACTTAATAATGATGATGATGAGATGATCTTTAACACCATCAAACAACACCTATCTATCCTAGGTCCTTAGGGAGGACTTAATAGTGGATACAAATGCCAAATCCAGTTTAAGCCTCTGACTGTGTGACCAGTCATCATTATCTTCATCATACATTGGAATATCTGCAAGAAATACCATTTGCCTGCAAGCAAAAACTTGGGGGGGGGGTGTCCATAAAATAGGCAAAATAGTAGAAAATGAAGCAAGTGTTCTCCAGAACTTTAGAATTCATGCAGACGGGCAACTGTCACATAGCACCCCAGACTTAACAATTGATGGTAAGAAAGACAAAAAGAGGCCTGCATGCTGGATATTGGCAATACCTAGAGACAGTAGAAAAGAAGGGAAAGTACTGGGGATATTACAAAATAGAAATACCACAAATAGAAATAGAATGATTGTGGCAAAAGCAAACAAAGGTATTACTAATAGTAATAGGCACCTTAGGTGCAATCCAGAAGCAACTGGAGCATACTTGAATATGAAAGGCATTGACAAAATCATCAATTACACAAAAGGCAGCTGTACTTGGAACACCTTACCCTAAATCTTGTGATGGTACCTTTAATATTATTAAACAATAGCAACTTCCTATCCCAGGTCCTAGGAAAGAACTCAATAGATGGACAAAAATACCAAATCCAGTCTAAATTTCTGGCTGACTATGCAACCAACCATAAAGTATAGATAATTGTTGTGGCAATAGCAGGGAATAGAATTGAAAAGATTACAGAGAATCAAGTTCTGAAAATTGAAGCTGAAATATTGTGGCATAAAGCACTGAGTGCCATATCAAAAAATATTGGACGGCACCTAGAAAATCTGTGCACTGACAAATTTCCAACTGTCAATTATAGGTAGCCCCCTCCCATTTAGTGATTATTCAAAGTTACAACAGGCTTATATTAGGGCTATTTACAACATTCAACATTCAGATGGTTGCCTCTCACAGCACTCAGCAACATGGCCACAATTAGAGCTGTTTGCAGCATCCTGTGATCGTGTATAGGACAGTTTTACCCAGGGGTGGGCTGTTGGGGGTTCACAAGGATTTGGGACAGTGGTAGGTTTCAAAAATCTTTACTACCAGGTTTGTGGGTGTGGCTTGGTGGACGTGGCATGGCTTGGTGGACGTGGCAGGGGAAGGATACTGCAAAATCTCCATTTCCACCCCACTTCAGGGGAAGGATACTGTAAAATCTCCATTCCCACCCCACTCCAGGGGAAGGTTACTGCAAAATCCCTATTTCCTCCCGATCATCTGGGACTTGGGAGGCAGAGAATAGATGGGGGCGTGGCCAGTCAGAAATTTTACTACCAGTTCTCCAAACTACTCAAAATATCCGCTACCGGTTCTCCAGAACTGGTCAGAACCTGCTGAAACCCACTCTGGTTTGGGAGAACCTCTAGCTAAGATTCTATGCAGTTTGGAGAACCCCCAAATCCCACTCCTGGCTGGCCCCGCCCACCCCGCCTCTCCCAGGAGTCCCCACATGACCCGTTTTGGATGCAGGTAAGTGCAGGATGCACGCAGAGGCTCAGGGAGGGCAAAAAGCGGGCCTACCGGAAGTTTGGGAAGGCCGGAAACAGGCCTGTTTCCGGCCTCCAGAGCACCTCTGGAGTCTGGGGAGGCCATTTTCGCCCTCCTGGAGGCTCGAGGAAAGCCTCCAGAGCCCAAGGAGGGCAAAAACACTCCCCCCACTGTGGTGCAGGAGGCCGACTAGGCCATGCTCACCATGGCCATGCCTACCCAGCAACTGGACAGAGCACCCCTTGCTAAAAGTTTTGAAGACCACCCCTGGTTTTACCAAAACCCAGCAATTACTTCTGCTTTTCAGCAAAACTGCATCCATAGTCCACTGGTACATTTAATGACCACATTTCCTTAATGACTGCCACAAAAAAAGGCAACAAAAATGGTTACATGACCATCATGACTAATGGGCAGGCACTATTATGGTTTTAACACCTTAGACCAGTGTTTCCCAATCTTGGCAACTTTAAGACGCGGGGACTTCAACTCCCAGAATTCCCCAGCCAGC
>WNWU01000005.1:34553516-34612860 GCA_012654045.1 Ptyas mucosa | reverse complement strand
CCCCAGCCAGCATGGCTGGCTGGGGAATTCTGGGAGTTGAAGTCCCCGCGTCTTAAAGTTGCCAAGATTGGGAAACACTGCCTTAGACAAATGGTTGTAGAAATTGATGGATTTGGCTGAAATGGCAAAATTGACCACCTTGATTAAAGGAAAGAACATAAGTAACTTTTGTTTCCACATGGAGACCGCTTCTGAACTTCATGCTTGACGTGGAGAAGAATGAAACTTTGACTTTGGGATTTACCAATTAAACTGATAGATCTTTATAGAAATGGCTTGTTTATACTATGGTATTAGGAAAAAGCAAAAAGTTGTGATCTGATGTTAATGACTTATTTTACTGTAATAGAAAGAGTTGGAAGTCAAAGCTTCTTTTCTTCTTTTTTTTTCTCTTTCCTCACTTTTCCTCATCTTTCCTTTCCCACTGCTTTCCTATTTACTTTGTATTTGGCATTTTCTATTACTTTACAACTCAATAAAAATGTTAACTATCAACAAGCGTCCAACACCAACAGTAGTACCACCCCGCACATGCTGAAACAATTCGTCCGTTTTCATGCTGGCTGCATATTCCTGTTCAACGCTGTTTAGGCTTAAGTAGACATTTGCTTCAGAAATGAGAGGCATGCCGGAGGGCTTGAGAGGGAGCTGCACTTCATACCTATGTGGGAAACGTCTGGCTCACCAGGTTCATCCCATCGAGCGGGTTGGTAAAACGTTTTATCGGTCAGCAGAAATTGGGTCGTGGTTTGTTTCATTACGATCTCCCCACCTCTCCAAGCCTCATTAATAAAGGGGCCTCTGCACGATCACAGTCTTCTATTACTAAGAAACACTAAGCTCAGAAAGCATATCAGATGTACGCTGGCCCTAAATATACACACATTTTCTCTCCGAGCAGCTCTGTTACAGCAGTTGCCCAGCTCTATTGTAGGCACGCACTTTCCAACCCCACCTTGCCCGTTGTAATCCTATCGCCATAGCAACCCTTTCTGCAACATTACCACAGGAGCCATCCAAGGCACGGTAATGCAAATGTAGGTAAATAAGCCAAATGTGGGTAAATAAGCCAAGGAATTCCCTCTTAGTTTCAGGCAGACTACAGGTAGTCCTCGGCTTACAACAGTTCATTTAGTGACCATTTGAAGTTATAATAGCACTGAAAAAAAAATGAGTTATAGCCATGTTTCACACTTACGACCTTGCAGCATCCCCATGGGTTACGTGATCAAAATTCAGATGCTTGTCAACTGACTCATATTTATGACAGTTGTGTTGTCTGCACTGTGATCACCTTTTGTGACCTTCTGATAATCAAAGTCGATGGGGAAACCAGATTCACTTAACAACGGTGTTACTAATTTAACAACTGAAGGGATTCGCTTAACAAATGTAGCAAGAAGAGTCGTAAAATGAGGCAAAACTCACTTAGCAAATTTTTCACTTAGCAACATAAATTTTGAGCTCAATTATTGTCATAAATTGAGGACTATCTATACCGGTATAATCCAAGGCAGCTCAATTTCCACACTGCAGCATTGGCCTTTTATCATTAAAAGTAATGTGAAAGCACACAACGCATAGCTTCAGCTCCAGGAATCTGACTTTGAAACAAAAGCAGAGAAAGGGATCTAACTTTCAGGGAAGTATGGTCTATCTAGTCATTGTTGAAGCCGGGTGTTAAAAGACAGGCTTATTTTTTCACATCTGATGGGTTTTAGGGAAATGAAAAATTATAGAAGAAAAAAAAAAGGAAGGTGATCATCTCCTCTTTTAGTGGTTGGAGTTCTAATTAGGAAAAAAAATTAAAGAAGACATCCCCCATGATAACATAAGCAGCACAACACCTATAATTGTGGTGCTTACAACACCTATAAACATACTAAATATATTTAATTCAGTGGTGGGTTGCCCCCGGTTCGGGCCGGTTCTATAGAACCGGTAGTAAAACCGGCAGGAGGCTCCGCCCACTGTCCCTGACATCATGAAAAGCGATATGCACATGTGCAGAAGCTTCTGGGCATGTGCAGAAGCAAGGCGTATGCGTGAGCGAAGCGAGGGTGCATGCACGATCCCATTGCGAACCGGTAGTAAAGGTAAGTAGAACCCACCCCGGGTTTAATTCTCTCAAATGTTGATCAAATTCAACCTCTATCCAAGGATAAATACTAAATGTTCTATAGTACTTTGGCTGCATCTATGCAGAAATTCATTTCTACAATAATGGGTTTATTTCACCATCAAGTGTACATCTTAATCTAAAGGTTACATATGAATTAAGAAGACTATCTCTTTTATCTGACTAATGAAACCATTTATTCCATTCACTCACCTTTAGGGTATGATTATTGATTCTAGGAAAATATTCTAATCTCAGTATCTGCATAGAAATTGCATTGTCCTTGAATGCTTATGCAGATATTGTGAAGGAAACACATGAAGCATTATTAAAACATATTAAAACAATGCCACTCCATTAAGGAGACTAGCTAACATCTTCCTGTGGGTCTTCTCCCATGTCTTAGTAAAGTTTTGCCTCCTTATGATTTTGTCATGCTGAAATTACTGAGTATCAAAGTTCACTTAAATTTAATAACATAGTGAGAGTTCCCCCTTTTCTTCCGTAATTATCTTCCCGTAGTTTACCACAAACATCCAGCACAAACAGACTTATCAGGTAGAATCTGAATACTGTAGTTATGCTGGAATCTTACAAGAAAGCAACTCTACAGTACAGGTAGTCCTCGACTTACAACCACAATTGAGCCCAAAATTTCTGTTGGTAAGTGAGAAAGTTGAGTGAGCTTTGTCCCATTTTACGACTTTACTTGCCATGGTTGTTAAGTGAATCACTGCAGTTGTTAAGTTAGTAACACGGTTGTTAAATGAATCTGGCTTCCCCATAGTCAGGAGGTTGCAAAAGATGACGACGTGATCCCGGGACATTGTAACCGTCCTAGATATGAGTCAATTGCCAAGCATGTGAATTTTGATTACAAGACCATGGGGATGCTGCAATGGTTGTCGTAAGTCAATTCAGTGCTGTTGTAACTTTGAAAAAATCACTGAATGAACTGTTGTAAATCGAGGACTCCCTATAATCTTTTTATTTATTTATTCAATTTGTATGGCCGCCCATCTCAGCAAGTGACTCTGAGCAGTGAACCATCTTAAAATAAGAAATGTTTAGAGAGCAAAGGTAGGTCGAAATCCTAAGCAGTACAGGAACTAGGTTCACATACTGCAGAAAGCAATAGCTCCATTAATCTTAGTGCTGTTGGCCTGGTAATATACTGAGCCATAATCCCGAGTTTATAGGACTAGAGGTTATCATATAGCCAAATCCCTTGCTCAGTGTAAGATCATTAAAGCATGTTTGACAGATGACTCTCTAACCTCTTGTTGAAACCTCTAGCAAAAACTCATATCATCATGTGGCAGACTGTTCAACTGGCTAACAACCTCTACAGTCAAGAAGTTCCTTCTGAAATCTAGCCTAAATATCCTTACTTAAGTATTCTTACTTAATGCATTCTGGTTCTGATTTCTAAAGCTAGAGAGAAGTGATGACTAACCTTTTTGCCGTCCCGTGCCAAAAGCGGGGGGAGCGGGGAGGGGGTTGGCTGCACACGTGCCCACACCCATAATTCAGTGTGCCCCCCGTGCTCCCCCACTTTTTTCACATGATGGCATGGTGGGCCTGGTAGGTCCGTTTTCACCCTCCCCAGGCTCCAGAGGCTTTCTTGGAGCCTGGGAAGGGCAAAAACAGCCTTCCGCACTCCCGCCCCGAGGCCCCCCAGAGGCCAGGAACAGCCCTTTGCTGACTTCCGGTGGGACTGGAAGTCCCGTTTTTTGCTCTCCCCAGGCTCCAGAACCTTTCTAGGAGCCTGGGGAGGGCAAAAACGGTCTTTCCCACCCCTCCGAAGGCCCTCCAGAGGCTGGAAATGGCCCATTTGCCGACTTCCGGTGGGCCTGGAAGGCCCAAAAATTAGGTGGGCGGCGCACACATGCATGCCGGAGCTGAGCTAGGGCAATGCTCATGTGCCCACCGATATAGCTCCGCGTGCCACCTGTTGCACGCATGCCATAGGTTCACCATCACAGCTATAGAGAATAAGTCCATTCAGATGTGGCAATCTTCAGATATTTGGAAACTGCTATTATATTTCAACAGCTAGTTAGGTATAATGGTTAAGACAACATGCCCGAAACCCTAGATAGCTCACAGATAATGCAAGAAACTGCACTCAGAATAGTTTCAATCTTTTTTTATTTTCCTTAGGAAAACAAAACTAAACAATAACACTAACCAAAGCACTATGACTTAGGACTGGACTTTGCAAATCTTTTAAAGAAAAGCTTCTGAATGCATGGGAGTCTGTATCAAGCATCGCTTTACGTATGATTCAAGCGGTCATGTCTTCCATAGCTGCTTCAGCTGTTTCCACATGTGGGAAGCAGTTGTGGGAGCTTTAAAAAGACACAGTGGCTTTAATGAGCTTCCTTCATGTCCCTTGTGTTTTAGAACACTTTCTTCAAAGAATTTTCATATAGCCTCATGTCAGCTATCCATGAGCCTGACCTCTCTATTTTGTCCCTCAACCAATGTTAAGCCATGGTTAGTGTAATCTGTGATCCAAACCATTATATAAATATCGCAGATACACTGGATAAGTATCATCTTGTCAAGTAACTGCTCCTTCTCCTTGTTGACTGAGCAGTCAGTGAGCATCTCTACCTCAGTGTTAGGTTTGCCCGGTTGACTTGTAAAAGAAATTTTGGGTTCAAATATATACATCGATACAAAGAATTTTAAAGACTAAGATTCAACTGAAACCAGAACTTTTCTTGGTTGGGATTAATGGACAGTCAACTAGAAAAGAGTCAGAGAAGACTGTTTTTATAAGATTACTGCTGTAAGGTTACTATATGCACAAAAATGGAAAAACTCCGATATACCCAAAATGGAGGGATGGTTAATGAAAATTATGGAAGTAGCATAGATAGCAAAATCAGCCATTTTGTTTAGGGAATGATCAACTTTTGCATTTATTAGTGACTGGAAACCCCTTTTGAACTTTTTTCTGAAGAAAGGGAGAAAAAATGAAATTGTGATAAAGGGTTTCCTATGGAAGAAGGAAATTATAATGTAATTTTGAAAGTAAAATATAAATGCATTTATAACCACTGTCAAAGAAATTGGAAGCAGCTTCTTTTGTCATTTCTTTTCCTATTTTCTTTTTTAGTCATTATTCTTTTTCATATTCTTTTATTCTTTTCTAATATTGGCATTGCTTTTATTTTGTAAAAAAAAATATTCAATAAAGTTTGTACATATATGTTGTGTGTGGTATAGCGTTGCAGCTGATTCGATGCAAACTTTGCTGGAGGTTTCAGATTCTAGCATCTCCTTTCCATAAACGCTTGTGGGCAGCTATTTTAATTTCTAATTCAAAATCTTTTAATTTCCATTAATGGGGCCACAATGCTCTTTGTTGCATAGCATTTAGACTATTTTTTGTTAAAAAAAGAATTTGCATCAGCAGGCTATTAGCACTGTGATTTCTCCCCCCCCCCTTTTTTTTTAAAGTCAGTTTTATAAAGTAAAGTCAGGCAAAGTCATATATTTAAACGCCTGGCTGGCCGAACAATTCTATTTGACTTTATATGGTTACAAGGAACAGAGTATTTCCCACATTTGTAGTGAGTTAACAATGCGGAAACTGTAATCTCCTCAGTCTCTTGCAAAACCTTATTATAAAGTTAATCCAGAACATTTCTTGAGAGTCCATATTATCTTGTCATTTGTGCCATGTATTTACCTGTGGTTTCTTTAACCACGCTCTAGTTTCCATTGTTACTCCCTTCTTTTTCTGCCATTGCTACATTTCGAGGTGGGGTGGTAGCAATTGAAACGGAAATCCTTGCAAAACCAGAAAGTTGGGCAATAGTACCACTGGTAGAATAGTACAAAACTGTGAGGTAACTGGGGACTTTTACCGCACATTTACAATCACTCACTTTTCTATGTGTTCAATTCCACCCCAGGGGAAGTCCTCCATTCTTTGTTTTCCCTCTATGAAGGAAACACAACCAGAGACTGTGTGGAGATGTAAAAGGGAAACACATATATCAACACCTTCCCCAGCCTTGCAAAGCTACCATCAAAAAACATTCTAAACCAAGAGAATCAAACAGAAAAATAACTATTTCACAGCTGACAAAAACTTTTAGGAAACAGGAAGGCAAAGTTTGAGATAGTGTTAATTTAGAACATTTGAGGTATACACTTTTTAAAAATGCAAGGTGTGAGGTAGCTTACAGGAGGGTAGAGAGAAATATTGGAAGTCCTTCGTAGATTTATTATGATGGCTCTTTTATAATAACTTCCTTAAGGGTTTCTCCCTACTCCCTGTATAGTCCTGCACAAATTTCCATCTGCAAGAGCTTACAAACTTCTGTAATAACTTACAATACCTGCATCAGGGAGATTTTGGATCTTTCAGTCTTCAAAATGGAAATAGTACTTCTCCGATTGATGAAAGGCACAAAAACCAGGTGAGGCTCATTTGTTAATTCATACCAGGAAACAGTAAACATTTCATGTGACAAAGGAAAAATATGTTGTAAAATATATTTTTGAACTTTGGAGCTGTCAAACATATTTGAGATGGGAGCTATCCACTCGTATTTCCTCATTATAAATAGCAGCCATCTACAGAATTCAATCCAAAATGAAAGATCAACTATCAGCAATCAGAGACTGCAATGTAGATATTTACCAAGAGAAAAATTACTGTTTTTCTCCCTCTCTTGGCTACTTTTGATACAAGAATGACAGAAGTCCTTAGGAATGTGAGCTATTGGATGAAACCAATAAATTTCTCTAGGTCATACCCTCAAAGTTTACATTTGGCTCCTTAGTGTAGTCTACTCCAAAGGAAATAATAGGTTGCATTATATACACATTGTATTATACAGCTGTATTTGCAGATCAGTGAAAAATCATACTCATTTTAAAGTGTTTTGCTTATCTGAGTATCCGTCTCCCATCACCAGGAAAGAATTTAATAGGCTTAAATGGCTCCTATTGCTGTACTATTTTTCTGACCCGCTTTAACCAAGGCAAGAAGAAAATGGGAACTGACAAGGCCCATCAATCTTCATTATATGTAATTCAGAGAGCAAGAATTCAGGGAAGCCAGCATACCATCGCAGATTTGCCCTCTCATCAATGCACTGACGTCACCAGCTTCCATATACCTCACTTGGACAACTGAGATACAATTTTATCTCTTTGTTTCTTTCCTCTGGATCTCACTCAGCAACTTCCTTTGTAATTTGTTTGCCATAACAACAATCCTTTGGGTCATGTTGGGCTGAGAGAGAATGAATGGCCCCACATCTCCCAGGGATCTTCTGTGACTTTCAGGGAGCTGAAAGTGAATCAACCTGGTCCTTTTAGTCCTATGTCAGTGTTTTTATCTGTAACCCCACATGGCCTATTCTTAACACTTACTCAATATGCTAAGGCTTAGCACACTGAGTTTAAATTGCTTACAAAACTAAGAGTTATTGACAACAGCTACAAGGAGAGAATCATTTAGAAAAGTAGTGATTGAATGGAAATATTTCCTCAGGTAAGTATCTTTTTAATTCAACTAGATCAGGGGTGTCAAACTCAAGGCCATGGGCTGGATTCAGCCCAGGGGATGCTTAGGTCTGGCCCGTGGAAACAGTGAAGGACCAGCTCACGGTGCCTCTGCCAGTGAAAACGGAGCTCGGGAGGGATGCACTTGGCCCACCCAGGCTCTGTTTTCAGCTGGGATGGCCTCCTGCAGCCCTCTACCAGCGAAAACGGAGCTCGGGGAGGCGTTTGCAGGGCCCGCTCCCAGCTCTGTTTTCACTGGAGGGCTGCAGGAGGCTGTCCCAGCTGAAAATGGGGCCAGGCCCACCCCAACCACGCCCACCCAGCACTCAAGGTCAAACACAACCCTGATGCGGCCCTCAATGAAATTGAGTTTGACAGCCCTGAACTAGATGATAGATACTTAAATGCCCACGGAAATTGTCCCATAAACTAAAGGGACCAAAGTGTAAGAGCACAATAACTTGAAGTGAAACCCTTCTTGTCATTTTATGCTGCTACCTTCTTGGGGCTTCCACAGATGTAGATCCACTCATCTGGGTTGCCCTTTATTCATTTGGAAAATGGAACCTCTTTTTCTCCTTCATAGGCACAGCATCAAAACTTGTTTGCTGTCTTGATGCACAAGAAACTACGTGCAAAAACAAAATGAACTAAGAACAATTCTAAAAACCAGAACAAGCGAAGTTTATCATCTAACTTCATCTTTAAAGCATGCATACATACCATTCAGCTACCCCATATGGCCCATCATAAAATATGCAGTTCCTGGCAATACTTGTTTCATATCCCCAGTTCACATTCACATCATGCTTTAAAAGCAAATGACCAGGTCTCACAAAGCAACTTTGTAAAACACACACACACACAAATCCAGCTCAGCCAGGACATCACTGCTTAGGCACATTCCATAATGGACTGGAATGGCTGATTTAGTGCAAGAAGAGGAAAGATGTGAGAAGAAACACATAAATAGGATATGCACAATGGTTCATGATGCTAAGTCGCTCCATATTTAGAGAAATATAACAAGAGAGATGAATTTGCTGTATTTGAAATCCTTCACAAAAGAATGTCTCTGCATATGAAGCCAGATGTACAAAAGCCCAATCTTTCTGTGGCCACACTTCAGTATGCACAATGTTAGGTGTGGCATACCTAATAATAGTAACTAAAAAGTCATGGAGGAAAATTTCTAGTGCAGTGGTTTTTTTCCAAAACACAGAGATTTAGTGTTAACCCTACGCTGCACAGGAACTGCACAGGAACTATATCTGGGTAACTCTTCTCCAGTGTTATTACTGGTTTAAACCAGTCAGTTTTGCCTTTTCTGAATCAGGAACTATAGTTATTTTAATCTATAATACTGAATATTAAAAGGCATAACTAAAAAACCCTTGATTTGATTTGTGTGTTTTAACAAACTATGTTTTAAGGCAATAATACCCTTATGGAACAAAATCAACTGCAATTTATTTGAAACTGGAAGTTATTTCCAATGTCTCTCTTGCAGCCATTCCATACAAGAAATGGAGAAGGGTAGAACTGAAGTATAATTTCTTTTCATTTATGGATATAGGATATAGGTAGCCCCCTAGCCAGTCTTGGCTGATTTGCAAAATGCTAAGCTGACGCAGGTCAAGTTAGCACATGGACAGGAGACCACTAGGAAATTTCCAGGCTGCAGACTAGACTGGAAAGGGAAAAAAAAGTCTGGAAAAGCAAATGGCAAACCATTTTAATACTCTTGCCAAGGAAACTAAATAAAATAAGATCATGTAATTCACCAGAAATTAAGTTCAGTTTGAGGGAAAGTGTGGGTCTGCATAAAATTCTAACAGACTTAACCTATGCAGAAATAAAATATTCTGACATCTACCATCTCAGAGCACTGTAGAGACCAGCTACCATCTCCTAACCTAAGAGCATACCGGCAGCTATGGCTAAAGGTTACCACAGAGTATGCAGTCTGAAGCCACAGGACAACATATCTCAGCCTGATAGTCTGCCCCATCCTCAATAGAAGGAATAGATCCATGGTGGCGAACCTATAGCATGCATGCCTGAGGTAGCATGCAGAGTGTAAGGTGTATCGCATCTCTCCTCAATTACTGGCTTGGCTGGCTAGGGATCTGAGGAATTCCAACACAGCATCTGGGAAGATACTTGGAGAAAGCTTCTCACACACAGGATCATCAAAAATACTGTGTGGTCAACAGCAAGACCCAGAAATGGTCACAAACCATAGCCGAAGGATAGAACTTGATGCCCTTGAGACCCAAAGAAATTCTGCAGTATATTGAAGAATCTGGCTCCAGGGTTTGGAAGGCATTTTCCCCTGCAGGTCTGTTATTTCATAGAAATACTGGCCGTCAGCACAGACATGTGTTGTAGACCATACCAGAAACTACTTTTGATTCACTTTCTACAGCAGAAAGCCATCAAATCACACGTATCCCATAAAACCCAGGGAGGAATATAAATGCCTACTGGTGGGGAGAACATTCTCCAAAAGAAATTTTGGACATCCGTGATCTTGTGAACTCCAATGGATCTAAACCACAGTGAGGTCATTTGTTAACTGTGGAAAAAGGCAGCCTTTGGTGGGCTTTCATCCAATTAGCCTCTGCTGTACTAATAACCTGGAAGAACACTTCAGATTTATAATGCAAGCCAGTCACTTTGTGATAAAAACAGGAGAGGTTTATGTACACTTCATTGCATCTGACAGTATTAACTGCAGTTTCAAAGCAACCCTGTGGGTCTTGGAAAGCTCCCCTTGCATTCATAGCTATTAGCTGCAGAGGCTGGAATCCTAACGAGCCTTTTTCCTGTATAACTCTTATTCTTTCACTGGCAGACAATTACATTTTTGTAAGTATCCAATAAAATTAAGGCAACAGAGGTCATCTATTAAAATGAAGAATTAGAAACCATAGCCACAAACTTTCTGCTGGTTGAAAGCCACTTGCAATGAAGAATCGTAAAATAAATCTGACTGTATGTACGCTTGTGCCCCGGCCATGAGCTTACTTTTTAAAATGAAAATGATGCCCCAGAGATGTCTCCTTGCTCTTAAAGTCAGGCCAAGACATACTCACTACCCTGAGCTAAACCAGGATGCTTTGCAAGAACACGACAAAAATAAAAATGCTGATCTCTTTTTTTTCCCCAGCAGGAAATGAACGTAACATTATTAGCCTGTGGAGTTTGTAACTATAAGACACAAGAATCATGACCAACTTCATTAAAGAGGACTGGATCAATTCATGGAGATTAAATCTACAAGGGGTATGAAGATTCAGTGTTATGTAGCAAAAGAACTATTGTAAGAAAGAACTCGGCCACCATTTCTTGCTAGTGAGTATCTGGTCAGCCACTGTGATAAATGAAATGCTGGTCTAAGATTGACCTTTGCCAGATGCAGTAAGACTATTCTGGTGTATTTAATGGAACAGGAGAGGCAAAGTTTGTTGTAGCATGAGACAGGAGGTAGTAGCCTAGGCTATAGATGATGGGGAAAGAGACTAGCATCACAATGTTGAAGGGCAGAGTAGCATGTGCAAAGTGGTCTACTGATCTGCGTTTGCACAACTAATTTGATACTCTGAGACACTGGTCTACTAGTCCACTGGAAAGCAGTATCCTGTCCCAGGGATTAAACCAGTTTGGACTGCAAATATTGTCAGGAATGATGGTATATTTTTGTACTTTGCCAGCAATGGAAAATCACAATTAAGTCAGAGATCTAAATGCTAGAAAGAAGAAGATCTTTGTTTGGATTCAGAAAATAAGTAGTATTGCATCCAAATGAACCTCCTAAAAGAAAGCTTATATTTGGGGAGGCAACAGACTTGGAACAATCTTCAGAGATATAGCTCTGAAGATATTCTAAGCCAGACTCCAAGATATGTTCTAACTTCCCAAGAAAGGAGAATTATAAAGATACTGACATCTTAAGATGTTCTGGAAGGTTCATGCACAAGAAGAGAAATATGGGATAGAGCAGGGGTGAAATGTTATCAGTTCAGGCCGGTTCGCCCGAACCGGTAGTAAAAAATGCTACCGGTTCACCTGAACTGGTAGTACAAAAATGCTTTAAAAAGGTTTTTTTAAAAAAAGGTTCCAACAATCACACGGCACAGTTGATTGTCACAGCTGATCATCGGAACTTTTTTTTTACTTTTTTAAAGCATTTTTACTACCTATTCAACCGAACTGGTGGTAAAAAAATGCTTTTAAAAAGTTTTTTAAAAAATTCCGACGATCACGAACACAGCTAATTGTCAGAACTGTTTTTAGTTTAAAAAATGGTTTAAAAAGTTAAAAAAAAGTTGGCCACGCCCACCCAGTCACATGCCACCACCACCAAGCCACGCCCACCAAGCCATGGTAAGGAAAAATTTTGAATTTCACTACTGGGATAGAGGTAGCTCTCAGGAACAGAGTGGGTATGGAACTAGGTAAATACGTATAGAATACAGTATAATGTTTTATGAGATCTAATGGTTAAGGCAAGACAGAGTGAGAGAGAAAGAAAGTGTTAGACATACATACACACACATACAGACCCTTTACACAAACACACATAATACCCAATTTTATCTAGACAATTACTTAAGTAGGCAACTTTTGCAATTATCCTGAGCCTAAAAGACTGCCAAGGTTGCAGGCAATGTTGGAGCACAGAGCAGGAGGGTGGAGGAAATAATGAGGCATAAGGCTATTTTTAAGTTTGGCTTTTCCCTTCTGTCCTTTAACAAATGACAACTCTGGATGAGTCTGGGAGAAAGGAACAGTAATTGCCTACTTCAATTTATGAAGTTGACAAGAGTCTCAGATTCCATATTAGCTATGATATTGTTCTGTTGTAACAGTGATTCTCATAAACTATTGTAATTAATAGCCAGTCCTGTAGGAATTGAAGGGAATTAATAGAGTAAAAAGAAAATCCCACTCAGGAGCTTATGCTACTTTGAAAATGGTATATCAGAAATTACATTCAAAAGAAGAGGGAAATGACATCATGGCCCACACTTATGGAAAAGGCATTCAGTCAGTGGTTAAAGGGGCCCCTCCATCATCTTGTCTTTGGGAGAAGAGATGAATACCACAAGATCACAGTCCTATGATTAAATGCATACCTGATTGTAACTGGTGCTGATTATTTTGCAACACCAAGTCCCCCCCCCCAAAAAAAAATTATATGCTTTTACATGGTAGTATTTATAGATACATGGTAGATTTTGTAGCAATGGGGAGTAAAATTAGAAAGACAAGATGATTATATACTTTAGAACAATACTGGAGGTCTGTTTCTGTTATTTCACCTCTAATGCAACCTTCAACCTTTCTTATCCTGGGATTTAAGAAGTTGAAGTTCAATGCATTCACAGAGAGAGAATGCTGAGAAGACTTACTTAAAGTTAATACTTGGTGCTAGGTTTCATGGTTTCTTGGAAAATGTTATTTATCTGCATTTATTATTATAGTCAACTCCAATGGACTATAATGGGAAATGAAAATTCTTGATAAAACACTCCTTTAATCCTTAACTCTTCTCTCCTATAGCAATACAGTGCATTCAATATCCTCCTACTCAGCAAACTTACAGCATCTTAGCAAGAATTTACCTAAGACTGAACTTTATTGTATTATTGTACACCTCCACCTCTACCAAAATATGAAGTCTGCCCTGTTAGATCAAGGCCTTCCATATTCTGAATGAGAGATCCACTGTAATACTGCTATAGAAAGGATAGAAACTTGAAAAAGTTGGGAAGAATAACAGAGTTGGAAGGGACCTTGGCAGTCTTCTAGTCTTCCTCCTCAAACAGAAAACCTTATATCATAAATAGTTGTCCAATCTCTTCTTAAAATCCTCCAGTGTTGGAACACCCCAACTTCTGGAGGCAAGTTGTTTCACTGATTAATTATTCTAACTATCAGGAAATTTCTCCTTAGTTCTAGGTTGGTGCTCTCCTTGGTTAGTTTCCCTCCGTTGCTTCTTGTCCTGCCTTCAGGTGCTTTGGAGAAGAGATTGAGCCTCTCTTCTTTGTGGCAGCCCCTTAGAAAGCACAGGAAGGATACACTGCTATGATAATAGGTATTTTGCTTATTCTAATGATAATAATAATAATACAGTTAACATCTTCCTTCTTCTTTACAAGCAAGTCCCAGTTCCTGCTGAGTGTCAACAAAATGAGTAGCTATTTTCATCCCTCAAAAGCAGACATAAAAAGGAAATCCAGAGAATCATTACCCTCTTTCCTTCACTACATTTTAAAAACTTCAACATGCTAATGAAAATCAGTTCTGCCTGATTTCCTTCATTATATCTAGATAGAACGTCTTTCTCTCCTAGCTGAAAGCAACAGTGTGGTTTAGAACAGATGGGTTTACACTCTGCTCAGAAACAGGAGGGAGATGGAGGGAGAAAACAGAGTGATCACAACAATGGATGGATTCATGCTAGACCTAGGATTTTGGGCCCTCTGGGCAGATTATTCCTGAAGTAGAAGATACCAGCCAAGAGTTTCTCTTCCCTGTTTCTCCCTCTCTTTGCAAAATAGAAAAGCAGCATCAACAAGGATGAGGACCTAGTTAATGTCCACCTGCTAATCTCTGAATCCAAGCCACACACATGGTAAAATCTTACTATATTTGCTATAAGAAATAAAATTCTCGATAGTCCAAAACCCCAGCAAGAAGTTAGGAAAAGAAAAACAGAAACAAAGCTTGTCAATCTTTCCATCATAATGAAGTTCTCCCACAGTAGTCCATGACTACACTCAATTCATAACAACAGACAACCAGCCAATTGCTTCGAAGGGCCCTCTGAAGTCTGCAGTTCATGTAAAATGCCACTGTACTTCAATAATATACAATTCCAGATTTTGGAGAATATTTGCAAACTCTCAGGCTCAATACTGACCTCTTCCTCTTCGTCTCCCCACCCTATCCTGCCCTTTGAGCTCTGCTATGTCTCACATCTCAGAGAACCAAATTTCAAGAACCAAATTTCCTCCTTTCCAAGCTTTTGTTCTGAATTGTATTACCCAATGGGGTATATGTGATGGGATAAAGGTTTCCACTTTGCCTAGGATTCTGCTAGAAGATAACTGTGTTTTATTTCTGTTAAAGGCAGATCCAAATGAACAAATCAGCTAAATGTTTAATGTAAAAACTCTCTTTCAAACAATTACACAAAATCACCCTAAGCAGTTCTATCCTGAAAGGATCATACTAGCAACATTGGTCTTAAAGAGGAAAAAAAATATCCTTTGTAAGTTTTGGGGCTAAGTTTATCCAAGTCCTGTTTCAGAGCGTGATTTAGTCAAAAAAGACTAAAACTACACAGGCCCAATAAATCTCAAACAAAGGAAAATGACTAACTTCAGCTGACTTAAATTTGCATGGATTTCCTTGCAGCAGGCAACACCACATTTCTTCACAAGATAAATATGAAAATATTGCCTCGCAACTGATTGGGGAGTGGGGGGGCTAAGATAACCATTCATGTCACTGAAACCAGAAAAGCAATGCTTTCACATTTCTTCCTAGATTCCATATAGAAAATATTTAGAAATTTGCTTCTGGATCACGATAGTAGAATGCAGCAACCTAACTGGATATAATTATCTATGGCTAATCCTCAACCTGGTCAGTTTTCTTGGGAAAGTATAGTTAACCCAGGTCAATTTGGCTACCTATAACTTATTCATTTCCTTTTGCTGGCTTTATTTATTAGATTCCAGTTCAGGAGCTCAAAGCAGGGTACATAATGTTCACTCCTCCCATTTCTCTCCACAACTCCAACCCTAACCTGTGAAGTAGGTTAGGCTGAGACAGGGAAGGAAGGAGACTGGCCCAAACTTAGTTACTGATCTTCCATAGCTGAGCATGAACCAGAAACTAGGTCTCCACAGTCCTAGTTCATCACTATAGTGCACTGGGTCTCTATATCCACCACCACACCAGGTTAAAATCTGACTCCTAGTTGTATATGCAGAATATGAAAGATTAAACTTTCAAACAAAATCAATTCACACATAGAATTTTACAAACTAAGCTGAAGTTTAATCAGGAAAAGATCTTTTGGCCAGATTTCTCTCCCTTTGCACATAGTTCATCAAGGCTCAAATCGACTGGAACGGCATAGTAAGGAGTTAAATATTCCCAGTGCCAAGGAAAAGAAAATGTGGATTTTTGTCCTTACAAAAACCATATTCATTTAATATCTCAAACTAACTGAAACAAGATTGCTGAGTAACCTCGAACTTCTAGAAATCAATTGAGTTTTGTTCAGAGCTCTATAACCATCTTTGCACACCAAACACTAAAGCTGCAAAGGATTCCTTACTGATTTCTTGGTGGTACAGGATGATTGCCAAAAGAGGTCAAATAAAGATCCAGGAGCTTCACTCCAACTTCTATAGAAACAGTACTAGCTCTGTCCTGCCTACACAGTTCTCAGAATTCTTTAATCAACCATTCTTACAAGCCTGTCCCCATCATTCATAATTTTGTTAAAAAAAGATTTCCTCATTGGGAAAAATATTGTCATTGTTTTTTAAACATATGCTGTAGGCACGCATGTGCAACACAGCACATTGACAATTTCACACAAGAGGAGCACAATGAGCTGTGAACATGAGTGGTGGGATAACAAATCCATATCAAACCTAGAACTCTTGGCACATGAAATCCAAACTAAAAAAAGGAGACAGTAGCTAGCTAGCTAGATACAGGTAGTCCTCCATTTATGACCATAATTGAGCCTAAAATTTATGTTGTTGAGACATTTTTAAGTGAGTTTTGCTCTATTTTATGACTTTTCTTGCCACTATTGTTAAGTGAATCACTGCAAGTAATTGTTAAGTAATCTGGCTTCCCCATTGACTTTGCTTGTGAGAAGGTCACAAAAGGTGATCATATGACTTTGGGACAAAGTAACAGTCATAAATATGAACCAGTTGCCACTAGCATCTGAATTTTGATCACATGATCTTGGGGAAGCTGCAAAGGGCATAACTGTGAAAAAGGTCATAAAGAAGTGGGAAGTGATGTGTTATCTCCCATAATACTTCAATTCCTTGCCAATTCATAGAAGTGAGTTGAATCCAGCAGTGAGACAGATGTTCTCTGTTGAGAGACTACTATGCACAGTTAAAAAAGAAATCAGAAATCTCCAAATATGGAATGAACAGGTCAGATCCCCAGAGTTGGGACAGCAAAGTGTGGCATAGATAAAAATCCACAAGACTTGCGATAGATAGTTCTTGTTCAGTGATTACAATCAGGTTGTATGATTGGCAAGTTGGCCATTAAGTGAAGCAGTCCTCAAATGAAATCACAACTGTGGTTATGATTTTACTTCAGGTTTCCTAGGCTTTACAGACCTGCGAAGATTGCAAATGTGAGAAGGGGTTATAAAGTGGTTACTTTTCATTGTTGTTGTAACTGCAATATAGCGCATTTACATTTATATACCACTTTACAGACCTTACTAAGCGATTTACAGAGTCAGCATATTGCCCCCAATAATCTGGGTTCTCATTTTACCAACCTTAGAAGGATGGAAGGCCAAGTTGACCTTGAGCCGGTAAGACTTGAACTGCCAGCAGCCGGCAGTCAGCAGAAGTAGCCTGCAGTACTGCTTTCTAACCACTGCACCGCCACGGCTCTTAGTGTCTGGCCATTAAATGAGTTAGCTGCTAAAAGTGGGCCACCTGTAATCCAGTTTTTACTTCTAATAGCAATTGCAGAAGAGGAACAAGTCAGTCTGTGCCTCACAACACCAAGCAAACGACTTTAGGGCTGAGCAGGTTGTGTGAACCTAGCCTCTGAGGCTTCTTCATGAACCTTTTGCCAAGTAAAGTATAGTTTTCCTTCTTTCTGCTGACCACAAGGTGAGCAGTAAAATGCAAGGCTGCAATGGGATGAAGCCATGGTGATTGTGTAAGGAGTCTGCAAGAAAGGAAAAAGATGTTTAAAAAATGAAAACAAGTTGTGGCAGTAACATTCAGTGAACAGAGCAGTGGTGGGTTGTCCCCAGTTCTATAGAACCGGCAATAAAACCGTCGGGAGGCTCCGCCCACCAACCCTGACATCATCAAAACGCTTCTGTGTATGTGCAGAAGCTTCTGCACATGTGCAGAAGAGCGGGTACGCACGCGAGCGGAACAAGTGCATGCGCGCGGCCCCGCTGCAAACCGGTAGTAAAGGTAAGTAGAACCCATCCCTGGAACAGAGGTTTCATTTTCAAACAGCAGAGGATGGAAAGTTAGTTCTGTTAACAATTTTCCATCATTTAAAAAAAAGATATCTGCTCCTACCATATATAAATAGAATAGAAAACTACAAGTCTCCCATTTGGGTTTAGAAAGATTTATGAAATTCTGACAATTTCTCCAAAAGTTTTAAAGAACTAGATCTGTCCTGGATCACATCACAGCATAACAGTTCACAGTTTGTGGAGGCTAGAAGTGTAATACTAGGGAACCAAGTCTATAAGCAAATTCCCACTCACATCAACTATCTGTACTCATACCTAGTCCATCCTAGCCAGTGGTGGTATTCAGCCAGTTCTATCTGATTCAGGCAAACTGGTAGCGGCAGTGGCGGAAGGCTCCGCCCGCCCACCCGGATATAATCACATCCCGTTTTTGATTATCTATGCATGCACGCTCACATTTGCGAATCGGTAGCAAAGGTGAGTGAATACCACCCCTGATCCTAGCTGTATTTAAGCCAGACAAATACAGATTTATAGCCCCAACAATATTTAGCCAACCACTGCCTTATATAATACCGTGTTTCCCTGAAAATAAGACCCTGTTTATATTTTTTTTGAACCCTGAAATAAGCACTTGGCCTTATTGCCATGCGCTCAAAATCCCGATTGGGCTTATTATCAGGGGAATTTTGGGGGAAACAGGGTAGTTAGGGTGAGATGAGAACACATATTCCATTTCATAACTTCGTTTAAAATATTGCCTCTTCTATTGGATTTTTATACCACTGTATTTCGTCTACTTTGTCCAGCAACACAGCTTATTAAAACCCTCTTGCTTTTCAAACAGGGAAGAAACACAGTTTTCACTGATGTTGATACACACTGGAATACACAGGGGGCCATAAAAGATGAATAAAATCTCAAATACATTTGCAAATGCATGTTCTTATAAGAGCACTGTTATTATGAACAAAATATCAAAAATAAATTGCATTTAATTAATTGGGGAACGAGCACATTCAATGTTAATGGAAGGGAGCGGGCATTAGGGGGTCAGAATGACAGCAGGGAATGTTGGTTTCTTCAGCCTTTCAATTAAAGCTTCTGGGATTTTCAGGTCCTTGGTAATTATAGATATGAAACTGTAGGGCATGAGTTGTTTCAAACAAATTAAAAATAAGAGGACAGTTTTATAATTAAGAAGAGAGGCCCTGCTTCCAGTTTTCATTCACATTTTCTTTATACTGAGAATTGTATTCTCAGTTTGCAATAAGCATTTGGCACAGCCAATCAAGTCCCAGCTCACATTACTGGTATTACAGTATCAGGTTACTATAAAAATGTTCTGCTTCTCTAGCAGCCGATAAAATTGATCCTTTTAAATGTTTCCATCAAAAGCTCCCTCACAGGCTTAGAGTTTCCAGTTCATGCTGTCTGGGCACTTTCTAAGCTTTAGTCAGAAATACCTTTAATGAAACTGGAACAGAAACCATTTATTTTCCCCTTTTCCGCTCAGCCGTACTTGCAAGACTTGAGCCCTGGAGTTTCTTTAAGGAAGGGCAGTAGGGCAAGAGCTGAAATATACTGTAGCATAAACTGCTTCTACCAGGGTTTCCAAAGTTTATTTTTTTAATTAACTGAAAATGATAACACAGGAGCTGTACCATTTGGTGAGCATTCCAGTTTCATCAGTTGTTGGAAAACATTGGCTCCAAAAAGCTGAAGTTATAGTACTTTCTGCAGATTTCAAAATAAACACAGCCATATGATCAGGCTGTCAAATAGCCAGATCTAGGTAAAGTTACCAGCCACAGAGCTGTGCACATTGGCACACCCAATGAATTTCGCTACATGGCGTCCGCACTGTGTATTTGAAAAGCCACAAAATGCCAGGTTCAAACCATGTGTGTTACACCAGTGAGATATTCATCAAACTAAAAGCAATTTCTTCCAGTTTGTCCTTAGTCCACCTTCTTTTGCATGGATGCTGCATCAAGCAGCACATAAAATCCACATGCAAGATCATTTAGGAATTGGACAAACTTTCAACCACCTACACATTTCAGAACTGCCAAATACCATAAATGGGGGACTCCAAAGAGAAAGGTCAAAAAAATGGGACAATCCTGGCGCAGAAGCCCACTTTTTTTTAGGCTTCCTTTAAATTAACAATTGTGCTACAGCCAATTAAATAACAGCACAAAAGAAATAATTGCACTAGGAAAGATAAGTTTGAGCTTTAGAAAAATCATAATTCCTCTTTCCATTTCCACTAAAGAGCCAAGGCAGTACAGCTGGTTTTGTTTTGTGTTGTTTTGTTTTGGTCTTTTGACTCCTGAAGACTATCTGGACAAGTCCTGGAGACTACCTGGATAAGTCCTGCAGTTTTCTTTGCAAGATTTCAGAAGTGCTTTCCATTACCTCTTTCCTAGGGCTGAGAGAAAGTGACTGGCCCAAGTTCACTCAGTTGGCTTTGTGTCTCAGGTGGGACTAGAGCTCACAATCTCCCAGTTTCTAGCCTGGTGCCTTAATCACCAAACTGGCTCTTGTTACAGCTGTTAGAGCTCCTTCATTGAATTTCACAAAATAGCACAGCACAACATAAACTTTACTAAGGTTTTAGATCAGCCTTTACATACAAACAGCTAAAACGTATATAAATTTCCCCACAATTCATTAAATAATAATAAAGGGAAAAGATTAGTGCTTAAAAAGTTTGAGATAAGTACAAAAGTTTGAGGAAGTCTCTGCTGCCTCCTTCTCCTATCAGCCAGATAGTATTTGGCTACACTGTGATTAACAGCACTTCTTATGGTCTGCCAGCACAAAGGACCTAATGAATCACCATCTCTGCCTACATATAAAAGGCCTACATATCACAAAAATCTCTGTAAAATTTGCAACACAAGAGGACAATGTCTGATGTCTTCTATGGCCTGGGAAGTCACCTGGGCAGATATGTTCATGGAAAGGAATCTTTTGATGTTTACCATCCCTAATTCCTGAGAGCAGGGCATCAAACCTAGTTAATGTTAATGATTGGCAGTAATCCAAGACTTGTATTGCCTCTCTATCATCCCATGTCAACAACCCGCTCCTTCAATATCTGCTTTGCTTCATTATGTCCCATTTTTCTGTATTGTCTCACCTTATGAAATAAGCCATAGGCAGCCAGGTTTTCTCTAGCACGTTTCTTCCAGATTGAAAGTTGTTTACAGGGATATCAGTCCACTGGGGCCCCTAAATGGTTCATCAGAACTAAAAGAGGAGTTAGGAAAATTGGCTTCTGTTACATCCTTCTTTTGGCACAAACATCCCCTGGAATTCAGTTTGTTAGGAAACCATACACATACACACACAAAGAGAGAGAAAGAGAGTTGGGGAAGCATCCATAATGTAAAATTTTGCCTCATGCTCAGGGTTCAAGTGATGATCACATTCAGAGCACAGGAAAAAAACTCTCTTTCCCTTATTTAATCAGTCTAGTAATCCTTACTACTGACCAAATTCAGACATAATCCTTGCTAAACCATGGTTTGTTCAATTAAGACTTATAGAACTGACCACAATTGCTTGGGTTTGCATAATAGAGTCATACATAACCACAGACTTCACACAACAGAATAAATCAAAATCAAGCACATACTATGGGTAAGGATTATCTATTAAAGTATTCCTTGAAGTATGCAAACATTGCTGCAAAAACAGCTTTCCTCTCCTCTAATCCATTTTATAATGATCTGAACTCTACTATAATAACCTTCCATTCTTCATATTCATAAAGCCTTTGTCTTCTCATTACACTAATTTCCTCAGTAACCATCAACCACACATTCTTTTTCTAAAACAACAGCAAAAAGGCTTTCTTGTTCTGGTGCCTTACAGATTACTAATATTATGCACACATTTCTAAAATCAACCGCTCGGAAGACAGAATACCAGCATGAACAAGTAGGTCAAACTGGAATTTAAAATGTTTTCTTTATTTAGGCCCATCCAGCATCAAAGCCTTCCTTTTCAGAACCGAACTCATTATTATTATGGTCTGGACAGATCATAATTAGAGTTTCATGGAGTTTCAGATAAGGGTTCCCAAGCCTATCCACATAATTATAAAGAGAAATTTAGAAGCCCTTGCTTCTATTACTGATTCAACTGTTTGCAGCTGGATTGAATACTGAACTGCATTTAATAAAAAGTGGAAGTTTTTGTTAAGTTCCACTTAACAATCATATTGGACAAGAGAGAATGGTGTGTGTGTGTGTGTGTGTGTGTACAGTTCAGTACACATATCTGAAGCTCACTGCAACTCTTCCTTCTAGCACTATACCCTATAACTGTGATGGCGAACCTATGGCACGCATGCCTCAGGTGGCATGTGGAGCCATATTGGTGGGCACGCGAGCTCAGTTCTGGCACACATGCGCGCACCAGCCACCTGATTTTCGGGCCTTCTGGGCCCACTGGAAGTCAGAAAACAGGCCATTTCCAGCCTCCGGAGGGCCTCCACGAGGATGGGGAAGGCCATTTTCGCCCTCCCCAGGCTCCTAGAAAGGCTCTGGAGCCTGGGGAGGGTGAAAAACGGGCCTACCGGGCCCACTGTCCATCACTTGCCAAAAGCGAGGGAAGCGCAGGGGGGGGTCACACACACATGCACAGGGTAGAGCGCATAGAATTATGGGTGTGGACACACACACGCGCAACCGCCCTGCGCTTCCCTCGCTTTTGGCACGCGATGGCAAAAAGGTTAGCCATCATTGCCCTATAATTTAGTGATACTTGCATGCTAATCCAATGGATGAATTCACACTACAGTTTATGCTATACATTTATGATGGATGTGTCAAAAGGAACACAACCTGTTGATGAGTTAACAGCAACCAGGCAAAGGCAGTAATTTCTGCATGGCTTGGGGTGCTAATAGCACTAGATCTTAGAGAAACTTTACTCTGGAAGTAGCCTTAAAAATCTCAAGATGACTTTGCGTTGACTGGTTCAGAATTCTCCGAGAGATTAATGTCCAACATGATGCATTCATTTGGAGAATCTGGAATATTTCGAGGAGGAAGATGCTCAGTGGATTGCAGTAATAGAGTCCCCCTGACCCCCATCCTTCACCATTTATTACCAAGACAATTTATCAGCTATGATAAGAAAAAGCAGTAGGCCATGTATCTTTATATTTTTGTCAGTATAGCATAATAAACTGTGGAATACATAACTGGCCCATGTTGTATAAGAAATTCTTAAGAAACAGACAATGCAAACTTCCATTTGCATTCTTAAGATATGCTTTGTGCAAAGATTAAGGCTGCTGGATAAATCTTAGAAAGCATATGTAGCAAATACACACTTTTTTTCCCCAAGACAAAACCAAGCATTTTAGAAAGAGCCCTTCATGCCTTGCAGAACAGAATAGAAAACCCAGATACATAAAAATTGGCCATATTGTGCCCGGAAAGTGCAAAAATTAGCCACTAAGTCCAACCTGGAATTCAACACAGGAATTCAGGTTGAAGTACCCCCTAAAAGAAGCTTCTCGGCCTCAATAAATGCAACCCACTACCACATAGGAAATTATGTCCATTGCTAGATTGCTCTTATTAAGACAAAAATTATTAACTATACTGTAAAAGTATTTGTCTTGTTTGTCAACATTCTCTATTGCCAAACTTCCAGCAGTCAACCCAAATATTTGGCTGCAAAAGATCTTACTTTTCAGCAAGGTGGTCTTAGCTTAAACAAGGTACCACTTCACATTTTTTCACTTCCACACATTGGAGGAACAATAACAGTTTATTTCCTTTATTCCTCCAGACCTCAATTGGCCATATTTCAGAACACCTCTTTAAGCATCTCTCAACTCTGTTGCCAATATTGTCTATCCCTGAAAATGGAATTGGGGGACTGGGTTGGGGGAAAGGAAAAATCCCAGTGTGTGCACCAACAAAAGGCCCAAATTCAGGGCTGCATGAGCTGCAATCTAGAGGCACAAAGGAACATTTCATTCCCCCACTCCCCAATGCAATCCTCTAACATCCCCCAGAAAGCTGCTCCTCCAAGCTTTATGAATAGAATCTAAATGCGCACTAAGGAACTCAGAGGAAGAGAAGAAAAGCCAGTTCTCCTATGAAAGAGGATTCTATCAGCAGAAACAGAATGCTGGATTTCACGAAGCCCTAAGAAATGTAAGTAAGTCTGAAAATATACACATCACCTGCCAGCTGTGTGTAAAGATAACCTTCTGGTATGATGTGCTGCATCACTTAGCAACACCCGTAACAGCAAACTTTAAAAATCTTCAATGAATTGTAAATGCCAAAGACCTGAATGAGCGAATCCCATGACATGTTTTCAGTAGCTTTTCCAAGATTTATTGTTTGCACTGAGAAGAGTAAGACAGTGAGTGATCTCCCAACCTCAGAATGTTACGGTTACAGAGCTTTAGAAACATTACTTTGCATATTCAGCTAATGCCAGTCCTGGATTTGCCTTAGAAATCTCAAATTCTGAATTTCTACAGACACAATCAAGCTTTGATATTAAATCATCTGCAGTTTGAACTGCACGGGATAGTAAAAGATTGTTACCAATTTCAGCATCAGAAAAAAAAGCAAGAAATCTCAACTTTTATATTCTGTTCTTGGCCATATCTCACACTCAGCTCTGGGAAGGAAAACCACAGCTCAGCAGGAAAGGATGTTCTTTGTATTTACAAATCCACCAGTGCAACTGCCCTATTAGGAAGCCTTATTAACCCCACTCAAAAACTATACCATAGAGATTCAAGACTTAATACTAAACAAAGAGACCAGATGAGGCTCAATGGGTCATTTCTTCAGTGCCACAAACTTGCTCTTGATATGCCATGTTATTTCTTCTCCTGCTTCATCCTTTTAAAAAAATCTTTTAGAAGAGCTAACACATCATAGTCAGGCCAATTAAAAATCCTGGGAATCAAGAGGAGTAAATTCATTCTCCAAATGTCACTCTCAAGCTACCCAACTTGCACCATCTGATATAGGAAACCTCTGCTGTTGCCAAGTCAGCCTCTCAGTCCATTGTCAGTATGGAGACTGATTGGCATCAGTACTCTCTGGTCTCAGGCAGGACTTTTTCCATGTTGGCCTACAAGTCCTGCATACCAGCCTGTCACCTTTTTACAAGCAAAGCAAGGTGTTTTGATCCTAAACTACAACCCATTCCCAGTAGGGAAGGATAACAGAGTTAATGATCAGATTATTCAGTTTGATTTTTTTAAGGTACAAAAAAATACAGAAAATAGTAAACATGATTCTTGATAAACATATCTTTTCTTTTATGTACACTGAGAACATATGCACCAAGACAAATTCCTTGTGTGTCCAATCACACTTGGCCAATAAAAAAAATTCTATTCTATTCTATTCTAATTCAACAGGTAAGAGACATCACAGGTTGGGCTTACATTAAGTAGTCACAGAATGGAAAATCAACTGCAGGCAGTAGAGGCAGAAAAGGAAGGAAAATCACTATCCCAACAACATGAAGGTTGGCACTTCTGAAGAGGATCACTCAACCCTGCAATATGATTATGGACATTTATATGATACTAATAAAGGAGAATATTTGTAGCTCAGGACTGAAATGAGGGGTCCTTGGTGGTCTCTGAGCTTGCTTGTTTTCTTGCAGAAGTTTCATTACCTTACCTAGGTAACATCATCATCAGGCACTGATGAAGAAAACAAGCAAGCTCAGGGACCACCATTTATATGATGAAGAATTTGCCAAGATATTGCCATTCACTGAAGTCTTCAAGCAATTGTTTATTAACATCCCCAAGGACCCCACCAAAAATGGGAGAAGAAATATCGTTGCTGGTCTTGGGCATCCTGTTACTTAATCTTCAATCCAAGGAATAGTTCTGTATAAATGTAGTTCCCTCTTGGAGTTCAATTTCAGTTGCTTTCAGTAAAAGATTAACTCTACAGTCTCCTCTGGGAACAGTCCTTTTACTGAACAGACCTGCCATCGGAGCCTAGTCCGGAGCATTCCCCAAACTTGATATGCTTCGCAACGAAGTACACACCTTTTTAAAGTTTGAGAAGAATTCCAAATCAATACATTTTAACAACATGCAAAGACAGATTATCATGTATCATGTATGGAATGATAATTAGATATCTTTCAATAATATTGTGGAATAATTCTTGTACGGGGGGGGGGGAAGAGTTCCTTCAAATTCGGCAGAGCAATAGCGCTTCTTCACACGTTTTATCAGTTTAGCCCGGTCACTCTTCTCTATTATCAATTCAACACAACTGAATTATTCAACTCGCCGAGTCCTACCCGGTTGCCCGTCTTTTTTTACACCCAATCTTTCCCCCAGCGTCGCAGCGACGCCCCCTGCCGTACCTCGTAGGAACTGCAAGAGTTGCTCCAGCTGAGTTCGGATCAGCCGATTCCAATAACTGGCGACGAAACGGATTTAGAAACCTCAACTTCACGTTATTAACGCGCCCCTGCTTTTTACTTAGGAAGGTTTCCGTTCTCCTCCTCCCCCCCCCTCGCCCGCCATCCAATTATAGCCCAAAGCGCAACGCAACGTTTAAAAAGCCAGGAAAACAATCGGTCGAGGCAAAAGTTATTTTTAGCCTGCAATCCTTAAAGTACCTGAGAATAAACCTCACCGGGCGCCGCACGATTGTCTTTTGAGTCCTCGTGCCCGAAATTACGTTCCCAATCTAAGCAATCCCCGGGCTTCGCCCTTGAATTGCCTGCCTGCAGTGAATCGCACCCAACCGTTCGCCCTTCCCAAGTGAGAGAGCTTGTCGCTTGTTTTCCGCACCGGCCCCTTCGCTCTCTTTGGCTCGCTCGGGTATTTTTCGTTCCTCACTCCCGCTGCAAAGAGTTAACACGGCAAGGGGGGGGGGGAGGGTTTCGAAGCAGTACGCAACCTCAAGCGGCTTCCTTCTCCTTGCACTTCGTGTTTGGTCAGCTGTCCCGCATAGGAGACGCCGAAACGAGCTTGCGAAGAATTTTGAACACATTTTTTAAAAAAAGGCCCAGCAAAGAAAGACATTCGTTCGCCTTAACTTACCAAGCTCTTCCATGCGGGATGCCGCGATGGGGTGGGCGTGGGGAGGGAGCGTCGGCTGGTGGAAGGTTTTATTTATCTCTCTTCTGTCTGGCTGGCTTCACTCCGTCGTCCAGCTAAGGACTGCCGACCTGCCATCCCCTGTCAGCGGTTCCACGCCCTCCGCAAACCTCCCCCGCGGGATTTCGCACCGGCGAGCAAACTCTTTAAGTCGTGGGGTTGGAGAGGGAGGGAGGAGGGAGGGAGGGAGGGAAGGGCGGGCGGGCGGGCGGCGTGGACGCGCCCTTCGGAGATCGAAGCCGGGACTGTTTTCAGCTGCCAACCAGCGGCCGGGTTTACAAAGCACCGCAAGAAGAGCTAGGCGGCGGGGCTCGCCTTCGCCGCTACTGTGCTACCCTCTCTTAAAGGGACCGGCCCCAGTTCCAGCCGGAGGAAAGGCAGCGCTTTCGTCGCTGCGGTGAAGCTGCCGAATTTGGGCGATGTTTTGTTGTTGTTGTTTTTAAAGGAGCCTCGACGCTCTTGAATGAAAACGGCGCTGGGTGGACGCGAAGTTGCGCTCTCGCAGCCCCCCCCCCGCCCCGCTACACGAAGAGCCCAGCTTTTGCTTTTTGCCTCTGGTTTGGGTCGCTCCCCGCTTAAGCCTCCAGCCTCCCCCCCAGTCAAACGCTGCATCCTGCAGCGGTGACATTTATGGTCTTTCTTGATGATTCAATTGCTTGCCTCTGTCTGTTCCAGGCTACCTGTCGAGAGAGATGCCTACCTACGGGAGAGTTGCAGCATGGCAGATCTTGATGGTATCTGTGAAAGGTGTGGGAATCGGGGAGTCCACTTTTAACGTTCGTGGCACTAAGAAGATTAAGCCACTGGTGGGTTGGGGAACAGATGGAGGTAATGAAATGCGGACCAGGGCCAAACCCAGGGCATTTATTGGTGCCAGGGTTAAAGGCAAGTAGGGAAAGGGCCCTTTGCTTAGGGGCCCATGAGATTTAAGATCCTTTCTCTTACAACTCTGAAAATCTCATCTGTTAGATCAGAGTTCCTCAACTTTTCCAGGTTGGGGGCCTGGAAAGCGGGGGAAGAGGGGATGTTTTTGTGGGAGGACAGGAGAGCACCCATTACTCGCAGGGGTGGGGCTGCGAGCCCTTGCGACGCTCATGGGAGTGAAGCCCGGTTACAAATAGGCCACGGACCACAGGTTGGGGACATCTGTGTTAAATGCTAAGTTTGCACCAGACAAGTAAAGGGAGACTGTCATAGAACCATTAGTAAACAGCCCAACCAACAAATCTCTTAAGATTGCCCCCATCCACACAGACAGGCAAGACACCAGAGTATAAACTGACAGCAAACAACCTTCCTTACTAGCCCTGATGATGTTACCTAGTTTGGGAAATGAAATGTCTGCAAGAAAACAAACAAGCTCAGAGAGCACCAAGGATCCCTCATTTCAACCCTGAGCTACAAATACTCTCTTCATTGGTAAAGGGAGACTGTGTATCTACATGGAGCAGGTTTTCCCAGCTACCAAAGCACTGTGTGAACAACTACCTGACTCCATGGGGTTTTGTGCTCAGTTCTTCCAAAGCATCCAAATATCTTATTTCCAGCAGATGGCCCAGATTGTGGAAAGTCACAGAATTTTGATTTAAATGGGCCCTTTGAAAACAGGCCTGAGACCTTTATTTTGCAGTACCAATATGAAATGCCACTGTCAGACCTGGTTCATGCATCACTAGTGTTTTGTTCAACCTTGATATATATATATATTGAATAAATGACCGTTGTAATTTTACAACTATACTTTACAACTTTACAGTTTACAACTATACTTCTGTATTCAGTCAACATGCTGAGACAAAACTGAGTAAACTACATTAACAACTCATACAATGTGTGAATCCAAAATAAATACTAGATTGTGTAAGTAATGATGACTATGTTTGCCAGACACTCTAGACTAAAAAGCTTGTTTCATAAAGCTTGTTTCATGAATGTCAGCTGCCATTCTATTCCCCCACCACATGTAGTTCTACAGTCAACTAATTGTGGCTTACCATTTTGTTCAGATCTAAAACAGTCACCAGTTTGGGTATCTGGAAGCCAGAACATTTACCCAATGTTTCCAGAAATCCCAAAGCAAGTCATAGTCATTTTAATGCTCTTGTCTTGTAAAAAAAATTGCGGTAATCTCCCTAAAAGAATTATGTATTTAAAACCAGTGCAGATTTTTAATGCCATTCTTCTCTAAGAAGATACAGCAGATTATACAATTTAAAGGGGAGAGAAACAATAATAAGAATCAACAAGAAGACAGCACTGTTGGATCCCATTCTGCTTCTAGCAGATAAAAACTAATCATCCCCAAACCCAGGGAAGTCAGTGGAGAGGATTCATACTAATCTGCTCTTTAGCTTATAACATGTTCTTTAGAATAATATAGCTGGAAGTGAGAGGCAGACACATGAATATCTCCCTCCTAGAGGTTGTGTAGGTTAGCATAGGGAATTTCTTCTCGCTTTCTGCAACCCCAACAGCTCTATTAACATAACCTTAGAATAGAATAGAGCTGGAAGGGACCTTGGAGGTCTTCTAGTCCAGCCCCCTGCTCAAGCAGGTAATCTGGTGGAATAAAAAGGAATAAAGTATCTGTCTCTCCAGTATGTTAGATTCTGCTAGTGTTTGGAGGAAGGAGAGAGTAGGTTTTCCAGCTCAATAGCCAGAACTGGTTCTCTAACTGTAGATCAAGGCAAAGCAATCTGCAGATTGAGCCCCATTCTTAAGACCAGTGGTTGAAAACCTCTGGCCTAGATGAATGACCAGCTAACCACAGGGAAGGTACATCTTGGTAAAAGAAATGGCAATGCTGCCAACTATAATCCACATGCATTTTTCTGTGCTAGTGGTCCCCAGCACCGCCACAGTTATCCACCATCATATTTTTTTTTACAATAGAATGATTTACAGTGCTGCAGCAGGAACCCAATCAAAACCTCAACTACCGAAGCTCTCCAGTTAGACATATGTATATATTGACATCAGGACTTCATTAAAGAAATATATAATTTTTCAAAGAAGTTTTGCTTGATCAATAGTCATACAAATTTGCACATGCATAAAAAATTCTGGATGATAAATTGGGGGGGGGGAATTTATAGTTCTTTTTATATTGGCCATTCCTTCCTAAGGACCAATGAGGCAGTCCTCCATGAGGAGTAAAGGACTAATAACTATTAAACTGTATCAAATGAATTTGATAAAGATTTCTGCGTGACCTAAATCATTGCAATTGAAACCGTGTTTTTTTTAATTGCTAAATTCTTGCTGGCAAAGGATAGAACAAGCAGATCTCAAGACAATGGCCAATCTCTAATCTCCAATGGCCACCTTTGGCCTAAAAAATACCATGGAAACTTTTCAGTCAGCAAATAGTCAGCCAATAGAAATGTTCAGCCAAACACATAAAGCACAATGGTGGGGGAAAGTAGGATAGGGCTGGCTTTGTGCACAATGTTTCTCTGAAGGATTAACCTTCACCTGAGAGGGCTGGGTCATGTTCCCTGGGACCAATGAGAGTCCTGGAAGGAAGAGGCAGAGTTCTAAATTTGTCTCCTATTTTGCATCTATGCTATACAAAATTGGACACTCTAGTAATTGGAACAGAAGATAAACTAAGTCTAAGCTTATAGACATTCATTTCCTATTTGTATTCCAGTTAGTGTTCCCAACTCTGGCTGCAAATATTTCTGCAGGAGCACTCCCTCAAAGTTTTACTCAATATTAATCAAGAGAAATAAGAATTACAATCCAAATCTCTACATATACAGAGTGTCCACCACCACCCCCTTCCACCAAAACTAATGCTGACAAGGGGAGAAGAGTGTTGTTACTTAGTTCCCTTCCAGATAACTAACTACAGATGCTTAAGAAAACCATAGCAAACCTGGTTTAAAAAAAATATTTGCAATTAGATTTAAGTGTTCCCAAAACCTCTGGAACTTCCCAGTGCTTAGAATGAAGTACTTATAGATGCACTTGAAGGACGAGACATGAGAAAAATATGAGCATCCCATCAGCCCTGGCCATATGACCGATGATGAGAGATAATGGAAGTGACAGTTCATCAACATCTGAAGGGCCATTCATTAGCCACCCCTGAAAAGTCTGTAAGATTAATTAACAGAAATAAAGCTGTCATTATGCTATGTATGTAAACATAACCCTGTCTCTAATTATGCATACTATGCCTAAAACCCATAAATTCTGAGCTTTAAAAATGTTTCAATAATTCCTTTGAAAATCAAATTTTATGATTCAGAAAGAGAAGTATTCAGAAGCTGCTCTGAGACTGAAATGAACATACAAATATCTCAGTGGAGAGTCATGTCTCTAATTATAAGAAGATGAGTTTAAAAATGTAACAGGGGAGCATTTTCTAAAAGTGAGTTTATGCCATAAAAGGAAGTTGTTTTCTGCATTGTGCTCTGCCTCTGTATCAGCCTTGGCTAATCTAAATCATTTCTTAGATCAGTTGTCAAAACAAAGGAATCTGAGTATTGTTAAACTAAGGACAAAGGTACCGATTGTGTATAGAGTTTCTGTGCCAGGCTGCTTGTTCCCTCTGACAAAGAGGTTAAACAAGCGCATATAGATTGGGAATGGACAATAAGCAGTGCCCAGCTTTGTTGTTAGAAATTGTAAATATCTCTTACTTCTGACCTAATAGAGTTACATCTTAACTCTGAGAGATAAAACAGGGGAGACCTTTGGTTTGCTAAACTCAAAGAAACTTGATTTCAGAATTATACCCAACCCAATTTCATAGTAGCCATTTGGCTTCTGACCTTGTTTCACATTAATCCTAGAGTAACAGGGGCTCTCCTAAGTCTCTTCTTGGGGATACCTTTGGCCTCCAAAGAGCAAATCACAGTCCCCCAGAGTGTTTTTGTATGGATAATGTGAGAGAGACCAATGGAAGTTATTGGGACACACAACTAAAAAAGGGCTGGACTGGCAGAGAAAGGGGTGTGTGTGTGTGTGTGTGTGTGTGTGTGTGTAAAATCATTAGAAATAATAATATTCAAGGAGGCTTGTGCCAGAGGTTAAAATTCAATTGAGGCCCAAAACAACCAAGCCCTGTTTGGAAAATATTAGCCTTAACAATCTAATGAAAGACTGGGAAGGGTTTAAGGTTAGAATTTTCACACTACTACAGTGAAATAATGCTGATGTGTAGAGAGGGGAAAGCATTAATTTCCACTTTGACATATTAATATGCTGTAACTATTGCTTGGTATGGCAATTTTTATAGGATAAATTTCATCCCTCAACCTTGTTTGCTTAAAGTCTTAATTATTTCATAAAATATTTAAAATATTTGTGGGCTTGACTCCATTATGTTTGAGGAAATTATCCTCACTTAATTAGAAATTTCACCTAATGCCTAGGCTTTAATACATATGAACATTTGGTTCCTTCACATTATCATTAGCAATAAGTTCTCAGAGGACTTTTTACCGTATGTCAGAATAACATTAAATTATGATTTGCCAAAGTCAACCTGGGAATTTCATGAATCTGAATCTCATTTAAACCCCAAACTACTACCATAGTAGTGGGGAAAACTACGGTTAGTCTCACTAAATGAGAAATATTGCTAGAGTGATTAGCTTTCCCTTAAGGCTTGATCAACAGTTTTGTTTGTTGCTTTCTACTTAAAACCAATGGGAATTTTATAAAAACAAATCACTGTTCCATATTCCAAGTTCTTCTAGTACCACAGGACATTACTGAATAAAAATACCAACACAGCAGAATGTTCCTTATTATTGAAATCTGGAAGGAGCAAGGGATTCCACTTCCAATTCTGGCTGAGGATAGCTTCCTCTTTCTCAATCAGTTTTCATTCATTTCCAACATATCTGTTTTCGTTTAGCAAGTTATTCCCGAATCTCCTTATTTTAGGAGCTGGCAGTTGAAGTAAAAAGAAGATTGGAAAGAACCATCCAGGATAACAGCAGGGGAAATGTTAGCATGCTGCTTGTATTTGCTCTTCAGCTTGGCTACTAGGAAAGCTAAAAACATCAAATGAGGCAAAGGCTTCTGCACGCCCATCCTTACCAAAAATCAAGACTAGTCACATTATGGTGACCAGCAGCTCATTTTTCAAATGTTCTCTTTCCTGGCTGTAAGACTGTAAAATGAATACAGGAAGTAACTATCCATTTGTTGTCTTTTAATAATCCTGATTCAGCTGCTTGAGGTGGCAGCTTCACTCGACCTAATGATAGGGCCGGGGCTCTGTGGACACAGCAAAGTAGGAAACTTTTAAGAGAAATGTTGTCTTTTAAACAGCCCAGTTGGGAACTAGAAAGAGATTGCTTTTCTTGTTAATCAAAAACCTCCATAAAATATACTGAGAAAGGGAGCGAGAGAGAAAGCATATCTCACATTAGTTTGCAATTCATAGCTCATTTTGTTTTGAAATCATGTATGTCATAAAGATACCGCTAGTTATCATCCCAAGATACAGAAAATGTCTAAATTAGTTTGTGGCAGTTAATTTGCTAAAGAACGCTTGGCTTGGCTTGGCTTGGCTTGGCTTACAAGGATTCCTCGATATTTAAGATTCTTGGACATATGACAAACGTCCAAAGGAATAGATCACTTTGCTTTCCCAACAAGGAATGCCGAAGGCAGAACTACTGGTTACCCAATAATACTAGGCATGGAATAATTTTGCTGAAAACAGAGAAGATGTGAAACCCATCTGATTACCTTTTCTCTCTTTCAACTAGCTTGCCCGACAAATTTGTTTCCTGCTTTTCTCACCACCAGACTCCAAATCTGATGGAAGCAGTAGCAGAAAAAAGTAGCAGGTCTGTGCATACTTCAGTTAATGATTCAGAAGCACTCCATGCGTAGTATTTCTCAGCTATTCATTAAAACAGCCTGACTTCCTGGGGGGGGGGGGGGGGGAGATGCTGTTGATGCTGCTTTAAAGAATCAGTCATTAGAGTGAATTATGACTATATTTAAAGTAGCTGCATGCTTTTCTCAGGGCTCATATGGAATTGTAAAAAAGATGGGCTGCTTTAAGGAATGGCAGAGAAATTCTGTGTTCGTGGGAAATCCAAAGTAATGCTTCTGGGTCATTTTCAAAGTGTGCATAATTGTAAAAAGGGGAGGGGTGTTTTTAGAAGGAGGGGTGCTTTGCATGAAAAATTGTAAATCCTGGAACATTAAGTACCCCTGGTACCAAGCCAGTCTTTCTTTCAAATACTTGTATTCTTGGTAAATTTAGGTTAATCTCAAGGTAGCTGTCTATGAAATATGTTTTAATCAACTGTGTATTATAAAGGTGTGCACTTACTGTAAACATGATTGGCGCAATGAGATTGTAATGTCTGTACATCCCTAGTCCAGGCCATCATCAGTTCTTTTTAATACTCATTGTCTGTATTCATACAGTTTGCTAAGCCCTTGTTTGTTTTACTATAATTTGCTGAATAAATTTACTGGATTCCAACAACTTGCTTTGCCATAAACTAAACCGTCCATTGTATAGGCTAAATGAAATTCAAGCAAAGATCGTTATGCTTCTCTCTAACTTTATTGCTGATTAGCCAATAGACAAATATACAGCATAAAACAGAACATTAATAAAACTAAGTTCTAATTCGTTTTTCCATTCTTGCGCGTATAGTATCCTAGCTGCAGTAGTGATGTGGAGGATCAAATACCATTTTTCCTTAGTTATTTTGTCTGGTTTTATTCCTAATGAAAGAATTAATACCCACAGAAAATAAATTGATTTGGAAAATTACAGAATGCGCAGAGGCAGACCGGTTAACGAAATCACTTAGGAACCAAAAAGATTCTGATTATTACAAATGTTGGAATTTGTGGTATAATTGGGTGAAAGAAAAGAGAGGGAAATGAAATGGATTGTATTAGTGATATAGGTGCAGATTTGTGTACGTCAGTTGCAATAACCTTGTATGTATATATGGAAAGTATTGTATTTTTAAAAATGAAAATAAACTTTATTTAAAAAAAATAAAACCAAGTCATAATAAAGAAACATTAAATAAAAATAATAAAATAAATGTGAATCATAGTTTTGGGTCATCCCTACAATTCACTCTAATCAGACCCACAATATTATACTTAGCCTACTATATGAACCTTTAATTTTGAGACTAAAGTCCCCATTAGTAGAGAAACAGGATGTGCCAAGAGAAATGGGTGCTGCAGTCATCATGTCCCATTGAATCAGAGGATCTTAATCTTGGCCTCAATTATCTGGAACCTTGACTGCTATAAATGGAAATGATCTAAGAGTAGGCAGCTTGTGTCAAAAATAATTGGAACAAGTCCTGCATTTGTCAAGATAATTCTAGTGCGCTGCTATCCGGCACTATTCACGCTTTTAAAGTGGCGTGTGCAATTTTTCTCTTTGCCCAAGAGCCACCCTTATCCTTTGAACATCATGCAAGGGGTAACATTCAAAAATCAAAAGGTCAGAGCTAGATTAACAATTAATTGATTTGATTTAATTTAGATTTAATTATATTAAATATAGTTAATACATTTAACTATATTAAATGTATTACATACAAAGGTGGAGAATTCATTTCATAATTCATCCCTTCTATCACTTTGTTACTTTCAAGTCCATGAGGAGTCAAGGCTGTGCACTTCTACCTTTTACAGAATTCCAGACAACATGATTAAATACAAATAGCATTTTCCCCTTTAAAGCTTCAGAAAACTACCTGGCCATGTCACGATTTCCATATCTTCCCGACCCTAACACCATCTAGATATTTTAAGACACTACCTGTTATCAGTTAATATATCAGGTGTATTCCCTGTTTTTGTTATTTTCTTTTCATGCTCATTAATATATTGCATACTCAGTACTCACTCATACTATTAATATGCATGAGGATTGCATAGATTTTATATATGTTAATTCATTTTGGGGCATTCCAGATTCTTTCTATTGCATATCTTTCTAGACTAATATTTTTACCAAGTATACAAAGGTGAAATTCCTATTTCACAGGACACAATATATTTCTCTGTCAATCTTATCTCAGGTTTCATGTCCTCCCTACAGAGAGATAAAATTTGGATGTCCATGTATGTTTTGACAATCTGCAGGACATAATGAGTAAATAAAACCTACTCTTATTTCTGACACCTTGTTCTTTATCCCATGTTATTTCTGTTCAGTCTCAATGTTGTAAAACCATCTGGTAAAGTTTTTTTTCTCTGTGCAAACAGTCCAGAAATCTCCAGCCCAAATAATTTCCTAAGGTATTTTATACTGCCTAGAGATAGATCTCAATACTGGCCTATATAATTCAGCAAAATTATTTTCTTCTCTTTAGAGTCTTATACATTGCAGTTCATCACAAATATAGGTCATGCCTATCATGGAATGGCTGAAAAGTTTTTTTGATAGCTGGGGTGTTTTGATGAAGAAATAAATGTATATACAATAGGTATCGGTTCCTATTTTTTTAAATTTATATGCCACTCTTCTCCAGAGACTCAGGGCGGCTTACAATGTGTTAAGCAATAGCCTTCATACTTTTGTATATTTTTATACAAAGTCAGCATAAATTGTTTCCCTATATCACTTACTGTAAATGTAATTTACCTGTTGCCTATGAAGCAGTAGTGGATTTCAAATCCCATCACTACTGGTTTGCTCGTGGGCGCTCGCGTGCACAGAAGAATCCAGGCAGGTGGGCAGAGCCTCCCGCCGCAGCCACCCAATCCGGGGCGAACCGGTAGCAACCCACCACTGATATGAAGGCATGACTAGAATAGATTGGGTCACATGGAAATCTTTCCCTTGTTTTTTTAAATATATTTAGACATAGACCTGAACAAAGCTGGATAGCTATTAGATTTAGATTTCTATATGTGATCAGGAGTGTTGCCTGTTGATAGACTATGTGATTCCACTTTCTTTGATTCCTGTGGGACTTCAAAATATACACCCAAGGTGCTACCATTTTTTATACTTACTGTATTGTCCTCATGATCTCTTAAAGAGCTTCCAGGCTCCCACAAACCCACCTTCAGTGCGATTTCTGAAGTCTGTTCTTACTTGGTGTGGCTGGAGCCGAGCTGTTTTATATCTGTTTCCTGTATTGTTCCACTTCTAATCTGGACCTGATGCCACAAAACCTGCATTTCTAGTCCACACTTTGCCAGTCTATGTTTGCCTGCTGGGTTTGGTCCAATATTTTCTCAATTTACTTTCTCATAGCCACTCCTATTCCTGCCAGCAGTATATAGGCAGTCTGGAGATTCACTTTGAAGACAATTGAATTCCAAATCCAACTGACTAATCATTTGAATTGCATCAAATGTTCCAAATTGGATTGTTTGAACAACTATACGTGCACAGAAAATTTCTCCCCCCAACTCAGAAATCCCAATCTGTTGATATATCTGAATTGAAACTACAACTTACATTGAATCTTGGCTGATTTGCACACGACTCTGAGCCCTTTTCTGGAGTATATTGCAATTTTTCCATTCATTGTTTGTGGAGCTGCAATTCCCAACCCACACAGCTATTTTTTTAATTCTCTGTTTTATTTCCACATCTCCACAATCCCATCTATACTGGCATGACAGGATGTGCCTATGTTTAGAGATGCTTATCCTACCTATTTCACCCTCTCTTCACTTTGATTTTTCATATTTGAGCTGCAAACTTTCAAAACTACAACTTACCACTCTTTCTGATAAGATCATAAGTAGGCATATTTTTTTTTTAAAAAAAAAGTTGTTGTTTTTCCACTGGGATCCTGAAAGAATGAAATGCTCATCCATAGCTCATTATAAATCACAAGCACTGTGGTTAGCAGCTAACAAACCACAAGCAGAACTCGATTTGCATCATGGAAGATTTAACCCTTTCACTTCCTCTGCATTTCCTAAACAGACTACCTCAAAAGAAGATCAAGAAATGCTCCTGGAGCAGATTGTAAGGAAGGAGAATCTGCATAGAAAAAGGGAGAAAACACTTCTCTCTTTGCACCGAAATGAAATTAACCTGCCATGCAAGCAGTCCATTTGATTACATGTCCCTTTTTTCCACTTAAGCATTCTAGACTTCCTATTCCTACTTTTGTATTAGCAAAACTTCATATTCTTCAACTCAGGCTTGAAAGTTAAATGTGAAGTGCAGTTGATTTTTAAATGTGATGGTCTCCTATCTTAAAGTCTGGTGCTTGGAATTAATTTAATAAAAGAGGGTGTGTGTTAGGTTGGGAAATGCCTGTAGAAAAATAACTACCTGCCCAGAGAGGCTGCTAGAGAAGGGTTAGCAGAAAAGGGGCTGCTGCCAGCAGGGGCTACCAGCTGAATTGTGGTTGTGCTTAATATTTATTTATTTGTTTATAATATTCATATGAATGCCCAAGCAGAACAATACGATTCTGGCTGAAGTACAATCGACCACTAAAAATAGATATCAAAAACATAATAAACAATGATATTGATTTGTTTTTATTTGGTATTGTTACTTATAAGCTGCTTGGAAATGGAGCAGCATATATTTAACCAATTAAGTAACTCAACTTCTCAGATGCTTAGAACCACAATAACTGCAAAAGGGAAAATCATTGCTGGTATTAAACCCCACTCTCTTAAACTCCATGAATGAATCATTTTGAAACGCCCGCATGCTTCTTGAGATTACACGTTTTTCTGCCTAAAACGACCTCCATTTTGAGACAAAGTGCAAAAAGGGAGAGAAAACACAGGCTACCAATTAAAGGATGATGGCATCTTTTGGATACTCCATAAAACTGCAGTTTGTTTATTTATTTATTTATTTATTTATTTATTTATTTATTTATAGATTTCTATACCGCCCTTCTCCCTAGGGACTCAGGGTGGTGTACAGCCAAGTAAAAACACACAATATAAACATTAAGAACAAATTAAAAAGAATATCTAGATTGGCTCCAAAATTTAAAAAACACCCCAATTTAAAATTATTTAAAAGGCTTTGTTTAGGCCAGCCCGGCTTGTTGGAAGAAAAATGTTTTAAGGGCATGGCGGAAGGCACAGAGGTCATGGATTCTTCTTATCTCAGAGGGCAACTGATTCCAGAGGGTGATGTGCTATAACTTCTAATATCCATTAAAAAGTTAAAATATCCATTAAAAAGTCACCTTCACTGATCTCATCTGCATGATAACACCACCTCAGCAAGAACATGGCCTCTATGTATACTGATGTCAAATGGTAGGCTCTTAGCAGAACATCCACCGGATAGTGTGAATCCTGATTTAGTTCTTCAAATATTCTGTTGATCATTTCCTAGCATGCACTGCCAACTCGAGCTGTCCTTGACAGTCTGCTTTAATGATATGTTTGATGCTGGCCTGCTAAGCTACATTTCTTTGGCAGTATAATTTTGGCCAGGCTGTGTGTATCTATTACTCCAAGATGACCAAGAATCGCGGCTACAAATCATTTTCTCCTAGTGGGCTATATTTTTTTACTTTGAAAAGTAACCCAAACAATCAGGATCTGAGACATTCCCCAATTGGATTTCTAGGAAGAAACTATTATGATGATCTCCTTGAGACTCAGACTTTTTAAAATATATACATACGGTGGGAAAAGGCAATGGAAAAAACTATCCCTTGTGCCAGCTTTCCCAAAGCCCGATGAATTGAACCAACTTCCCAGTCAGCATTGGAATTGTGGCAATTAATCTCCAACACGTTAGAAGGACCCTAACTTTGGAAAGACTGTTTTATGTATTTTCTATGTAATTCTTTTGCTCTGTACTGGAACACTTGATTTTATGCTTCTGATGCTGTTTACTGTCTTCTTGTTGTTTTCAAACTTTTAATTTCTACATTGTGTAGTCTGGGTAAAGACTTTATCATAAATGATCAGAATTCAAAAGATTTGAAATGAGAATTATATCTCTGAAAACTCTTGTCACTAATTCGGATATCCACCATTTTTGAGAAACAGAACACTTCATTTATTGATCACATCCATAGATCTAGTATTATGATTTTGCATAAACTGTGACTACATCCTTACATATATATAAGTAGAAATTTAGGAAGAATTTAATATACTCTCACCATGAAAACAAGGATTATGGCTATATGACCTCTGTGACTGCTGACAGATCCAGATATAAATTTTTGATGTGTTATTACAAGCCTTGACTCTGGTTTTAGGAGCTCTGGTAGCACAATGGTTAGAATGCAGTATTTCAGGCTAACACTGCACATAACTTAGAGTTCGATCCTAACAAGGCTCCAGGTTGACTCAGCCTTCCATGCTTCTGAGGTCAGTAAAATGAGAATCTAGATTGTTGGGGGCAATATGCTGATATTGTAAACCATTCAGAGTGATAGCACTATGGAGCAGTATATAAGGCTATGTGCTATTGCTATTGCTATTGCTATTTAAACTGAATATTTTTCAAATCATCCATATTTCAAAGAGAGAATGATTTGAATTTGAAGAAGTCCTCAATGACCTCCTTCAGATGGAGAACTGTCTGCTGGAGACCACTTTCATTGAGTATCTTAGTTTTGATCATGTAGTCTTTTTTCACTCCGGTTTGACTTTATGGAGCCATCTAAGTAGAACTCAGCAGTAAATGGGTTCATGCACCATGCTAAGTCAAAATGTGATTCTTTGTTTGTTACTTTACATATTTTGTCACCCAGCCATTGTGGTATGGCTTGCCATGTGGACACAGCCAATTTGTTGTTTATTCAATCAACCAAGTTTAAGTTAATCATGGCTATGGATTTTGCTTTACTGGCCTTGATTTTCACTTTGGAAAGACTGTGGGAAGAAAATTACCATTTAAGAAAACATCAAGAGAAATGTGAAATGTTATCCATCCTCCACTGACAGCAGTTGCTTATTTATAGCTAAAAACTAGAGGATGTCCTCACATGGCTATTGAAAATCAAAACAGTATGCAGAGTTTTGCTTTGTTTTGCTTTTGTGCTTTTTGCAGTTAAAAATCTCCTGTGTTCCCTAAACACTTGTTATTGTAACCAAAGCCACATTTCACATTGCTAGAATTGGAGGTTATGTAAATTCCAAGGATTTTAAAGAATAGGCCCTGCACACTCTGTATTTGGCCACAGACAAGTAGACACAAAGAGTTACGGACAACTCCTTGAAATGAGAAAGCCGTTTGAATAAACTAAAAACAGATGCACATAATGATGCAAAACTCAGTCTGTGCAGAACCAAATGCTTCTGGGAAGTTCAGGTAAGAATTTAATATATAAGAGCCAATTTGGTTAAGGCATTAGGCTAGAAACTAGGAAACTGTGAATTCTAGTCCTCCCTTAGGTATGAAAGCTAGCTGTGTGACTTTGGACCAGTCTCTCCTCGGACATTTGGTGTTATGGGAAAAGTAGGAGAAGGAAGGAGTATTAGATACATTTGCTGCCTTGAGTTATTTATAAAAATAATAAAGGTGGGATAGAAGTTAGTCAATTAAATAAATAAATAAATAAATTTTGTCATTTCATTGCTTTTGTTTCTATAAATGAGATTCAGGGGAAAGTATCATTCCAAATCTTTCAACAAGATATTCAAAAGCTCTCATGTTATTTAAGAGATCAACTTATTGTCAGCCTTGTGAGGTAGTGCAGGAAGCATGCCCAGATGAACTAATTCTATTTTATTGTAAGGTTGCATTGCAAGTCTGAAAATACAGTACAGTTCTCTCCCATTGCCTTTATAGCTCAAGAAATTAGGGAGGGTCCTTTCTGCGACTTTTGTCACATTCACATTCCTGCTGTGGGCAAAGTTGCTTCTTATCCAACCATTCCCCTGGCTGCAGTTCTTTCTCTAGCCTCCCAAGGACATTCTCACATACCATTACACTTACTGATTTAATTTGAAGCTTGTACTAAGTAATTTTCCAATATTTCAAACTCTCCCAACCCTACAGGGTGACACCAGATATTGGATCACAGACCTTTTGGAAGTAACGTATGTATGTATTCTACATTAAGTTACTACTTTGCTGCTATTGAGCTTCAAAATGTCAGCAATCAGATCTTTTCTGAGGGCTAAAAGAGTTTTCTTTGTATGAATATAAGAACAGAGGAAGGCAATGTTATTTCTTCCAGATGCTTTAGACTTCAACTCCCATGAACCCCAATAAGTATAGCCAATTGCAAGGCTATTAGGAACATTAATTTAAAACATCTGAAAGACATTGAATTGTCTTCATTGGCCAAAGGAATCAATTGGTGGTTTGCTCTAGATTTTGTATTATTCATCGTAACTGCTGAGACCTAGATGCCAAAGTTATAGCTAGGACATTGTCTGGCAGTGTTCTTAGAAATTTGTTTTGGCTTGTACAACCTGAACTCATGAATAAGCTTCCTGAAAAGCTGAGATTCACCATTTTCTTAATAATTCTTTGTCTTCCCTTCATTGAAAGCAACAGTCTGTTTTCAACTCACTGTTGGTGTCAAAGTACAGCTGGACACATCAGCTTCCTCTGAACAGAACCAGACTGAGGAACCCAACAACCAAGAACCTATGGAAATAAGATGTAGTACCACCAAGGAAAAACAGCTTCAAGTTCTAATGTTTTTATTTTAGATACAAAGGACTGTTGACCTAAAACAGGAAACAAAATCCAATAACATCGGCAGGAATGCCAAGGTGTGGGGGTGTCAGCAGTAGAGTGGCACACTAACTGTAAACTTGTCCCTTTTCTATGTATATCACAGTCTTCTACACATGCCCCAAATGGGTGGAATTGCAGCTTTGAGACTGTTAGCCATTCAAGGAAGACCAGACTAGGAAAACAAAGTCATGCTTGATAATATTACTTTTATTCTAAGGTATAGTAACAGGGCAAACTGGAGAGCCATTTGGTATTGTGATAAAGACATCAGGCTAGAAATAGGGAGACCATGAAGCCAGCTTGGGCCAGTCACTTTCTCTCAACCCTAGGAAGGAGGTAATGGCAAACCACTCCGGAAAAACTTTGCCAAAAAAGGGTAGAGATTTTTTCAGGCAGTCTCTCAGAATCAGACAAAATTGAATGGAAGAAAAAACAAATTAACAGAATATTGCAAGTCTGAATGTGCTTCCCCTCTCGCTTCCTTTATCTTCCTGAAAACCATGGAGAGTCTTGTCTGAATTGCTTTCTCGGGTTACAGTTCCAGTCCCAATTCAGATACCTTTAATCTGACCATTTTCATGGTTGCGGCTCTTCCTTCTGTTCTTCAAGGTTCTTTCTTCTTCCCATTACATTGATTTTGTTTTTATCACTCTGAGAACAAGAAGTGAATTTTTGTGGGCATCTTTAGGGCTAAGCCAGTCCACAAAAAATTTTGGGAGAACTTCTCTTTGAAAAAAATTACATATACCACTGTTGAGCACAGAAATTTGGGGTGGGTTTCCAAAAGACTTTTTGTTGTGCTTTGCTTCATTTGCAAGAGCTTACTGCTTCTGCTGGTTTTTTTTAATATTTAAGGATAATGTATGCAAGTTTAATGAAATCAGATGGTTTCTGATGACTTGGAGCAAATTTTGAACTGTCCCCTTCAAGCAAAATGTTTACAGTGACCCAAACTAACTTTGATTCTGAAGTTCACTATATCTTTAAGATGATTCGGTTGAGAGAGACAGCCTATCCTATATTAATTGGCTGTAAATTAATCACAGAAAACAATTCCTCATTTTTGGTTACTGAAGACACTACCATCAGTATGTGATACATAAAATATCACAATGTCTCTTCAGCATATGAAGAATGCTGATCCAACAGTAGGAGGGGATAATCTAATCTGAATTGGCTGCTACTTTAGATGATAGCTAAATCAGTGTTAATGGTCACCTAAAATATAGTCATGGTTGCTCTACAAATATTTTTAAATACTTTTTCAGTCTTGATTTTACATCACAGTAACTGCGGCTTGTTTCAACTTAGCTTGTTAAACAAGGCAATGACCGATTTACACAATTTAAATATATATAGTGGTTATAATCCACTACAGATAGATTTATACATCATGCTGAAACCAAAACCAACATCATTCATTGAACCACTGGATCTTATGGTACTATGATCTCTGTGTCAAAACATAGGTTATGTCTGTTTCCTATTTGTGAGAAGGGAATCAACTTAAAGGATGGTGTAAATAGACAAGACAGGAAGCATGGCTGAGCTCTCTCTTCACTATCTGCTTCTCCTTTGCCATTTCCTATTGTTAGAAATGGCTTCTGCCTGGGAAGAAGAGGGAACAAGAAAAGTTCATTGGAAAAGGAATGGAAGCTTTTCTTTCCAGACAACTGCCATACTTTAAATTCACACAATATAATACACAGTGTGGTTTATTTGGCTTTGGCTTAGCATATTGTAGGCACTGACCCATAGTTAAGAGTCTGTGGTGCAACTCAGCCAATTATGGTTTCAATAAACCATGGTTATCTGAACCATTAAATAATAGCAATAGCATTTAGATTTATATACTATCCCATAGTGCTTTACAGCATTCTCTGGGTGTCTTACAATGTTAGCATATTGCCCTCAATAATCTGGTTCCTCATTTTACTGATCTCAGAAGGATGGAAGATTGAGTCAACTTTGGGCCACATCAGGATTGAACTCCGGGCTGTGGACAGAATTAGCTGCAATACTGTGTTCTAACCACTACACCTACCACTAGGGTTCTACAGAATACCACCAATTTGGGCATATTAGGCTGGAATTGCCCCTACCTTTCTGTTGCCTTAGAGTGATAGAGGCCTACAGGCAAAGATTATCTGCTAATCCGTAATGCAGATATTTAAATTTTGCCCATAAGTTCACACCATATAAGCTTTTCTTTAGACTGAGCTGATCCAGCTGGATTTCTTGTCGTTCGGGGGGGCGGGGCATGCGTTTTGAGCTTTTGTTGTAGATATGAAATTGTCTGATTCCGCACCTCAATTTTGTGTAAACATTAGCCTGTTAGGCACTCTCAGGACATAAAGACAATAATAATAATAATAAAATTTTGTTTAAAAAGAAGTATTTTTCTTCCTTCCAATCAAAAGATGGGGGGAGGAGAGAAATGAAAGATAAATGTATGCCTATTCCAATTTATTATAAAAACACAGTTTGCAATAAAATTAAAATACTAAAAGACTGTAAAGTAGTAAAGGAAGCACTGAGCCTCTAAATATAATAACACCTGATTCAGATAGTCCTGGAAAATGTTCACTTGGCTAGGATGTATGTCAACTGCTTGTAAGTCATCCTGGGACACAGTTGAAAGAGAAAGGAAAATGATCTTGAGCAGAAACAAATGTCAGCTTTAAAGTTAATGAACAGAAATGTTGGCTTGCCGACAGGATTATTGCTCTGAAGAAGTCAAATACAGAAAGTACAAAAGTAAGCATAATATTCCTTCTTTGATGCTGGTTTATAACAAACCTCCTCCCCATCCCTCCAGATTCATGTTTACATCACCCTCTTTTTCCCCTCATGCAGTCCAACATGCTCTCTCTTTGATCATTTTTCTCATTTGGGAGATCTCCTTCAATCCTTGCTCTTTTTTTTCAATAAAAGGCTTTGGAGAGTAGTAGGACTATAAGTCATAAGTACTTTTGATCAAATCCCATTAGCTAAGAAAGGACCAAAAACACATTGAGCCCTTAGTCTGTTGATTTCAACTATGGAACTGAAAAGATCACTAGCTTAAGTATGTGCTCGTGTTACTTTTTCTCATGGCAAATTTACCCTTGTGCAATTTTATCATGCCAGTACTGCATAGTGAGTTTCATGACTAGGTTCACACAGCATGCATAGCCATGGCTGGTTAAAAATGGCTAAACTATTGAATAGGTTTGCAAAATATCTTGGCTCACAAACCATGCCTGGGTAAACAGAAAGGGCGTTGTCTTACCTGAACGCCCGTTCTGAGGGCCGAGGGGCCAGTGGTCATGAGAGGGTTAACTGCTGTATCTGGGCAGATCGAGTCAGACAGTTAGGAAAACTCCGCCCCCTCTTGCTGTCTCCCAGCTTTCGGACGAGAGATGAGAAGTCTGACGATGCACCCAAGGACCTGGAAACAAAGTAGAGAAAGAAAAGTGGCCAGGCCACACGTACCCACGGAAGAAAGGGAGGGAATGACCACTGGCCCCTCGGCCCTCAGAACGGGCGTTCAGGTAAGACAACGCCCTTTCTAAGGGAGCGAGGGGCCAGTGGTCATGAGAGGGACGTGCCAAAGCCCTCAATCTACAGGGAGGGACCCGCTGGGGACGTGATATCCTGGCCCGCACAGACGTGTTGGAGTACCCGACGGCCACAAGCCGCCTCCGCAGATGCAAAGCGGTCAACCTTGTAGTGACGGATAAAGGGCGTCGGTGACGCCCAAGTGGCCGCCCTACAAACCTCCAGTAGAGATGCTTGAGTAGCCCAAGCCACAGATGTGGCTGCGGCCCGAGTGGAATGGGCGGTGATGCGCCTAGGTATAGGAAGGGATTGCGACTCGTAGGCCGAAGCGATGGTCGCTCGCAACCAGCGACCAATTGTGGAAGAGGAGACCTTGGATCCCAGGGAGGAGGGCTGGAAGGAAAGGAAGAGAGCCTCCGACCTACGGAATGGAGCTGTACGCCGCAGATAAATGCGTAGGGCGCGGCGAACATCTAGGGTGTGCCATACCCGCTCCCTGGGGTGGGCAGGGTTGGGACAAAAGTCGGGCAAGACTACTTCCTGGGACCGGTGGAACGTGGAGTTCACCTTGGGGATAAAGGTGGGGTCCAGGCGCAAAACCACTCTATCTGTGTGGAATACGCAAAGGTCAGCTCTCGTGGATAGAGCCGCCAGCTCCGAAATTCGCCTGGCGGAGGTGATAGCTATGAGGAAGGCCACCTTGTAGGAGAGGAAGCGAAGGCCCACCGTACGTACAGGTTCGAAGGGAGCTCTTGTGAGGGCGTCTAACACCTTCGGGAGATCCCAAGTGGGGTAGCGGTGAATAGGCGCTGGGCGGAGATTAGAGGCCCCCTTCAGGAACTGCCGGATAAGAGGCCGGTGGGCTAGTGAATGGCGAGCCCCCCAACAAAGAATAGAGGACAGAGCAGCCACTTGCCTGCGTAAAGTGTTGGGGGCGAGCCCGGAGTCCAACCCCTTCTGCAGAAAAATCAGTACCTGTTTGGTCGATGCTGACCTTGGGTCCAGCCCCAGCGATGCGGTCCACCGCGCGAAGGAGCGCCAAGTAGCCCCGTAGATACGGATCGTGGCCGGGCGACGAGCCGCCAAGATGGTGTTGACCACGGGCCCGGGCAGGAGACATTCTGTCAGGAGCTGCCGCTCAACCGCCAAGCGGTCAGTTGGAGCCATGCAGCGTCCGGATGATGGAGAGAGCCCTGGTGTAGAATGCCTTCGGCGAGTGGAATGCGCCAAGGAGGTTGAATCGAAAGTGCCTGAAGGTCGGCAAACCAGGGCCGACGTGGCCAGTGAGGCGCAACCAGTATCAGCTCCGCTCGTTCCTCCAGGAGTTTCCGGACGACCCTGGATAGGAGGGGAAGGGGGGGGAAGGCATAGAGAAGGCCCCGTGGCCACGGGCAGTGCAGGGCATCGGTCGCTTCCGCTAGCGGATCTGGAAACCGGGAGATGAACCGAGCCGTCTGTCGATTGGTCCGAGTTGCAAACAGGTCCACTGATGGTGAGCCGAAGTGGTGAGCTATCCGGCGGAAGATCGCTGGGTCGAGTTGCCACTCGGCGTGGTCCAGGGGAGAGCGGCTGAGCCAATCGGCCTGGGAGTTGGCGAGGCCCGAGATGTGGGATGCCCGCAGGGATTTCAGGTTGGCTTCCGCCCAGGTTCCTAGACTGTTGGACTCCGCCATGAGGCGGTGAGAATGGGTCCCTCCGAGTCGATTTACGTGGGCCTTAGCGGCTACGTTGTCCGTGCGGACAAGTACGTGGCGGTCCTTGACTTCGGGTTCGAAGATTCGAAGCGCCAGGTGAATGGCTCGAAGCTCCAACCAGTTTATGTTCTGGGAGCGATCCAGGGGGGACCAAAGGCCCTGGGCCATGCGCCCGTGTATGTGCGCCCCCCAGCCCTGAAGACTGGCATCTGTGGTTAGAATGACCTGGTTGGGCTCCCTGAATTCCCTCCCCTTGTAGAGGGACCGGGAGGACCACCATCGGAGGGACTTGAGGACAGGTGAGTTAAGGTGAACAATTTGGTTGGAGGCCGAAATCCGGGATCGCTGATACGGGAGGAGAAACCACTGCAGGGGCCTGCAGTGGAGACGGGCCCATGGTACGATGCCAATGCAAGATACCATCTTACCGAGGAGGTGGGAAAGAGTCGCCAGGGAGACCGGAGTCCCCTGAGAGACGGACCTGACCAGAGACCGCAGGCTGGTCAGGCGCTCCTCGGAAAGGTAGACCTTACACTCAACCGTATCGATGACAGTCCCGAGGTGTTGGATGCGGGTCGTGGGTACCAGATGGCTCTTTTCCGTATTAATCGAGAAACCGTGAGCCGTCAGGACCTGGAGGGTGGAGTCCAGGTCCTGAAGCGCCCGGGCCTCCGAGCACGACTGAATAAGGAGGTCGTCGAGATAGCATTGTATGTGAACCGGAAGTGCTCGGAGGTGAGCCGCAAGGGCGGCCATTAATTTTGTAAACACTCGGGGAGCCGAGGAAAGGCCAAATGGAAGGGCGCGATACTGGTAGTGGCGGCCCGCATAACAAAACCGGAGAAATTTAGAATAGGCCGGATGAATGGGGACGTGCAAATAAGCCTCCGTCAAGTCAATGGACGAGAGGAAGTCCCCTAATCTGATGCCCTCCAGGATGGATTGGAGGGACTGCATCTTGAACCGCCGGTAAACGATCCAGCGGTTCAAAGACTTGAGGTCAAGAATGGCTCTCCAGCCTCCCGAGGATTTCTGAACGACGAACAGGTGGGAGTAAAAACCTTGTCCGTGCTGCTCCTGTGGAACAGGCTCAATGGCCCGGATGTCTAAAAGGTGTTTGATGGCCTCGTTCAGCAGGAGCCGTTTCTGCCGATCCCGAGCAATGGGGCATCGGAGGAACCTGTCGGGAGGGGTGGAGAGCAATTCCAGGGAGAGGCCCCACCTGACCGTTTCCCTGACCCAAGCGTCTGTTGAGGTGGCTTCCCACTGGCTGGCGAAGAGCGCCAGGCGGCCCCCAATGGGAAACCCAGACGTGCAGTTATCGGGACCTGCGGGAAGGACGCCCGCGGCCCCCATGGAAGGGGCGTTTGAAGTGGCCCCTTTGAGATTGGAATGTCTGGCGATCTGGGGGTCGGGAACGAGGGGGGAAACCCCTAGGTGACCGGGAGCCCCCGAGAGAGGAGTCAAAGGAGCGAAAGGAACGAAACTGTCCAGAGGGAAAATGCTGGTCAGACCTCCTGGAAACATTGGGAAGGATACGTCTTTTATCCTTAGTCTCTATGAGTAGAGGTTCCAAGGGCGCCCCAAACAGGGAAGGACCTTCAAAGGAGGACGTGGTCAGGCGCCACTTAGATTTGGCATCCGCCTGCCAATTGCGGAGCCACAATAATCGGCGAGAAGTGACCGAGGAGCCAATAGCCTTGGCCGCGAAGCGGGAAGAATTAAGTGTTGCATCCGCAGAGAACTCCAGGGTAGCCAAGATCTTATTGAGGTCCTGGTGGGACCTGGTGTCAGAGACTGGGAGCCTCGCCTGCAACTGACGGAGCCACAGTATTGCAGCCCGATTAAAAAAATGAGGATGCCATGGCTGATTTAACGGCCCAGGCAGAGGCCTGATGTGATTTAACCAAGGACTGTTCGAGCCTCTTGTCCTCCGGGCGGAGGTTCTCTTCCGGGGGGCAAGCCAGATTGGAATGGGCCGATAGAGCCGCCACCGGAGGATCCACGCTAGGGATCTGAAGTAGGGAGGCCAGTTCAGGGGCCAGATTGTATAAGCGTCTGTCCAGCTGGTTGGGGTTAGGCCCCGAGGCTGGAGAGGACCATTGCTTCTTTAAAACCTCTCTAAATAACTTGGGCCCTGGTATTTCCTCTGTCTCAACCACCGGCTCCTCGAAAAGGGGAACTGAAGGGCCTGGTCCCTCCCCCGGAGAAGCTGAGGTTGGTGGGGCCCCCAACCCCGTGGTTAACTTTGCTTTATGTAGAAGGGACCGGAACAACTGTGGCTTAAAGAGGCCCACGAATGACGGTTGATCCGGTGTGAGATCATCGTCGTCAGACAGGTCTCCCTCACGGGCTTCTTCCTCCGCTAAGGAATGGTTGCCCGTGGAATGGACAGAAGGCGCAGCGGCAGTTGAAAAATGGCCTTCATCGAGACCAGAACCTTCCCTTTCCATGTGGGAGCCGGCAGAGCCTGAGACCCAAGAGGAGGTCCTGCGCTGTAATTCGGCCTGAACCCCTTTCTGGATAGCCTCCTGGATAAATGCCACCATGTGAGGGGGGATAGTGGGGGTGGATGAAGCCTCCTCCCCCTGGGACACTGTGGGTGCCGGTTCTGGAGCCCTTGGTGGAGAAGCCTCAGACTGATGCCCAAACAGAGCTTCTCGAACCTCCCCTTGGGGGGGAAGGACATGAGCCCCACCATCGGGGGACAAGGGGGGGACCTCAGAAGATGGTTCCAACGGCTCTGCTGGTGGGATAGAGGTTGGAGGCGCAGAGGGCGCAAGGCCCAGGTCAGGAGGTCCCGGAGCAGGGGAAGAGGAAAACTCCCTGATGGAAGCCTCCCTTAGGGCCTTCTGTATAGATCTCTCTATGGCCTGGTGGAGTCGTAGCTCCTCCTTGGCGCGAGCCGCGGCTGCCTTGTCCTCCTTAGAGGAGGCCTTCTTAGGTTTTTTGGCTCGTTCAGGGGAGGCTGGGTGGGAATCAGCCGAGGTGTGGCGTTTTGAGGTCTTAGAAGGGCGGGTCGCCATGCCACAGATCGCTGGGATTCTTTACCTGCAATCGGAGCGTTGATGGAGCCTCCACGTGCCGGTCGTGGCTGTAGCTGATAAGGAGCTTCAGCTGCACTGAATGAGCGTTTGGGGAATCCCCAGGAACGCGTGGCTTGTTGGCCAGGAGCCGCGCGATTAAAATGGCGGCTAGCGCAAGGCTGCAGCGGCGGCTAATGGCGGCTGATAGTGGCGGCAGCTGCTGGTTAGCTCAGTCGCCCAAATCCATTCAGGGGAATCCCCCCTGTCGCCCTATGGTGAAATCGGGCGAGGCGGCAGGGCGCTCGTCGCAATTGTAGGCGACGGCGCCAGGCGCTGACAGGAGAACAGAGCGCCGAGCGAGGTGCCTTCAGCAAGCCGGAATCCCCGACTTGCTGGTTGCCGCCCGAGGAAGCCGCCTGTCAAACGGAGCCCGTCAGGGGAATCCCCCTCGAAGAATTGGCTCCAACAGCGGGCTTGGGCGTGAGCCCGTCGCGCTGCAGAGGGGAGAGGCTGAAGAGAGGAAGCCTCAATCCCCTTGGACCTGAAGGTCCCCAGCGGTTTCGGACCGAAGCCCTTCACGCTGGTGCACCTCGCTCACAAAGGCTGGAATAATATTCCTCCAATTTTTTTAAAAAAAAGTTTTTTCCTTTTTGAATCAATCCAATTAGTAAGTTAAGGCCAAGCCAGAGAAACACAGGGTGCGTGAACAGATCGAGTCAGAAAGCTGGGAGACAGCAAGAGGGGGCGGAGTTTTCCTAACTGTCTGACTCGATCTGCCCAGATACAGCAGTTAACCCTCTCATGACCACTGGCCCCTCGCTCCCTTAGAAATTAGTAGCCATAGAGGATTTTTGCGTTTCCCAATAAATGTTGGAATAGTTACTTCCCCAAGCATGGTCCTTCTGGCAAATTCTAACATGCTTCTCCAATTATTTTCTATTTTAGAAGGTACAAGAGGACATTAGGAAATATTGAACTAATTCTAACTAATAAGGAAAACTTTGCAGAGAACATAGTGGAAATAGTAGAGAAAATAATCATGCCATGCTTCCATACAGATGTTCAGAATAAAAAAAACAAAAAAAGACTTGGTCTACCACCTGTTCAATGAAGATGACAAAAGATACTCAATAAAGTCTCACTCTTCTCTAAGAAAAAGGCATTCCACTGGCCAGTAAAATAAGACTGAAGGAGAAAGAAGAGCTTTGATAGTGTTCTTCAGGTATTTGAGGAGCACTACTTAATACTCTAGAATATGGAATGGATATGGAAAAGTGATTTTAAATTATAAGAAGGCAGACTGTGATGAATATTTTAAGAAAGCAAACTTCTTAACAGAAAAAGCAGTTGATAATAGAACCACGTACACAGAAGGTTGTTTGGCTCCCCTTTATTATTTATGTTCAAGTGGAAGATAGACAGCTGCCATTTGGGCACCTTCACTATTGTGCTGGATACCTTACATGACTCCTCCTGATTTTGCAATTCTACTGAAATTGTCTTTCAATTCTTAAGAATTTTAACAAAAAAAAGAAAAATAGAAAACATTACAAAGAAAGAAGAAACGGAAGGTTATGATATACATTCAAAATTTAAAAATTGTGAAAAAAGGTGAGCTTTCTGTGGAAATGTTGACTGGCTTGGTATACCCATTTCATACAACCAAAACATTGTGCATCAATACTTGCTGTTTTGCTCAACCTTCTGAAAACTATAAACCTGGCAACTACATATCTGCCTAGGCCCTAGGCATGGCTAACCTTTTTGCCGTCGCGTGCCAAAAGCAGGGGGAGCATGGGGGGTCGCGCACCTGTGTGCCCATACCCATATTTCAATGCCCCCCATGCATCCGCACGTGATCCCCTCCGCACTCCCCCTGCTTTTGGTATGCAACAGCAAAAAAGTTACCGGTGGGCCCGGTAGGCCCGTTTTTTGTCCTCCCCAGGCTCCAGAGGCTTTCTTGGAGCCTGGGGAGAGTGAAAACGCACCCCCCCCCCGGGAGGTCCTCTGGAGACTGGAAACAGCCCATTTCCTGACTTCCGGTGAGCCTGGAAGGCCTGAAAATCAGCTGGCTAGTGCGCACATGTGCACTGGAGCTGAGCTAGGGCAACGCTTGTGTGCCCACAGATATGGTGCCGCGTGCCACCTGTGGCACGCGTGCCATAGGTTCGCCATCACAGGCCTAGGGTATGCTACAAGACAGTCCCTGAAACCAGTTTATAGTTCATGGTATTGAGCAAACAGAATTTGATTTCAATTCAATTCCAATATATTGCAAACCCAGGAAATAAAGTAAACAGAATAATCATGTTCCAGGTAATTATGAACAAACATTTCTTGTGCCTGTTCATACCTATGCAGTACTTACACAGTATTTCTTCTTCCTATTTATATGGCCACCCATTTGTCCAAAGAAATTCTGGGCAATGAACAAAAGACAGACAAAACTTCTGTTAAAACAAACAAAAAAACCCAATAAAAATCTCAATTACCATTAATAACATACAGCAATGCCAGATGTTTTCCCTAAGATTCAGCACAGGGATGATCATTATCAGCGACTTTAAAGGAAGAGATAATGCACATTCACAGAAGATGTATTTTGTTTTTTAAGGACTGAATGATGCTTAAATTGAAACTTCTTCAAAGTAATATCTTTCTTGGAATAGTTGACAGGGGGGATTACAGGTTGCCCTTGACTTAACAACCACAATTGGGTCCAGAACTTCCATCGCTAAGTGATAAGAACTTTAAGCAAATTGGATGAAATTTTACAACCATATTTGCCATGTTCACTATAAGAATCACTAAGAGTGGTTAAGTGAATCCAACTTCTCCCAATTGATTTTGCTTGTTGGAAACCCCCTAAGAAGGTAGCAAATGACAATCACGAGACCCTGGGATGCTACAACCATTATAAATACATGCCAGTTGTTAAGCACTTGAACTTTGTTCCTCTAACTGCAGAGATGCTGGGGTAGCCATAAGTGCAAGGACTGGTCATAAGTCACTTTGTTCACTGCCGCCATAACTTCAAACAGTCACTAAGTATTGCTTGCATACTTCTCCAAAATCATGATTTTACAGTTGGAAAAAAAGGGTGCTAAATTAAAGTGATCCTTCTATAATGAATTAGGGAACACCTTTTGTGGGGTTTCCTGTCTCAAAAAGTAATTTGAGACAGAGATGCATAGCATCAACAGTATGCTTGCCTTGCAACTTCAACTTCTGCTTGACCTTGGCTTGACCGCTGTGATTATAACATCTTCTCTTCTGGTCTTCTGCTTCATTCAGTGTTCCTATAACTCTAATAAAATTGAATGCAGGTTGCTCACCAGCAAGTGGTTTTTTTCATGGGCTGCAACTATGGCTTTGTTGCTTTCATCTTTTCCTTTCCTTTCAATTATGCCTCTCTGGCTATGATGCCTGTCTTGTTTGTGTCTTATTGAAGGTAATTTGTTCTACATTTGCAAATGATATATCATTTAAAACATTAGCATTTGTATATGAAAAAAATATTTCTTTATTTAGGAAACGTATACTCAGCCCTTCCAATATATTTGCCCAGTACGAGGCAGCTTGCAATGATTAAATACAAAACAATTCCATAAAAGACAAAAGACAGCAGCATAAAAATGGAAACAGACTCAGCAGATTAAAACATTTTGAAATGAAGGTCTACCACATAAAAACCATCTGCCTTACAAAAGAAACGCTTGCCAGAATAGGGAATTTTCAGGGAAGCTGAAGAAAAATAGGAAGAGAAAGGGCAGAAACTACTAAAGTTAGTCTGAAGCTTGAAGATGATTTTTGTAGAATGGTTTTTGGCCAGAATGAAGACAATTGACTTCAGGAAACCGGAAGGGCACTGAGATATCTTTGAAACTGTATTTTGATCTTTGGTTGAGAAAACTTCAGTGGAAGGTTTTGACCAGGGGTGAAATTCAGGAGGTTCTGACAGGTTCTGGAGAACCGGTAGCGGAAATTTTGAGTAGTTCGGAGAACCGGCAAATGCCACCTCTGGCTGGCCCCAGAGTGGGGTGGGAATGGGGATTTTGCAGTATCCTCCCCCTGCCATGCCCACCAAGCCACACCCACAGAAACACTAGTTTAAAAAAATTGAATTCCACCACTGGTTTTGACTATTCTGGGTGACAGTCAACCAGCTACATTCAGCCTGGTATCCTATCTGGGAGAATTTTAGTTTCTATTTTATTCACAGATCAAAATTGACATGTCTTGATAATTTAAAGAATTATAGCACAGTCTAAGTGATGATAGGCTGAGTTCATAGAACACTTGCCATAAACTGTGATTTTTTAAAATACGGTGACTAAGTTGGCTTGTCTATTTATTCATCTTTCAATCTATTCAACAACATTTATAGCATGCCCTAATCCAAATGGACTCTGGGTACAACAAATCAAGACATTAAAAAATCAGATCCAAATAATAAAAATCATTTATAATTTTTTTTTTACTACATCATAGGCACTAAAGATTAAATGCCCACTGGACCAACACAGCTTTGGCTAGTTTGTAAAATGCCAGTATTCATAATTCAGGAAAGAATACATTTATAAAATGGAAGATACCTGTCGCTGGACTCAACTCCATTAGTAATGGTTTAGCATGGTAAGTGAACAAGTTCAAAACTGTACAGTCCACATTATCATTCCATGGTTTTCTTAATCAAATGGTATTTATTTGCCCAGTTGCCTGAATTTGCACAATACAGTAAACAACTAACCGTATTAGCTAGATGCATGAAACTCATTGAGCTACAAACTTGTCAGCCATATTTTAGTATGATGGGCTGTGCAAAACTAATGAAAGAGTACTGATTTCTTCCCAGCAGGCTAGACTGGAAGCAATTAAACTGACATATAAGATTCTAGAAATAAGAAGTTTTACTATAAGAGAAGCAAAGAAGCCATTACAAAAAAATTCCAGTGATTGTTGTGCAACAAAATTGAGACCTACTGTACATAAAGGCCCCTTCCTTCCCCTAGAGCCTGCTAACCATCTCTTAAGGACATGTCCTCCTAATGGACTTCCATCTTACTGCCAGACTGCTTCTGAGGGAAGTTGAAGCCAGATCTAAGGGTGCTTTCCATTATCACGGAAAGCTATTTTCTATGCAAACATTCCATTCATCTGGAAAAGGAACATGAGGAGGTACAATATGCAAGTTTCCAATTGGTCAGCAACAAAACCAGCACTCTCATCAAACACAAGGGGTTCTGTACCTCTGTTTTCCCTACTGGTAAGATCACCACTGACCCATAACCAATGTTTTCTTCAGAGCATGTGAAAAATCTTATACTAACTGGCTGAATGATGCTATAAATTAACAGTGCAGAAATATTCAATACCTTAAAGTACAAAGGCAAAACTTATTGAAAATATTTGATATTATATAACAGTATAGATAATAACAGAATAGTTGGGTATGTATCCCTTCTTATCTAGCCTGTGCTTAAAACACCAAATCACACTAAGGAGTTTTAAAGGAAGCTAAAGGCATTTTAAAGGAAGCTAAAACATAAAACTTTATTGACGTTTTATAATAGTAGTATACTTTAGGAGATAAAAATGTATATACATTTTAGTATTTATTATTCTTGCTATACTTGATGTGCTAGAATTGGAATTTAAGAAACCAAACCAGCATGATACAATTATTATTATATAACTCTTCAGTTCCACTCAGAAACAAATGGCCAAACAATCAATTGCAAAACAAGTATAATGTGATGCCATGCACAAACATTCACTAACTTCACTGTTGCTACACTCTGCTCCAAGTATCGACAACTCCTTAAAAACATTTCAACCTAGAGGAATTCTACTACACAAGAGTTTAATACCATTTATTAATATAGTTTTCCCTAACTTGATGCCCTCCAGATGTATTAGATTTCAAATCCTATCATTCTTTCACTGCATCCGAAGTAGATCAGATTGGGAAAAGATGGATTGGTGTGTACAAGTACATTTGGATAACTGGCTGCTATAGAATGACACAAATTAATCATTCCCAGGCCTACCATGATGCTCCCATCGCTGTTTAATTTTTCACTGGACAGCTGTTTATTGGTACCACTGTGCTACATCTGAGGAGGCTGCCTGTTACTGATGTAATTGCTGACTCATACTGAGCCATTCTGAAAAATGTACAGGGACAGCAAGCAGTACCATCCTGATGCTGTCTGTTCTCTTTCCCTCTTTTTAATTTTAATGTTGCCTGATTTAATCACTCACAAGCATATATGTCAAAGAATTGTTAATATCTTATCAGTAAATGTCCAAGGGTTCCCCAAATTGGAAAAGCAATTAAAGCTTAATTGAAGAATGTTGCTGGCCAAAATTAACAAGAGAAGAATGTTAATTGTGTGGCAAGGGAAGAATCCTTGAAAGTTAGCTTCATTGATTCTAATAATGACTTGGACAGATCCCTATAGTTTCTTTGGAAGGAAGTGCTTCCTATTATGGAAATATTTTGTAAATCTTTGTGAAGGTCAGTATACATTGGAGACATTTATTTAAAATGTCTACTTACTTACTAAATATATTCCCAAATGCAAAAATTTCTCCAACTGTCTGCTTACTCAAGTTTTCTCCTTTTAGAGGAAATCTGTTATAGTCACAATCACCCTATGAGAACTTTGCAGAAACAGAATACCTCAGGCAGAAACAGAATACCTCAGGCAGAGGGAAGTTTCTGTCCACAGAGGCCTTCTAAAATATAACCTTTTCCCACATCTGCAAAGGAGAAAGCCTTAGTACTGTAGTTAAGCACAGATAAGAGCTTTTTTTTTTTTGCTCATACAAGACTTTAAAGCACAGTCACTGGTATCAATTAATTCTTTTCTCTCTGTCATTCCCTAAATTATTAAAAGCTGTGGAACAGATAAGATTTATTTTTGTTCAGTTCTAGTTATATAAACACCTTTTAGTATTCTTTTGTTTACTTTATCCTTGCTATCCTTACTGTAAAACAAAATATATGTCAATTATTAGTATGTTTATCTTGAATTTACTGATAATGTGACTTTCAAATAGCTTCTTACATTTTGTCTAAACCTGAACAGACTAGATCTCACTCTCTCTCCCCCCACCCTCCACCCACCCCTGTGTATGTGTGTATGTATAGACCAATATTTTCTGGCCCAGTCTTTTTGGATGGGGAGGCATGTAGGGTCTTCTTAAATTCTTTTTGAGAAAGTACAGATCATGCATTTTGAAGGATAGATATTTCTCTTCCTCTGAGTATTCTTTCCATCTCTTCCATTAAGGGCAAGCTGCAAGTGTAGTAAATCTCCTAACAAGAGTTTTGAGCTGAGCAGCAGTGTTAAATAGTTGCAGTAAAAACACTAGAGTTTCATAGCACCTTGAAAACTATCACATTTATTATGGTGTAAACTTTCATGGAACTATAATTTTTCCATCAAATGAATGTAACATGTAACAAGAATGTCTTATTCATATGCATCATTTATCTAAGGGTTCTTTTAAACAAAGGTTTATTGAAGCTATATTAGCCTGGTTTCCATGTAATCCTAGACCATAAACCTGATTCACAACAAAGGTTTACAAATTGCATTAATTCAAAACCAAATCCCACTTTGTGTGAAGTGTACTATGTACGCAACACAAATATATGCATTTAGGGGGTCGAATAGTAAATCAGTACACTCATAGTACATTGATCAGAAAGTCCTTGAAAAAGCACCTTTGGGACAACCATGATCTCGATGACTAAAAATCTCCATAGACATTCAGTACACTCATAGTACCAAACTACGCCTAAATCCAAGGTTGGATTATCATACATAATAGTCACATAAAGGATAGATTACTGTAGGGCACTCTTCAGGCAACCCTTGAAGGTGGTCCAGAAATTTCAGCTAATCCAGCATGTTATAACATAGGTGGCAAAAGTCACTTCTCAAGTATGTCACATCAACCCCATGTTGATGTGGCATACCCCACATCAGTTGGGGTGCTCAGTTCAACTGGATGCTTTTTATTTCCCAAACCAAATCCAAAATACACACTTTGGTTATAAAAATGGCCATGCCTGTACAGTGACCAGTCAGGCTTTGAACAATGCTTTTCAACAGGTCCCATCATGTATATTGACAATGCATGCTGTTTTTTCTTTTGTTGGGTCTCTATTATGGAGCAAACTGCAATTGGATTTCAGTCTTATTTCTTCATTACAGTTTAGGAATGGGCAGAAAATTATTTTTGTGAAGACTCTGTAGAGAGTTCAAGCATGTGTGTGTGTGTGTTTTTAATGTTAATATTTGTGTAGCTATCCACAGTCATTTGGGAAGGGGCAGCTTAAAAAATGAAAATAAAATAACTAGAAAAATGAAATTGAAAAGAAATTAAATGTAAAAAGTGTTATATATATATATATATATATATATATATATATA
>WNWU01000005.1:34485655-34553416 GCA_012654045.1 Ptyas mucosa | reverse complement strand
TATATATATATATATATATATATATATATATATATATCCTATTGGTTATGGCCATGTACAATAGCAGTAATTTAAACCAGATGTTATTGGATCAATGAAATGATCCACAGACTTATTGTTTATCATGTATGGTATTAAACCTTAATGTGATTGAATTAGTTTTGAGTTAGTGCAATGTTTCACTCAGTCATTTATGTTTGGCACATCATGGTTTATAGTTTAGTATTTTGTCTGAACCTAGCATAATGAGGAACAATCCATATAAACCCCATATAAAATGTTAGCCTTTAAAGGCTCTTCAGTATTTATATTTTAGAAAGTACTTATAATGAAAAAAAATGTAATGAATTCGTATTTATTAAGAGTCTAGAAAAAGGATGGACATCTACCAGGAATGTCAGGGGTCCTTATATTAAGGAAGAGAGTTGGGAAAATGAATACTTGGGAAGAAGTAGTGATTTTAGACATACAAGGAAAATATAAGAAAAATCTACAAAGCATTCCTACTGATTAGAGACTTTGGAAACATTTTGTTCTGATCTTATTAAGTTATCTCTCCACATTATTAAAATTTGAGTTGATAATATGGAGAGATGACCTAATGAGATCAGAACAAAATGTTCCCAGAGTCTCTATTTTTTATCAGCAGGAATACTTGATAGATTTTTCTTATACTTCTTAAACTAAGACGTTATAGTAATACAATAATTGAGAAATACATTTCCTACTCATCTCATCTTATTCTTTGTTCTAGAATATGTCTCAACAGGCAGAACATGTAGCTGCCCTAAAATGACTTTCTGTACTTCTGGAATTCTCTGGATACTCCTGGAGGAAATCTGTTAATCATGGTCAATAGCGCACAGAATTGTGACACGTCTGGAAGTTGTCTATATGAGGCTAAACAAATCCAACGGGATTTCTCTCACTACTTAAATACTAAATGGGGTAATTAGAAAGACTCTACTATGCTTCTACATTTCCATTATGGATCTATTTCTATTGAGGGAAAAAACATTAACCCCAAATTGCAAGAGTTACAGATTGATACTCGATAAATAATTCAGCTATATTAGTCTGTAGATACAGTCCCACCAAACACAAATTTACTCATAGCTTATTTAATGATTACACTGGTTCTACAGCATCTAGTGAAATAAAAGGGTGTTATTTGAAAACTCCAACCTAATGTTTAAGAAAAAGTTGCCCTGCAAACAAATCAGCCCTGTGCTATCAGTAAAGATGATTACCCAAATATTCTTCCCATTTTAAGACATCAGCTTTGAAATAAGTCTTCATGCTTGTGTCAAAGGAAACTCCTGATCCAAGAAGAGACTATTAAATTATTCCACATACTTAGTCTAGGCAACTCAATGTCAACAATTTCATTTTTTGGCTCAAATTATTTTTATTGCACTGGTCCAAAAATATTCCAAATGTAGCATATATCATCTTTTCTTTGCAAATTAGAAAAATGATTGACTCAAACCCCAAATTTGCAAAATTTCATAACCACTAGAGGTATATAGTTTGGGGAAGGTGCCTTAGAATGTGTGGGAACATGAACCTGTTCTGCAACTCATTAAAGCAACTGCAATTGTTTCCAAGATTGCATGACTACAGCAAACATCTCCCTAAAGTAGCAATGTGATTCTGAATCTAGATGCAACTGTGTAGCAAGTCAGAGTGGTTCTGTATTCATATTCCCGCATTCCACAGCATTTTTCCCAATCAAGTTCAAAGCTTTGCACAACTCCAATGATTACTCTCAACTATCATGTGTTTGTAGTGGTTATGTTAAGATTTCCCTGCTGTTTCCATTCATAAGCTAGGTAGTACTGATGTCAGTTGTTCCTTAATCTACAAAAGAGTATTCAGAAAATAAGTATGTGTTTTATTATTTCTCATTATGTTGCTTTTCCTTTAGGAGCACAACAGTTCCATGGTGTAAATAGGGCCAGTCATTATTTCTCAGCACAAAATCATCCAGCAAGATGGACAGAGACTTGAACCTCAGTATCAGTTCAATATTTTATACAGTACAGTATAATTGATAACATGCTACAATTGCAATGAAAACTATCTGGGAAAAATAGGTTCTGTGCCCAATGGCCCTTTGTGCCACATGTTTTCCATATTGCATCACATTTCTGCATCTAATATATCCAATAGTTGTTGTGTAGCCTGTCAGCAGATGTTCCACAGTTTGTGGTCTTAGCTATATTAAATCATAATGTATCTAACGCATCATGTGTTTTCTGTTGGGGTGAAGCAAATCCATTTGAATGGGTCTCAGCCACAAACAGTAGAGAAGTAGCTTATAGCATTCTCCATTTAGAACCATTGTATTGGATTTTTGAATATATTGTTGTGACTTTAAGACACTGTTCAAAAGGTTACCAGAGAATGTGTTTATTCCTACAAATCATGAGCTACAATGTCAGATTCCTTATGTTGTAAAACTGGAGTTGATGCCCCCTGAGGCAACCGATGCCCCTTATGTCTAACAAATGGATGGCTAATGGTTATGCGTTTTTTTCAGTAGTGCCTGAATGGAACTGGGAAATGATTTTCTTTTCCAAAAGCCAAGAGACAAGAGTTAGAGGAGGCTGTTGATCTTACTTTCTCTGGAAAAATACCAGTATTGAGTTTTCTTAGAAATCTGATGCAAACAAGAGATCTGTTGGGATGTGAATTTTATTAACGTATCATCTTATGCTTAATCTGAATATGCATGTAAATATTACAGAAATATAAGTCTCTAGTAAATTCCTTCCACAGTTACTGAAGATACTGAGACCTTTGAAATATTTCAGGCAAGTGGGATGCATGCCTGAATCACTAAGGCTGAATTCATGTTTATAGCCAGTCATCATATGGCTTATTTTTGGTGGAACATGCTATATGAAGCCAGCCACTGTGATTTATTGAACATGCTACAGTTAAGAAAACTATAGCTACGCATCATGTATAAACCAAAAGGCCAGAATATACTGAAAAACTCTTGTACCTTTTTGCCCCAAAGCTCCATTTTGGTAATTGGGGCCTGTTTTTCATTTTATAATGAGTCAAATGACCAAAACAGCAGCCAAAAGAATCTTTTAGTGCATTGTGTTGATTCCTTTTAATGCATTCATCTTAAAAATTGATCAGTAGTTGTGTCTGAGAGCAATGTTGCAAGACGAGAATCTAACGAAATAAATAAAAATTCTACTGGAAAAAAACCTTGGCTATTATAAAATGGAATACATATAAATTGGTATTGGATGAGTAAGATCAGGTGTTAGATAACACAATGCTAAGGGAAATAAAAGTCTTTGGAAAAAAATATCTCTATGTCTCTACTTTTATCTATTATATCTACTATCTAGTATGATATCGGTTACAATCACTGCATTCACTGAACTTTTTCCTGCTCAACAACCACACCAGTGATATAATGATAATACTAGATATCTTGGTGGTACTGAGATGAGACCAAAAATAGAATAAATATCAGCTAGCTCTGCAACTTTTTTTACTATGTAAAATACACTTGACAGCAAACAATACTATGAGCCAATTTGGAAAGATTTTTCTTTGAGGTCCTGCCAGCCTGACTCAATTTGTCTATTATAAGCAGTTCTTCTAGGAAAAGTTGCCTTACACTTACTGGAAATAAACTCCACTCAGAAAGCAGTACTGAACAGTTGTTGTGCTATTCTTCTGCAAATCCATATATATTGGGTATTAGGCAAAATTTTCAGACTGCAGCATAAAAAGTTATTCACAAGGACACAAACAGTCATTTTTTCCTTTTAAAGAAGAGCTGGGGGCATATTAGCCTTGGAACACGTCTGCTAAAACATTAGCCCACCATGCTAGTCAACAAAAGCACCACTCCAAGCATCACCTCACATCAGTATAGAAAAGGATTTCAGCAACCATTTCTTTTGCAGCAAAGTGGTTCTATTGACACAGCATCGTCCCACTCTCCCCTATTCAGTAGCACATACTCCACAACAAATAATAAATAAAAGCTGAAGCCATTTTGAAAGTGCTTCTTTGAAATTTGCTGGCCTGTGAAGCAAGAGGGCACAGAAAGAGCGCTGATGAAGGAATGTTCTAAAGGCTCACTTCAACCAGCATTTATGTCATGCAGTATCCAGTAGTGCACTGGGACACTTGCAAGCCATTTGCTACCTTCTGGAAATTGTTTTGGGTTTTTAAAATTATCTCTCACCCAAGTACTAACCCTGCTCAGTTTTTCTAAAACCAGTCATGGTTGGTACCTACCATAAGAGTCCTCCTTAAAATTCTCTATATGGGAGCCATCACCGCATATGACGACACCAGATTTTTTGGCTTCAGGATGGGGATGCATAAACAATTCCATTCATTTGTTCCTATTTCTTCACTCCTTCCCAGTTCAGTCAACCTACTTCTTGGAGCCTTAGGGTTACACTCCTGTAATCTCCCTGACAGCACAACCTACGACTAGGGATTTCAAAAACTATAATCTTAGCATACCTGGAGGGCTGAGTATTGAGCAATCTTTTTTTAAAAAAATGTATTAATGGTTTTTAACAAAAGCAGACAGTGAAGCAACTAAGATATACAGATGACATGAGAGGGAGGAGGGACAAGGAAGGAGTCAAAGATCAGTAGCTTTCCTTGTTAAAAAAAAAAAAAGGAAGGATCCATTAGAGTTGCCTGGTCTAGAGACCTATTCTTCAGCACAATTATTATATTATTCCTATATGTGGTTCTGCTTCTACACAATGAAGCTCAAGTCAGAACGTAATGATCAAACATTTTTTCTTTTCCCCTCTAGGAATGAAATCAGACTACACTGCTTGCCCTGTTATTTCACTTTTTATCTCATTGGTCACATGAACTACACTAACTTAATGGAAAGGGCTATGAATGAATTAAGTGGCCATGTGGTATGAGGAAGCTGTGGCAAACAGTAGGTTTCTATTTCTCTTCTTAACCCATCTTAATGGCACTGTTCTGTTGTGCAATCAAGGCATCTCTCTCAAGCCATCTGGCTTCTTCATCTTTGACCAACAATTCATTTTGGTTGACCTAATGATAAGGTCCCTTGCCTATTATAACCCGCTCCATAAAAGATAGATTCAGTTCCTGTGATTTTCCATTTCAGTCATGGTTTAAAGCCAATAAGAAAATTCAATGAGATGAAAGTAATGGCTTAGTGATAGTCTACACTTTCCCCCCCCCCCTTCCTTCATCTCTAGTAATAGAAAACGTTACTTCACTAGCTTGAAATTGCAAATCCTGACTCTCTTGGTTAGGAAGTCTAAGTATCTACCTGTCAGAGAACCAGTAAGGTAACTCTCCCCACCCTTGTCCACCCACCCTCTGAAGTCTGATGCAGCGCAACAAGAAATTTTCAAATACAGCTAAACCACCATGAAGACAGGTGCCTTTGACTTCATGAGGTATTTGAAAGCCCCCCCCCCCCCTTCTCTCTCTCTCTCTCTTACACACACACAGTTAGCCTTTAGAAATACTTGGGCTCCAACTATGTTACCACTGACACACAACTGAGGATGGCTGCAAGCTCGAATTAAATGGCACGGGACTTCGGAATGGACCGAATGCAGACAAGCCTGCTCTAAGTTTTTCCCCATAGCGTAGGGTCCTCGACTAGTCAAAGAGGAACTGAATCCAGTCACGCCCGTTCTTCACCTTCACCCAATGATTGCATTCCCGCAACTCATCCTGGGTACTGAATCATAATCTTAATCAAAAGATGAAGCCGAGCCGAGCCTAAGGCATGCGATGCTCGAACATCCAATACCTTGACCTGTCCCGCAAAGCGTGTTGTGGAACCAGGCCGTTGGCTTTCCTCCCTCTCTTTTATACCCATCTCGCTCACCCCCACCCCACCTACCTAAAAGTAAGCCTATAGTCGCCTTGCTTCTGCGGACAGCACTTCACAGAAATTCAACCTCCTCAGCTCTCCAGATTTTAAGCCTGTGTTCGTGGTCTTGCACTGATTTAGAGAGGGAAAGCTCACTTACTCTCCTGCCTTTCTTCCTCTGCAGCCGGGACTAAGCCAGCTTCTGCGCGGGCCACTCTCCAGGGTCCTTGGCTGCTCCACCGCTTCCTCTGCAATCTGGTATCCATGCAGAGTCCGACCGCTCGCTCTGCTTTCCTCCCCCGCCGCCTTCGGAGGGGAATGCCGCAGCTTTCCCTTTCCAAGCAACCTCCCTCTGCCGGAGCTTGTGACGTCAAGAGGCTTCTATAAGCATGTTTATTTATGGATCAAATGGACTGAATCACTTTCCTCCCGAGAGCTTTGCTTGCCCTGCATGGACAGGCAGGCTTTCACGCTTTCAGGTGGAAAGCCTTCCCAGAGTCTCCGGAGCTGGGCGTGGGACTTGAGCAAGCGGGATCCCCCAGGCTTCAAGGAAAAAATGTTGCTGGTGTTTCGTCTTTCGCAAAGACTTCTCGCGGGTTCAAGGAGGTGCCCGGGAGCTTTAAGAGCGTCCTTCACCTGCAGTGGGTGTCACCTGCAGTAACTAGTGATTTTGGCGAAAGAGAGCATGTGCAAAACAAGGCGATGCTGGAATATCCCAGCGGAGCTCAGGCATCTGAAGACTTAAATATTAAATGACCGGATGCTTTTGACGGAAATTGGCCCACTGGGTATTCACATCCATCCAGGAATTCAATATCCACTTGATTATTTACGTTCTGGGTATCCACTGTTTGCCTTTCGGAAAGTCTGACTCCCATCCGGTTTTATTACTATTGTAAGACCGATTCCTATAATCATTTCTCCAAGCATTATCCAATCTCCTTGTTTCAGCATCAAATAGTACCATAATGAATTTTGCTGACTTTCATCATCCCTGTCCTGTTTCTATTGCAACTCCTTGCCTATTTGTATTGATCTGATTTGTGGGAGAGCAGTTTGTTAAAAGGTGCTGCTGTGACATCAGAAGGGCAGGTTAGCACAGTCCTGTCCAGTGATAGCTAGAATTTATAGTACAACTCAGTAGTGGGTTTCAAATTCGGCCGCTACCGGTTCGCTCGTCGGTGTGCGCCCATGATGCTTCTGCACATGCACAGAGATGTCTGGGTGGGTGGGCCAAGCTTCCCACCGGTGCTACCAGTTCACCTGATCCAGGGTGAACCGGTAGCAACCCACCACTGGTACAACTTCACTAGAGTACCTCTGTACCCACCCTATGAAATATTGCACCAAGACAGCATTTCTTCAAGTGAGGAGGGGTGCAATTCCCAAGGAAGTTAAAAGACAATAGATGGAGGGTTCCTGAAATGCTTTCTACAGAAGTTATTACCTGCAACCTTAATAGTTTGATGCAAACATATGTCAAATGCACTACCTGACTCTGTGGTTTCATCCCAAAACCCCCAAAATTTTAACCTTAGATGGGCTACTGTTGACCTCACCCCATTCCTAAGAGCTCTGTAAGGGGTATGCATAAGAGCACCAGCGTGCCTACCATCCCTGTCCTAAATGTTCCGTTTAATTGTATTCATTTTATGCATTCAATTCATGCTTATACTTATATATATTATCTAATACGTACTTGACAAATAAATAAAAAATAAAAATAAAAAATAAAAATAAAAAATATAATGCAAGGCAATGTGAGGGATCCAAAGCCCTGTATGAAGCCCTTTTACAGGAGGAAATAATCATGTATCTACAAAAAGGTTTATATGCAGAATTTTGTCATTTCCTCTGCAGAAGGAATTTTGACAAAAGGGAAGGGAGAAAAGGCTCTAAGGAAGCATCATTATCGTCAGCCATTCATTTGTGTCCAACCCTCAGTTCTATGGATCAGCACTCTCCTGCCCCTCTGTCTCGCACCGCCTCCTTCTGATCTGCCATGGTCATCCCAGTGTCATCTTTTGTAGTGTCCAGCCAGCGGTTACTAGGGTGGCTCCTTCTCCTTTTCCCACTGATCACTCCCAGCATGATTGACTTTTTGAGTGAGTCATTCTCATGACATGACCAAAGTATGACAGCCTCTGTTTGGTGATCTTCGTTTCAAGTGATATTTTTGATGATGTTCAGGCTAGGACTTCTTTGCTTGTTATTTTTGCATGGGATGCGTAATAGTTGCCTCCAGAACCACAGTTCAAAGGTGTCCACCCTTCACCTATATGCCTAAGGACACAGAAAGGGAAAATCACAACAGTAGCAAGATGAATTTACAATGATCAATATTTTTAAAAGAGAAAAAGAAATGGTCATAAATGTTATCTCAGTCTGGCTATGCTAGGAGATAAAGCACCAAAGGAAACTTGCAACCTATCAAGTTGCAACATGTTAGAAGTTTAAGAGAAGCTGATTTAAGGTAAGGAATCTCTTTCTCTGAAATTTCTACAAAACTTACTTTACCAAGTTAAGATTCTATTAGTGTTTTTAGTGATGTCTGTAGGGGCAAATCCAAAAAGTAAAAAAAGATGGTTGCCACTGGAGAATCAAAACTCTACCTCTTTGTGTGTGACATTAACATATCTACAAAAAAGATGGCAGCCATTACTGCCTTAACTTTTTTGATCCTCCTGCAAATATTCTTGCTTTGACACAGAATATTTAATTATTAAAAGAGGTATATTGATTTCTAACCCTAATTAAATAATTAATATTTATTTATGGGGCACATTATTTTAGTCGGTCACAGTATGAGATTATATTGGGCTGCAGACTAGATGCAGGCAGGCAAGAGGCAGCTAAGCCCACAGAAGGAATGTGGTCATGGCAAACATTTCAGAAAGGACATTAACTACTTTTTGGACTGTAAAGACAGCAGGTGGTGGTAGAAAAATAATGTACTTTCAGACTTTCAAAATTCCATTAATGTATCTTTATAATAAAGTAGAACTAGTACTTCTAGATGTGTGCTTCTTGTCTGGACTACCTCACAAGGCTGACCTCAATCCTACAAGTCTAAAAGTGTAACTGTCCCTTCACTTTCTCTCCCTTCGCTAGGGAAGGTCTCTTCTGAGATATTTGCAATGCCCACATTTGTTCTGTGGGTTCAGCTAGCTGTTGTCTGACTTGTGTAGTCTGTAGCTCTTCTACCTGTTTCCCAAGGTGTCATTTTCACTTACCATCACATAGTCACAGAACACTTGAGGAACCCTACAATAATCATATTTTAACTTTGGCTTGGTTTACTGTTGGTATCCAGCCACTGAAGTTGATAAATCAATTTTCTGACTGTCAGCTCCATTTATTTAAAACTCGAGTATTTACAGGACTGCTCTTCGCAGTATCTCTCTACATATTTTGCTTTTCAAAAGGGATCTTTCTCCCACTCTACAAATGAATGGTATACAAAATAGTGCCTCTTGGTGGTGGCATTCAGACAGTGGCTGCCTATGCCCCATACATGCCTAATTTATTTCTTCTCTTTGATTTCAAATACAAGCAAAACTTGTATTTATATTTTCACAAAAAAACAAATAATATGTATAACTGATACAATTTATTTTGCTATTATTTTGGGGCTTTTGTAATTAATGTTGAATGAAATATTTACAATGTTCAGTAATCGTGAGCCACCTTGTGCACTTCTACTACTAGCAGAACATTAGAATACAAATGTTTAATAAAGTAAATTTGCAAAATCCTGCTATGAGATAGATAGATAGATAGATAGATAGATAGATAGATAGATAGATATAGATAGATATTCAAAGGTTGGGTTGCCTTTTAAAACTCTTCACTCCTTCTAACATAAGTCTCAGATTATTAATAAATCAAAGTCAAAGATCATGGTTTTCATAAAAGAAGTCATCAAAAGTCATCAAACAATTCACAGGAAATCACGGTCATAAATGGCTATTAAATCAATAGAACAAGTCAACACTTTGCCTTATTTGGAATAGACTTCTCTGAGACTGGATTTTGGCTTTCTCAATATCAAATGAGCTCACTCACATATGAATTTTATTATTGAAATTAATAAATACCTTTTATCTATGTTTCTTAGCTCCAATTATTAAGGTATGCAAAGTTAAAGTTATCCTTACACTCTTATATCGAATAGCTAAAGTTTGGAGCTTAAAACACATACCATTACTAAAGCAAATGCAATAAAAGCATCTGAAAAGTATTTAAGGTGTGGATAAAAGAATCTCAGCTGCTGCAATTAGAGATAAATTGAGAATTTATATTACTTAGTCTAAAATCACGGCATAAAGTTATTGGTGTAAAATCAATGCTATGACAGCCCCCCATATTGGGTCTGATAGAACATACTAAAACCCCAACTATACATCTCTTGGATTGTACAACTCACAAACCATATCAAGAGATGTGTGGTCTCCCTATTTCCTGCTCATTTGTCTCTGGAAAACAATTTTTTTTAAAAAGTGCACAAATAATTTTGGACATAGAAGATCACAGAGATATAGCTATCTTCAAGAAGGTTACCACAATGAAATGGATGAGCCATTGGTCATCACCCAAATTGCAAAATATTTAAAATACAAACATATCCAAGGTTCTTAGGGGGGAGGTATTTACTTGAGTGAGTTTTGAGCAGCTGGACACAATGGTTAAATATGGAAAGTTTTAACCAAATTCCTTATGACAAACCTATTAGTGTTGTGAAGCTGTAGAGATAGATAGAAGATACAGCACATACATTATTTGAATGTCAACGATATAAGAAAGAGATCTTGGATCATACATTAGAATAGATGAATGGCTTATGGGATCCTTACATTAAAACAAAATATTTCACATGTGATTAGCACCGAAATAGTACCTAGAATACAGCTCTTTTACCTGAACAAAACATTACAATTGAGAATTACATATATAGATCAGATCGGGTAAATTGTAGGGGTGACAATTTGATTTTCATTTTGTTGTAGTTCTGTTTTTACTCTATTCTGTAACACTGTCTTTTTTATTTTTATTCTGATGAGCCTAATGGCTAATCAATACATTATTCTTATTAGGATTAATTTCTCTCTATAGAACTTTTTGTTTTGGCTCGGCTAATTTGCCAAGACTGGGAGCAAAGAGGTTAAGACCAGACAGAATTATTATTAAAACAGGTGTGCTCCACATCAAAAGTCAACAAACACGTAGTGAAATTTACTATGGGTAAAAGTGAGAAAAAAGGGAGGATTTAAACCCAGGAAAATTTAAACCCAGGAGATTTAAACCCACAGTAGATTATGGTTACCATATATCATGTTGTAGGCGATAATCTTTGTTATAAGGGCTTCGTTTGTTTGTAGTAAAAGCAATTTATATGTTTAAGCTTTGTTCTTGCTTTTTCCACTACTATCAGTGCTACCACTGCTACTAATATTGCCACTACTACTCCTGAGTGCTGGCTGAACTTCTAGAGATTTATTGCTATGACTTGGATAAAGCTCTGGCCAGATGGCTGATTCATATGAAATTGTTAAACATCAGAACAACTTTTGCATATCTTGGACCAATGCCCCACATGAGGTTTGAACCAATTACATGCTTTTATTTTGTATCCCACAACAATGATGAACATGGAAACCACAAAATTTGCATTATCATCCTAGTTCATCTTGACAAATGTTATCAGACCATGCTTAATTCCCAGAAAGTATCTAGCATGTAAAGTAGTTGTCAACCAACAAGAAAGGGGGTCAAAATTAGTGATGTACAAATCTGTTATTTTGCTGTCTTATTTTTTTTAATACAAATACACTTTCCATTACATTTATAAAGAACTTCATATTTTTTTCTAGTAAGTAAAAAATAAACCTGTCAGCCAAACCCATCTATACCAGCCAAGTTCAATATTTACAACACTGTGGGGATCAAGTTATGTTTACTTTACCATGGGGCTGTGAAAAGCAAAGGCAGGGAATCAGAATTCAGCACCCAGATGTTTAAGAATTCAATATTCAAATCCCTCTGACTGTCTGGACAAACTTATTTTATTACTTCCCGGTCTGATTATTTGTTCCATTCATAAGACTCTATAAATTTAATTTTTTATACATTTATAAGGAATTTACCATTTTGCTCAGTTCTTAAGTAAAAAACAATCCAAAAATTGAACTTATTCCCATTTCTGACATTGGGCTGTTGCTAGGTTTGGAACTTGGAAAAGCTACAGAGAACCATCACTGAAAGTTAATTCATGGTCTGAAAACTTGCTATTTCCATGTCTGAATGGACAATCACAAGGGAATCTGATGATTGGATTCACACCAAAGATTGAAGCATCACTGGTTTTAGCCTTAATGTTTTTAGATTATTTTAAGTCCCACCTTTATTTTTCCGAATAACAAGGTGGTGAACACACCTAATAGTCTTTTCTCCTCTTATTTTCCCCACAACAACCCTTTGAGTGAGTTGAGTTGAGAGAGTTCAGCTGGCCCAAAGTCACCCAGCCAAAGGCTGGACTACAGGTAATCCTTGATTTATTACCATAATTAAGCCCACAATTTCAGTTGTAAGACGTTAGAGTTGTAAAGCAAATGCTGCCTCTGCAAAGGAGTTGAAGAAAAGCAGATCGCCTAGTTAGCTGCTACCAAAAAATCATGCAGACTGACTACAAACAACAACATGACAAAGTAGCAACAATAGTGCCTTGGAAAATTTGCAAGAAAAATCAGTTCCCTGCAAGCAAGAATTGGTGAGGCCATAAAATAGGTAAAGTAACAGAAAATGAAGAGGCTAACATGCTTTGGGATTTTAGAATTCTAAATGACAAGCACCTGCCACCTTACACCCCAGATTTAATAAATGTCAATAAGACAAAATAGTCTAGATAGTGGACACTGCAATATCTGGAGACAGCAAAAGAGAAGGAACAGGAGAAAATCACAACTACAAAGACTATAAAAGTAAAAGACTATGGCAACAAAAGAGCAAAAACAGCACCGAAAGTAATAGGTGCAATCCCAAAACAACTGGAGCACAACTTGAACACCATTGGCATTGGCAAAATCATCATCAATCAATTGCAAGAGGCAGCTTTATTTACATCTTGACATAATACCTTTAATACAATTAAACAACATCTCTCTATACTGGACTGTGTAAAATATGTTTACCCCAAGCCATCCTGCTATCCACAGGTATGATAAAGAAAAATAGCCCATCATTTGTATTTTTCATTTGCGATGGAGTCATGCTGTTTTTCCTTGCCCACAAAGCAAAATAACTGGACTCAGCCTTGAAAATGAGGCAAATCAAAATGGCTTCACCTTTTCTTCTTACTTTCTGCTGCTCAGCAGGAAACAAACTGTTTCATAACTGGATGGTTAAAGCTCCCAGAGGTTTGGGGGGTGGGTGGGGAGATTAATGTTATCAAAAGGACTATTACATTGAGATTAATGTATATTTTAAAAGGAACTTCAATGTTAATTCCTATAAGGTATAATTAATAAACTAATGGAAATGTTTTTGGCAGGTTAAAGCTCTCTGAATAGCCTTGACCAAACTGAGGTTACCTCATAATAGTGGCTTCAACAGATTCAATTATATAATTGGGGATTTTGTTTTAATATCTATTAAATATCTATGATCTTTTGGAATGAGATACTTTATGTTTTTATTTTGGGGTCCATTCGTAGAGGAAGGGTGTAACAGTTGAAATCTTGGCATATTTTAGGGTCCAGATATATTGAATAATGCTGTCATTGGCTGGATTCTTACATTGCATTAAGTCACACAGTTGTTGGCTTGGTTTTGACTTTGCATGTTACAGTTACTTTATTTAAAGTTAAATATATCATGGCTTAGCACATTATGTGAATCTAGTCATTCAGTTCATTTTTAAAATATATATTTTTCCTATACGTACACATTCAATATACACATCAATACACAATTGTATGTTAATTTATGCAGTTGTTATTAGTTTACAACTCAAAAAGTGCAGATAGGCATAAGAGACAATTTCTTAAAGTGCATCCATAAATTGCTTTACAATATATTAAAAATGTCAAATTTTTGTAATGTGCATTTTTACAAATTGCAAATGTACATAGAAACAGGAGAAAGCAACAAACTTACATTGGAAAAATGAAAAGTGCAATAAAATTAGAATTGACAAATATTTTCATTTGTAGATACTATCAGAAAATGTACATACTGATGGGAATTTATCAGCCTTTTCATCTCATAGTATGCTCAAAACTTTATTGTACTCCCTGCAGCTTTTTCAGTTCATCAAATACCATTTACCACATGTAAAATTATTATAAGAAAGTTTTCATGCCAGAACATACAAGAAGCCTTTGTAGGGTCATAATTCTTTTGTGATGGAAGAGTTGTTAACAATCTCCTAAATTATTTCCCTGATTTTTTTCCCCCTGTTTATTCCTTTGCAGCTTGATAGCTTATGCTTGCATTTGCTGCCCATTAGAATCACAACAGTTTATATGATTCCTTTTTGAATCGTGGATAGTTCTAAGTTTTAACTCCAAACAATATCAACAACAGAGGGCAAAGTGGAATATGGCAAGCCACCCAGGAAAAAGCAAGTTGAGTAGACTTGGGAATTGCACACAAAGACAATAAACCTTCAAGCCAGTCTTCATTAAATAGTTTTATATGCATTGGAGATGAATTATGGTTTAATATATGCCACATGGAGACTTATGAATGTTAACAGGACTTTTAGATAAATCATAGATTTATGCAATGTCTACATTCAGATTACCATGTGTAACCCTGTTCCTCTCCCCCCCCCCCCCAAAAAATAAAGCTACAATAGCTAATGAGTGGGAACACTGTGATTATGAAGAACTAGTAATGTATATTTTTAGAACATATTTATAGGTTGAACTGTGAAAAAGAAATTCTATTATCTCTTATGTCTACTCTATAGAACTTGTGATCATCCATGAAACTGAATGCCAGATTTCTCAGTTTCTTAGCATTGCTTCACAGCTAATACTTGCTGTAACAAATTGTAACAAACTACTGCACTAGCTTTTATAGTCCTCTTTGAAATAATGAATACACTCACAATACATTGAGCAATTAGTGATTATTAGTTATAGTAGCAATTTAATATAAGGAAACCTATGTTTAAAAGCACAACACAGTAAAGTTATTTGTAGAAAAGAACAGTTAGGATAGCTGAATATTTCATTTATTGGATTTTTTATTAATTTTTTCTAAAATTAGCAAATTTGTTTTTTTTTAAAGTTGCCTTAATATTCTCATAGCCCTTAATTTGCACATTTGAGACTAGTAATCCTCCACATTTTGCTGATAGAGAATAACCATTCCTTCTATGGACCAAGAAATATGTTATATCCATTTGTAAATTATGAGAAACCAGTTTTTAGAGTAAATTTTAAATTAATTTTTGGAATGAGAAAGGGCAAATTGCTATCAACAAAACTACAAAAACACATACATGATCACATCCAGAATCAATTTTGACTTGGAAATTTAAAAGAAAAATCCCTCCAAAAATATATATTCTTATGTATAAGTGATTCTGCTATCTGTTTGGCATTTTCCATACATATTTTGAACTTTGATAAAAGAAAGGAAAGCAGATTCTAGTTTGAAATTAAAGACTAATGGTCATTAATACAGAAAGATGGGATAAAGCTTCCTGATAGAATATTTTTGGTAAAAATGTTTTTAATAAAGAGAGCTTAGGATTCAATGTTTTTAACATATCCTATCTTGTTGTACAACACCATCGTGGTAGGATTATCAGATTAAAACTCTTGTAAATTAAAACAAGGGCCATTACATTATGTGATTATGAGCTAATAGAGGATTTTCTTCCAGGGCCAGATCAAATGGATACCCCTTCAGAAAATATTTGGGAGAAGCACTAAAATATATCAAAGTATGGTAAGTATGTTTCTATAAAATACTAAGATCTTAAAACAAAGAAGCAATTTTCCAATGTGACATTCTTGTAGTCAAATGGATTAATTCAAAATTTAATACTATTCTAGGATACAAACAGATTATCACACCTGCAAATTCACAAATTATCTTAAAAGGTATCTGGATTTAGATTCACAGATCATAACCATAATCTGGTTTAGCTCTTTGAGCCACAACTTAGTGTAGCTTGTGAATTTATGTAACCTAAATGCCTGAGATAGTATAGTTGAATGAAATCAAGAATATTGATTACCCAATTCATTCCATTCCTTTTATGTCATATCCCAAAGATGCTCTTTCAAGAGGCAACTGAACTTTCTGGTTTTTCTTTGAAGATGTTTTGCTTCTCATCCAAGAAACTGAGGAGCTGAAGAAGCTCCTTGGATGAGAAGAGAAACTTGAAAAAGCACCTTTGGGACAACCATGACCTATATGACTGAGAATCTCCAGAGACTTTTATGTCATAGTTCACCAAATAATTCATTGATAAGATTGGTCTGATACATATGTTGAGGCATAAACATGACTTGTTTTTAGTTTTATGTACTATGCAAAACCAGTCACTATTTATTTGTTATTGAATCATGGTTCATCTCTTACCATATTGTGTTGGACTATCATAAACTGGAGTTAAATCATCTTCAAACCGTTTAAGATTATATTAAAACAAATCCCCTTTCCATACTTTCTTCATAGAAGTACTGAGAAGTAAATAAGAACTGCAGCAAATAAATTGAGAAATAAATATATAAATTACCTAGGTGGATAATCAAAGGAGTGCCAGATCTAGACTACCAAAAGATACTTGAACATTGGAAGAAGCAGGTAGAAATAGAATTATTGAAGTTCAGATCTGAGATACTGAAAAATCATCACAAAAGATCCTTTTCTGTTGTGGCTCCTGCCCTCTGGAACATCTTGCTTCCCCACCCCCGCCCCCGTCATATTCACTCCCACCCTTTGCTCTCTCTCACTCTTTCCATCCTGCTTACTTTTATTTTGATTATTGTTTTAATGTTTTATACTGTATATTATACAATGTCTATAAGCTATTAGGGGTCGCCTTTGACGAGATGGGCGGCATACAAGTTTAATAAATAATTGTAATATGGATCTGGATCTGAAAACAAAGCATATTCTTATTGTGAGGCTTTTTATCATCTAGCTCTTTTTTTTTCTTTTTCTTTTTCATTCTCAAATCAGTGTCAACTCCTAGCAATTGCCTGGGCCAGTTTTCTTGGCAAAGTTTTTGGGAAATAAGTTTGCCATTGCCTTCTTCCCAGGTCTGAGAGAAAGTCGTCCAGCTGGCTTTGTGCTTAATGTAGGCCTAGAACTCACATTCTCCCACATTCTCCTGCTATCTTAACCACTACCAAAGCTGGCTCAACCTACTGTACTATATTAAAATACAACATATAAGCATGTGGCACTTTCCATGTGTGAAATAAATGTAATATTATAACATCTAATTACTAATATTAAAACTGTTATTTAGATACAACTGTTATTCTGACTTGTATTTTTTGTTCTGGTACAAATTATGAAGACAATCAAAATTACTACTCTCCTAGCAAATTTGGGATTTGAACAACTCAACTTCTACATAAAAACGTATATGTTTCATGTTAAAAAGACAAACAAGTCTTGTTTTAAAATGCCCAATTTACTACATACATGGCATTTTTGAAGAATATATTTTAATGTTCCACAAAACCATTAAACACAAGACATGGGTGAAGTTGTCAATGCCTGGAGTGCACTACATGACTGGTTTCTTCCCCAAATCCCCAAAACTTTAACCGTAGACTGTCTACTGTAGACCTCACCCCATTTCTAAGAGGTCTGTAAGGGGCGTGCATAAGCATACCAGCTTGCCTACCGTCCCTATCCTAATGTTTTCTTTTATTCGTATCCTTTTCATGTATTTATAATTATGTTTATACCTGTATCAGTCACAAAATACATGCTTGATGAAATAAAATAAATAAATAAATATAAATAAATAAAAAATGGCACATAATAAACATTAGCTCTTTGACCCAGTGGAAAAAAAAATCTGAAAAGAAATCAACATGCTCCTCACAGTAACAATAAAAAAAGACATTTAAGTAGGAAAAAGATAATGAAATGAGGCAATGCAAAATATTAGAGGTAGGTGTGGTGTTGTGTGAACCAAAGCAATTTTGATTTATTCTATAAATCTATAAGGAAGCTATATGCAAGGCATAAGCAATCCTCCTGAAAGTAGAATAGATAAGATTTCCACCTATGCAGTTGGAATGCATAGTTCCTTAAATCAGCACGAAACGCCCGTATTTCTTTTAATCCCTATGGAATAAGGATATTATTTGAAGCTCAGACAGACTCCTTTCAGAGGCCACTTCTGAGCTTGGTCTCAGATTAGATCGTCTTCCCACCACCCTCCTGATCCAAAATCCTCCAACTCCATTACCTAGGAGTCATTATGATTAAACGGGAGCTGACTTTCAGCTAGCCATCGCTAACGCAGCGTCCATCGATTTTTTTTTTTAATTGACGTCCACCCTCCATGACAAGACATGCTGTTTGTGACCAAAAGGGGAAAAAAAAGAGCGAAACGTTTCTTTAAGTGACAAAAAAAACCCCGCAAACGCGGCAGTCCCCCCGCCCCCTCAACTTAGTATTCAAACTTAATTAACGGAGGACGCTCAGCTCCCACGTGCGAGGTGGTTGTGGTGGGGGCGTTTCCCCAACCGGGCGCTGTGCCGCAAGGCACGACGGGTAGTGTTCCTTGGTTACCGTTACTAGGACCGGCCTTGCGCCCGCTCGCTTGTTTCTTGACCACGAAGAACTTGATTCGCGGAGATGGTGAAGCAGACGATCCAGATTTATGGCCGGGTGAAACCTTTGGGCAAGAGGCAGACCCCCGGGGTAGGTGAAGCACAGAACCCATCAGGCTGGGCCGGACACGATGTTGGACAGAAAACAATGGGTGACAGCCCAAGCCAGGCCAGAAACTCCGAAATATTGTCCGAAAAGTGCTTTAAAAGCCATGACTAGGATGAGTGAGAATCTCCATTAACACTCCGAAATATTGAAAAAACAGAGACTGGGCGGGGAGCAGAGCAGGGTTCATTAAGCTTGGCATGTTTAAGATGTGTGGACTTCATCTGCCAGAATTTGATCTCGCTGTTCAATCTTGGGAGATCCGGCCATGGATGGTGTGCATGTGTTTTTAATGTTTTTAAAATGCTTTTATAATGTTTAAAAATTTTTTTTAAAAAAAATCATTGTATTATTTCTGTTGTAAACCGCCCAGAGTCCCTTGGGAGTTGGGCGGCATAGAAATATTATTAATTAAATTAAATTAAATTTTCCAACCAGCATGGCCTAAGATGAAATCTACAGGTCAAAATGTCCAAGGTTGAGAAATACAGCATTTGAGTAGAGTGCACCTTGCCCGAAGGTTGATGGATCAGATGAGGGAAAGCTTTTTGTGGAAGGTGGAGTGGAGAAGGTAAATAAGAACCCAACACAGGACTTGGTGTAGCTCTTCCCCACGAAGATGAGGATTTGGCTGCTTTGGAAAAACTAAATGGCTAAATTTGAAACTGGGCTGCAGGCAAGCTAAGATGTCCGTGTTAATTTAATTTTTTTTTTTATCCCTGTTTCTACTCTGGTGATCTCTCAGGGAGGCTAACAACATGAACCAACTCTACAAATAATAATAATTTTTTTAAAAAACAGCTAAAACTGACAATAGATTTAAGTGCAACAATCATTTCCCAACTGAAAGCAAAGTAAAAGAAGTTATTTATTTAGAAATTGTCTAAATGTTGAGAGGCCAAACACTCACTCCAATGAACTGTTTTCGTCTTGGTATTCTAAAACTCGAATCTCTTAATAGGGGGGAAAAAAGTTTTTATTGCTGCCTATTCAAATGGTAGCCTGGGAGAAGATTGCTAAATGCAATCATATATTGCTGCTGTTTTTTTAAAAATCAGTAAATAACTTTGATAAAGGGTTATAAAGGATTTCATTAAATAAGATCCTAATAATTCTAACAAAGCATGTTTGGAGATGAGGCTTTCGTTATTTAGTCTTTCAGTTTATTTGTAAAATGATAGGAGGAAATAACATCTCCATATTTATAATTATTCCATCTTTTCCACCAGTTTTATTATTGTTTATTATCTGAAAAGGGGGTGGGTGGGTGAGGGCACAGGAATTAAGTGCATAACAAGTACTGAAGTCATCAAATTAGAAATATTTTAAAGAGGTATAGATTCTGTACTCATTTTGCTGCAGTGAACCTATAGCTGGGATTCTGAAGTGTGATGAAATGGAATTATTTTGGTTGCCATAACTTTGATAGGTAGGCAGCTTTGTTATTTAACTTTTCTTCACCCTTACATTCAAAATTGCTATTTAAACTAAATTGAATCTAAATAAAATAGAAGTTGGAATCTTATTCATACTTACTCAAAACTATATACTACTGAAATGCAGTGATTACTTCTAGCAAATGTCAAATTAGCTATTTTACTGTAAATTATATGGAATAGTATGCATTTAACTCATTCCCATAGGCATTATTTTACCTAGAGTTAGATCTCTTGTACACCTGTTATGAGAATTGCTTGCATATCTATTCCTATTAAAAATTATACTGTCTAAACATAAGGCTAAATCATGGAATGTTTACATTAATTAATAGAAATATTTTCAAAAGGTTACATGTATTTTGTAGATATATTCAATTGATGAAATTGAGACATCAGCATTTGGTCTGGAGATTATTGTACCACGTGATTTGTCGGATGGATTTGTCAATAACAAACGAGAAAGCTACAAGTTTAAGTAAGTTTAATACTTTGGTTGTTTGCACATTATTATAAAATGTTTAATCATTTTATCATATAGTTCCAACTTTTTGTTTTATTTATTTATTAAATTTATTTGCCACCTACTCATTTCAAAATGACTCTTACTGTTTTCATTTATGAATGTTTAAAATATTGTTTTACATTTCTAAAACCTTCAAATGTTATGTAGTTTAAATTTCACTCTAAGTACAAAGTTGATATCCAACTAAACCATTTTACATAAAAAGTTAGTGAATATTACGTATTTATGTTGTTTATAACAGGAAAATCAATTAATTCAGATTTCTATTTCTGAATGAATAAAATAGAACAAAATCACTACAAGTAGTCCTCAACTTATACCTGGACTCCAAAAGTAGGACTTATGATCCATATTTGAAGTTCCAATGCCCACCCCATCCATCTTCCTCCGTGATCACAATTTGGGCAATGGTTTGCATGCACAGCTGTTTGCAGCCCCCCCCCCCCCCCCCCCCCCCCCTCCAATTTACATTGTTTTTGTTTAACGACAAAGTTTATTTATGGTTTCTGGCAAAAAACATGCCATGGTTTGCTTAACAACTGTAGCATTTGCTTTATGTCTATGGTGTTCACTTAATAACCAATGCAAAAAAGGCCATAAAATTGGACATGGTCACATGCTGATGTGCTTTATATAACTTACAACTGAAATTATGGACTCCGTTTCAGTTGTAAATCAAGGATCACCTGTAAACAGTCTGCTCAGTAATGCGGTGTAGCCTCCTGTCAGAAATGGACTGTTTTGTCAATTTTGATACAAATCACAGGAGATTCATCTCCTGTGACCAACTGAAAGCCATTTTTCTCTTTCATCAATCCATAGTAGCCCTTCAGTAGCCCTTGGCTAACATCCTACTTGACTTTTCTGAAGACTACTTTCTTCAAATGTTCAATTCCTTTAATTTTTTTTATAGGACATGCTTCTGATTATGTTGCCTTCCTATAAATACATTCCAAATAGTGCTACATACCCAATAACAAACTTTTAACATCTTTCTCAATGGACAGCATAAAGTTTATAAGGTTACTATTAAAGCATTTTAAAACTTATTGTTGTTTTTTCTTCCAATTCAGTTTCAATATTATTATCCCTGTGATGATGATGATGAAGCAACATTATGGTGCTTATAGCTTTGACAAAACAGAAAATATTGTGAAAAGCTATCTTTTAATGTACAATCCAATGTACCTTTATTGGAAAATAAATTTGATGGATTTGGATATAAAATGTGTTTATTTGTAGCTCACTTTGTACATCTAACAGTGGTATGGAAATTACTGTTGGAACTTTTTTTTTCTTTATTACGCTGCTTTCCTTCCCAGAATTCTCTTGGAGAGGGTGTGAAGTTCTTTGATGTCCAAGGACTGGAGACACCACAGCATAACAAATCTGTACAAAATATTTGATTGCATTAATCATCTTCCCCAACAACAGGCTATTTATTATTCTCTAGGTCAACTCCACCCTTTTGGGTTTTGCAAGGTGTTGTTGCCACATAAGTATGTCTATAATAGTCCTTTAATACTTATTCTCTTATTATATTTAATTCATACTAAAGTCTCAAATTATTTACAAAATTACATACAGTTTTTGCCTTTTTCCAAACATTTTTGCACTAGTTGGGATGAAGTGCTGTTTCAGTGTGGTTGTTCCTCTTCTAGTTGCTACTGGGCTCCCAGCAAAACTCAGGCAGGAATCCCACCAAGATAAATCTTTTTGCCTTCCTATAATAGTTGCCAATCTCTGCTTCCCAGCATTCACCTTTCCTGCTACACACATCCCTCTCCCACTCTGCCTTAACATTTGCTTTTGTAAGCTCAAAAGACTGGGTGGGGCGAGGCTGCCTCTGGACGTCAATGCGTATGTGAAAATACCAGGGTGTGGCACAGTTAGCCAGGCAGCTGGAAGACCAGCTTGAATGCCAATGAGTAGAGTTCTGAGGGAATGGGGAATGGGTGAATGCCTGAGGAAAGGTGGGGGGGAAGCTTTCTGCATGGGTACAACTACTTTTGAAAAGAGCAGACAACCCCAATTTCATTCCCTCACAGAAGAGGAGGAGGTAGAAAACATTCAGAGAAAATTTAGGGATAAGGGAGATGAGTCATGTTTCACTGAACAAGCAGAAGTCTGTTAATATTAAATACTGATTATTAAATACTGATTTTGGGCCAAATTGAGATATTCTTTTTAATTGTTCTTAATGTTTGTATTATGTGTTTTTATTTGGCTGTACACCGCCCTGAGTCCCCCAGGGAGAAGGGCGGTATATAAATTATAAATAAATAAATAAATAAGTAAGTAAGTAAGTAAGTAAATAAATAAATAAATAAAGTATGATGCATCAATATTAGTAGCTTAGAAATGAACTTCTAACCAGCTAGTGCATAACAGTATGTATGTATGTATGTGTGTGTGTGTATGTATTTATTTATTTATTTTGCCCATAAAAATATGGATGACCTATAATTCCCTAATAGGTAATTAGGATGAAACAGAAGTACATTACTTTTACACACACCCACACCCACACCCACACACACCAGTGAATTATAATAACACTAAACAGAGGGTCATGATCAAAAACAATAAAAAATCACCTCAATATTTGGAATCATAACCCAGCTTTCCTGGCTTGAAAAAAGTAATAAGTTTTCAGCAGTTTTCTGAAGACTAGCAGGACCCAAAGCATACCAGGGGAAGGGGGGGGAGATTAAATTTTAAAGGAGGAGGTCCTTGACCTAAAACACATAGTTCCATGGCCTTGAATATGGTAATTTCTAATTGAAGGAAGGCAATTTCTAACTGAACGCCCTGTACCTGGGTGTTCCTGCATAGCCCACATATCTCCATCCCACAGTGATACTTGTATATTCAGATTTCTTCCCCTTCATATCCTCCTCCTCCCCCATTTTACTACTATTGTCAGTGAAAATTGAATTATTTTCACTTGGTTCTATGGCAGGAAAGAAGAGATATATGTCTCATTCTTTCTTACTAGAAAAGAAAATTATTTTTTTTCATTTGTTTTATATGGAAGGAGAAAGGTTCTGTGAACATAATATTGGTGGCCCAAATTTTAATATAAGCATCATCATCTATTCCTCTTTCCCTCTTCTCTCTCACCTTCCCAACTAAATAAAAAATTCTTTTTCAGCACTTTTAATGAAGTGGAGTAGGAGCTACAGGTGCCTAGTGATTAAATAAAATCAGTTAGTCTTTAATGTAGCACACAATTCTCTTGTCCACTGTAGTGGATCAACGGAATGGTTTTAAGTCATTTGCACTTGAACAAAATAGGTTCTTCTAATGGTGGGAGAGCAGAGAGAAAGTTAAACATGTATTAAGAAGTGTTTAAAGAGATGCTAAAACATCAATAGATTATGGAAATAAGTTACAAGACTTATAAAGTATTTGACTTACTGTTAAAGTAAGTTTCTTGATAGTTGCTTTTCTCTTCCAGAGAAGAAAACCGAAAATAGTTTGCACTGTTTATATATTCTGTTTTATTTTAGTGTTTCTTAAACATGCTCATGTGTGGGCCTTTGGAAATGTTGATCCCCATGACAGTAGTAAAGTACAGTTTGCTTTTTCTAAGCAGTAACATTTTATCACAATATTTTATTGTACACATTTTGTAAGCAGTAGTGTTTAAAGTCCTTTGTGGATTCAGTAGCACAATAACATAGTGTGGAAAAAGCTACGGGAGAAAATTATTCAGGATTATGTAAAGCAATGATGTAAACAGTAAACATTGATTTACTTTTAAATTAGAAAAGGAAATAAATCAAGTATTGTTTTAAGATTTTGCATGACCAATTATTTATAATTTGCAGATTTCAGAAAGTATTTGATCAGGAATCAAAACAAGATGACATTTTTGAAACTATTGCCAAGCCAGTTGCAGAATGGTAAGTTTGATTCTTTTTAATGATCCATTCATCTTTTTAATCAATAAAACCAGTTTGTGATAATGAACATTTTTTTAAAATTGAATGATAGAGTTCATTGAATAGTTTCTCTTGTTCCTTTTTTTGGTAAATAGTTGATAGCAAAGGGCAGATGAGATTCAAAATGATATGCATTTTGTTAAAAATAATAAATATCCTGATAGAGTCTAAATTGAATAAAGCCAGATTCACAAATGAAACAAACTAAAATATAGTAGAGTGTATTGTAGTACATGATAGGATGTACACGAGAGCCAGTTTGGTGTAGTAGAGACTGTGCACAAAGCTGGCTGGGAAATTTTGGGCCAGTCACTCTCTCAGCTCTAGGAAGAAGCAAAGTTAAACTTCTGAAAATATTGCTAAGAAATCTACATGTATTTGTCCAGACAGTTATCAAGAGTCAAGGTTGACTTCAAAAAAGTGTGTGTGTTTTAATATGGGTTAGTGTTGTAACTTCCGTATGTAAAAAAGTTTTTGAAAATATTAGGTTTATATATTGGAAATGTAAAAAAAGATAAAGTCACATTTGCAAATCACATTTACAATTAAAGGGAAATGTGTCTTCACACAATGTGCAATTAATGGAAAGTAAGTATATCAATTCATTATGCTTACTTCTCATTTTCAGACAATATTCCCTTGAATACAGATTTTGAGATAAAAAAAGTATGTTTAATTTACAGAGTTTGTAGCTAGTTTTGATCAGATATAAGATTACGTACAAGATGGACTTTGGTCTGTTGATATATATAATTTCTTATAATATTTTAAAATGTCTTTTTTTTTACTTTGATAAGCTTTTATAGGTTTATACGGCACGTCCTGGGCATTGTTTGATCCAGGATGGAACAACTAGTGCATCTTGCAGACCTTAGAACTTTTCTGTAAGGTCTCCATCTTTTTTCTTTCACTTTTCCTACAGCCTATTTTCTCAAATTTTTAGTCTTTGGATTTGCAGTTTTGATTATAGCTGTCATCTCTTTCCATATTGCCATTCGTATAGTGTGTATGTAAGACCTCAACTTACAACAGTTCATTTAGTGACAGTGGCACTGTTCAAAGTTACAGTGGCACGGAAAAATAATCAGGTGTTCTAGTACATTCATTAGCTTTAATATGCTCTTTTTCTGGCACAATCTAACTGCATATAACAGGATACGGCCAGGACTTGCTATAGTCAATGAAATAAAGATTAAACTTCTTATATTCTTTTGTTCTCTCCATTCTCTATCTTATAAGAACATCAGTTCAAGGTTCACCCTATTTTTGTTTTTCAGTGTGGCTAACTAGATATCTCTATGCTGCTTATGGGCAGGAGATAGAGACATACTTCTCTCCTGCCATTGTTCATCTACAACTCATTTGGAGGCATGCTGTTCTCAAATATGCAGTAATACTGAGTCTTCAAACCTGTTAATCTAACATTTAAACTGCTTTATGGCTTGCTACCTGATAGTTGCTCTTGAGAGCATCTTGAGGAAACCTAAAAAAGCAGTATAAAGTATAAATAGGGACATTAATTATAACTTTTTTGATGATGTAAGGATTGTCTATATATGCTCCTCCACCTCTTTGCTTATCCAAATATCTGAAGTAATTTTTTCATACAAAGATAGAGCCTGTCAGGTGTGCTTCCTTCAAAGACCAGGAAAGAATGACCCAGACTCCATTGTTTATAGAGAAAGGTACTTTTACTAGAAAATGAAGTGAACGCAACCAAGGAAAGCTGAAACTAAAGGCAATAGGCGCGAAAAGTGCATATAGAAAGCATCCCCTCCCACTGTCCATCGTAAATCATCCAATCCAAAGGTCTCTCAGGGGTCAGGTGGAAGCACGTCTGGCAGCGTCTGGCAGCATCATCAATCATGAATGCCACGACAGTTGACCCGATACCAACTTCAAAGATTCAGTTTTGTTTCTCCTTGAGTTTCGTTTCTCTCCTCCAGCTCGCTTCCCCCTCCCCATGGTCCCTAGCTCTCCCCCCTCCCGTTACTATGGCAGCCAAAGCAGTAAAGGCAGAGGCTGACATTCGGCCCCTCTGCAGAAGAGATGTTAGTCCTAAGCAGGGAAAGAGAAAACAACACAACACAAAAATCAGGGTTTATCAGGATATTTGGTGTGAAACAACTGCACTTTCTTTGGCGCCCGGACATCACGTTTATTCACCCATTCAGCTTGAGATAATGGGAAATGTTTCCAGGCCACCAGATATTGCACTTTACTGTGGTGCTTTCTAGAGTCCAAAATTTCTTTAACTTCAAAATGTTGTTCCCCTTCTATCAGAATGGGGACCGGAGGAGAATCCTGGTCTGGACGCAAAGGGGACGAGTGTTCTGGTTTCAGCAAGCCAACATGAAACACAGGGTGGATTCGTCTCAAAGTTTTTGGCAATTCCAATTCAAGTGTGACTGGGTTAATAAGTCTAGTGATTGGGAAAGGACCCACATACTTGCATCCCAGCTTTTTTGATTTCTGGGAAGTCTGTAGATATCTGGTAGAAAGGTAAACCCTATCACCCACTTTGTACACGTGTGCCGGGCACCGTTTTCTGTCAGCTTGGGTTTTATGTGCTCAGTGTGCGTCATCTAAAGCTTTTCGAGTTACTGCCCAAGTACCCCATAGCTGTTAGATCCACTCAATCAAAGGGGTTCTGTGGGTCATCCTGTGGTAGCTCGGGGATTGGCACAAAGTCTTGGCCAGATGCTACTTTAAACGGAGTGAACCCGGTGCTGCTATGTATGGAGTTATTATATGCCACCCTCAGACAAATGGGGCTTGTGAGAGAACCAATGCCGTGTTAGAACAGTACCTGAGATGTTATGTAAACTACCAGCAAGACAACTGGGTGGAGCCTATCAACTTTAAAAACTCCTTCCAAAAGTTGGAAGTAAATTGCACACCCCTGTCTGAGATTATGCGTTTTGGAGCTCCATGTAATCGGTAAACATGACAAATAAACAATTTTGCAAGGGTTTTAGCTGAAGGGATTTTAGAACAGTTTTTGGTCCAGAACATCTTTGCTTGATTTGGGTACGTTGCAGATGTGTGGACTTCAAGTCTCAGAATCAGCAATGGTCATTTTGCCACAGAATTCTGAGAATTTCAGTTCATAAAACTAGAAGATGCCCAAATTAGGGAAAGCAATTTAAACACATTATTCTTCTCAGTCTAGGAAGTAAAAAATGACAGAAACTATTCTGATGAATTTATATTCAGCATAATTTAATTAAGAATTATACAGATTGCATTTCAAATAACACTGATACCATTAGGATAGAACTAAAATGAATTTTATGACTTTTGCTTTTTATATCAACAGATAACAATTCAAAGACCATGGCCTTCTCTGAAGAGCTTTGAATGCCTAGAGACAGAAATCCCATTTCATTCTATGACATTTGGATACTTTCTATTCTTATGATATATATTTTGCAAATGAAGGAGATAGAAATCACTGGAATATGCTTCTGATAGTGTTTTGTACAGCACAATTGTTTGCAAGTGTACTTCTCTGCCCAATCTTTTTATCCTGTGCAAATTACATGTTTCTTGAAACATAAGCAATTTTTATTGCAATAAGAAGTCAAGCTAGTTGTGGATATGGAGAGCATTTTCTTCTGTTTTCCTGTGGGTTGAGTAAAGCATATTCAGAACAAAGCTGTTTTGGTACTCAGTAAGAATCATATAAATGGATAGCTCAAATATCATTTGAAATCATTTTAATTTTTCAGTTAAATTCTTTATTTTGTTCAGTGTTCATATTGAGGGATCCTTGGTGCTTTCTGAGCTTGGTTGTTTTCTTGCAAACATTTCATTACCCAAACTAGGTCTAGCACTGATGATGTTACCTAGTTTGGGTAATGAAATGTCTGCAAGCTCAAAAAGCACCAAGGACCCCTCATTTCAACCCTGAGCTATAAATATTCTCCTTTATTACTATTCATATTTGAGAGTGCAAGAATCCTCTTATATTTGATTCTTCCAAATATGACTTTTCACTCTCTTTGGAGATGCAGTAAACATGAGTGATAGTTCAGAAAGAACACATACTTTATAAGAACAATGTTGCAACAGATAGTCCATACTTCTGAAGTTATATTACTTGTTTCCAAACTTCTGTTCTTTTTTTAATAAAATTGCAGGATGTGTTCACTTGTTAGTAATTTCAGTTTTATTGCAACATATCTTGTTATCTCAACAATGCTTTGTAAGTGCTATTTTAAAATAACATCACATACTCATATAATTTCAAAATATGTTATTTACAATGCCTTCATATTGTAGTGGTGTTTGCTAATAATACATTTTGGCTGTTTTTATTTATATTCAAATATGCCAAAATTCCTTGTTAAAATTAATTGTTGCTATTTTGGTATTGTGTATTGCCTCATGAGGGTTTTTAAGATTACAAAAACAGATTCATTATTAATTTGGCAGCTCATCAACTGAACATATTCCTGAAGATAAAAAAGTATCAGTAAGGGAAGGAGGAGCTTTGCTGATCTATTTCCAGGACAATGACAAAGCAGAAATGTCAGTGAAGTTTCTCAGTAGCATTCCAAAGCTATTTGTTGTATGATTACATGGAAAGTAAATTACAACAAAATAAATCCACAGCAATAGCAGAACAATAAAAGAAGGAACATATATGACATTAATTATAGATTTACACTGCTGGCATAATGTGTTCATTTTTCCCCTTTTTGTATTTCTTTGAACATTTTTCTCTTTTGTTGTAATATATAGTTTGTTTTAATGTTTAAAGTTGCAATTTACTCTGGTTGGGAGTTAAATCCCACTGAACTTACTGTTTCTGTTTAGAATTTCTGAGTTAGTTATTTCTCACTACCATGTTTCTCCAAAAAGAAGGCCGGGTCTTATTTTCTTTTGAGCACACAAAAAACGGTTAGGCCTTCTTTTTGGAGGGTTCTAATTATTGGCCTTCTTTTAATTTACTGCCTATTTTAGACCACTTAAATGTTACTAGCCACATTTAAAAGGGTTCACTAGATACCAAAAATAGCAATAGCAATAGCATTTAGACTTATATACTGCTTCACAGTGCTTTCTAAGCAGTTTACAGAGTCAGCATATTGTCCCCAACAATCATTTTACCGACAGCCATTTTACTGGTAGCCAGCAGTCAGCAGAAGTAGCCTGCAGACTGCATTCTAACCACTGCATCACCACGGCTCTATCCTTTCTCCTGAGACATTATAGATTGTGTCCAGTGTTAGAGTTCTACATTGTTTTTCAATGTGCTTTTGAAAAAGTTGACCATCAGTTTCTGCTTTAGTATTAGTAAATTAGTAAATTGTTACATTCTCCAAACTCAGATCCAAGGATCAGAAGTGGGTTTTGTCACATGAACTCGACCAATCACAACTCACTGAGATGTCAAATACATATTTTTATAACTTTGAAACAGAACTTAAGCATTTTATTCAGTGAGGAAAATGTAGTTGCATGTAATTTTCTCCACTTTTGTAGTGTTATTGTGGGGTAAAATTATATGTATTATTGGTGCTCATTGGAATTACCCAATAACCAAAACTAAAATAAAAACTTGTATAAAAGTATGATTTTATATTTTGATTTATAAATTTAGTGCAGCAAATTATGGATGACAAAAGCATAATCCCACTGTATTTATATTTCTGCGGTTTTTTGGGGGTGTGTGTGTTACTAATCTAATTGCTATTTAGTGGACTAATATTGCTATTCCTTTGAAAGTCCTAAGAATATTGTTCTTAAAATGGAGATATATCTATCTGTATATCTATCTATATATCTGTATATCTATCAAAATAGAAATGAAGCAGAACATGATGTATCAATTTTTGCCAATCCAATGATTTATTTATTGTAGACACTACAGTATCTTCAAAGCAGGGGTGAAATGCTTCCGGTTGGACCGGATCACCTGATCCGGTAGTGATGGCGGTGGGTGGTTCGGAGAACCGGTAGTAAAAATCCCTGCCGCCTCCCCCATGCCCAGCTGAGCCGTGCTATCATCAGAGGCTTTTTTTTACTTTTAAAAGCATTTTTTCTACAACCTCTTTGGCCGAAAAAATGCTTTTAAGAGTAAAAAAAAGCCTCTGATGATTGCGCGGCTCAGCAGGGATCGTCAGAGGCTTCTAAAAGCATTTTTTTCTGCAACCTCTTAAGGTTGTAGAAAAAATGCTTTTAAAAGTAAAAAAAAAAAAAAGTTGGCCATGCCCACCCAGTCACATTACCACCACCACCACCAAGCCATGCCCACAGAACCGGTAGTAACAAATTTTACATTTTACCACTGCTTCAAAGAAGCCAAATAATATCTATGTACCAGATATGACCAGATGGAGTATAGAAATCAAATTGAATATATTGTTGGTACAAGGAGGTAGAATAGCTCAGTTGTAATAATAAAGATGGAACAAGGGAATGTCTGTGGGACAGCTTACAAAAAGCTTACAAAAGCAAGTCAAGATTCTCAAAATGAGAGTCAAAGTGAGAGAACAGAACAAACCAGTTTCCATGATATGATTTTGAACATATAACCACAATTTTCAAAGAGAACATTGGAAATTATTTTGAAGTTCTGAACTTCGTTAAATAGAGAACCAGAGGAACTGTGGAGTGAATTTTTTTAAAATTTAAAATTTAAATTTTTTTTAAATTAAGAGAGATCTTAGAAGAATTTTTAGAGAGCTGTTAGAAAAAACAAAAAGCAGTATTGTCATGACATCTGTAAAGATATTGAAAATGGAAACAGAAAATCTTCCAAAAGATCTCCAAACTCAGGAGGTTCCAACCTTGAATTGGTATGCTAAAGGATGCTAATAAATAGATAATAATAGATTCAGAGTTGATCAAACACAGATGAAATGAGTGTACTGTAATTTTCTACAGTATAGAATGTTAACATCCATGTTTCATTAGAAGATATTCCCTATTTACAAAAATTGGAAAGAAGTTACTTTTTAAACTAACACATTTTATTTGTTATCAACAAATAACTTCTGATTTTTGACTAGAATTCTTATTTATAAGAACTAGTACTAGAAGATGAAGTTATATTAGCCCTCTGGCAAGCAATGGACTCATGATCAGTAATTGTTATAATCTAACTATGTCAACAAAACTGGAGAATTTAAGAGACTGTTATACAATACCCAAAATCTCATATACTAGCAAAATAATGCTTAGGATCATCCTACACAAATTAAAATCCTATGTGGAAAGAAAGATGCTAAATGTTCAAGCTGATTTTAGAAAAGGCCAAGGAATATGAGTCATTATTGTTGATCCATATTGGCCAATTGAAAAGGTCAAACAATGCAAAAAATAAATAAATAAATCCATATGTAATTCATTGATTATAGAATGACATTAAATTGTGTTGATCATGTCAAACTATAGAACAGAGGAGTTGTGCTTAGGATAATGGGAATCTTAGAACACTGCATTGTCCTCATGCAAAATCTGCACACAAAATAGAAAACCACAATCTGTAGTAAACATGCTGAAACAGACTGTTTCCAGATTGGAAAAGGAGTAAAAATAGTGGGGACAGTATTTCAATAGCTAAAAATACAAAGGATTTGGAAGATCTAGAAATGAAATTCAAGGAGCACAATGAAAAGATGTGGGACTGAGATTAAACATAAAGAAAATCAAACTAATAACAGGTAAAGTAACCAGAACTAACAATAAAAAATATTGACGTGGTGGAGAGCCTGTGCCTTTTAGGATTAACTGTTAACAGTAAAGAAAATAGCAGTCAAGAAAAATGCCAAAGTTTCGTGTGGTAGAGCCGCCATGACCCAGTTGAGTCAAAAATGTCTAGGCTCAAATTATCCTATTTCAGACACATTATGTGAAGACTTACCTTTCTTGAGAATTCTAAAGATATAGGAAAGGAGGAAGTAAATAGAAGACACCCAGCTGCAAGGTACATGGACTTGATTATAGTGGCAATGGATACATCATTGGGAGCTCTGAAAGGGCAAGTTGGGCACAGACCATCCTGGAAAAGGTGTTTATATGTGGTTACTAAGAGTTCACATCGATTCATGACACATTGTCAAATGTATCTATTGAATGTCAGTAGGTGGCAGTACTTGGCTGACCTAGGCTTGAAAATTACAATGGTTTGCTTAGGACTTAAATGGGAGGTACACCAAGCTAGGCAAAATTGGAAAAAAAGAAAAACAAAAATCACAGAATAAAGACAAAAGCAAACCACTTATGAATGTCAAGCAAACTATATGAAGAGTCAAAGGAACTTTAATAGCTGTTGGAGCATATATTTGGATATTCAGATAATGCATGAATTTTTTGCTTTTATTATGCATGCTTGTGTTGGAGAAAATGTGTCATTCTTTGTTGCCTTCTCCCACAAAGAACAGTTATTTCCCATTATTCTTTGTTCATTGTCCCAGTCATTCAGCTGTGGTGAAGCATATCACATTTTCCATCCTCTTGAGCTTGTTTTGTGGCTCGATTAAGTGCAGCTGTAGCATGTTGATTCTGGATAAGTAGGTGCTTTTTGCTAGTATAATAGGTTGCTGGGTGATTTAACTGGCAGACAAAGAGGTTTCCAACACAGTGGCTGCCTGAAAAAAAGCTCTTGATATATACATGCTACCTGAATAGTGAAATTTTGGGGGAAACTGTCAAATTTCCAATTTTAGATCTCTTAATGCTTCTGTTGTTTTCCACTGCAAATTTTTCTGAAATAAGACATAATTTCACATTATGTTTACACAGTATATAAAACAATACATTTGTAACCTGACTTAGATTACTTTGTCTCATATATTCTAAATAGACTTGTGGTTGCACATTTATTATAGTACATTTCAACGAGAATAATTGTTTGTAACCTAAGCTTGGTGTGTTTTTTTAAATTTTTTTTATTTTATTTTTATTTGATTTATATGCTGCCCTTCTCCGGAGACTCAGGGCGGCTTACAGTGCGTTAAGCAATAGCCTTCATACTTTTGTATATTTATACAAAGTCAGCTTATTGCCCCCACAATCTGGGTCCTCATTTTACCCACCTTAGAAAGGATGGAAGGCTGAGTCAACCTTGAGCCTGGTGGGATTCGAACTTGCAGTAATTGCAAGCAGCAGATGTTAATAGATGTTAATAACAGGATGCTTTAAACCACTGTACTACAGACTCTCTTAAATAGCACCTTAAAGGGGAAACACTGGACATAGGTATACTATAAATATATATAGCCATAGATTAGTTCTCAGTGTCTTATTATACTGGTTTCTTAATCATATCTTGCTCTATAATTATATTTATTATAGAGTCACACTGAAGGAAGAAGACTGGTTTGCCAGCTCTCCCATCTCACGCAATGGAATTAAAACAAAGCTTGGTACTAAATCTCTAGTCCACAGGTGTCAAACTCGATCATGTCATGTGATATATCGTGACTTTTTTGCCTTTGTGGAACTGTGGTGTGCGTGGCCTGCGTGTGATGCATCTGGCCCACGGGCTGCCAGTTTGACACCCCTGCACGGTCTAGTCCATCCATACTCTTTTTTTTTCTCCAACTGGAATTTCTCATACTTTAGCTTTGGCTGTGAATTTGGTCTGATGATGTGTCTCAAAATATATTACAACTGGGATAATCCTGAAGTAATCGTTCAGATCTCATTTGAGCCTAGCAATTCTCTGATATTCATTACAGCAAACCATCCTTTTTTTCAGGCTTCCTTCTGAGTCAAAAAATATACAATTTGCACCCTTTTTCAGACTTGCTTCTTTGAAATAATTTTCAAAGCACACATGGCTTCAATGCATATGCAGTCTTGGGCTAAAGGAGTGAATCTCACATTAATAACAATATTTATGAAATATGAATGGGGAAGAAAAAGAAGTTAGAGTATTATAGAGTATTGTGTTTCTGAATTGAAATAAAATATATTCTTGCTTTGGGAACTAAGAAGCTGCCTGCATTATGTTAATTCTAGACTATGACTGGTTGAGGAACAGTGATATACTGGAAGGAATCATCATTCTTGATCTTTTTATATCTCTTGGTTGACATGGTGAACTGGTGAAATTTTATACAGACAAACATGCATCACATCCTTATTCTTATTAGTATAGGTGGTTTAACATAGAAGTTTGTAGAATCTATTTACAGCATAGTGGAGGAAGAAAATAATGCCCTTTTTTGAATGCCACTTTGCATGATTATAGGGTTTTATTTTAGTAAGTTTTAAGTTTGTTTTCCTTTCTCCTTTTAAATTTTGGCAACGTAAAGTGTCAGAACTATGGGATTAAAATAGTTATGAACCTGCAGATACGAATCTGCATCAAAAACCTGTTTTTATCAAATTTCTATTGTAAGGTATCTTTTTAAAACATTTAAGCACAAATGGGACAAATTGCAGCTGCCCCTTCCATTAAAGTTATATAGTGTGATAGGACAGATTTATAAACTATTTAGAAGATACTATTTTTATCTCCCATGTCACTTTACTTTCTTTACTTTCTCCTCCATCACTTTTAAATGTTTCACACATTTAACATTGTTTAAAGGAAAACAGAAAGCACTGCACCTCTTTTTCCGTGCTACTATCTGCATGAATATTTGGTATTTACTTGGGCATAAAAGAAAAGTGATATTGTAATATTTCTTGTTAACTAAGGGAATGTTTATCTACAATTCAAATAAAATAAATTATAGTCAGTCGCATAATGGGTAAGATATTGGAACAGGAAAATGAAGGTCTATCTTCAGCTATAGAAACTCATTGGATTATTTTGGGGGAAGTCACTGTCTGTCAGCCCAACTTACTTTACAGATTTATTTGTGGAAAAATAGGAGGGAACATCAAGTGTTTCATTCAGGGCTATTGAATGAAAGATAGGATAGGAATCAAGTAAAGGCAATAAGTATTTAAGTACATTTCTTTTCCATATATTTAAGTAGAGTTCTTTACTTGGAAACTTAAATTTGATAATAAATTTTATTTTTGTCATAAACATTACTATTTGAAAGTATCATGCCTAAATCATTGTATGTAGAGGATTGTGGAGATAATGAAGGAAGGAACTGTTAGCAGAATTGTTAAAAGATAATAAAGAAGAAAGTAAATGATAACTCACACTTAGGAAAAGAGGGACCATGAGAAAGAGATTCAAAATAAGCTTACCTTGATTCTGGACAGTAGGGGAGGGGGTGGGAGGAAGAAGGAAATTCTGGCAGGTCTTCAAAACTATGTTATACTTGACAACAGTATTGTTCCAGCAGTTCTTGTAATATGTTTCTTGATCTGATCCACCTTGAAATGATATTATAGATCCAAAAACCTCCTGTGATGGACCAAGTAAAAAGTTGTTTTAAAAAACTTAGGAAATATTAATACTTGGTCTATTTCTTTTATAGAAATTTGCATGCTCATAGCTTCCTAACTCCCCTCTTACAAGTTCGAAATACTTCTAGATTTGATTACTGATTCATTAAAGCAAAGTTTCTCCTTTTGCATTATTATTTCATTTTAATAGTCAGTATAAATAATTCAATTAAAATTAATAGCATATATCAGATGTTTAAAATGTATTTAAAATAATTCAGTGATTTTAGATATAATATGCTTGCTTTTGTGATTGCTCAAATTACAGAAAGCCAGCCCAAGGTTTCTCTTCTACAATGATGACTTCATGTGGGGTTGCTAGGCTCTTATTTTTATTACTTTGAATTCCTGTTTAAAATAGTAGGTTTATTTTAAACACTTCTATCAGTACTCCCTTATTCCTACAAATGTTTAATGGTGGGATCTACTTTGGGGCCCAAATCAGTTAACCATGTTTGGAATATTAGATTTTCACTTAAAGATGTTTAGTCTCTGAATGTACTATACAAGTGAATTAGGTATATGTTATTGAGGAATATTTATCTCTAGAGTCTTAGCAAAATCGTATTAGTATCTCTGTCATTAGTATAGCCAGGCTCAAACTTATAAACTTTTAATACTGTAATGTTGTAAATGTTTATTTCAGTTTGTTTTAACAAGGTGTTCTTGGGGGATTGTAGGTGTTTGTTATTTTTTTGTCTGATGTGTCATTAATTGAATCTTTTAAAAAGAAAACATTGTGGTTTCTAATTATACCAGTCACAATATAGTATTTAGAAATTGAACCTATCCCTATATACATGGGATAGAAATAATATGGTTGATGGGCTCCTGTTTCCAGACTGTCACTTTCTATTTTTCTACACTCTTTCTTCTAATCCATAACCATTTTTGATGGAGATTAGTTGAACCAAATGAATGTTAAACAGCTGAAACATCTACCTCTTCCAATTCTCAGAAGAACATGATTATATTTATTAGATTTCCAGTTTCATGCTGTACTGTCATCCATTGCATATGGGTGATAACCAGCTGAGTTAGATCATATTTCCTCAAAAGGAAACCTTATGTATATCAGCTTAAAATTTGGTAACATTCAAATCTTTATTTCAGTGACTAATAAAATCATTTATACTATATAATTAAATAAATAAATGATTAGTATTGCAAATTATTAAAACAAACATAAGCATAAGCAGAAAGAGAGAATGCATTTGGATCCAAAGAAGACACTATTGTAGAAAAATAGATTTGTATGTGAAATACAAAACCATTGGCTAATCTTTCTTACAGGAATGCAACAGGAATCAAATGGAATTAAGCTATTTTAGATATATCTGGGAAAGGTCTAAAATGAAATGAGATACTTTAGGTTAAATTACTTCAGGTAATTTAAATTGAATACATATCTAACATGAAATATGAATTGAGCCAGTGTATCTGCAAAAATTACTACATTTCTTGCTATGCTGTTTATGTGAGGAAAGCTCTTAAGTTGGGAAAAGAGAAAGGGTCTACTTTTGATACTGCATTCTCAAACGTAAAGGAATGTTAATATAACGTATTGGCACCAACTTCATTTTTCATAATTCTTTAACTTTTTTCTGAAATTTAGTAGGTTTCTTGCCTTGGAATAGGTCTATGAGATAAACCATTTTCATAAAGCTCCCCTGTCCAAAAATAGAGGTAATGATAAAGTTAATAATTTCCCACATCTAAGTATTTGAAGATTGCCCTTATACCAAAAATATTGCATTCATTTTTTGAAATAACAGCTTTTTCCAGCTATAAAGGCCAGTGGTTTTAGAGTTGGAATCAGTCATTTTGAGGAAAGACAGAACTGTTATGTAAACATGAAACAGATGTTTACAACTCCCAAGACTGGGAAGGGAATAGCTAAAATCTGTTGACTCAGAGGGGAAGGAGGCAAAAGTCAGGATTTAAACTCTGGGTTTGACATGAAAAATATTGATGCCTATGTACAGTAATTGTTCCTTTTAGCAGTAAAGCATCTTATCTAGCCATGTTGAATCTGTGAAAAATTTGCTTTTACTCAAGGTTGAATAGAGTTTCTAGTAGCTGGTTTTATTGTTGTGCCTAGAGTGAAGTCTGATACCAGTTAGATACATCAAGATGGGGATACTGGCTCCCAAAATTTCTCAGCCAGTATATTTTTATAGAAATTTTGGGGAATACATTTGGAGGCCACTTAAATTAGAGAAGACTATACACTATATCTCATATTCTACTGTATAAATTATCTGCTAAAGGGTTTAGGGAGATTTCACACTTGTTTTAGAACGTGTGAAACATGTTTTGGTCGCCACAATGTAACAAAGATGTTGAGATTTTAGAAAGAGTGCAGAGAGTACCACTGTACTGTAATTTCATTTGTTCCTGATGCATAAACAAGCACTTATGCTGCTAACCACATGTTAACACGTCCAGCTCTGTGACAAGTAACTAGGGTTGATTAGTAATTCTCCATTCTCTTTGTCTGAAATCGACAAGGCTGTAAGCAGTTACAAACAGAAGGCTTTTGCCTCTAGCTGACTATAGCAGATTCCTGCAGTTGAAAACCTAATGTTTTTGATGTTGGAAAATGTAATATTTTATCTATACAAGTCAGTCAATCAGTCAGTCAGTCAGTCAGTCAGTCAGTGTGTGTGTGTGTGTGTGTGTGTGTCTCTGTCTGTCTGTCTGTCTGTCTGTCTAGCTAGCTAGCTATGCCTAATTCTTTTTTCACAAGTTTTTTACTGTAATTTTTGTTTCTAGTGCCAAGAAAGTTAAACAGTGTGTCCTCCTTTCCCCCCTCTACCATTTGTTCTTCTTTCCAATTGTCCATGTCTACCTTTCCTGTTCAGATATCTGGTAACTCTTTAACTAGCTCAGGTTCATCTTCAGATTTATTGAAATGAGGTCATGCTAACCGATATAGCCCACTAGATCTATGAACTGATGTGGGAAACATTTTTTTCCTGATTTATTGTTCAGAGCTTATGACTAAAAAGAAAAAAACTACCTGGAGCAAAAAATAAATAAATCCATGTTTGGTTAATGAAATGCAGTAGTCCAAAAGGTTATGTTCTGATTAAGCCAAAGAACCAGTGTCTATTTCATTCAACATTGCCTGAAAATAGGCAATAGTTTTCTTTCAAACTAAGATACAGTAATTAGGCAGAAAACAAATGTCTCTGAAAATTCTGGTATTTTTGTTATGAGTGGTTCTGACTTTCTTTGGCATCTTATATGTTTTTTCTTTGACATTTTGCTATTGTAGATTACACTGAGCCATCTGGCAAATGCTTAGGCTTCCAAATAAATGAGTTGGAGGCCTTTGCCTTTTTCATGGCACCAGACTGGAAGCTGATTTGTATAAGGCCCCATTCTCCTAGGAATGAAGATTTTGTTTTTTAAAGACTGACCTATTTAAAACTCTTCTCATATAAAGTACAAACATAAATATTACTTTTTTCCACTTGTGCATAGCATATGCCAGCTCTGAGCTAAGTAAATCCGGTACAATGTCTGTATAAAATTTGGATAATTGTTCCTTGATTATATTGTCAATCCTATGTTCTTCACTTACAGATGATTGAAAAAATATATGCTAGGTTTCCTAGCTACAATACTGCTTGCACAGAATTCTATCATTTCCATATAAAGACCTGGGTATTTTATAAATGCCATGTTACAGGTGGCCCGTTTTGAGTTTTAGAACCTTTGGTCTCTCAGATGTTACTGGAATATATTTTCTAACAAACCCTATTGTTCCACCTAATGGAAATTGTAATTCAGGAATACACCAAGAATCACAGGTGACCATGGGTATACAATTAGGCAGGGCATATTTTGGAAATAATTTAGAAAGGGTGCTTTATGGTATATGCATCTAATAATGGATGTAGATTATGTTTACAAGTTTTTGACTGGCGTGTTCTTTCCCAAGTTTAATTGTTGCGCCATCTGCAGAGGCTGCATGATCCTGGAAAAGATTAAGTTGCTTTAAGGAGGTGTAAGCAGATGCCACATTTGTGTGACCCCTGCATACTCCAAAGCACATTTTTCAGAACTGAATCTGAAGTACTGTGCAACTCTAGTATATTTACTGAGAATGATGAACAAATATACTCAGCATGCCTGGTATTTAATGGTAAACTGTTTTTGGAATGTTTACTTGGCTAAAGAAAATATAATATCATTTTGCAACAAAAAATTAATGATTATTTCTTTTAAAAAGAGTGCCAGTTTGATGTAGTGGTTAAGGTGCTAGATAAGACACTAGGAGAACCTTGGCTGCTGGGCGACTTTTGGCCAGTTCTTCTATCTCTTAGCCCAAATCACCTCACAGGGATTTTGGGGGAAATAGAAGGAGGACGCATTCTGTATGCTGCCTTGATTTGTACAAACATAGATGAAATAAAAACCAAAGAAATTATTAACAACAGATTTAAAATGTACAAATTTACATATATACACATTTTGTCTCCATTTTCAGTGCTCTGTCTGGCTATAATGGAACTATATTTGCCTATGGACAAACTGGCAGTGGCAAGACTTTTACAATCACTGGGGGAGCAGAACGTTACAGTGATCGGGGGATAATTCCACGGACCCTGTCCTACATATTTCAGAGGTTACAAAAGGTACAGACCATTATTTCTGTTCTTTTCATTTAAGAGTAACTTATTTCCAGAAATATACAATTATGTAAATAAATATCATGTTGCTTTCTGTAGCCTCAAGAAGATTAAGGTTCTATTATATTTAACAGGAAATCAAAGGACTAGAAATTGCCAAGATGCAACTATTATTTTAAAAGAAGAGAATATCTGTAGTGGTGAAGTCCTTTGCTTGTAGACATTTCATTACCCAATTAAGTAACAATATTAGTGCTAGTGAGTGCTAGTATTGTTGTTGTTATCTAGTCAGGTAATGAAATATTTACAAGCAAACAACCCAGCTCAGAGAGCACCAAAGACTCCAAGGTGTTGTTTTATGCAGGAATGGTATTATATCACAGAAAGCTGGCTTAAAGTTTTAAGTCAGACTGGCATCATTCAGTTTGTATGGCCATCTGCTCGAAAGTTTGTATTAAAATAGGTTAATATTAAGTTATGTACATTTCTTTAAAACTATAGTACAGTTAATGCCTGAGTTTACAACAGCTCAGAAGATCTGAGTCTCCCTTGTTATAAAGGAGCAGGTGTGTTTGGATTTCTCCTAGAGTAGTCTTGTAAGACAGAAAGCACACCCAGATGAACTAATTTTACTTTGCTGTAAGGGTACATTAACAAAATCTTGCAAGTCTAAAAGTTCATTTCTCCCCCATCGTCTTTACAGCCCAAGAAATATGCCATGCCCACATTCCTTCTGCAGACTAAGCTGCTTCTTATGTGAGTGTTTCTTTGGCTGTGGCTCTTCCCCCTGTGCCCCAAGGTCATTCCTACATAGAGACTCTGGCCAGGTGAGCATTTGGCCAGCAATCTTACTTGGAATTCAAGGACTTCCCAACAGTAACTCATACCCTCATTACTACTCATACAAATTACTGTAAGGCATTCTACCTAGGGTTGCCTTTGAAGATCACTCAGAAACTGCTGTTAGAACAGAATGTGTCAGCCTACTTACTGGCAGATATGAATCACCAAAGACATATAATACTGGTGCTGCAGGCCCTTCAATTCCAGATGCAATTCAAAATGCTGGTTTTGGCAGGTATAACTTATATATGACTTTCAATTTGGCACCAATCACTTGCAGGACTGCTTCCCTAACAGAACTGACCTATATACAATATTATACTTGTCCCTGGTAAGGCTGCTGGTTGTTCCCCATTTCAGTCAAGTGAGGGGATCTGAGGCCATCAGGCATTGCTTTTTGTTAATTGCACCGGTTATAGGGTTAGAGTCTCTCCTTAGACACTAGATTGGCCCTACTTTAATAGCTTTCTAAAGTATGATAAAAATGGAGGTTTTCTGGAGAGCATTTTGGAGTTATTTGATTCATCATCTGTTATTATAATTATTGATACTTTTTTTTTGTTTTGAGACCAATTACTTGGTTGTTGATGATGGCTCAGTCCAATTTATTTTAACATAGTATCAATAGGATGGATTGTATTTTAATGTTTTATCATGCTGGAATTCCTTAGCATGGGTGTTTGTTGATGAAATATACTGGAATTATCTAGCTAGATAAAGAAGAGAGACCCTAACATCAAGTTTATATAGTACTAAAGTAAATAAATATAGGTAAAATCTAGATTTTATACAATTATTTAATTTTTTCCTTTTCATTCAGGATAGTAGTAAGGTATACACCACACATATTTCTTACTTAGAAATTTACAATGAGTGTGGCTATGATCTGCTAGATCCACGGCACGAAGCCTCCAAACTGGAAGACTTACCGTGAGTAATGCAATATTTGTAAAAATCAGCACATCTCTTTTCCTTTTCTCCTAGTTCCAATTCTCTGGGTATGTCTGCCTGTCTGCATATCAAAAGAAATTAAAATTTATATCAAATTAAAGTTTCTGTGACATTGCTGTGGCAAACAGGACTGCTGATTTTTTTTCTTTCAAATTTCTTATTCTATACAATGAATCAAATAAATACAATTACAATAAATAATTAAAAACTACAATGTAATTTTCTTAGATTTTTCACAGATAAACAATAATAAAAAATTAATCGCAGCTATATATTGGACAGCGCTTCAACAGTTTTGTAACTATTTGTAGAGAGAGTTTTGGCCTGCAAACTCTGCAGAGAGAATTTTGGTCTGTAAAGATTTGGCCTGCAAATCTAGGTTGCTACTAGACTTTTGTACATTTGTGTGTCTTAATATATAATGCTACTATATGTGTATACATGTGTGTGTGTGAATATAAATATTGGAATAGTACAGTAAATACAACATTTTTTTCACTGTATATTGGGTGGAAATATTATTTAAAAGATTTCCCTGTCAACAAAGAAACAGAAAAGTTAACTAGAAATATTAGTACTATCTAATACTTTCTCTCTCACATTGCAATTGTATAAACAGCTCTATTTCTAATCTTCTGATTCCTTTCTTTAAGAAAAAATGTTTATATGTTTTAATGCTAATTTGGGTCTTGATGTGGAAAAATACTGCTAATTTATTCATAATGACAGAGGAGGCAGAAGCAAGGCTTTTGTTTTCTTTATAAACAAAGAATGTTTTCCATTTGGCTAAGAGGATGGAATTTGTAGATTCCTTATAAAGCTAAGTGGAATTTGTATAAAACAATATTAGCCAAGTTGAGCTGGATAAATTCTTCAGTTGCATCAGCCAAGTTGTAGAACTTGTAAGAAATGGAATATTGAGGACTTCTTTTAGAAAAATTGTGGCCTTTACTGTTCCAGGTCCAAAAAGGTACCACAGTTCTCACAATTATCTATTTTAATACTGAAATCAATATCCCAAAGGTACTTTTTTAAGAGTCAACTGGACTGTCTGGTTTATCTTTGAAGACATTTTGTTTCTCATCTGAAGAAGCTTCTTGGATGAGAAACTAAATGTCTTCAAAGAAAAACCAGAAAGTTCAGTTGCCTCTTGAAAAAGCACATCTGGGACAACTATGACCTGGATGACTGAGAATCTCCATAGACACTGAAATCAACATGCACTTGGGTTTCAGTAATATGGCCTATAATTCCTTTTCCCATAAAATTCTTCGTCCAGGCAATCCTGTGTTTAAACAAGCCTGTAACAAGCTCATTTTGCTAAATTGTTGAACAAAGTAGAATTTTCTTTAAATTCGTTTTCCTGGTTTACTGTAATAACAAATAAAGATTACTCTTCCTGATCATCTGGAATAGGACAAGGTAGTATAGAGAAGATTGTTAATGTTATAGTTTTATATTTTTAATTGCTAATGTTACAATTTTAAATCTTTTAATATTGAACAACTCAGTTTTCTCCCTCAGTAGAATAAGTAATTCTGAAATATATATTTCATTTACTGGGAAATCTTGCTGTTAGTAGCTAGAGTAAACCTTAAAGCATTTGTATATCATCAAACTTCTGAATAAATGTTCCTGTATAATTTATGATTAAAAAACTAAAACCCATACATGTTTTTAATTTTTTCATGTAGAAAGGTGACAATAATGGAGGATCCTGATCAGAACATTCACCTGAAACATCTCTCTTTGCAGCAAGCAACCAATGAAGAAGAAGCTCTGAATCTGCTTTTCTTAGGTGACACAAATAGGATGATTGCAGAGGTGAGCATGTTATCAACATCTCTTATTCTGCAATCACCAAAAAAAATTATAGTAAAATATATGTTTATTTATTTAAAACATGTAAATAATTGTCTATTTTATATATAATTCTGAGTGTTCCTCTCCAGCTATCTATTCAGAAATTTCAGTCAAATTTATAAATATTGTTCTTAAAGTATCATTGTTTTGCTTTTGCTTCTAAATATATTTAAATATGTAAACATTTAATTGAATTTGTGAATCCAATGTAAATCATATTGTACACAACCAGGTAGTTTATAGTAGAAGAATCTATATGTGAAAAGAATGGTACTTTGGCAGAGAAATCATGCCTTCCCAAATGCAGTTTTTGTGGGAGACATGTCAGCTAGAGTTCCCCAAGACAGGAATTTGGAGAATCTTAATTAATAACTCTCCCCTACTTAGCCCTTGGAAACCATAATGTGGGACTTCCATTAAGTGATGGAAAAGGCACTGAAATTGAGCCCAAGACCTGTAACTTTCAGAAATGTCTACTGGAAATGTGTTGTTGGAAATGGTTTCAGTGGTGTCATTACATAATGATTCATTCTTAGTTGTGGTGTGCTAAATTTCTGGGTAGCTTCATCCAAACTGAAGCTGGCCAAAGGGAGCTGGACAGTTGTTTCCCTTGGCCTTTTTCCCCATGGCAGTCCTAAATGTAACATCTCTTCTAGTATTTAAAGAATATTGTCCTGTTAAATCCATCCTCATGTTTCTTGAAACTAGATATTTCCATTTTTCTCAGTCTCTCCTCATAAATCTTAATTGTCAGTTCCCTAGTCATCTTTACTGCCTTCCTTTGAATTTGTATTGATAGATGAACATATACTTAGGCCTTAATCTCAGTTGAACAAATGTGAAAATCAAAGTAGATAGGGATTTGTCTGCACATTAAACTGCTTCATTTTTAATATTGCATGAAACAATAGTATATGGTGAAAGAAAAGTTTTATGAAGCTAAGTAATGAGGAAGCAAATAATAAGTTTATATGTCTTTCCTCTGGCATGAATCTGGCCAAAATAAATCTTTGTGGCAGGTTTTCTAGTAATAGTGGGAATTCTTAAAAGATCTGAAATCTTACTATTCAGTAGGGAGAATAACTCTTTCATTATTAAATTGTAAGACTTTAGAATGGCAAAGAAATATTTTCATTTATTCATAAAAGCAGCCCTGTACAAATCACTTTGCAATATGGCAATTCTGAGGATTGACTCTTCTTTCTTATAAGGAATTGTTATTCCTAGAAAGGAATTCTATTTTCATTTCTTTGATCTTACCTTTCTGTATTTGGCTTTACTAATTAAATTTCAGACTGATGTACAAATTCAGAAATAGCAAATTTAGGATAAGTTAAGATTTTTTTTAGGTGTAACCAGAAACACCACACAGGATATACACTGTCTAAAAATAAAGAAATTTTGCCTCACAATAGGAAATGGTGGTGGAAGTCAAATATAATTTTTTACATGGTACATGATGTAATGTAACATTTGTGAATTTTTTTTTCTGAAAGCTTAAGAGAAGGCAGACTATATATACCATTCTGATAGATTTAATAAACAAGAATATTACTTTATTTTTATTTTATTTATGTCCCACCTTTATTATGATTCAAAACATACTTTATAATCATGTTTTCTTGCTATCACTTCACAACTCAGTGATTTGTTGAGATCGGGAAACTTCCATCACATTGAATGTAACCTAATTTCACTTTTTTTTTTTTACATTCAGCCAAGCTGCCATGTAACTTGTTTCCAAACGCAGAGTAAGGCAAAACTTGGCACAGAGTCTCTTAGAGTCACAAACAGAACTTTTCACTCCTGAAACTACCGACCGAACGAATTGTTTCCTGCAAAAGCCCCCTCCCTGTTCGCTCCTGTTTTGTTTCCTATGGGAGGGGCCAATCATCTCCAAGGTGTGGCTTTACTCCCAAGTCAACCCTGCTTTCTGAGTTGTTCTTGTCTTCTGGCAGCTCTGCACATGTGTACATTGGGAATGGGCTCCAGCTTTTCCTCTGCTTCACTGCTGTCTATCTCCCACTCTGCCTCCGACGCAGAACCCTCGTCCAAGCTTGCCCCATCCCCCAGGACTGGCCACAACAATAATAAAACTAATAACAAAATAAAATATTGACTCAAAATACAGAGACATATAACTCAGAAGTTTTATTTTTAGGAAATTAAATCAAAGCCACTTTGCAATTAATGTTTTTCCTTTTAATGCAAATTTAGTCTGTTTTAATGAGAAGAAACTTCAGTAAAAGGCTTTATTACAGTGTTCTCTGTTCAGTTTGGGAAGACATATCTGCGTTGTATTTGTTTAGCTACTTCTGTTTGGAAAGTGCCTAGAGCTAATATTCTTGGCGGCTTCCACATATATTTAATGAATGTAAACATTTTAAATATTTAAAGATGAAAGCAATACTTCTCTTTTATCTACTTTTTCATCTGTGAGTGTACTATCTATGTATTCTGCATTTTAGCATATATGCATTTTAGCATATAAGGTATTTTACCACCGAAACCTACAATTTTTTCACAAATATACTGGTTTTGGAGATAATGTGTAGGTCATCAGGCTTGTTGATGATACCATATTATTTCAAGCAAAAGTTTCTCTTAATTGGAGGGCTTAAATTGAAAGAGTGAATGCATATCGCCATAATCAAATGTTAAGGGACATAGAAGGATTAAAAAAACCCCACGAAATGACAGTAAATACTCAGTTAAAACGTGCTGTTTATATGTAACTATTGAGAAGATAAATTTTGTATAAGGGCTCAGTGAAAAGGAATTGAAAATGAATCTCTTGGTGCCATAATATTACACAAATCTGTGACATATAATTGGTATAACCACATGGTTCTGCTCCTATTCAGATAGCCCTTAACTTACAACCAGTCACTAAGTGACCATTCAAAGTTATAATCACCCCCAAAGCTACTTACGACCTGGTTTTTAACTTCCAACATGGTTTTTAACTTCACTCCATGATCATGTGATTGGATTTTGAGCACTCAGACTGCATTTATAGCCATTTGCGCGCTATTTGCAGTCATGTTGCACAATTTACAACGTTTTTGTTTTGATTAAGGAACTCTCTTGTACTTTTACAGCATCTTGGAAGCTATGAGCATGTGATATGTAGTTTGAATCGACCATGTTTTTTTCTTTCCTCCAATACAGTCCATTGTAAATGGAATTAGCATGCAATGTTTACGTTAGACTGGACAAGTTTCAAAGTAACGTTGTGATCTGTTTTAACTTGAACCACTTTTTATTTCTAAATGATCAGTAGCATTTAGACTGAGAATTAAAAAGTAAGGCTTAGGAAATCCTTTCTCTCACAGACTCCAATGAATCAAGCCTCCACACGTTCACATTGCATTTTCACCATTCATATCTCAAGCAAAGAACCAGGATCAGCAACCATTCGGCGTTCCAAACTACACTTAGTGGATCTGGCTGGTTCAGAGCGTGTTGGGAAGACTGGAGTTGGAGGCCAGCAACTGACAGAGGCCAAATACATCAATCTGTCTCTACATTATTTGGAACAGGTAAAGTTGATCCAGTTTCCAGTTTTTGTATTGTTTTATAATATTCATGTTCTCATGCACTTGGCATTTGAACCCTTGAATTTTGATTTAGACATGAAACATGATGGGTCTCAGGTAGCTACTCTGTGGCAAAATGTCTGTATTGTACCATTTGATAGCCCTTCTTATTTAGAGATCAGTTTAATAGCACATAATGAAATTTAATAATAGTAATTTTATATATAGACAGTTCTCATTTAACTACCCTTGTTCAGTGACCCTTCAAAGTTATGCATGTGATTTGGGCCAAATGCAACTGGCAGAGACAGCAAAGTACTGGGCAGCCAAAAGGGCAGAGATGGGGAGGGAAATAGACAGGAAGGGGGAATGAAGTATGAGATCTCTATGCTTTGTGGCAAAGTAGATGATAATCCCCCTTCAGTAAGATATTTTCCAAATCAAATGCTCATAACTTCCAAGGTGCTGGCTCTGGGAGGGAAAGGGACAATCCCAAATGCCGCAAGCAGAAGAAAATTCAACAATCTAGCAAGAATATTGCACGACTAATCATGCCGCCTGTGGTCTTCAGACTAAAAAAATATAATGAAGTTATAGTTTCTCATCCTTTAAAGCTCATCATTTAAATTCTCATCATTTAAATATGGTGTCAGGATTGATGAAGTCTAGAAGATGCCTAATTGTGGAAGTAGATGTGCTGCAGTACTTTCTTCACTATTGTGCTCTTGCCAGTCTTTTCAAATCCATTGTCAAACAGGGTATGATGCTCCCTCAAAACATTCAGCAAGATTGAATAGTTGAAGTAATTGAAAACTTTCCTTACATGAGCAAGTTAATTTTGTTGGTCTACTTTTGTTATAAAACAATGGAGTGATTGTGCCTAAATATAATTATCATGAAAAACGCTAAATTTCAATGTATTTTTTTTTATAATAGGAATCCTTTTCTTAAGTAATCAAAAGCAAGATATCAGAGCTTACTAAGCTTTTCTAATATTACCTTCTAATATTGCAGGTAATCATTGCTCTGTCAGAAAAAAACAGATCTCACATCCCTTACAGAAACTCCATGATGACTTCAGTACTAAGAGACAGCCTGGGAGGGAACTGCATGACAACAATGATTGCAACACTCTCTGTAGAAAAAAGGAACATAGATGTATGTTTTCCCATTTCCTATTTCTCATTTTAATTGTTTTGATATTAATGTAACAATTTTTATGCTCAAATTTCTTTGCATAACTGATGCAGTATGATTAAACTCTGACAGTGACATAGCATTCTTAGAATAGGTTTTTCTCTCTCCATTTTTAAGGACTTGGCTATTTATTAACTACTGAAGTGCAGAACTAGACATAAAATTTAAAAAAAAACAGTAGAAAAGAAAAAACCAAAGGCTCTCTAATAAAATAAATTATAAGTACATCTTGAATTTATTCACTCTCTCTCAATTCTCTCCCCTCTACCCCCCCTCCATATATACTCACATAATCTCTCTGTTTTTGTTGATATCACTTTTGTTGTTACCTGAAGGAAGATGGGGGGCTCTGAATAATGCAATATTTTGCTGTATGGTTGTACTGAACATTCAAAGCATTGTTCACTAGCGCCGTATCAGAGGATTGCAGATGAAGAAAAAATTTAAATGGAGGAAAAGTTGATCTTTTTCTCTGAAGATTCCTTCAGATTCTAGGATGAGATTTGGATAAAAAAATCTCTTTTTTGTTATATTTAATCAGATCAGGTGATAACAAGTAGCAAAAGTCATTGTGTGGGTGTTTACAATACAGTTCATTTTATAAAGTTAATTATATTCAGTACATAGTAACAGTCAGTCTGAATGTATCTTAATTCATATAATAATAAATAATAGTCTTATGGCATTGTTTTTAAAACATTAATCCTGATAGAAATATAACTAAATTCCTTAGCAACATTGAAGCGGAATAAAAGATAATCTAGAACTGGTTAATAACTTTTTATACAAATAGTAGGTAATGTTGGTATAAACCATATGATAGTGAATCATCATCAATTTAAAAAGAAAATATGACTGAAATAAAAAATTAATTAGTTAATTAGTTTTGAAACTAGTGATAGATAGTTAAAATTAACGGAATTTAAGACTTTATTAGATTTTTTAAAAAAATAAAAAAGCATCATTAAGAGCCAATATCTTACATTGCACTTTACATCACTGTTGATTTATTATTTATAAAATAATTTAGCATCAATCATGTACATAATTATAATTTTGAAATAATGTTTATAGATATTAAAAGGATGTAATACCAAACATTGATTTATTGCTGAAAATTGAAAACTCACCCACAGGTCCTTTGCTTTTTTGCCTTTACTCTTTAATCATTGAAATCTACCATCTGATCAATTTTGTGTTCTTCATTAGCATCAACCTATTAATTAGTAAACACAAAAAAAAATCTCAATAATTTAATTTTATGGAGAAATATGAGAGTAGATATGGGGCTGCTGTTTCTGCTTGCAAATGATACATGACATGTTATCTAATTCAGTCCTGAGATGTAATAGACTGAGACTGTTTTTATCAATATACAATTTGTTTGGTATTCATTTTTGTTAAAACATATTAAGACAATTTTAAAGATTGTTACTTTGATTCTTACATTGTAGAAACTGTATCTGTTTATATAGTGATAGGTTGAGTTTTTTTTTCCTTTTAGGAATCTATATCAACCTGTAGATTTGCTCAGCGAGTTGCTGTTATTAAGAATGAAGCTATTCTAAATGAAGAAATTGATCCTGGATTGGTAAGGCTACTCAGTGACTCTTTATGATAACAGTACTGTATAAAATATACATGACAGTGATTTCCATGTAATAATTTATATAGACTTTTGTAAAGCCTTTGATTCAGTGGTGCATGACAAACTACTTCTAAAACTAAAATCTTATGGCATCTCTGGACCCCTGCATAATTGGATAGCTGCATTCCTGTCAAACAGGCAACAAGTGTTCAAAATAGGGAGCGCCCTATCAAATCCTGTACTTGTTAACAGCGGTGTCCCCCAAGGCAGTGTTCTAGGACCAACTCTCTTTATACTTTACATAAATGACCTTTGTGATCATATTAAAAGCAACTGCATTCTATTTGCTGATGATGTAAAACTATTCAATACCACTGAAAATGCTGCTACCCTTCAAAAAGACCTCGATTATGTGTCAGAATGGTCAAACAAATGGCAACTTCAAATCTCAACCAACAAATACTCTGTTTTACATATTGGCAAAAAAAATCAGAACATAAAATACAAGCTGGATGGACATGACCTTGTAGACAATTCTTACTCTGCAAGGACCTTGGAGTACTCATCTCTAATGATCTAAGTGCCAAAGCCCACTGTAACAACATTGCCAAAAAGGCATTAAGAGTTGTTAGTAATCCTGCATAGCTTTTTCTCTGGTAATCTTGTACTGCTAACTAGAGCATACAAAACATTTGCTAGACCAATTCTCGAATATAGCTCATCCGTCTGGAACCCACACTGCATATCGGACATTAATTGAGAGAGTCCAAAGATATTTCACGAAAAGAGTCCTCCACTCCTCTTGTCGCAACAGAATACCTTATGCCACCAGACTGGAAATTTTAGGCTTAGACAATTTAGGACTGTGCCGCCTTCAGTTTCACCTAAGCATAGTACATAAAATTATCTATTGCAATGTCCTACCTGTCAATGACTATTTCAGCTTCAACCACAACAATACACAAGCATACAACAGATACAAACTTAAGGTAAACCGCGCCAAACTCGATTGCAGGAAATACGACTTCAGCCACAGAGTGGTCAATGCCTGGAATACAGTACCTGACTCTGGTTTCTTCTCCAAACCACCAAAACTTTAACCTTAGACTGTCTACTGTTGACCTCACCCCATTCCTAAGAGGTCTGTAAGGGGTGTGTATGCGCACCAACGTCCCTATCCAACTGTCCCCATTTATTCGTATTCATTTCCTGTATTCATAATCATGTTTATACTTATATCAGTTATCTAATACATGCTTGACAGAACAAATAAATAAATAAAATAAAATATTCCTAATAATGTTATTCATTTTGTCTCTTGAATAGGGTATTGGAGGCCTGTTTGTCACAAGTGATTAATAGTGTTGCGTACTTGATGTAACTAACATAGTGTAGTATTATTGTTATTAACAATAACTAAATATTTTCTTTAATATACAAAGTGATGTAACGGATGATATTTTCAATCACTAATATTAAGCAACCAATTTGTTTTCATCTTTTGATGTTTTGTGGTGTACATGTATGTAGTGGTATATCTAGTATAGCTGTATTTAGCTTGAAAGTAAGCAATAGAACTTTTTTCCCAGATATATATTCAGAATATTTCCTTCTTAGAGAATAAAGACGGTGAAAACATATTTCCCATAACTAATCCAGAATAATGTAGATATTATTAATCATATTTCTATCCGCTCACTCTCTGAGGACTCTGGGTGGCTTACAACAATTGACAGTATACTAAATAGCATATTGCCCCCAACAATCTGGGTCCTCATATGCTATGAATACAAATTCAAAGTGCTAAATCAGTAAAGAATTGAATCTCAGTTGTCTAGTGTTTACTATCTTTGAAAGAAGTTTCTCTTCCCTCAAATCATAGTCCTTCATTTTTCCAAAGCATGCTGTTATTTTTCACAGTATTATTTCATTTCTATAAAAAAAATGAAAAAAGTTTTAATTGGGGGAGAGGGAATATAAAGATTAGCAATTTGGTTTATATAGAAAAGAGCATCACATAACTTCTAAATCAGACATTCATTGTTATTCAGTGTGATCCATTTTATATTTCCAGATGATTATGCGTCTGAAGAAGGAAATCCAGGAATTAAAAAATGAATTGGCCATGGTGACTGGTGAACAAAGACTCGAAGAACTCTCAAAAGAAGAGCTGCTAGAGTATTGTTTGGTTTTCTTTATGTCATCTTATTCTGAAATATATTTTTTTCATTGGCATAATAAGCAGGGACATCCTAGTAGTTTCAAATAATACTTCAAATTAAGAGATACTTTAAACTTATCAGAATGAATAGTGAATTTACAGCAACTGTAGTATTTTCACCCTGCCTTATTAATAGTAAGGGAATAAGAAAAAGTGAAAGTTGTAAGATCTAGTATTTTACTATTATCAGACACAGATTTTGGCAGTAGATGTGAATTTCCACATAGACAATTTTCTGAGAAGTAATTGGGCAGAGTAAGTGAAGTGCAAGAATAACACGAATGGTCCAGCTGCTGTATTGAGGTATATGAGAATAATAAATTGATGAGGACAAGAATGGGGCTGAACTATCAAGGATTAAATTACCTAGGGTGATGTGAATAACCTTTAAGGATTATTTTGTTTAGTATTGAGTGCTGTTTAGTATTGAGTATTGAAATAAATGAAGTGAATCAGGCTTTTTTCCCCAGATATTTCTTTTGAGACATTAATATATACTAGTTGAGGAGAAGGTTCAGAGCATGCATAACCCTAAAAAGTATTTAGGAATATTTGTAGCAATTAGCTATGTTGCTAATTGTTATCAACAAATTTCTTACATGCTAAATCCCTGTTTGTAAATATTTTTTTGCAATATAAGACTGCAGAGAGCATGATCAAAAATAACCCCAAACTTTCTGAATCCCATAATCTGATAAATCTATAATTGCATAATTTGATAATTGTACTTAAGTCACTTCTCTCTGTAAACTTATCCATTGTATTGGAGAACAGAGTTCATCAACATTATTATCTTCACTTGGATTATCTAGGTAAAAGCTTTTATTGTAGATTTTATTATTATTTTGCTTATCTATCGCTAAAGAAATTCTATCTATCGCTAAAGAAATGTTGCCAAGGAGCAACAGCATTAAAAATTCTGCTGCAAAGATTTTTACTATAGACAATGAAGCCTATCTTGCAAATCTGACACCAATCTGTCAGAGAAGGAAAGTCTCCATACCAATTACTTGAAGCCTACAATTATTATATTTCAAAAGAAGCTATTGAAGTTTTAGTACATATAACTCTGCTGAAATAAAACTGAACAAATTATTATAAATTCCTCAGCATAGCTTTTTGAAAGCAAGAGGTTCTTGGAATGTACAAATTAATTCATAAATACCTAAAGATAGCAATTTTACAATTTTAAGCAATTTTTCAAAAGGAGGGGGGAAATTAGAGTATACTCCATCAGCCTGAAAAATTTTTAATGGCAAAGTTATAATATAGCCAATATGCGGCTCATAAATGTGTTCATATAAAGACCCTCTGGAGACTGTAAACAAAAATTTGACTAGGCATAGTTTCTGTGCCTTGTTGCATATCAAACGTGGTGCTCTGTTTTGAAATAGGAATGATTTCAATCATGACCTAAATACTGATTTGCTATTTCAATTTTTGGTATAATTTTTTTTTTCCTGACAGAAATCTTTTGTTGGGTATGGAACATTTCAGGCTCGGTGATAGAAACCTGTAGAAATTAGAGTTACAGAGTTACTTCCAGGATGTTGCGTACAGTGGTGTTATTCAGGGAAACATAACTACCATTTATGCAAATTGTAACTGCATCACATTTTTGTCCCGTATAGTTTGAGAAGCTAAATTTAATATAGATCTGAATATACTCTCAGCATGATACAAGGCATCAAGAATTTCTTAGAAACTGATGTGTATAAGGTGGTTGGATAAATGAATGCTTGTTCGCGCTTGCTGGGCAGCTAGCAAGTTGTTTACTTGCTTACTGAGGCAGGCTGGAGAGCCACATGGGACTGGGGAGAGAAAGGAGCTAGGTGAACTAATGTTTGCTGATGCTTGCAAACAGAGATGAGAGAGAGATTTCGGGTGCGGGGGGCGGGAATTGGAGGCAGTGCCTTACCTTACTGAGGCTCAGGGCTCGGAAGGACCAATCCTGGAGTGGTTTTGATTGGATTGAGTACAGCTAGTCCTCAATTTACAGCCGTTCGTTTAGTGACCGTTCAAACTTACAACAGCACTGAAAAAGTAATTTATGACCATTTTTCACACTTATGACCGATGCAGCATTTTCATAGTCAAGTGATCAAAATTTGGATGGTTGGCCACTGGTTCATATTTATGATGGTTGCAGTGTCATATGATCACTTTTTGTGAACTTCTGACAAGCAAAATCAATGGGGAACCCAGATTCACTTAACAACCGTGTTCCTAACTTAACATCTGTAGTGATTCACTTAGCAACTGTGGCAAGAAAGTTGTAAAATGGGATGAAACTCACTTAACAACTGTCCCATTTGGCAATGGCAATTTTGGGCTCAATTGTGATTGTAAAGCGAGGACTACCTGTATTCAACAATCTCAGTTAACAATCACAAGAAAATTTCTTTTGTAAGTTCTGGCATTGCCTATGACCATACCGACTTACAATAGGAATTCCATTCTCAATTATGGTTGTAAGTCAAGAACTACCAGCAAATTGGGGAAAAAAATAGCTTTAGCAACATTATCTAGAAATATTTTAATAAGCAAGAAAAAGAGCATATTTCCTTACAGATGTTTATTAATTAGTATTATCCACAACTTGTTTTCTTTATCATGTCAGTTAGATTTTAGTTCTTCATATATCACTAATTCAATTAGATAAGAAGTGATAGGGCTTATTCAGAAAGACATTTATTTTTGAGTTCAAGGATTCCAAAAGAAAACATTTTGAATGGAATATCTTACTTTTCTTGCTACGTTGTAAAACAAAGATTTTTTTTACCAAGCAACCTGAAATATTTCCTATCCATTCATCAAATACTGAAAAACAATATTACAAAATGGCTTTTTTGCAAGCCATTATTTTTCTCTCTTTGACGTTTGAAGGCTATAGCCCAGGGTAGGCAAATGTGGCTCTTTTACAACCTGTGGACTTCAACTCCCAGAATTCCTGAGACAGCCAAGCTGTCTCAGGAATTCTGGGAGTTGAAGTCCACAGGTTGTAAAAGGGCCACATTTGCCCACCCCTGCTATAGCCAATGGTAGTGAACATACAGCACATACAGTGAACCTTGTACTGTATATAACACAATGTATCAAGGTTCTGTAATAAAAAAGGAGGAACAGCCATAAATGAATTTGTACATAGTTTATACATAAGGTCAAAGTGAGGGCTTCCAAAATTCCTTTGTGAGTTAGTTAAGTTCCTTTGCTTCCATCATATATAATATGATTTAAATATAATCTTCCTACATATGGAAAAAGGAATTTACTATTTTAAGTTACTTTAAAATATTTCACTAAAATATTTTATAAAAGTTTTTATTAAAGCTGCTTGGACAACTTTACAAATATCTACCTTTTCCCCCCAAAATAAGACATCCTCTGATAATAAGCCCAATCGGGCTTTTGAGTGCATGCGCTAAAATAAGCCCCCCCCCCAAAAAATTAAATTGCCCTCTCTGAAAATATTTAAATGCAGAGCTGGCAATCAAGTAAGACGGCAAGAGGAGCCCCGTCTTGCTCCACATGCCCCAAAATAATAAGACCTCCCCAAAAATAAGGCCAAGCGCTTATTTTGGGGTTGGAAAAAATATAAAACAGGGTCTTATTTTCGGGGAAACATGGTAGCAATGAAGAGTGGTATCCATATACCTTGTCCTGCAAGGGCTTGTAGGAGAGAAGTAATCATATTGAAGGCCAAAATCCATCACATTAGCCATGTACAAACACTACAGCAAACAGTTATTCAAGGCAACACCCATGGGGGTACAAATCTAAGTTTAGGTACAAATCTAAAATCTACTATGCTAATTACAGGAAGAGACAGACTAGAAGAATGGTCTTAATGTAGATAAAGGTCACTATATCCAACAAAATAGTTCAGTCACAGGTTCTGCAAAATGGGCTGAGGTGAACATTATTTCCATCAAATATCTTAGTCTCTGATACTGATACTTTATAAAATTTTCAGAAAAAGATCTATTTCCAGATCAATTATGTTCATTAACTTAACTGCCTCCTGAGGAGGCCATCTCTTCCAGGAAGGCCTACTTGACAGTCTGACAGCTATCTACAGTGCACATGTTCCTCACTTGGCCCTACATTGATTTTAGAAATCATCAATATATGCAAGACTATTAAACAGGATTACTGTCAAGTGCTTAAAGATTCAATTCTGTGGACCATTAATTATAAATAAGTCTAATTGAACAAAATATAACTTTATTTTGGTTAAAAATATACTTGATATATCATGTGTTTCTGTGGAGTTAGAATTTATTGGACGGAACATTGCTATTTTAAAAATACTCAGTTTTATTTTAAAAAACAACATCTCCTTAATGTGTTGTTTAGACATAAGCAGTAAATTTGCTTTCTATGTGTTGGAACCAGAATTTGCTTCCTGCAGATAAAAAGGTTCTTTCCAGCCATAGGTGACTTGATCCAAAGAAAAGAATCCCAGTGATACAAAGAAAAATGCAGCTATTTTTTTTAACCGACTTCCCCACTCTGTTTTCCACTGTCATCCTCAAAGTTTGTTCCAAAGATCTAGAATCCCCAAGAACTGAAACAGCAGGTATAAATTTTAAAATACTGTTTTTCCTGCTTCCCATTTTGCTGAAATTCCATTTGTAGAAAGTTCATAGTTGTGATAAACCAGCAGGAATCTGGAGTTTAATATTTATATTTGATTTGTTCTTTGAAGAGTTATATATTTTCTTCAAGGTAGCTTTTTATTTTGTTTGTTTTATCATGTATATTTAGATTAGATGAGCAAGTTAAAGAATTTCTGGAAGATATTGATCCTGAAAGCATTTTGGAAATTGGGGCTGATATGCGGAAGATCAAATACTGTTTCAGCCATTTAAAGGTATGTTGCATTGCATTTTTAACACATTAACAAATGTACTGTATTTTGATTTATTAGGCAATTTTAAAAGAGAAGAGGAAGTCTGTGTTTCTAATTAGAGCCTAATTAGTATATATAGTAAATAAATTATGTTTTTCTTGTAGCAGTAGTGAAATTTACATGTTGTAAATGAGAAAATCACAATTTTCCATGTGATATTTGATATAGGAAACTAGAGTTATTAATCTAACGATAAGGTTAGGGTTTTTTGTTCACATGCTCTTCCTTTTTGTATTGACTTTGTTCTTAATATTTTAAAAGGTTTCCTGTTACATGTAAAACAGTGAAATACTGCTTATTTAATAACCGGTAGCTGAAAAAAGGTGGAAACTTTAATTTAAAGAATGTGCAAAGTATTTATACCTAAATTTCTGGGTATTCCTTCTTAAATAAACCATTATTTATTTAGACAGGAACTTTTTATCTAAAGCAACTCCATAGTTAGCTTATGTCATATTTTATATTCTTGGACATTATTTTATAACTATTCAATTATTTGTAAAGAAGTCGCCCCCCATCCCCCAGGACCAAATAGAAAAAGGCAGTTGGGTGGGCAAATTTCATAGGGAGTTTAATTAATTTGTTCAAACTTATATGCCATACTAAACAGAATTTAAAGAATATATTAACAAAAACAGTAATTGATAACTATTCTACAATTTGTGGTTGTGCTTTAGGGTTTTTGTGTGCTGTTATTTGATTATGAACCACCAAATCAGTAATGCCGCTTAGCATCTACAAGCATACAATATGTTTTTCAATAAACTTTTTAATAGAGATATATGTTTTAAAAATTAAGTAATTAACTGAAAGTTAATTTGCATATTTACAAATGTTAAAGGTACTGTTGAGGCCAAACGACATAGTTGTTCTTAAAAAAATAGATCAGTATATCTTACAGGAAAACAAGCAGAGGAACAATTTTAAGTTTAAGAAAGAGGAATTGAATCTTTGAGAGGAAAGAGTCAAAATCTTAAGAAAGATGACTGCATAGTTGACCAAAGGAGAGAGGGTACATGAAAATTATTTTGATTTGTTTAAAAGAGAGGAAGCTAATATTTACAGTAGCTTGGCATCACAACACTACAAGTTTGTCAAATTTCCTCCTTACAGAAAATGAAGAAATGAATTACTAATTAAAATAACCATATTGTTTTTGATTCAACAGAGACTGGTAAATGATGCAAAATTTCCTGGCAATCAATTACTTGGACCAGATGTTCAGGAAGATAAAAGTGCTAATACTGTAATTGGCAATGAAGAGTTAAAGAAACTGAAGGATCTATTGCAGCAACGAGATAATGAAATTAGTATCCTTTCTGAAATCTTTATTGGATAAAAATCTAGTTGCTATTCCTGTGACATATCTGTTTCTGTAAGGAATATAGCAAGATTTCATTCTGTTCTTTGACTCATGACTTCAGGTCTCTTCCAAAATGTTCAACAATCCTCAAAAGCAGATGGGGGTGGGAGCTACAGGAGGAGTATACTTTATTGCAAAATGCTTTAAAACTCAAGGTATAATACTTTTGATTTAATAATAGCATGGAAAGGTTTCAATATTGTTAAGTGAATATAATCAAGCTGAATACATCTATTTTCAGTTACCATTTGTTCAGTCTGGAACAGCTTGCCCTCTGAGGTCAGGATGACCCATGCCCTGTTAAAACTCAGGAATGCAGTTAGAATCATTTTGGAGAGAAAAGCAGCCAACATCTTATGGGGAGAGGGCTGGGTTGTGTTGGTTTAGCCAGCATACGGTACTATGATGATTAATTGCTTTTATTGATGTTTTCACTATTTTGAATTGTAAATTCATCAGAATCAGTCAAGGAAGCTACATAAATACATTCTTAATATTCTAGTTAAAGTTTGGGCATAACAACTGTAATTTGTATTTCTGATCAAACTATATATTTTAGTTGACATAATCTCAACATAGTACCAAGTTAAACATGACATTCAAATACTGGTGAGCTTCCAGGCCTAATTATTTTGTATCTTGACAAAACTCCACATTGATGTATTAAACAGCCATGGTGGCTCAGTGGTTAGAATGCAATATTGCAAGCTAATCCTGCTGGCTGCTAATTGCCAGCAGTTCGGCAGATCGAACCTCACCATGCTCAAGGTTGACTCAGCCTTCCATCCTTCCGAGGTCAGTAAAAGGAGGACCCAGATTGTTAGAGGCAATATGCTGACTCTATAACCTGCTTTGTAAAGCACTGTAAAGTGGTATATAAGTCTAAGTGCTATTGCTAAATATCACATGTTTCTGAACATTTGAGTATTTATTTATTATTCATGTGCTGTTTACTGATACACAATACATAAGACAATAGTGTACAAAATTGACACTTTTTCAGTTGTGTAAAGAAATGTGGGGAAGACCTTCAAAGATGGAGTAAAAGATGATACCTAGGGAATAATCAGGTAAATGGGAGAGAAACCCATAGCTGAATTGACAGTAAAAGAATTTTAAAACGGTTCAGTCCTAACTTATCAGGAAGTAAAAAAGAGACATTGGAAGATTTTTACTTGTTTTATTTGTACACCAACTAGCAGACAGAAGATATGATGATGACTCCTTAATTGTCCCACACATGGACAAACTTTACCATAGTTTTAATACAGAAACTAGGCATCCTAGATCAAGCTAAGTCTAAAAATACTAGAGAATTTCTAGAAACTTGGCATTTAGACAAATCAGCCATCAACAAGCACATAGCATTACAATAAGTAGAATTAGTTTATAATTTTTTGTTAACAGAATCTTGTTATTATTAAAGCTGTTAATAAGACTGAAAGGAGTAATTCACTCATTAAGTTTACAATTCGGTGAAGACAACTGGATGGCAAATGCTCTGAGCTAAGGTCTTATTTTGTAATTTGTTCTGAGTGCTTTCAACATCTGTAGGTTCCTTCTGTACTCACCTCCCTGTCCATTTGAAAATAAAGATACTTTACTCATACAAGCAGGTGAAGGTTGAAAAAAAATGCTTCTAAACACTCCCAACTAGAAATTTCAGTAGTGAGAAATATTATTAAGAAGTGGAAGTTGCATGGAACTCTTGAAGTCAAGGCAAGATCTGGAAGACAAGTATATCAGCTGGAACTGCAGAAAACTGGTCATATTCACAAAAAAACAGATATCCACAGTACAATATTTCTGATACAACAATAAATTTGCATGGGAGAAGTATCAGAAGAAAATCTTTTCACGAAACTTAACCACAAAAAGTAATTGTCCAAAACGTTTGATAAGCCTTAAGTATTTGGAACAAAGTGCTTTAGACTGATGAAATGAAAATTGAATAGCTCAGCCACAGCCACAAAATATACATTTCAAGAAAAATAATGTGAAACATTTGAAGAAAAGAGCAATATGTCAAAGTATTAAACATAGAGAGGACTATTGGCTCAGTATGCTTTAGTATTGTGTGACTGTGAGTGGCACAAAATATACTGTGCAAGTATGAGGAAGAATATCAACAATGTTAACTAAATATCAGTATATACTAGAAGATAGTATCCCATAATCAGTAAGGATCTTGAAGCTGAAAATGATTGTATAGTTCATCAAGACAAGGATCTTAAACCTATCTCCAAGTTAACTATGAAATAGTTAAAGGAAAGAAAGACCAAAAAGTTTTGGAATGGCCTTAATAGCCCCAACAGTTGAATATTATTGAAAATCTTGGGGAGATGTTAAACATGGACTGGAACAAAGATACCCAGAAGAATTCACAAGGAAAAGTGTGGAAAAAAATCCCAAACCAAATACCCAATTCTATATTTATCCATAAAAGATTAGTTGAGAATCAAATATTTTAAAATTTTATATTTTTATTTATTTTCCTTATTCCATTTACAATGAGCTAATAATAGAAGCAAATGTATGGTTTGACACTTTTCAAATATTAGATAGTATTGTATTATAATTGTAGAGATTTTTGTATTACCTCCTATACAAAAGCAACCCAAAGCTGCACATATCTTGATTTTCCACAAACTATACTGTTTATGTTTGGAGTGTGGTTAGAGCAGATACACTGGTTTTCTTAGCCATAACCAGCTTTAAGAATAAGCCCAGTGTGATAATGTAAGCTAATGTCATGAGGACAGAAGAATGGGGAATCAATCAATCAATATAATAAAACATACAAAATAATTATTCCTTTTCTGTGTAATTAGCAGTCTTTTTACATAAACATACTTGTGCTAATTATCATTACAAAGTATTTTAAAGCTTTCCTTAATATAAATATTAGCTATTTTAGTAAATATGTTAAAGAAAGAAAAAAGGAAAACACAAGATGCCCTTCATCTCAGTGCTTCATCCAAGGAAATCTCAGCTACAGAAAGTTCCTTTGATTTGAAAAACATGGAGACTGAGCAGATGTTGCCTGTCATTTTGGAAACAGAATCTAATTCTCACTCGAAAAGCCGAGGTCAGTCATACAATTTATTCTCAAATATTGAATTATTGCATAACTATCTTTGAAGGACTGGATACTGTGTGGAATAAGAAGACTGAAAATAGCATCTCTATGTAAATTATTTGTTCATTTGTTTATACTGTGAATATACAAAAAATGTTGCCTAGGCTTCTCAGTATCATAAATAATTTTCATATTGAGAGAAGAAGCATTCTTCTCTAAAAATATATAACTAAGAAATCTGTCTCTGTGAACTACGCTGTCATCAGATAGGCATTTCAGTACATAACTCCAATGAATTTCAGCATCTAGACATCTCTGGAAAGGGAAGAAAATTACCATAGGCACTTCCACAAATAACTAGTATAAGGATCTACAGGAAGTAACAAAATGGTTATACAAGTCATAAACTTCTACCTTGAAAGACATTGCCTCTTGGTGAAGTTTTCTTGCATGATAATGGCAAATTGACTGCTGCAAGACATCTCAGATAAATCATAAAATGTTACATTGGGTCAGCCAGTCACAAGATATATATAAGATTGTACCTGAGTCTCATGCCAAATACTTAACAATTTATTTGCTTCTATATTGTAACACATTATTACAGGATAATGGATTAAGGAAACTAGGGATCTTTCACAACACTTTCTCAAATATAAAGGTAAAGGTTCCCCTTGCACATATGCGCTAGTCATTCCCGACTCTAGGGGGCTCATCTCTGTTTCAAAGCCAAAGAGCCGGCGCTGTCCGAAGACGTCTCTGTGGTCATGTGGCCGGCATGACTAAATGCCAAAGGTGCACGGAGCACTATTACTCAAATATAGATAGAAACAAAAACTACACACAGACAAACAATGTGGACCTGGGAGATATATCAAGTAAAGGAAGAAGGCAGGATAGTAAGAGGTTCTAGCACTTTTATTAAAAAAAAATAGAATATTTGTCCAGGATAAATTGATTTTACTGTAAATATAAATTATTTAAGGTGATAGAGCCACGACTGCAAAATGAAAATACATTTGTTTTTATGTTGGTGGTTTCTGAGGCCAAGTTTATATAAATATTTTGTGGTCTAAAGTCATCAATTAATAGTGTAGCACTTGCAGTGCCTTGTTTACCATCATACCTCTAAATGATTCTTGATACAACCAGAACTTTTATATAAATATGCCAGCATGTCAGCATTCTTAGAAAATCTCAGAGTGAGTCTGCCAGAATTTTGCAAGATTAAGTATTCATACAAGATTTGAGGTGGGGCGGTTGGTTAGTTTGGAAGAAATGGGTAAGTTGTCTGGCACCCACAATTTCAATAATCTAGCGCCACTCCTTAACATTTGTTGACTCATATTAGGGACAACCCTGCTGAATGATAAATTGAAGCCCAGTCATACATCATTTTATTTTTCAGTAAATTCAAAGTAATTAAGTTCACAAACTTCAGTTACTTTGGTTGCAAACCTCAATAATTAAAAGATTTAATTTGTCCTAGAAGATTTTTTTTTCATCACCAGTACTTATTAATGAGTATAGTACAGCAATTTACCATAGGACTATAGATTTTAGAGTAATATTTTTAAAGCATTTTTTATCCCACTCTTATTATTTTTATAAATAACTCAAGGCCTACCTCCTCCTCCTATTTTATCCATAACAGCAATCCTGTGATGTGAGTTGGGCTGAGAGAGTGACTGGCCCAAAGCCACTTAGCCAGCTTTCATGCCTAAGGTGGGACTGGAACTCACAGTCTCCTGATCTCTAATTTAAATACAGTAGCATAATGCAATTACATACTAGATTAAATATAAGGTGCACAATATTGTAATGATGTAGTATTTTGATTACTAAAAGGGTTGCCACTGGGCTCTTCTTGAAAGTTCAGATTTAACTCTGGATAGCAGTCTGACACAAATCTGTTTTAAAGAAAACTTTTTAGCTCAAGAGGACTTACCTTTCATTGAGTCCAAAACTATTTAAAAGAATACATTATTTGACTGTTTGACGTGAACAGACAAATATTTGTTACCATCAACGATCAGAGATAAAAAGTATAACTGAAAACAGCTAAAAAGATTGTGAAATAAAAATACAGGCAATTGGAATAATTTGAATAATAGTATACTGAAACTACAGTTGTGGGAGATCTTCTCTGTCTTAGTAAAGTGTTATGTGACTGTCCTGATTATCCAAAGAGAAAGAAAAATTGAATAGTTCAAAAAAACACTGTTTTAAAACACCCATTATACAAATCCTATTTGTTTAATAATCTATTCATGCATTAGTACACTGTTGAGGAACTTATTTGTGTTGCAGAGATGGTTGATTTAGCTTAAATTAAACTACATAGTCTAACCATAGTATGTTGTTTTAATACTTGTTTCTATAGTCCATATGTCATGAAAAGTTCTCTGGCAAAAGTAAATAATTTCTGCTGCTTTTGTCGATTGCTCCTGAGAGAAGCTGTGTATTGTTATAGCTTTCTTTTCTCCTTTCTTCATTCTCGTCCTCATTCTCCAAAATACAGAAGCTTTTTTTAGAAAATAATACAGGCAAGGTCCCAATATTTTCCCGTTCTGTGGCACTCAATCAGAATAGAGCTGGAAGGGACTTTGGAGGTTTTCTAGTCCTGCCCCCTGCTTATACCATTTCAGATAAGTGACTGTCCAGTCTCTTCTTAAAAACCTCCAGTGATGAAACACCTACAACTTTGGCAAGCTGTTCCACTGGTTAATAGTTCTCACTATTAGGAAGTTTCTCCTTAGTGCTAGGTTGCTTCTCTTCTTGATTAGTTTCCATCCATTGTTTCTTGTCCTGCCCTCTGGTGCTTTGGAAAATAAATTGACCCCCTCCTCTTTGTGACAGCCTCTTAAGTACTGGAATACTGCTATCATGTCCCCCCTAGTGCTTCTTTTCAATAGACTAGCCACACCCAAATCCTCTAACCATTCTTCATATGTTTTAGTTTTCAGGCCTTTGATCAATTTAGTTGCTCTTCTTTGCACTTTTTCCAAAGTCTCAATATCTTTTTTGCAATATGGTGATCAAAATTGGATGCACTATTTTAGGTGTGGTCTTACTAAAGCGGTACTAATACATCACGTGATTTTGATTCTATGCTTCTGTTTGTACAACCAAGGATTGTTATTAGCTTTTTTGGCTGCTGCCACACACTGCTGACTCATGTTTAAGTGATCATCCAAACTCTCATCACTGAACTTTGGGACTATCCTTAAACAGGAGGATTACCTACCTGATCCTATCACAATATTGATCAGAAATGAAATGTTTGATTTCTATATAGTAAAAAGTAGAAAGATGCATTCAGTGATACCTCTGAGACAGCAGCTATTTAAACATAAACATTGTGCGTTGTAGCAGGATTAGTGTCTACAAGCAGTAAGGAGGTATAAATTTGATTTAATTTGGGTTCCTACACTGAGCATGAAGTTGGATTTAATGGCTTCTTCCAACACCTTGATTCTGTGATTATATTGTGATGTGGCAGTGAATTAGGATAAAGATTATTTCTCCAATAATAAAAAATCTGTGATGTAGAAATAAATCTGGTTGCACAAATCTTAGAATTTGTTAAGACTCAAAAGTGGAATGTTATGACTTTCTTTGGGAATATAAATATTTTTTTGAAATATGGAAAAACCGATATTGGAGTTGAGGTTTTCTAGGCAGAAATATTTTTGGCTTTTAGCAGGTTTATTTAATTAACCAGATATTGGTTCAGAACTATTTACAGCTGTAGGGTCTACCTCAGTATGCTTCATGTGAAAAAAGGATTAAAAAGGATAGAATGTTCAGTAGTTTCCATACTGTATTCTATACCATTTTTTATCTTAACCAAAATAGACAAAAGAATTCAAATAGCAGATAGATAGGCAGGTATTTGAAAAATAATTATATTTTAGTAGCAAAGTATGCTTTGCTTAAAAAATCTTCATAATCCATGAGTCCATGTCAATAAATAATTAGTAAAATAAACCCTTGCCTAAGCAATGTGCTAAAATGTCATATTTTACTATTCATAATATATTTTCTTATTATGTCTTTAGGAATCCCCCCCCCCCCCCCAAAAATACTACCCAGATGCAGGAAAGGAGTTGAAGATTTTGTCTAACACTCTAGCAAAATTGGCCAAACTCAAACACACTATGTTATAGCTTAGTATAAGGTTCTTGATTTCATAGAAATGTGAGCATAAATTCTAAATGTTAGATTTAAACAAATTATTTTATTAATTTGGTAAAAAATATTACAGAATATACATTCTGACATTCCAATTCTGAAAATGTGTAAGGGACATTGGCATAATATTTAAGCACCCTCAGCGTTCTGTTATATTGGCAGTGATACCCAGCATGGTTCATATTCCTTAATACATGTTTTGGGATACTGAGCTTGATATTATTTTATTTTGTTACAATGTGTCCACTGAAAATTCTGCAAAAGTAGCTTGAAACTATACACTCAATGGCAAAAGACTAATTAAAACACAATTGAAATAGTATAGGTTTTTCCCCTGTACTCTATGAACTTAAGCTCCATTAATTTCTTGAAATAGAGGTCATGAAAAAATGTAAATCAAGATGACATTTCCAGACTCATTCGTGAAAATCAGTTTTGTGAGCATGAAGGTTTCTAAATTAGATTAAAACTGCCAGTTTAGGGGAGACCTTAATCTCCCCTAAGACCTTAGGGAATCTGAAGCATTTTAACTTTTTAATTAATTGCTGTAATCTGCTTCAACTGCAACATTCTTTTAGAGTTTTCTGTAATGACCAGATGAGTTTAAAGAGAATAGAAAGTTAAAAAGATTCATGGAACCTCATTGAATGTTTTATGTTTCATCTAGCTTTGCTATTTAAAAAACAATTGTTTTTCTACAATAATGTTGAAAAATTAGTGAGAAATATTTATGTTGTTTTTTACTGGTATGATTTGATTCACTTAATGACATTTATTTCTCTTGAAATATCTACATAAACTGGTAATACATTTTGGAAAAACTAAAGACACCAGTTTTCTATATTATCTAACATCCAACAATCACACTAATAATTTCCACATTTTTAAACATCTACCAATCACCAAAGTCATATGTATTGACCCTTGTTTTTAAATAATGACATATCAATTCAGTTGTACATATAAATTGCTAAATAAATATGCTCTCTTGATTTTAATATTTTTCCTTCTCATATAATGAAAGTATATTCTACATGCTAGTTACCATGACCCTTCTGACATTACAAGTCGCTACAACTTGACTCTATCATACAGCTTGGTTCAAATGAAGTAATTATGGAATAATAAAATATACCAAAAGTGCAAGTTATGCCATTATGGCTGAACTTATTTTTTAAAGACTTTTAATATTAAGTTGAGTTGTAAATGCTTGTTTGGGGAAGCTATTGTATGATCTACAGTAAAAGTATTATATGTTATTTAGAATAGAATAGAATAGAATAGAATAGAATAGAATAGAATAGAATA
>WNWU01000005.1:34470197-34483771 GCA_012654045.1 Ptyas mucosa | reverse complement strand
TTTATTTTATTTTATTTTATTTTATTTTATTTTATTTTATTTATTTTATTTTATTTATATACCACCCTACTCCCGAAGGACTCAGGGCGGTGAACAACCACAAGATAAAAATACATCATACAAAAGTTAAAAACCATTTAAAAGTACATTAAATAATTTTGGCCCCCTAAAAAAACGAATTTAAAAACACCCAATTTGTATAAAATTTAAAAGCAAATTAAAAGAGAGAGTCAAGCCAGACCAGCCTGTTGGAATAAAAATGTTTTGAGGGCGCAGCGGAAAGTGCGTAAATCTGGGATCCTCCGTATCTCCGGGGGGAGCTCATTCCAGATGGCAGGTGCCCCCACAGAGCAGGCTCTGCCCCTGGGGGCAGCCAGACGACACTGTTTGGCTGACAGCACCCTGAGGAGCCCCTCTCTCTGGGAGCGTACTGGTTGGTGAGAGGCTACTGGTGGCAGAAGACAGTCTCGTAAGTACCCTGGTTCTAAGCCATGGAGCGCTCTAAAGGTGGTGACCAAAACCTTGAAGCGCACCCAGAAGACCACCGGGAGCCAGTGCAGCTCGCACAGGAGTGGAGTCACATGGGAGCGCCCCGTCACTCCCATAACCACCCGCATGGCTGCATTCTGGACCAGCTGGAGCCTCTGGGTGCTCCTCAAGGGGAGCCCTATGTAGAGAGCATTACAGTAGTCCAGGCGTGAGGTGACGAGGGCATGAGTGACCGTACGTAACAAGTCCCGATTCAGAAAGGGACACAACTGGTGAATCAGGCGGACCTGATAAAAAGTCCTTCCGGCCACAGCTGTCAAATGCTCTTCTAAAGATAGCCGTGAGTCTAGGAGGACACCCAAGTTTCGAGCCCTGCAGGGATTTTGGATGCATTCTGTAAGCCGCTCTGAAGTATTTTGGTTCAAAAGGTTTTACCCTATGATGCACCACTTCACCCAGTTAAAATTACAGAATACGAGAGTTTTAGTAGTATATAGATAGATAATGGCAGAAGTTACAGTTCAGTGCCAAAGATGCAATACATTGAATCCCCTTTCTCTTTGAAGATTTGTGATAGATTCAAAAGTGTGCTAATGTAGGTAACCAGATCTTTGAATATGTCCCTTATGGTAAAGTTTTTTGAAACCTTCAAGAGGGGTGGGATTAATATGGATCCTTTCCTTTTTAAATCTGTATTTTGTTTGGTTTAGTTTTATCTATCTCTGAAACTTTACCATTCCCTTTTCTCAGCAAATGGAGAAGACAATACCAGAAAAACTCTTGTAGAAAGTCGAGTTATTATAAAAAAAATATTTCATACAAATTTTATTTAGCTGTTTATATAGAATGCTTATCCATGCATGCATGCACAAGAATCCCCACACTCATGCATGTGCATGTGCGCGCACACACACACAGAGAAATGCACATGGTTATACAGGACACAAGATACACACACATACTATTTATAAGGTGAGAATTTTTTTATTATATACAAATACCAATAGCTTCCTCAGATTCCTTCAGAGTTTTTAGTAGTAGCAATAATTTATTCCTACTCTAGATTCCTTCCATCTTTACAATATTACTAATTATTTATTACTACTATAGCTTGAAGAGTTTACAGTTGATACCATCTGAAATCTTAATATTCGAAGGAAAAGAATGTATTTAAGATGCATTGATGTCTAAGGACTTCTTCCCAACAATTCTTTTTCTGCATAAAGAACAGTGAGGAAACATTCTATTCTGACTAAAACAAGTTTTTATAATAATGCAATTCACTTGATTTCACAGAGATTTAGGAGGACAAAAGATAATTTTTCCACAAATCATTAATAAAACTAGCATGCAAATTTTCAACACTCTGAAATCTGGATAAGATAATTAGAACAAAAAATTACCATCATTTTCTATCACTTCTTGATATGGAATAGACATCATACTTTATCATTTAATGCTGTTCGTATGTATTTTGTGTGAGATATGTTTTGTTTTTCAGCCAGGTTATCAACTGTAAAAGTGTGTACAGTGCATATAAGCCCCAAACCAATATCTAAAATAACTTATTTTTGCTTTTGCTATACTATTCATGAAAGTGTTAAATAAACCCATTGCTTTTGTCTCTTTGTTGGCTCAATTCAGTAATGGTTTCTGCAGGCATCTTGCAAAATGCATATTTAATAGGGATTTGTATGAAAACAGAAAACATGTTTTGTTTCAAATTCAGAACAAATAGTCCCCCTCCAACTATTGAGTTCAAATTCTTCAAAATGGGTTTGTTCCCAACTGAATGAAAGTTGACATAGTCCAGTATTCTAACCATATAAACTAATTGGAACGTGGAGCTGAGGTAACTACCCTTGTTTCTTCATTTGTTACCAATGATCGTATTTTATAGCATGATAGTGGAAACCAAAATAGTAAATCAAAGAAAAATGTTAGGGAAAAATGCTTCCTGAAAATATCCGTAATTTTGGAAAAGACAAATTGCTTTGAGTTTTGACCCTCAGATTCTAATTAGGGGGACATTAATAGCTGTTTAAGAAGAAACATGCAAAATATTTTGACTCATGAATCTTATTATCTCATGAAATAAACGTGATTCTGTCATTTTAGATATACCATTGAATCTATAAATGACATTTAAGTTTCCATAGACTACAGAAACTGATTAATTTAGTATGAAAGTGCTTGCTGTGCTGATTCCCAAAAAGACAGATAGAACCCAGAATGGTTTGGGAGGAAAAAAAATTGGCCAACAGTATAAGTAAATTAGCAAGATTTTCATTTCCATAGAATTTTCTCACATAGTCCAATTTGTATATTTTCTCAGAAATTCTAATTAATCTTGAGGAACTCTTAGCTTATCTTGACTGATCTTGGAAGCTAAAAGTTCTTGGCCCGGATTAGTAGGACTATGTAACTTCTGAAAGAGGTGCTTCAGAAGCAGCCATAACTTTTCCAGAATGTTTTCCTGACTGTCTCTGCATGTCTGTCTTTGCACAACCAGTTTGCTTCATCAGAAAAATAAAATAAAATAAAGCAGCTGTGCATGTGCACATATGCAGAGAGAGATGGGACCATCTGTCAAAGCGGATATGAAAATCCGGAAAAATAGGTAATTGCTTCAATTCAGAAATAAATGTTTCATAAGTGATCCTCTCTGCTCACAAGCATCACTTTGAACTTATCAGTACAGTATATTGGTTTGAACATGGATAGGGGAATCATCTGAGAATTCTAAAGTTGTTTTCAAAAAGGGAAGACAAAAATCTCCCAGAAGAATGCATTGGCAAACCATTTCTGCAATAGCCAAGTAGTCTGTTTATTACTAAGAGTTGAACTCTACTTGAACCATTTTTACTTTTAAATATTATTTCTACAAATCAACCCATTCTGATGTATTCCTTGAACAGGAGTGGGAAAAGAAATGTCACTTGGACGCCAAGAAGCCTTTGGAATTTTCAAACGAGATTATGTAGATAGCATAACTATTGAAGACAATAAACAACTCCTTAAACAAAGGTAAGATTTACACTCAACTGTAAAACTCAAAGATTTTGTAGGCAAAAATAGATACCTCTGGCCGGGAGAAAGAAATTAATTATAATATGTAGATGGTTTAAGCAAATAAGTATACTAACTACACAGATTGTACTAAAAGGCAAGAAATGTATACATCTAAGGGACATTGTTTAGGATACGGATTACTGTAAACTACATCTCTGTGGAAAACATTCCACAAATTGGTGAATTAAGTGACAGAGTAGCAGTGTAGGATCTTTAGTTTTATTCCATTCTAGAGGATCTTGCAAATTGATCTGATAAGCCAAGACACCAGAATACCAAATATCTATAATAAAAAGAATCCTGGAAAATATCTTCATATAATTAGTTTTGAATGCATAAAACGTGTAGAAATAAATGTAAAAACACATTTTATCACTTAGTGGCTTTTTATAAGTAAAAGTAGATACACATTTTATGTCTCAATTTACAAATAAAAACTTATGCCATAAATGTGGATATGTGTGAAGAATTTATTTGCCAATTGGCTAATGTAATTGTGGAAAAATATGAATAAAAGAAAAATATGCTATATAATTTTAAAAAATTAGAATATGCTACTCACAAATCTATCTATGGTTATTAATTTCTTTATAACCTAAGATCATACAATATAACATTCAGCTGCAGTCAGTTATGTAGCAAAACTGAGAATATACTGTATAAATATTTAAATGTTATGTGTATGGGAAATCTGATGTAGCAGAAACTTCAGAGTGATGTCTTAGGGAATTTCCATGATAGGATAATCGGAAATAGGGCTTAGAGCATGTTCTGCTATTAGTGAAGCGAAATGAAATTCAAGTCATTCATCTCTGCAAAATCTTTTAGGGTTTTGGAGAAAGGAACAGTAAATGTAGAATTCCAGTTAAAGAACAATAAAGCAATTATGATGAACTTGTTTTTCTCCAGTTTTCCAACTCTCCTTGATAAATAAAAATATTTTAATAATAGTACAATAATTAAAATGCTTCAGGGAGCTTAACCTAGAATATATTAAAAACATTCAGTTGATAGCCCTTAAGGAAGTTTAATCACACTCCAGCGAGATTGCCTGACAAATTTCCACGTGTGCTAGGCCTACCAAACGAACTTCAGAATTCACTGAATGCAAGGAGAAATATTAGGATTCTGGAGATAAATTGAGGCATTAAAAAAAATGTCTTTCATAGTCTTCTCAAACTTTAGATTCCTTTAGCTGTCTTGTGTTTTTTATTTTTTTCTTCCTGGTTATGCCTTCCATTACTGTATTATTTATTTTGCTGCCATCTTCCAACCTTTCTTCTTAAGAATTATTATACAAATGATCAGTCATTATCTTTAGCTAAAGTGATAATAAGTAATATTATTACTTATTATTAATATTTTATTATTATTACCTCCTACTCAAGCAGGAAACCCTATACCATTTCAGACATGGTTGTCTAATCTCTTCTTTAAAAACTCCAGTTTTGGAGCACCCACAACTTCTAGAGGCAACTTGTTCCACTGTTTAACTATTCTAATTGTCAGGAAATTTCTCCTTAGTTTTAGGTTGGTTCTTCCCTTGATTAGTTTCCATCCATTACTGCTTGCAGATATCCTAGCTTAGAGAAACTAAATATTTAGGTACTCTAGATGGACATCTGAATAATATTTTAATCTTAGCAGAAAACAGTTTTCCCTGTGTAATACACATTTCACTTAACTATTTTTTTAATACTGTGTAATCTTTCTAAATTTTGCAGAATAGATATCCATTTGAATGAATCCAGTATAAAATAAAAGCAAGGATTTAAATTTGACTTTTGGCCTGAATCCTAGCATCCACATGGGATAAATCAAATTAGGATGTTTACTGGGTAAACATTCATAGGATAGCATTATTTTGCTGTATTCATGGTAACTGTTGCAGATGTTATGATACAAAGAGCACAAGGAGTGCTTTATTGTATGTGAAAACCCATTAGCAAATGACATTGGGAAATTTAGATACATCACACTTGTTTAAAACAAACTCTTTTCAGATCTACTCTGTAATTTGGAATGTAACTGCTGAACCACCACTTATACAAAAACTCAGTGACCAAGCCACTATTCAAATTGCTAGGTAAGATTATATATACAACACATTTCAAATTTAACAAAACTCTCCTAAATGTAACTCTTTGTTATGCAAATAATATATATGTGGTAGGATTGCTATCTGTTTCATTTTGTGCTGGAGTTTTGATTCAAAATTACTTTTTCTTTACTGTGTGATTTTTATTTTTTGGCTTTTCCCATATCCCTAGTTGAAATGGTTGCATTCATTTTTCCATAAACCAGTGGTGTAATTCATGCTTTTCACTACTTAAAGATGTCCAGAGAACTGCTTTTTATAGATTTTTCTTAAGTTTTCTGTGGTAGGGTGGCACCATCCTCTCCATGCAACCACACTAGCATTACTTCCTCAGGCACCTTATTTTTCCTTCTCATCCATTTCTAAATTGTTTCCAACTTGTCAGTATTTTTAACCATAAAATCATGGGATTGAAAAGGATCAAAAAGGGATCCAACCCAAGTTTCTGACATAAATTTCATCAATCTGCAAACTTTCCCCAACAGTTTATAGGATCCAGATCACAGTGCACCACAAGTAAATATACTATAAAAGGTGCCAACTTTTATCGTTCATTCCTGAGTCAAATTAGGTATTTATTCTCAATAATGTTTACTGAGTGAGGGAAATATGTTTGCCTATTAACTATTAAATTAGTTAATAGATTTTTGTGGCCTAAACTTTACTATCGTGAGCCAATTTTAGCAGTGCACAAAGTATATACAAATATTCAACAGAAATGATTGAATAATTATTAGGATAGGAAGAGGCTGCCAAATCATGATTGAACAGGATGAGAGTCCTTATATCCTTTGAGGGATTGTAGTGAATCTGCAGCTCTGGGGTGGCCAGCTAAGATTTACTAGACACCAGTGGTGGAAACTTAATGCACTCACAAGCCACTGGCTGCCAGAACATAATGTTTGATTAGTCCTATAAACCAAACAGAAAATGAGTTTAGAATTTGCCATTGAAAATATGTAATGGTACCATTTTGCAGTATTTCATCATTCATGTCTATTCCATTTTCTTTCTGCTGTTTTTAACAGTAGGAATAAATAACTCTTGCTCCTTCTATTTACTTTATCAGAAGCTAGCAGCCAAAGGGTAGATATATAAAACCTTTCATTTCTTCATTAAATACTAATTTATGGTAAATCTGTAGTTCAGAGTGCAAGGTTTACCCAACTTTAGCAAAGCTCTGTACTGAAAAAACTGAATCAAAATACCCAAGAAGCACATTCATTCATTCATTCATTCATTCATTCATTCTATTTGCACATATTTATATGCCGCCGTTCTCCCAAGGGACTCAGGGTGGCGAACACAAGCAAAAACATACAATAAAAATCCAAATTAAAACCAGTTAAAATCAAATAATAATAAATAATAAAACCCAAGAATCTGAATCAGCCCACTTGTTGAAATAGCCAAGTCTTCAGGCCTCGACGGAACGGAGATCAGGCACTGCCACATTATCTTTTGCCACCACTAAGGACTCCAGAGGAACAAAATAAGACTGATAAGCTTTGACAAATGAAAAGAGTTGGAGAGAAGAAAACAAAGGAGTTGGTGCATTGCTGCAAGGAATCGCTCCTTTTATCTAGAAACCTTGTGACTAGCTACCGTAGTATAGATGAACTTTCCTACTATGCAGGGATGTGTGCCCATGTCAATCAAAGCCTGCAGAAAGGAGGACCTGGAGTTAGGAGAAAGCTGCCCAAAGTAATGCTTGTATTAGAAGTAGAAAAACTGACCAGGGAGGGCCCAGATATCCAAATTGTGCTGAGTGCTTAGAATAAGTTAGCATGAGTAAAAGTAAAAATGACTTAAAATATTAGGTGCTAAAAAAGTGAAAGGAAAAAAAAGTCAATAATTGAAAGAAATAGTTACCTAATGTATGCCTCTTATGAAGCTGAGTGGGTTTGTTGTTGTTTTTTACTTTGTTCCATGTCCACTTTTGTTAGACAAAATGGAACATATAGCTTTATCCAATTCTTCATCATAGACAAATTCTTGCCCAGATAATAATTTAATCATGTCATTGATAATAAGACTGATTGTACATATATGAGAAACCATAAAAAATTCATGACAAGGAACTTGTCCTAGCCACAAATATCGTAACAGTGTGAGTTCATCCTAAAGATATTCTTGAATATTAGAATTAAGTTTTCTTTTTCTTTTTATCCTTCAGGTTTCTTTCTATTATTTATAAAAGAACAAGCATGATATATGTTTTTCCTAAATTAAAATCTCAATCCCAAAGGTGCTTTTTTTTTCAAGAGGTAACTGGACTTTCTGGTTTTTCTTTGAAGACATTTTGCTTCTCATTCAAGAAGCTTATTCAGCTCTGAAGAAGAGTTGAAGAGCTGAATAAGGACATTGTGGAACATTGTTACTTATGCTTTAGTCAGGTCCATTTGCTGGAGACAGTTTGTCTAATAGGGGATATTTGGTTATAACCGTTGGTAAATACTTTTTATTATGCTTTTAAAAAGTATTTTAAAAAGTAAAAGCCATTTTGGAAAAGTGTGTTCAGGGTAAATTTTTTTAATATGTATTAACTCCCTTTTTACGATCCTGTAATCCCTTAATTTGAGGTAGAGTTGGGACAACTGGATGGAGCTGAGCATTTACTGGCCAGATGCCCTTCCTGACACCATGTGGAGTTTGCAGCATATATTTTTTTCTTTGCGCCCTCAGCGAGAAACATCTGCTGATATTTAGGATTGAACTCCCAACCTTCCGAGTGGGAGATGAGAGTCTTTACACTAGGCTACCACGCTGTTCAATTTTAATACATATTATATAACCTGTAAATATTGTTGATAGCTATCTTCACATATCTGCTACCTGTACAAATGTCTCTAGAACAAGGGTGAGCAACATGCAATAAGATTATGTCAGTGAAATTTAGAACAAAATATACTAGAAATCGATGGCACAGTTTTTAACTCCAGAAAGAGCAAAATATAATAATTTCTACTTGTTCAAAGTCACAAAAAGTAGGTGTTGGAAACTTCATGTTTTTAATTTGCAATCCGTGCAATTAGTTCACTTGGTTATTCAGATGTAATTTCATCTTGTTCATATGATAAACAAAGTTGTAGACACCTTTAAAGGATGAAAATTTAAAGCACCATAACTCCCAAAATCCTGGCAGTGAAGTTTGGCAACTTCATCCCAGTCATTACAATTTAGTTTGCTGCAAATTTTATTTTGCTATAGAGGAAACAAACAATAAAAATGAAAACAATTTACCATATAAGACATTTCCCTCCCGGTCCCAGCCTTCATTTTTTCCAAAGTAGGGGACTGTTTACCCTTCAACTTTTCCCAACGGCCTATTCCCCCTCTCCTCACCCCCATTCTCCCTTTTGGCTACCCTGACCCCTGCCTTAAGGAAGTGGCAAGCAGCCCCAGAACTGCACTACTCTGGGACTACTAGCCGTGCTGTGGCTCAGCGACTTCTTGGCATGCTGTGGGTCTGGGATTACAAGAAGCTCCTGTGCCACAGGACAAAGCCATAGCTGCCCCAGCTGCTATGGGCCAGCTGCTCAACCTGGCTCTGCATCACAGCATGGTGTAAAGCTGCAGCTACCCAGGAAGCCACAGCTGCTTCAGTCCAGTCTCAACCACAGCTATACTCAACTTCCTGTACTCCAAAGGCCTGCTGCTTACACCTTGCCATCCTAGATATCCTTCACTGCCTTCTTGCTCCCAATGCCAATGAGGCATGTCCAGCCTGCCCCTTCGTGAGACAGCTGCTGGCCACATGAGGCCAACTTCCCCAGGTCTTGTGAGGAACCCGCCATGTGTGGCCAGCAGACTGCAATGGCAGCAAAAAGACAGCAGTAATGGGCCAGGGCAGCAGGGATGAAATAGGCAGGTGGGGAGCTGAAGCACTCCTGCAATCATAAGTGCAGGTTGATTGCTTCATGCCCAAATTCTTACCATGCACTGGGGACACTACAATGGCCGTAACTTTGGGGACTAGTCTTAAATTGCTTTGTTCAGCACTGCCATAACTTCAAACGCTCACAAAATGAATGGTTGTTAACCAAGGAACACACACTGAGTGAAATGCTGGTCCTTGTAGTTTTCTTGGTAACAAATAAAAATAATGATCAAGTACTGTAAAATCATAGGCACAAGTCATCTGCAAAACCAAAATAAAATAACCAGTTTGGGTAAAACTGGAATTGGATATAAAGATGCCTAGCCTGTTTTGGAAGCTGCTGAGTAACTACCTCCCTGGAATTGCCCATTAGCAAACAACAAAGAGATTCCCTTCCAAGTAGCTCCAAGGCTCAGTTATGACATACAGGGAAAGAAATTTCACAATCTTTGAACCCAAACAACACAGGATCTTCCAAATCAACATCAAAACCATCAAATAGGTTTAGCAGTAAATAGGCAGGCTGTACAAATCATAGAGTAGGTGTAATATGACTCTTGCATTGCATCCTGGTCAGTAATTTAGTGGTAGCATTCTGTACCAGCTAGAGCTTCCAAACCATCTTCAAAGGTTGCCTACATAAAATACATAATAATTTAGATGCAAGGTTATTCAGACATGTTTTACTGTCAACAGGTTTCCTAAGCTGCATGACCCCAACCTGTTCAAGCCTTTTAAAACTGAATTGGGATTGAAAATGAATAGATTATCAGTACAACTAAGCATTTATGTAATATGCTTTTTGCAACAGATGATTCATTGGATTCTGAACCAGTTGAAATCTACAAATAGTTTTCACAAACATATTCTATACGTAGTTTCATAGAACCATAGAATGTAAGGATTGAAAGAAATCTCAGAGATTATCTAGTGCAAGAATCCACTATAATAGCATTGCTGACAGTTGTTACCAAGCTTCTGTTTAAATACATTCAACAAAATAGAGTCCACCATACTCCTGGTACAATTTGTTCTATGGTTAAACAGCTCTTGTTATTGGGAAATTTTCTCAAGGGCCCAAGTAAAATTTTGATATTTGTCCCTGAATTTCTTGTCCAATTATTTTTTGTCCCATCTTCTAGAATAATTCTAGACCCATTTTCTACATGATATCCCTTCAATTACTCAAACATAGATGTTGTGTTTCCCTCAGTCAACTCTTCTCCAAGCTGAATATACCAGTACCTATAATCCTTCCTTCTAGAATTATCTTTCCAGACCTGTTATTTTGGTTAATCTCTTTTTGGTCCCACTCCATATGCTGCTGCCAAATATGATCCCCCCATCTTATACTGTCAATATTTATACTTCATTTTTCTTACCCAACTAATAGGAGTTTTTATTTGTCCCAGAATTTTGATACTGTCCTTCAAGATGTTTCCTGTTTCCTCTATTTCCATGCAGAATTCATAAACTGTTACTCATTTGTTAAATAGCACAAAGCCTAAAATAGAGACCTGTGATACATCTCATCAAACCTTTAGAGCCGTTAATACTGGATTCAACCCGCACTTACCCATCTAATTGTAGAATAGTTAAGCACATATTTTGCGATCTTCTCTACCAAGAATGTAATGGGAAACATTGTTGAATGCTTTGCTAAAGTCAAAATATGCTGTGTCCACAACATTTTTGTGGTCAACTAAACTAGTCACACTATCAAAAAAGAAGATCAGGTTAGTTTGGCATGATTTATTCTTGATTGAATCATGCTGACTCCTGCCAAGCAATGCATTCTTTTCTAAATACTCACCAACTGACTGGTTAAAATCTGCGCCAATGTTTTGCCTAGTAGTAAATCAGGGTAGCAGTAAAAGAGTCTCTAGTTACCTGAATCTTCTTTTTCCCATTTTGTGAAGATAGAAACAACATTTACCCTACCCCAATTCCTAGCTTTAAGCCCATCCTATATGATTTTTAAAGATCACCAAAAGGGCTGCAAGATGACATTCTCAAGCTCCCTCAAGACTCATGCATGTAGCTACTTTGTTCTTGAAGATGTAAACACATTCATATTAGCCAAATGTTATCTACCTACTTCTTAACTCTTGGGGTGGAGGGTAAAATATGGTCTCTTGTAACACCTTTTCCAACTAAAAAATATTATTACTAGGTATAAGCTTTCATGCTCTGTAGCTCACTTCATCAGACACATAGAGTGGCTAGCTAGACTAAGGTAGGATTTAAATTGGGGGGATGTCCTGAAGGAAAGGGAACGGAAAATACTTTGGGTATGCAGATTCAGGTTACATCTATGAGGCAAATTACAAGTAGCACATCAAGTTAACTACTATAATGTGTTAAAACATATTGTGATGATTGAGATTTGAAATTGCCTAAAACCTTTTGATAAACACATCAACATGAAGACTGAAAATAGGTCCTTGTAATTGCAACTGTCTCAGTGTTCCTGCAGGCACATGATTGCAATTCTGGCACTTGGCAACTGGGCTGCAATTACAATGTTGCTGCATCTTGGAATCACCTGATCACCATTTGTAACTTTCACTGCCAGCTTTTGATAAGCAAAGTCATTGAAGAAGCTGGTAGGAGGTTGCAAGCAGCGATCATGTGACCATGGGACTCTGCAATCATGCTCGATTCTCCTAAAAACAACAACTGGGACTGTCACAACTGCTGTGGTAAGTTGCCACAGTCACATGATGTTGCACTTTAAAACCACATCCTACAAACATGTTGCTTAGGGATGTAGTTGCTGGTCCTACTTACCCTCATTAAGCAAGGGCTAGCTCCATTTGCTGCTCTTTGGTGACTATTCCCACCCTCCATTTTCTATATACACTTTGGATTCTAAATTCAGTTAAAACTGAAAAAAGCTAATCATTGAGAGGGGGTTTCCCTGGTGCCCTCCCATTTTTCCTTCTCAGAATAGTGTGCATTTATACCTTCAGCATCTGGATTTTGAGAAGTTCCCAATTTCCCTGCATTCCATTTGTCCTCAGGATTTTGTCCATGGGATCTCCTCTCATTAATTATTACAACTTTATTAATAGAATTAAAGCATTATGATACTTGGGAGGTTATAAAAGCAGAGCTAGTCACAACAGTGGTAGCAATGTAGCAAATCATGGCTGATCGCGAAAAAAGAATCAGACCTTGTTAGTGCTTGCATGCTAGGCCACCAGGAAATTCCAGTGCTATAGGCTAGACGGGAAATCAAAACACATTCCAGAAGAAGGCAATGGTGGATCACTTCTGTATAATTGACAATTGACAAGAAAACAATATAGCTCTGTCCACACAAATATAAGTCAGATTTATCTTCAAAGACATGTTGCCTTTTTACATACAGAGTTATTGTTATTTAGAAAGCACCTAGATGTAACTAATAGAAGTGATGTCATATAGGACATTCTTACCAGCAAAGTCTGAATTCACTCATATCCCAGTCTGAGAATACCACTTTTTTTTAGACATGAAGAGATTAGCACCTGTTGGTTTAGCACAGATGTTTGTTGCTTTGTTTGTTTAATTAATTAACAATATGTGACTTGAGTGGCTAGCAAAATTAAAAATGTTTCTTCTTTGGTTTATTCTAAGAAAAAGACCAAATATTACTGTTGCTTTTAAAAAGGGGGGGGGGAGGCTGAAAAAGAGTAGGACTTGGACTAAATCAAGTCCAACATACTTTATGTTAAGAGCCCTGATAGTGCAGTGGTTTAAGTGTAGTATTGCAGGCAAAGTGTCCATAGTTCAATCTTGATGAAGCTCAAGGTTGAGTCAGCCTTCCATCCTTCCGAGGTCAGTAAAATGAGGACCCAGATTGTTGGGCCAATATGCAAATAATGCTTCTACATTGTAAATTACCATACTCTGAGAATGCTGTAAAGCACTATGAGACAGTATATAAGACTAATTGTTATTGCTATTATTTCTTATCTCTGGCTTAGGATATTTGATTGATTATTTCCTTCCTTCCTTCCTTCCTTCCTTCCTTCCTTCCTTCCTTCCTTC
>WNWU01000005.1:34456690-34467820 GCA_012654045.1 Ptyas mucosa | reverse complement strand
TTTCTTTCTTTCTTTCTTTCTTTCTTTCTTTCTTTCTTTCTTTCTTTCTTTCTTTCTTTCTTTGTATCTCGCCTTTATTACTTTTATAATGTTCTACAGAGTTTGGTAATAAAAGTCCAATAATCAGTTGATTTTCTCATCAGAAAATATTTTTTAAAAAACACCAGAATTAGAAGGGCCTGATCTGTGATTCAGGTGGCACAATTTTCTGTTGTACAATAATGTTAAGGTTAATGTAGATTTTAAGAATCTTTAAATTAGTAGTATATTTTGAGAATATGGAACATATATTAAACCCAGAGTGTACCCCAAAATACCTGATTGATCTCAATACAAGAAGCATTTTATAGAAAAAAATATTGCAGGTAAAGAAAAATGGTTAACTTATCAAGAGTTCTTAGAAAGGGGACATGGAGAATATAAGATGAAATTGAGAAAACAACTGACCCCAGAGGGATTTAGTTTTTAATAGTTTTCATATGTACAGTTAAGAGAAAGATTAAAGGTAGAAAATTGGATATTTGGAATGGAGCAGCAGAAGACAGAATTTGAAGGTGAAGTTGAACAATGTAGAAGCAATATAGAAGGTAAAATTGAACATGTACTTGCCATAAACTTATACTGAAATTTGAAACAGAAGTAGAACAAGTGAAAGACTATATGATAAAATGGGCTAAGAACTTTGGACACAACAGTAACATATTGAAGGAAAGAAATTATGATGTAACCTTAGAGAATGGATAAAAATGTCCTTTATAACCATTGTCAAAAAACCCGGAAACTTCTTTATAATCTTTAATTTTCTTTTTCTATTTTCTTTCTTACTTATTTTGTATTCTTCCTTAACTTCTTTCTTTTAAATATTTTCATTGTTTTTACCTTATTAAAGGTATTTTATTTTATTCTTCAATAAAAATTATATTGAAGAAGATATGAAAAAGTAAAGTTCTTCACAGTGCTCAAATTGTAACTTAATATTTTTGGAAACACACTCTAGACAAAAGCATAAAACTGGACAAATCCAGGTCACATGATCTCCACTCCTAAAAAATGTTTAATTCTTTAATTAGTTATTAAGTAAGATATTTCATTAACTTATTTAGTGCCTCAATATGAACGTGAAATTTATTCTATTAATTGGCCTAAACTTTCCAGAAGTGGGGAAAAAATCAGTGCAAATAATTTTTAATTAATTAAATTATTTTATTTCCTTAAGGGAAACAGCTCTTCTTGTTATTCTGTGCAAAAAAAATAATTAATACTGTAATTGAAGCTGAGTGTAAAAGGAAAGATAAATGAAAGTTGTTCCAAACTTTCAGTTAAAATAAGATTCCTAGAAGTAGGGTTTCCTAGTAAATCAGTAAGAATGTACACCATTTCATTCTTTATTTATAAATGATCCTCATTTATATAGAATGTCACTATTACCACATAGTACAATTGCATCATTCCATTTGTTATAATAATACGGTAGCAATAGTACAGAAGAAGTACAAATTCATTGACTAGAAACTTGCTATTTTTCTGTAGCGCTACAGAAAACAGTCTTTTGTGTACAGATATCACAATATTTTCAGTTATCATAAATAATTGGGAAACCACTAAAGGAAAATGGGAACATGTTAGTTCTTCTCCATACATTTCTATTTTAGTTCCTCATTTTTTTTCCCCATCGCATGTCTTTTTCTTCAGTTTTTTAATATGTGGATCCACTTTTTCACCTCCTTATATTCCCTGTTTTGGTCTGCTTTGTTTTGAGAAACTGATATATTTCAATTTGGTTTGACCGACTACTGATTTAATACTCGTTCTCTTACATATCAGTGGAGACTGATGGAAAGAAATAATAAAAAATGAATCACAGGTATCTTCACCTGCTATTAATATCCTGTTTGGGGCTTGTAGGCCTTTTGTATTGTTTTTTCAAAATCCACCTGGTATGCAAAACTTCAGCAGAAATATTTTTTATTAAAAACTGTGGTTAGTAATATTGTCTTTGCTGAATAACTAAAGTAAGCTCAAATGAAAGCATGAGTTAAAATGAAGCAAAGAGACAAGGGATCATGAAAATAAGATGCAGCTGTTGTAGTAAGTAAGTGGATGAATAGAAAGAAATATCAAACGAATGGCAGAGAATAGGAATTTTCAGGTTACCCCAAGGGGAGTACAGAAGTGTATATGGAAATGTATTTTGCGGAAATGTCCAGTGGTATTAATAAAAGGGATATCTATAGAAAAGAGGGTCCCCAAATTATTATTTGGACTCTTAATTCTGATCATATAGAAATAAATAATGAACTTGTCCATTGTAAGAAATAAAGAGAGATTTTCCCCTTGTTCTCAAATGCATTATTTAAGATCTTTGGAATATTCACTTTAACTAATGCGTTCACTCGACCTGCCTGTGTCTACAGCTACAATCACTATTAGATTTAATCTAGTAGAGCTCAATGCAATAATAGTGAAAGAAGTTGATGATTTATTTTAGGGGAAATAGAACCATTATATCATCTTCATATTACTCAGTATACATAAATTTAATATCTCAGTTATGATACCTGTTTTTTGGCATGCAATCCCTCCCAAAATCTATGGTGCTCCAATCCTGTTGACATTCCCAAAGATGTTGAAAACTTAGTCTCCCAGGCCTGGGTTACACTGATTGAATTCTCTAATTTGGTATTTTTGCATATGTTTTTGTGTCAAATGATTACATCCCAATCTTCTTTACTTACTTTGTATTATATTTTTATTCTTTCCTATATTGTGAGTCAGTTTTTAATTGGACAATATTAAATCATATTCAGTAAAATATATAGTGACAAAAATAAAAATCAATAAACATATAGAAATATACCATTTACACACCATTCAAAAGAGACATTAAAAAAAAAATCTCAGAAAGAAACACCACCACAAAAATCCAGAACAGGTCCTCTCCAGCAGCCAACTACCAGATAAATAGGGATTAACATCAGATAAATAGTCAAGCAGAACACAATACACTAATCAAGGAACTACTAGTTAGAAAACCACATCTTGACCAACACTGGCAGGACAAACTGTTGTATATAAACAGAGAGCAAATCCCACACTGACTGTCAGAACATATGTTACCTAGTTGGCCAATGAAACATCTGCAAGCAAAAATCAAACTTGGAGAGCACCAAGGACTCCACAGTTCAACTCTGAACTACACATATTTTCTTCATTGAAAAATAAATATAGTTAGGATAATTCCAAAACAAGAGAATCCAAATGCCTACAAGAATCCTACAAAACAAATTTCATATAAAGAATCTTCTTTTGACTCTGGGATTACATTATTTGTAATGTGGGTTTTGATACAATTTACTTCCATTTTATTGATTGTGAATTGGTCAGAAAATTAATAGAATGATAAAACATGCAATGTTAAAAATAAAGAAATAAAGAGTGTAGAGAGAGAAAGAAGGGGAAGAGTATTGCAATGAGTCCTTTGAATGGAGAACATATTTAGCGGTCACATAAAGCTAAGTTGTTCAGAGAAATAGATCAAATAGGTATATCAATGGCTATCTGGAACCTTGGCTAGAACCCTGAACAGAAGTATTTCATACTGTTGTATTTTGTTGTAGAATAGAATAGAATTTTTATTGGCCAAGTGTGATTGGACACACAAGGAATTTGTCTTGGTGTATATGCTCTCAGTGTACATAAAATAAAAGAAACGTTCATCAAGAATCATAAGGTACAACACTTAATGATAGTCATAGGTTACAAATAAGCAATCAGGAAACAATATCAATATAAGTCGTAAGGATACCAGCAACAAGGTTTCAGTCATACAGTCATAAGTGGGAGGAGATGGGTGATGGGAACTATGGGAAGATGAGAAGATTAATAGTAGTGCAGACTTAGTAAATAGTTTGACAGTGTTGAGGGCATTATTTGTTTAGCAGAATGATGGCGTTCAGGAAAAAACTGTTCTTGTTCTGGTGTGCAGTGCTCTATAGCATCGTTTTGAGGGTAGGAGTTGAAACAGTTTATGTCCAGGATTGAGGGGTCTGTAAATATTTTCACAGCCCTCTTTTTGACTCGTGCAGTATACAGGTCCTCAATGGAAGGCAGGTTGGTAGCAATTGTTTTTTCTGCAGTTTTAATTATCCTCTGAAGTCTGTGTCTGTCTTGTTGGGTTGCAGAACCAAACCAGACAGTTATAGAGGTGCAGATGACAGACTCAATAATTCCTCTATAGAACTGGATCAGCATCTCCTTGGGCAGTTTGAGCTTTCTGAGTTGGCGCAGAAAGAACATTCTTTGTTGTGCTTTTTTGATGACATTTTTGATTTTAGCTGTCCATTTTAGATGTTAAAATTTTACTGAGCCTCTTTGAGACTACACAGTATAAAAGCAGCTGAGATGTCTGTCAGATAAAGGCCAATCCTATATAATTTAGCTAAACCCTATTCAGCCCAGTGGAATTTAATTCTGAGAGACATATATAAAATGGTGCTGTTAACAATTTGTGTTGAAAAGTATTTAAAGTATATTTTTAATTTTTTAAAAAGCATATCAAGTTCTGATTATGTGACAAATTCTATGTGGTAGTTTGCTGTTCAAAAATACTGATTAAAAGCAATCATATTTCAAACCTTGAATGGTGACTGGATTTAGTTATTTTATTACTAAGAAAATAGTAATTAAAAGACTTAAAGGAACTCTGTTACTAATCTCATATAACTGGCAACTTTTCCACAGGACTGCTCCCCCACCCCGACCAATGAACTACCAAATAATATAAACCCTTTTTCTGCAATACAAAGGTTACTGTTTTTCAAATCAGAATAGGCTATTGGCATAAGAGATTACCTCATTTTAATTTCAGTGATAAAGTCTGCTTACCACCCCATATATTTTTAAAATTTATTTTAGAATTGGTCTAGTATTGCTATCAAGCACAAAAACTAAGAATTTGATTTTACCCAGAGTTTTAGGATGAACTGCCAAGCAAAAGAACACGTTAAATTGTGAAGATATTGTGGTTGGGCAGATATACTTTTAGTTTTGTCAGCTGCAGAAATCTAAAAATATGAAAAAAACCTCAGATTTTGAAGTCTAATTTGCTTAGCAATTACTGCCATCAGCTTGCTGAGTTAGCTAAGGATATCTAGACCTTAACTTGTGATTGAATTTATTTTAATGACAGCTAGCCTTGATTTTAATTGTGTTGTTTTTATGCTTAGATTTCTTTAATGTTTACTTTTAATCACTCTAAGCAATTGTGTATTGTGCATATGGAAAAGTGGGATAAAAACAGATGTTTTACATAGTAAAGCAACAGTAATATGTTCTCTCCTGCTAAGCTATCAATCTTGATACTCATTATTGCATGACTTTAATATGGGAACTTGTCATTTTAAAAAAATAGGCAGTGTTTTCTCTCAACAAGTAGTCCTTAATTCTTTTTAGTGACTTTTCAAAGTTATGATGGCTTAGGAAAATATGCTTTACATCCCTTACTTGTCCTTATGTCTGTCATGCCATCACTGCTATAATATGATTGCAATTTGAATACTTGGCAACAGGCTCACATTTATGACCAGTTGCAGGATCCTATCATCACATGATCATGATTTGTAACTTTTTTTGCCAGCCATTTGGGGAAGTAAAATTCACTTAAGAAACATGTGATTTGCTTAATAACTGCAATGATTTGCTTTATGATCACATAAAATAGTTATAAATTTGAGTCCAAAGAGCCATGGAAAAATACATGCTCAGCATTACAAGACAAGATAGAAAGACCTGCACATGGATTAGGGAACAAATAAAAGTATACAATATCATCAAGAGAGTAACAGAACTGAAATAGAAATGGGCTGGTCACATAGCAAGAAGAACTGATGGCAGGTGGACCAAGGCAGTCATAGAATGGATCCCACTTGATAAAAAGCATCCATGAAAGAGACCTAAAAAAAGATGGATTAGCAACATCAGCAAGTAATATAGGCCCAATTGGCAAAAAAAAGCTCAGGACCGTATTGATTGGAAACATGCGGAAAAGGCCTTCATCCTGCAGTGGATAGACAATGGCTAAAATGATGATGTTGATGTTGTTGTTGATGATGATAACAACATATATACATATATACATAGAGAGAGAGAACAAAAATCTAATAAATAATAATTGGCACATAACACACCAGATTTAGGCTGAAAAGAAGAAAATTTGGGTAATTTGTGTGGCAATTCCAGGGGATAGTAGATAGAAGACAAAGAATTTGAGATAACAAAGTATAAAGATTTGAAAATCAAAGTGAAAAAATTATGGCATCAACTGGCTATGGTTATTGACACAATGGGTGCCATTCAAAAAAAATATAGACAACACTTAGAAAATCTGCGCATTGACAAAATTTTCGTCTATCAATTACAAAATCCACTGTTTGGACCCACATACTATACCAATACATCAGGGGTGAAATGTAAAATTTGTTACTACTGGTTCTGTGGGCATGGCTTAGTTGGGGGGGTAATGTGACTAGGTGGGTGTGGCCAACTTTTTTTTTCTTAAACTTTTCAAAGCATTTTTTCTAATGCTTTGAAAAGCCTCTCTGCCGATCAGGGAACTCAGCTGGGATCGTCAGAGAGGCTCTCTAAAAAATGCCTCTCTGCCGATCAGGGAACTCAGCTGGGATTGACAGAGAAATGCCTCTCTGCCGATCAGGGAACTCAGCTGGGATGACAGAGAAATGCCTCTCTGCCAATCAGGGAACTCAGCTGGGATCGTCAGAGACTTTTCAAAGCATTTTTTTTACCACCTCTTTGGCCAAAAGGTTGCAGAAAAAAATGCTTTGAAAATCCTCTGATGATCCCAGCTGAGCTGCACGATCATCAGAGGCTTTTTTTTTTACTTTTAAAAGCATTTTTTCATCAGAAGGGGTTGTAGAAAAAATGCTTTTCAAAGTAAAAAAAAAAGCCTCTTATGAGCATGCGGCTCAGCTGGGCATGGTGGGGGGAAGACAGGGATTTTTGCTACCAGTTCTCGGAACCACCCGCCACCATTGCTACCAGATCGGGCGATCCGGTCCGAACCGAGAGCATTTCACCTCTGCAATACATGATGACATCCTGGGAAAATGCTAGATGCACATGGAGGCCAACATCAGCTAAAGAACTGGCAGCTGTGATTTCACATATTTGTGTGAATAACAACAACTACTTCAATAATAATAATAAATAATGATGGTTACAAATACTTAGGCATATTTGAAGCAGATAACATCTTGAATGGAAAAATCAAAGAGTCAGTACAAAAGGAATACATCAGGAGGGTCCACAAAATATTAAAATCAAAACTGAATGCTGGAAACATAATTAAAGCCATTAATACATGGGCAGTTCCAGTGATACGCTACCCAGCTGGAATTATCAACTGGATTTTGACTGAATTGGAAAATTTGGACAGGAAAACACATAAACTTTTGAATATGTACCATGCTTTACACACACAAAGTGACATCAACAGGCTGTACCTGCCAAGAAGAATATGTGGCAGAGGGCTAGTGCAAGTCCATCAAACTGTAGAAGAAGAAAAATGAAGTTTGAATGATTATGTTAACCAAAGTACAAAAAAATTGCTGCAGGCTGTGAAAACGGAGAACATTATATATATAAAAAGAAACAAATGCAGAATATAAGGAAAAGTATCTGGATGACAGCTTAAATAGATGGAAAACCAAAGCTTTTGAAAAGCTTTGAACTTGAAAAATATTGAAGGAAAATGTGATGATAACTTTACATGGATATAGCTTAAGATGGGAACCATCAAGAAAGAAACAGAAGGTTTAATACTGGCTGCTCAAGAACAAGCACTACAAACTAATGCCATGAAAGCAAAGATACAAAAATCCACTGACAATTCAAACTGCCAACTTTGCAACAACAAAGTCAAAAATGCTTCATATTTAATATGTGAATCGCACAAACTGATTACAAAGCTAGACACAACCGAGTTGCTAAATTAATCCACTGGTCATTATGTAAAAAATAAGATTTACCTGTATCCAAAAAGTCATGGGAAAATAAAGTGGAAAAAGTTATAGAAAATGAGAAGGTGAAGGTCTTGTGAGGTTTTCAAATACAGATGGATCGTCACTTGGAACACAACATGCCAGATATCACAGTTGTCGAAAGCTGAAACGTACAATTTATTGACATTGCGGTACCAGGAGATGCCAGAGTTGAAGAAAAAGAACTGGAAAAAATCATGAAATATCGCGATCTGGCCATTGAAACTACACGGCTATGGATGAAACATGTAACAGTCATACCCATTGTCATTGGGGCACTTGGTACCATGTCCAAGAATTTTACAAAATATATCAAGAATTGCAGCTTCCTGCAATAACACTAGTGGAACTGCAAAAAACTGTGCTGCTCAGAACATCATATATTTTAAAAGGGTACTTTGTTGATACCTAGGACGCTGGCAGCAACCCTTATCAACCATTAGCACCAGTCAATCGTATGTGTGACACATTTTTAAATGTTCAATTGACTGAGTTTCATGTTTAATGAATAAAAGAGATAATAATAATGTCTAATGAATAAAAGAGTTAATAATAATAATATTGCACAGATTGACTACAAACAATGGCAGGACGAAGTAGCAACCATTGTACATTGGAAGATCTGCAAGAAATACCATTTGCTTGCAAGCAAGAACTGGTGGAATTGTAAAATAGAGAAAATAGTAAAACAATGAAGAAGCTAAAGCGCTCTGGGACTTATGGTCTGTTAAGAAAAGCTTTATAATTCTGTGATAGATTGAAATGGACAATTTGGGGCTCCATGACTGTAAGTGGTGCAAGTGTCCTCCCCCCCACCTAAAAAATCTAACTCATTTCAATAAGAAGTTTGTAGTTTCTTAGGATTTTGAGACAATACAACAACTGCAGGGTAGACTCCCAAATTGATTTAGCAGAGAAGAATCACCTCTCCTCTAAGAATGTCTCTGGAGGAAAAAAATGAAATGAAAATCCCCTCACAGCTATTTTACTTTGTTGTATGGGCACCCTGTGGCTTTCAAATATTCAAAAAATATTTTCTGAGGTTCTTAATCATCCAAAAGGTGATTCTCTTTTACAGTACTATATGTAGTGCTTGGTTTAACACATCCCGCAATGCCTTCTTTTTAAAACACTGGTTAAAGTAATATTTTAAAAACATGTGGCATAGTGTATAGTTTTAACTCAGTATTCTTCTGGTGCTCAGAGTTATCAAATCAGTCCTTTTTTAAAATTTCTGACATTCCTTAGAAATGATCAAATAATAAAAATACAAACAATCACATGTTGATTCGTGCAGACTGATTAAGACCAGCCTGCAGCATCAGCATGAATATGCAATTGACTTAAAGGACAGTGAACCTTCGCAATACGCAGTCTTGAAGTTATACTGTTTTTGAAGAAATTGTGGTGATGGGCCAATTCTGTATTTAATTCAGAAAGAGATATGATAAACAACTGAGAGCAATGTCCAGATGCACTCCATCTAACTGAAAAAAAAAAGTTATTTACAAGCTTATCGTTCATTTGGACTCATACAGAACTGATGGGCTATGATCCAGTCTGCTAGCTGAATCAAAGCAGGACTCAAAGAAATAAATAACTGTGCCTTTTCCACAGAGCAACTGGCCTAGCATGTAGTATGAGAAATTTTGCTGGTCTTGGCAAATGGAATCCTTTAAAGGCTTCGGTAGGTGATATAATGTAGGATTCCAATGCTTAAATAGGGGATAGAATAGTAAAGCTGTAACCAATAACTGCTCCAATGTCATGACTTGGACTTTTCTTGTCTTAGGACAGCAGAAATGTAACTTTTAGATACCATGGTATATATTACTATGAGCTATTACAGGGAAGTGTCATTAGAAAATACAAAATCTGTGTGCTTTTTATCATTGTTTCTGCAAGGTGAACTATGTCTATTTTTAACTTTAACCTGAGTTTTCTCCAAGAAAATCCTTAGAGCATGGAAAACTGGACCCAGGTGGCCATCACTCTTTAAAGGCTTCTTCAAACCCACAGGAAAAGGTCTAAAGTGGGTCATAACTCCCAGGCCAAATAGGGTTTCTGTCCATGGTCTAGACAGACCGTTTTTGATTCTGATGTTGTAGATCAAGCTATGTATATATTTTGTGTTTCCTTTCCTCAGTTCCCACACACTTTCCATTCAAGCGCCCATTGCTGCCAACTTCCTTGGTCTGTTTCATATTAAACAGCATAGTGAGTATGACTCTTTCTTCACTTTGTGGTAGGACAAATTTGTTTTGCTGTTGTTGTGCCCAATTACTGTAGCTGTCAGAAGTTGATGTAAGGGCCATATTTAGGGTTATACCCAAAGATTTTCTTTCTCTTATATGAGAAATGTTCCTTTGATAGAATGAATCCCTGATAAAAATAGGGGAGAAATAAATATTTTAAATTAAATTGTTTGGTAAAGTACCCTAAATATTTTCGTTATGTAGTTTCCATTTTACATCCAGCTCTTATATTAACTTTTGTTGGTAGCATAGCACAATAAATTAATAACAAAGAGCATACATATTTTAACTGACTTTTGAAAAAAATGTTTTATGCCATAATATGGTTTGTTTGAACAGAGGTGGACAAGAAATAAATCTAACACTTACTTATAATCATTATTTTTTTAAAATTATATATCAAAATAATTATAGAATTCTAGCCTTGAAATATGAGCAAATGGATGCCACTCTCATTCACCAAATCAAGATAAGGAAGGAAAAGCTTCCTTGCCTTAAGTCAGCTTCTTTAAACTGCTCTTAAAATACGGCAGCCCTGCAAAACACTGGGAGGTTGTGTTGCTCTTGGTACTCACTCTCCCAGCATAGACACAAAGGTTGAACTGCTAACCCAAATCCTTTCTCCATTATATGGCTGCGGAAGGGTTATACTGTTTTGCATTCCAATAACTTTTGGATAACCATTTGTCTGAAGTGGTGTAGGGTTTCCTGCCTAAGCAGGGGGTTGGACTAGAAGACCTCCAAGGTCCCTTCCAACTCTGTTATTCTATTCTATTCTGTTCTGTTCTGTTCTGTTCTGTTCTGTTCTGTTCTGTTCTGTT
>WNWU01000005.1:34234622-34456680 GCA_012654045.1 Ptyas mucosa | reverse complement strand
TTCTGTTCTGTTCTGTTCTGTTCTGTTCTGTTCTGTTCTGTTCTGTTCTGTTCCGTTCCGTTCCGTTCCGTTCCGTTCCGTTCCGTTCCGTTCCATTCCATTCCATTCCATTCCATTCCATTCTAAAAGGCTCTTCAGAAAGAATTTTTGAGGAAGGGGGTCTTTTTCATTTTGTTAAATATTGTCTTAAGATATGTGAATCCAGCCATTTGAATTTCTAAGTTATAGTTTATAAGGCAGGTTTCTCAATCTTAGCAACTTTAAGACATGTGGATTTCAGGTGCCAGAATAATTCGGCCAGCATACCCAAACAAACCAATCCATTGGTTTAAGACTTATTATATTCATATTCAACCAATTATGATGTAATTAAAATGTGCAAAACCTAGCTTAGCATAGTATGTGAACCAAGATAGTGTTCATTGTTGTTGTTTTTTACTGTCTGTTCCAATACAGTGCCAAAGATTTTGCCATTAAACTAAGGCAGTGAAATGAACATATATTCATAGTAAACAATGAAGCATATATTTTCCACTTAGAAATGCACTGAATTATAAATAGCTATGTAATAAAACATAGGAAAATATATAAACCATATGTGAAAAATAGCAGCATGGAATTAGTAATACACATAACATTTACTATAAAAGCTGAGAGAATTACAGATTGAATATGTAATTACACATTGAAATAACATAAAAGTAGGCATCAGATGAGCCTCCCCTTGAATTTTCCAACCAATTAAATAGTGTACTTATATAGTATGTCTCACATTGATGAATATGTTTTTAATGTTTACCAGACCTATATCATTATATTTCCCAGTATTACTAGGCATAGGCCTGAGAATGAGAAGCTGCAAATCTTTTGCATATATGTCATTCATGTTAATAGAGTTTATTTCAGATGTTAGTGGATTAAGCTGCTCACTAAGGAGTTTGTAATAAACATTATGTCTTAATTTTAATTTATGCCTTATATAGGTTGTTCAAATACATTGTTTGATGTTATATATACTTCAGAGCAATTTATTTTATTAAAAGACTTTCATTTTGAGTCTAAAATTATTATAGTGTGATATCGTATTTTACTGAAATAATAGTTATGAGTTCTAATCAAATTACCAAATGGTTCATGTAATGGTTATCTTTCATGGGAATTGCTACTTCGAAAGAAGGAAATTGACTCTGGTTTGTACTTATTTTTTACTGACAATGCCATTGACCTATTCAAACAAGATTTTGTAGCTGAGAAAAAATGAAAGCCTTTGCTTTTTCTTCTAGTTGCTAATTAGGGACATGCATTTGAAAGAAAGAGTAATAAATTTAAATTAACCTCATTAATCTAACAAGCAGAGTTCAAAGAAAACAGACTGAGCTCTCCCTCATAATTTTTCTTTCCTCTTCATTTTATCTTTCCTAGTCAGTCATGCCTTATGTCTTCCATCAAAAGTGTACACAGTTCTTTTGTTAGTTTCATCTCCTTTCCATACCTTGGGATGATAAAAATGTCCAGAAACTGAGGCCAAAGACTACTAGATTAATCACAGTTCCAATGACAGCTCACCGCATGCTGAGTGAATTCCTCAAATCCCCCAAATGATTTTTTTGCCAGAACATGTGGAGCTACAACATTCAACATTTTATTGGTGCTGTTATCTCCAAACCAAGAATAGCTTTCTTGGAAAAAATGATTTGGTATCTACTGTGGGAATATTTTTAGCAGCTTGTTTGGTGAGATTTCAGAAAATATAATTAGTAATAGAGATGTCAGCCAAGTTCTAAGTTCAGTTTTAAGCAAACTCTACTTAAAAGGCACCTTGTCTACAGTTTACATTATCAAGATCAAAAGGTGTATTTCTGTAAGAACATACAATTGTTCACTGTTTCTTGAATAAATATTTGTGTTTCTGAAAGTTATGGAAATGGCAGTACTAAATGTTTAAAGCCTTTCCTTTGTTTATATAAAAGGTCCCATACATATAACAGTGCTGGAAACATCTCCTAATTTGCCTTCATGTTTTTATTTAGGCAGCAGTTTTCTGGGTTCATATCATTCACAATGATAATTATGCTACTACACATGACTAGTAGTGAAAGAAATGCTACGTAAATAATAAGGTAATTTTTTGAACACCTGGTTGTTTACACTACAGCAAAGGAAAAAAAAATCCACATTAGTATTCTAACAGCTGTTGATGGCACAAACACATGATTTTTATTATACAGAGCCTACTTATTTTCTCTTGGTGGTCATATACAGATGGAAGACATTACTGTGATTCATACAGTATAAGATGATAGTCCTCAGCCTTTTCCATTCTGAAGCCATTCCCATAACATGAATAAAAATGCTTTGTTTTAAGCAAAACTGATCTTTCATAGTGATTAGGACAAAATTGGTAATAAAGAATTTGTGATATTGTATTGATATTGTAATAGACATTGAACTGGGATGAACAAATGGATCTTCTCAGTTTGCTTTTGATACCCTAGGTCAGTGATGACTAACCTTTTTGCCGTCATGTGCCAAAAGCGGGGGGAGGGCGGTGGGGTCCTGTGCCCATATCCATAATTCTGTGCACCCTGCCCCCCCATGCTCCCCCCGCTTTCCGTTTTTCGCTCTCCCCAGGCTCCAGAGCCTTTCTAGGAGCCTGGGGAGGGCAAAAACGGCCTTCCCCACCCCACCCAGAGGCCCTCTGGAGGCCAGAAACAGTGTTTCCTGACTTCTGGTGGGCCCAGAAGGCCCGAAAATCAGCTGGCCAGTGCATGCATGTGTGCCAGAGCTGAGCTCGCCTGCCCACCGAGATGGCTCCATGTGCCACCTGTGGCACCTGTGCCATAGGTTCGCCATCACGGCCCTAGGTACTTTTAATTTCATTTGAGACTGCTATCCCTGGAAGGTGGGAGTTATAAACACCTGTACCATTAAGTCTAATTTAATTGGAAGCTGTAATTCTCTACCCTTTGAATGGGTTTTATTAATGAATTGACCTGCATATGATTGCACCGTTATAGGTATCTTATATTATCTCTGCATTCTTCCAAATTGCTTGACAAGCAGCTGAATTTTGTACTCAACAATATATTGTGTTTCAATATGTGGATACCCATATGTTTATTGTGATAAATAAGCTTCATGGGTTTTGTCAATTAAGAAATAATTAAGAAAACTCTCCACATTTGTATTATAATAATACCTATTCTAAATTCATATATGTCCTTATGCCTGCTAATATTCTACCGATTATTGTGTTCATTTCTGTTATATTCTAGCAGCTATATAACCGAAAATGTTGCACTCGGGGGAAAATATGATGGTTACCATCTGTGGTTGGGCAAAAGAGTTGATTGCATTTTTGAGGTATGTAGTTGGCCAGAGGTGTAACCTTTATAATGACTTAGTGGTTGAACATCATATTTAAATGGACCATTAATCTAACTGACCTATATACAACCTTTTTTTTTTGCAACTATAACTGAAATAAATGGGTTTACCACAGCATAGGTCTGTGTTAATTTAAAAAAAAAATCTTATACTTTCAAGCAGACAACAGATATTGAGATGGAGATATCAACAATTCAACTCCTTTCTGTTGCACAAATCCTGAAGAAAGAGTAAATTACATATAATCAGAATCATAGTAATCTCGTTAAAGAGCAAATATCATCCAGTGAAGATTGAGGAGATGTTACATATTGCAAAGCAGTTATAATGAAAATCTGTCTCTGTAGAAATTATCAAGATACTCACCTTTAAAATGCAATGTACATGAACTGGGAGGCTTCAAACAATGATATATCCAAGAGGAAACTTAACATAGGCATGATATTAATGTAGGACAAAGAAAAAGTTTCCCTATTCTTCCTATAGTCCCTGCAGTCTCACTTGAAGGGCTCTAATAAATGATCATCCAATCTCTATTTGAAGACCTTCAGGGAAGAACTCACTTCTTTTACCTGGCAGCCTTTAACCATTCCTCACAATGCTTGGTTTCTTGATACTTCACAACTGCCTTAGCATTCCTCTAACTTATTTATTTTATTTTATTTTTATTTATTTATTTATTTATTTATTTTATTTATTTTGTCAAGCATATATAAGATAACAGGTAAAAATATAAACATAATTCGAATACATAAAAAGAGTAAATAAAAAGACTATTAGGATAGGGATGGTAGGCACGCTTTTGCACTTATGCACGCCCCTTATAGACTTCTTAGGAATGGGGTGAGGGCAACAGTAGACAATTAAAATTAAAAATTGCTATACAATTTGGCACTTTTTGAACTATGGTACCCATTTTCAGAGAAATGTGGTCTGGTAGAGGAAAGGGGAATAATTATTTCCCATAATCTGACTCGGTGTTCCTGTTAATGCATCCTAGATAGCATTTTTTTTAAGCAGCTGACTAACTCTGTTATCTCAAGCTTAACTTGTGGTTGACAAGGATACCCAAATCCCTTTCATACCTATTATTGCCAGGTCAGGTTTCACCACCCTTTACTTATGCTTTCAGCTCCCAATATTCACTTGGATTTTAACTGTCTTTCCTGATTATTAGAGACACAAAAGCTTGCAATTGTTTTGCAAATCTTCAGTTGGGCTCTAATTGCATCAATATGGCTTTTGGATGCAATGTACCAGTTAATTAAATGTCCAATTACTGGAGAGCCAATATAAGCAGGCTGTTTTTTAAGAGCCATATTTATTACATGTTTTAAAAATGTTCTCAAGTCAACTGTTTTCTAAACATTTCAAAGTCCTAAATGTAGATGAAACATTAATTTAACTGGCTCTTTGTTCTTAATTGAGCCAGAACAGAAACAAGGAATATGAGTCACAGTATATGGGGTTTTTTAATGTTTGCTATTAAACATCTGTTTTTGTTTATATAATACTGTACAATATTAAGGGTATAGAAGAGGGCATACTCAGTCATTTATAAATAATTTTTCAAAAGAAAGCTGCTATTATCATCCGCTCTTTCCCGTTTTGTACCTTTTTCAAATACTTAATTTCAATAAAATTTACCTTAAGAAGGTTTGAACAGCTGTTACATTAAAACTTGCTGGTGACAGGAATTCTTTCTAGCTTTTCCCAGAATTGTTACTACTCCCATTTAACACTCTTTCAAGGTCAGTGAGCCTCTTGAGGATATTCTGTAGAAGAGTACACTGTAATAGCAAATTACAGTAAAGCGGTGAAAACCTGGCTTTTCTGGCAGGCCTGGAGCCGTTGATCTCCCTGTTACAATCTTGCGAGATCTGGCCATGAATGGTGTGCATGGACTTTTAATGTTTTTAAAATGTTTTTATAATGTTTTTAAATAATTTTCCTATGTTCTTTGTTGTATTATTTTTTGCTGTAAGCCGCCCAGAGTCCCTTGGGAGTTGGGCGGCATAGATATTTGATAAATTAAATAAATTAAATTAAATTCTACAAGGAACTGTTAAAAAACTAGATATATATAGCTTGCAGAAGAGAAGATTGATAGGGTTTTAAAATATCTGAAGGGCTATCATATTTTAGGGTGGGTTGGACTTATTCTCATTTGCTCCAGAGCGTAAGACTAGACCTAAGGAGATGGAACATCAAGGATGTATATATAGATTAGATAATTTGGAAGAACTTCTTGACAGTAAGAACAGTCAATCAATAGAATAGGTGACTGCAAGAAACTGCTTCTTCCCCTTTACTGGAGGTTTTCAAACAGAGGCTGGATGGTCAGCTATTGGGTATGGTTTAGTGAATTTGCTGTTGTTGGACTTCACCTCTTAGATCCCTTGATTCTGTGATGCTATGAATTATATGAAATGGACAATACATTTCCACCAGTACTTCTCAGTTCTAACACTAAAATTTCTGAACCTGTCTGACAATTTTAATGAAGGAGGTTTGTATTAACATTCATTGAGCTTTACAAGATGTACAAAACTTTCAAAGGTTCAAATTTGAAATATCTTGATTTTGAAATATTCTAGTCCAATCTCACTAAAATTATTTCAACATTAGAACAGTTTGATCTAACCTTATCAGTTATGTTCTGACCTCAAAAGGAAAAGTGTTCCAACCACCAAATTAAGGTGAGAATTTGACATATTTGCAGTGGCATAAATTGAAATTGTTATACAAAATTGAACCCTGTTATATTTTCATGTTCCATTTGTCCATTCCATTCAGGGAATATTTAATCATAGAAAAGGTTTTATAAACTTATCAAACAAAAATTGCATGATAGAAAAGCCCAACTGTGATACTATATGCATATACCATACTTCTGTCAGCAAATGTGTTAGCCGTAGAGCTAATCAGAATGTAGAACCTACTTTCAGACATCATTATTATTATTATTTGGGGGGGTGGAGGGCAAATTTGAACCAAGTTGATTGCAGGATATTGTTAATAATAGTTTTGTACCTAATCTCAGTGCACATGTGTAATCAATTACCTTGTTTAATTCCTAATGAAATCAAAGTTATTCATAAATTTGTAGCAGATCATTGGTATTCCTTTCACCTTCGATATTTTAGGTCTCCAGTATAAAGCACAGCATTTGGGTTCTGGGACTAATTCTGGATTTAATTTTCTGAGCTAACTATATTAAAACATTCTCATATACAACATTTTTAAATACATGCTAGACAATTCTAATCAGTTATATTTTCCAGTCTTCAATTTCCAGCTGGATATCTTGCCAAATTACATTTTTTTCTAAAATTTTATTACTATTTTTACTCTTCCATGCTTTAAAACTATGTTTGTAATATCTGTGTTTATTTCTGAATAGTACAGTTATTAATTATTCAGTTTCAGACATAATTTTATGTAACAATGTAATGGCCATTCCATATTTTATGGAGGAAATTGCACGTATATATCTATATCAAATAAGATTATGTCAGAATGATTAAGTGCACATATTTGCACCCGTATATCTTGGGCAAGAGCATCATGTGACATGTTTTATCATTTGCTCCTCCCTCTCATGGATCCCTCTGGAAAAGCCTTTTAGACATTTCTCATTTTAGCCTCCTTTTGTCTTCTTTTTCCTTTATGAATAAGTTCTCATGAAATTGTTCTCATGTGTACATTATTTATTTTCATGTAACACATAGAATAAAGACATATATATTAGGCAACACATTTTTTCCATGAAAATAGCCATAATTAAGACTTATTCTGAAATATTTTGTGCTCTCACATTTATCATATATGTTGCCCAGGAAGCTGGGAATTAGCATGGATCTTTTAGCATTAACAAAAACATTGTTTACAATGAAATTATGAAGATAATTTCAACCCTTAACATCGTTATATCTTTTTCTCTTCCAGCTATAATCCAATGTAGAATATAAGTATGAAAGCTGTTCATTTTTATGACAAGCAAACTGGCTTGGGTTTTAGAGTTTTATCTATTCGTAAAGAAATGCTCTTTTTATTAAAAAAAAAAAGATAAGTGATAGATATAAAAATAATTTCTCCAATAATTAACTGCTTTAGATGGTGTTTATCAGAAATTTATTCCTTAAAAATGTCTGATATAAGGAATGAAAATTTGTATAAAATATGTCTAGGAACTATTGAACGATCAAAAGAAAACCAGAAGATCAGATTCTTCATGTATGCTTCCAGAGTATATATTGCTAGCAAATTCACAGCCAGGCAAAATTCTGGAAAGGGACTACAACTCAAATGAGGGGATGCGTTATAGCTTAATGGTAAAAACAGATTGAGTCCCAAGCATTTCACATTAAAAGAAGCAGATACTACATACACTATAATAGCTTTTGGAATATGCTATTATTTACTAAGAGTCTTGGTGGCACAGTGGTTAGAGTATAGTACTGCAGGCTACTTCTGCTGACTGCCGGCTGACTGCAATTTAGCAGTTCAAATCCCACCAGGCAGGCCCACTCAGCCTTCCATCCTTCCAAGGTGGGTAAAATGAGGACCCAAATTGTTGGGGGCAATATGCTGACTCTGTAAACTGCTTAGAGAAGGCTGTAAAGCACTATGAAGCAGTAGATAAGTCTGAGTGCTCTTGCTAATGAATAAGCAACTAGAAAAAAAGTAATGGAACTTTGCTTTTATTTATGAAAACTGCAGCAAGAATTGTTGGTGAAGATAATAGAATTTACCAAAACAATTAAATTAACTTTTTAGTAGGAAAAAAATACATTTATGATTGCCTGGAAACCCTGTATAGACTTTTTGCATAAACAGAAAAAATCCCCTATGATTTGTGGTTTGATTACTAAAAAACAATAACTGGGTAATAGAAAAAGTGACCTTTTTGTAATCATAGTAATTTGAGAAAGATATAATTTTGAGTGAGAGATAATTTTGTAATGGTAGCTATATTTCTTGAAAAGGAATTCAAATTTTTTATTCTTTCTGCACATTTTGCTTTTTTTCTTCTTTTTTGTTTATTGCTTATGTATTTTGTAAATCTTGAATCAAAAAAGTATATAAAAAAGGAATATGTTATTATTTGAGGGTAATATTGAATTTCCATTACTGCTATCAATGATTTCCTGAGATTGTAGGTTGCTTGACTTGCAGACTTTCATGTGTATCTCTGTCTTTCTCTCCTTTTTTCTTTCTCTTTCTCTCTCCCTGACCCTTTCCCTTTCTCCCCACTCCCGTCCATCTATCAGAAGCCACTGATTTATTTTGCAACAAATATAAATACAATTACAAAATTATCTCTCACTCAAAATTATATGGCGAGAGAGAAAGATTAACAAACACCCGTTTCCATTCTCGTGGAATATTTATTTTCAAAATATGTACCAGTGTTTCTAAAGATATTAGCATGTCAAAGTAAAGATAGAAATCTCTTTATTAGTAATCTGTGGGGTCAATGTAATGGAATATGCAAAGTATAGGAGTAAATGGGACTATTGCAAAAAGTATGCAAAGTTATTGTTTAAAAATTGAAATCTGAGATTCTGAAAGTTCTCTTAAGTGATTTGGATTCTGATTTTCGCACAGATCATCTGAAAGAAGAAATAATCCAGAGGCATATGCAAAAGGCAGCACAAGGTAAATATAATATTCCAGGATAAAATCTTCTCCCCAATGGTATTTGTTTGTAAAAGCTCACATAGTGTTAATTTGCTGGGGGGGGGGGGAGGACTGTTCTTTCATATTATTATAATTCATGCAACAAATTTTTCACATTTTCTTTCTTCATTTGTCCCACCAAACTCACATTAGCAACAGCAGCAGCAGATTTAGCTGTTTAAATTTCACTAGGGCTGCTCTTTACCGCAAGTTATGGAGTTAATCATCTGAGGCCATTTGGGTCATGCTGATTTATGCCTAGGTTTGTTTTTGTTAAACATTATCCTGGGATGAACTGTGACACTACAATCTATGAAAGCAGACAAAGAAAGCAAGTGCAATCAAATGTTTGCAAGCATCCCCTTAAATACATGGAGCTTTTCCAAATGTTTATGATTCTCATTCTTCTGTGAAGCTGATATGGGAAATACTACATGGAATAAATATTAAGTAGTCTGTTTCAGGATCACACATAACTGGCAATTTTGAGCAGATATTGACCGTATAATAATTTATGTGCCATTAGTATAATTTGGTAAACTTCCTTTATATATCCTTCATATATATCAATGGGAAATCATACGTCTCCTATGTTAACACCAGACATGTAGTTGTTTTGCTAATTTTGCATCTTCCAAGATTGTTTTTTTAAAGCTCATTCATCCTTTTAAATTTATTGTAACACTGTGGGCTGATATTTATTATATGACTTAAGTATTGTCATTTGCTTAGTGTGCTCTGGGAAATGAAATCAGGTGTCTATTCTTCTGATTTGTCTTGATAACTGTAAAAGTATGACATAATAAAAAAACTCTTTTTAGTAAACATAACTATATTTTAAAACCCCAGGATAAAATTCAAGATAATGTTTCCATTGGGGATCTTGGTGTTAATATTTTTAGCTAGCTTTTTTTATTTATTTTAAGTGCCTTTCTTGATGGAGACAAATTACAAACATTTTGAATAATAGCAGTCTATTTTCTCAGTGGGATAACCTTAGGATGCAGAATTCTCATTTAACAATAGTTTTCTCATTTAACAATAGTTTTAACAGCCCTTTCTGTTTTTTAGAAAGATGATTTATCTAGAGATTCTTCTCATGCCATCTCTGCATGCCAGATGACTGATGGTTAGATAAATGATTGGCATTTCCTAGTAACATACTCCTGCAGGATATTATTCTGTATCTACTCCTACTCAGAATACAGAATAAAAAGTATTGTGGTCCCATTCCCAGCCATTTGAAGGGCTAAGAACAAACTACAATTATATCAAAGTACCAAAAGAAAATTTCCAAAAATTTGTTGTGGATGACAAGATAAACCCAACATTTATTAAATGTTGGTTAATATTAGGATTCTAGATTATATTGATTGTTTTCTTTGTCTATTGTACACTGATCATAGATAGGTAGTGGTCAATGCAACATTTTTGTATCTAGTTACATTGACTAGCAGGAGAGAGGCATTGTATGATTGATTTTGTGCCAAATGCCCTTCAGTTCAATTCCTGATTGAGGATTTGAAGCCATAGCATAACATCTACCTACCTATATCCCATAAGTTCAAATTCTGATAAGACTGGTCACATAATGCCTCCTTCCTTCTAGTCACTAAAATGGAAACCACACAGGAGATATACAGTGTATAAAAAAGTAGAAATTTTCTTTCCCCCCGGAAGGTAGTGGTGGAACTAATAGAAAGTCCTGAACACAGAGGCATGACATTATGACACTTCTTTATTACTTCGAATTGAGGATTAAGGGAAGGTGAACTGTGTATACCATTTTAATAATTTTATGTCTAAAAGATCTGTGGGTGTGTGGAAGGCTAATAAACTTCTGAGCCCAGCCAATTGAAAAATACTTCTAAGGGGACTTGTCTGTCACAGATATTGGTTGCTAGGCAGATTGAAATAATTAGTTAGATACAATTAGAATTTTGACCAAGAAATGAGGAAACTTTGTCTTTGGATATCCACATCTGTTGGTGGCTACAGGTCCCTAGTGGATAGGTTTAAATCTGATAGTAGCAGATACAATGTGTGTGTGTGTGTGTGTGTGTGTGTGTGTGTGTAATCTAAGAGAGTATCAGAAATAGAAAAAAGACGAGTCAAAACATATACATGCGGGTGTGTGTGTGTGTGTGTGTGTGTGTGTGTGTGTATATATATATATATATATATATATATATATATGTAGGTCTTTGGTTATTCGGGTTTTCTCCCGCGTAAAATTGGAAGTGTCTTGGCGACGTTTCGACGAAGTCTCATTCGTCATCTTCAGGCTGGTGTTCTCGGCTTCGTGCTTCCAGGAGCAATGTGTGATCGCAGCTGTTTCCTCCTTTTAACTGCCAGTGGGGGTGGGAGCTGATTGGGTGGGAGCATGGCTGTGTTCTGATTGGATGGGGGGTTGGCTGTGCTCTGATTGGCTGGGGGTGTGCTCTGTTTGGGTGGGGGCTTGGCTGTGCTCGGGTTACTCTGAGTTGCAGGGGGATTTGAGCTGGTGAGCTGCATTGCTGTTGTTTGGCTTCGCGTTCGTGGTCGTGCCACATCTTCGTGGTGGGTGTCAGTTTGCTTCATGTATGGATTGGAGGGGTTTAAATTGGTCAATGGTGCAGCTTTGGTTTGGCTTCTGGTCTGTGGTCGTGTCTCATCATCGGTGTGGGTCTGGGTTTGCTTTTTGCGTGGAAGTGTGGTGGTGATATCCTGTGTGGTTTTCGTGAGTGTGGGTGAGACTTCGTCGAAACGTCGCCAAGACACTTCCAATTTTACGCGGGAGAAAACCCGAATAACCAAAGACCTACATACAAACACCCGCGAAAACCTCAGAAAACAAATATATATATATATATATATATATATATATATATATATATATTGACTTGTCTCCTTTCTATTTCTGATACTCTCTTATTTTGCTTGTCATAGACAGCAACAGAAGAGGGAGTTTTGTAAAATGCTTTTGAAACTCAGCTAAGAGCTTTCTTAAATTAGTTGAGTCATACTGTACATATGGTCTTAAGCAGTAAGGGGTTTCACTTACCTTCGCTACCAGTTTGGAACTGTGAGCGTGCGCATGTGTGTGCTTTGCTCACACGCAGCGCTTCTGCGCATGCACAAAACGTCTGTGATGATGTCCGGGCGGGTGGGCGGAGCCTCCCACCGGGGCGAACCGGTAGAAACTCACCACTGGTCCTAAAGTTGCACATTACTCACCATAGTTTACACTAAAAAAATTGAAAACCTTTCCCTAATGTTTATTAATATTGCTGTGATATATTTATATATTATTACAAATCATTTTTATTTCATCATCAGAGACTATTTTCTGTAAAGGACATTACTCCTGCAATAAGAACATTTTATCAAATATGGAAATACACGTGAACTCATTTTTTCCCCCTGATTTTTGTTGAACAAGTAACAAGGTCACATGCAACTCATGTGGCCAAGAGGAAGTTACAGTGGAGCAGCAACATGGGGGAGTGATGATGGTGCATGTGAAGACTGAATATGAGTTGGATTTATCTCAGTATATCACAGTTAATTTCATTTCAGTGCTATAATACATTCTGCTATTTTGAATATTTGTGTTTCAAATTGAAATAATAACAACCCACATCTGTCTTTGTTAGCTAAATTTTTATAGCTATTGTTTATCATCACTTTCAGTAGTGATATTGGGAAAAAATCTTTTTATATAAGAGGCATTTTAGAGCATTCCTCTTATATAAAAAGATTTTTCCCAATATTTCTATGTATAGAATAAAGTAATTGGCATTACTTATCCTTAACAGTTAGTCTTGAAATTCTGAGACTAAAAAAATAGGTTGTTCAGATAATGTTTGTTAAGAACATAGATTTTCCATTAATTCTGGAACAAGATTTTGGTAACATATCTGGATATGCACCTCAAAACATTCCATGAATATTTTGCCTTAGGGAAAAATAGAATTTATTCTGACTGATTTAAATCTTAAAAGCTTCATATTTCTTCAGTGCCATAGCAAATGAATTTATTGGCAGGAAATCTGCAAAAACAGCGATGCGAGGAAAAATGAAAAGGCATAGAAAGTAAATTTACTTCATTAAAATAATTGCTTGTGTGTTAAACTTGAGTTGATTAATCAATTGATTAATTGATTGATTCAATTAATATGCCGCTCTTATCCGGAGACTCAGGGCGGCTTACAATGTGTTAAGTAATAGCCTTCATACTTTTGTATATACCTGCACGATCTAGGGGCAGAAGTAGGGAGCAATATATTCACGTAACCTATAAAAAGAATTGTAATAATTATGTGCTTCAATTAGATATATGAAAGTAATTATTAATCTATTATAATTAATAATTATAATTATTAAATTTATGTGCCATCCATCTTGCAGTTTGTAGGGATTCTGGGCAGCTTACAATTAAATGTGTTACCAAATAATTTCGACTTGGGTATACTGGAATAGGTCTGAGAAAACTGGCATTCTGGGACAAGGTCAATGAGAAGCTAAGTTAACAAATAGGTTAATGGCTTTAATTAGTAATAGTATACTTCTACTCAGCATTTATTATCAATATGTTCACACTGATTTTTTACAGCTATCTGCTTCAAACTGGCATTTTCCACATGTGTTGAGACAACAGTTCCCAGAAGTTACAGCCAGAATGGCAGGGTTTTTAGAAATTAAATTTGCATCATACTTTAAGGCATTAGGTTGGGGAAGACTATTATGTACATTAGAATATTTATTAAAATTCTGCTCGTTAGTGGAAATTTTCAATAAATTAGAGTATAAAATAAATTAATTATAAAGGCAAGGTAAAGATGAATGAAGTGTTCCTCTGAATTTTATACGTAGCTCTACTTTTCTAGCTCATGTCAAGTTTCGGAGAAAATTATGGCTGCCCTAGTAGTTGCCAAGTGTATGGCAAGGCTTCCTCATTTGGCTGTCATTGGAGATATTGCTTTGAATCCAGTGAATAGATACTTTGAGGAAAGAAAGGTGGTTAAAATTCCTTCCTGGACTTATATTATCAAGTTGTAATATGGCATTTTTAATAAAGAAAAATTGATCTAATCTTAAATGATGTGCATGTACAAATTGCATACTTTATTAGATAAGCCAGATACTGTGCATTTTCATAGATTTATCAGTTTCATCTAAGCAAATGGAACACTTCTGATGTAATTGCAGATAAATTCTAGTGGCTGGTGTAGATATATAAACATATCAACTACAGGAGTTGCTCAGAGGTGAAGATGTATGTCTAAAGGGTCAGTCTTGAGTAGTGTCTAAACAAGACACATGATTGTATATTTATACAAAAAACATTGCTTCATCGTAAATTCAGATTAAAGTTGATTATATCTCTCAAGTCTGTGAAAGTTCCATATAACTGAGGTAAGCAATGCACATTAGAGAGTCATTTTTAAATTTTTAGCAATTCAAAATGTCAGCCTCACTAAATTAATTTTTGCATAGTATTTGTTATAATTTCAGCTGAAAAGTTTCCTTTCTAATTTGTTCTATTTTTTTCCTTGCATCTCTGATACATTATTTGCCAGTATTCATTATTATATCATTCCTTTCCCTTTTCTTTTTTCTTTTTGTTATCAACTACGGTACTTAATCACTTTTTCCTTTCTTTTTTTCCCTACCTTCTAGCTTCTACCAACAATCTGAACTAGTAATGTCCAAACATTGGTTTACTGTGTCATCTATTGTTTAACTTGGGTGATTGTATCTCTCCCCTCCCTCCTGTTCTCTCTCTTTCTCACTGCTTTCTACCCACATATCTCTGTGAGCCTCCATTTGTTTTTCCTGTCTCTTTCCCCACTACTGTTCTGTTTCATTTCCATTTCTGTTTCTATAACTAATATATTTAATTTATTATTTAGTTTAAGTCTGGAGTGATAACTAAAATGTGAAACAGGCTGGAAAACTGGTACCAACTCCACTGCACATGTCTCAGTTTAGAAAAAAGATAACATAGCAATCTGAGCTTCTCCCGTTCACATTGTACATTTGAGTGGCTGGGTAAACCTCAAGATGCTTCTGTAAAGATGTAGGGAAGGACCATGAACAAATAGTGTTCTTGTGGGATCAGAAAGAGATTGAACAGGGCCCCAGCAAAAATGCTGCAGATCTTAGGTTCAGCAGGTCTGATTTATAATACTCTTGAAGTTGAAATTTGGTGAGGTTAATGTTATTTTACTGGCATAGTATTCTCTAAATAAATATCCTTTTCAGTTGGTGATTGGCCAAGTTCTAAGAATGTTGCTGCTGTAGTCCTTGAAAAATAGTTGTGATAAAATCTAATAACTATGTTGTGGTTTTTATTCGGGCATAAATGAAAAGCAGAACAGAAAAACAACATAAGAATCTTACATACTATGGACTTGTATATCTTAGGTTTATACAAAATGTTCCTGATGTAGGGAAAGTTAGGCACTTTCCAAATGTGACTTTTTCACACACATGGTCATAAAAATGTCTCAAAACTATTCATCCTTTTTTTTAACTCTTTGAATCTCTTTCAAAGATTTTGGGAAAGACACTGTTTCAACCAGATGCAAGAACATTGTACTAATGGGGCTTTTTTAATCATCTTGAAAGAAGAAGGAACAAAGACTAATTCCTTTGAACAAAAAATATTCATATGGAAGACAAACAAAAAGTCATTTGAAGGACTTTTAGAAAATGCTCGAAAACTAGTGTGGGGCAATTCAGAAAAGCAATATGTTGTTAGCATGAAATCAAACTTTATGGTATGTAAAGCATAACAATAGGAACAAAACAGCTCTATTACACAAAAATAAAGTAAGAAGCATAAAAAGAAGCTTGTTTGCCAACAAGTATGTTTTCAGTTTTGCACTGTCTTGTTAGCATAGTGTTATTTTGAGTCTAGAAGCAAAGGGTTCCTCATTTTTACTTACCATATATACTCGAATATAAGCCGAGTTTTTCAGCACGTTTTTCAGGCTGAAAAAGCCCTCCTCGGCTTATATTCGAGTCACAAAAAAAAAGCCTTTTTAAAAGAAAACAAATGAGTAGACCCCTGTCTGCAAAAATAGAAAAAACAGCCCCTTTCAGCGTCAGTATAGGTTAATTACCATAAGCTGATTTGAAGAGCCTCCCGACTCTCAGCTGATTGCTCTCAGCTGTTTTACCGGGCTCTGTTGCTAGCTAGCTGCAAAGAGGTAAATTGCTGGAGCATTTTCCCTCCCCCTCCCAGCTATGCTAAAAAAGCGAAACTGAAACTAAAGCAGGGTCTTTGCTGCAACTCTGCTGCAAGGCAGATTTCTTTTTCCTCATCAAAAAAGATAGGTGCAAACAATGGGAAATTCATGGCAAATGGCAAAAGAGGAGAGTTCAAGATTTTAAAACACAAAAGAAAAAGCTCTATTTAACTAGGGAATTATAATAATTGAGATACTATTAATTGTATATTGTGTTGAAAGCAGAAATGGTTAAGTTGTGGTTTGGAAGAATATATGGGGGAAATTATTTGGTTTATTATTATTAGTAAATATAATTACCAGTAATTGATTTGTAAGAAATTGGATTGCATGGAAATAATTGGAATATTCATGTTCATATTGATTAATATACAAAAAAGATAGTTATATAACTAATTGATTTATATTAAAATGTTGAATTTGTATTGAACAACTGTAATATTATATAATTAAGCAATGTGAGGATAGATATAAAAATAGATGACAATGGGAAGGGGTATAATATAGAATAGAAGTGAAAAATTGAATTTGATTAAGATTAGAGATGAGGATGAAGGGTAATATTGGTTTTTTAAAAAAATAGATGAGGAATAAATATGGCAAAAAGGAAATATAGAAATTGTAAATTTAAGTGAAATGACTGAACATTGTTTAAATTTGTGAACCGGCCAAATACTCTGTTCAAAGAAAATACATTGTATGTTTGTATGTGTGTTTCTAATTATTGCTATTTATTCATATTTGTTCTCTTTTATTCTTTAAAGTTTAACAATTCATTCTTTAACTTAATATCTTTATATTTATTTGGGGTTGGTTTTCCTCCCTTTCATCTTTTTTATTGTACAGCAATCTTTCTCCTCAAACCTACCACCTCTCTCTTTGAGGAAGGGGGGAGAAAGAGAATGAGAGAGAGAGTGGAGGAGAGAAAGAGAGAAAGAGGGGGAGAGAGAAAGAATGAGAAAGAGAGGGGAAGAGAGAAATGGTGATAAGATAGGGCAAAAATGTAAAATGTGAGTACAGTCGTAAGTTCGAGGACTGGTCACAAGTGCGAGGACCAGTCAAAAATTACTTTTTCAGCCCTCTGAGTAGTGCATATGCACAAAAGGACTACCTAGAGGGCTGAAAAAAGTGATTTCTGACAGGTCCTTGCACTTTTGACCGGTCTTTGCACTTATGACTGGTCATCATTTATGCCCATTGTAGCATTCTTAACAACCATGTCACTCATTTCACAGCTGCTTCTCTTCACCATGGTGATAAGATAGGGCAAAAATGTAAAATGTGAGGGCAGTCGTAAGTTCGAGGACTGGTCACAAGTGCGAGGACCAGTCAAAAATTACTTTTTCAGCCCTCCGAGTAGTCCATATGCACAAAAGGACTACCCAGAGGGCTGAAAAAAGTGATTTCTGACAGGTCCTTGCACTTTTGACCAGTCTTTTTTTATTTTGAAATTTACCAGTGGCCGCTGCATTTCCCACCCCCGGCTTATACTCGAGTCAATAAGTTTTCCCAGTTTTGGGGGGGTAAAATTGGGGGTCTCGGCTTATATTCGGGTCGGCTTATACTTGAGTATATACGGTATATTATTGATTCCCAGTGCCTTTTGCAAAGATTTTGCAATGTTACAGTGTCTGTCATTTGTTCAAATGTCTTCCAGAATAATTTCTAATACAGTTAAGATTGCTTCCCTTTTTCTTTTTTTAGTTGTAATAATGTAGTTAAAAATAACATTTAAAGTAAATGTAGGCCTGGAAAATTATCTGAGATGTTCATATGCTTGTCCCAGATCAGACTATTACCAGTAGTTGTTAATACTTGATGAATGACTGGCATATTTATGTATTTCATCTATGTTGATTTATTCCTCAAATATTGTACATGACTCTGGGCAACTAACAATTAAAAACAAGAAATAAATTACAAATAACATGAATAGCATCTGAGCAACCGATCTACAACACTAAAAATCATCCCAGTTAACACAGCCAAGAAATGGGCTCACCCACATCCCCAGGGCCTCAAGATTGTTGGCAAAAGCAGATCTTTAAGGCCTTGGAAAAACCCGGCAGGATTGGGGTGAGTCTGAAGGCAGATACCAAACAGAAACGGCTTAAACTGCATTTATTGTATTATTGCTGACACCTACAAATGTCCGTTAGCAGATGCTGACTGGACATCTGATTCTAAATTTTGTTTAATATTCCATTTCTTTGTCTCTTGAACCTTTGGATTTTAAACTTTTAAATATACATAGCTTTTTTTAAAAAAAAAAATGATGCCTTTCTTCCAGGAGCTCACACAGTATACATAGCACACCTTCCTATTCCTTCTCCATAAACATGGAGTAGCTTTTTTTTTATTGAAAAAGTTTTAAAAATTTTACATACATTTTCTCCCCCCTCCCCAACCACCCCCCCGACTTCCCAGAGCAAATACAAGATAAAATACAGCTCAAATTCTCTAAGTTAAACTCCATTTCACACTTATCATAATCCTAATCATTAAACAAGTAGATAAAAGGAAAGCAAGTCTTCTTTCTTCTTATTCCATCTAATTCAACAGAATTAATCTCCATTTATAGTTACAGCAGTTAATAAAACAATTAAGTATTACCTAATCAAACCTATCATTACTCAATATAACTAATTAATACTTAACAAATTATTAAATCTATACGATTTAACAAGATATTTTATAACTTCTTTCATTTAAAACAGAGAAAAAAAACCCGACAACAAAGAAAAATAAAGAAGCCCTCAATCAAAAAAACCCCAAATTTAAAATAAAATACTATATAAAGTCTTCCGTCCTCCATTTTTAAACCATCAAGGTCCAGTTATAGTTAAAACACTTAATAAAAAAAAAGATAATAAATTTTTAATTAAAAAAAGAATATAACAATCAAACCTCTTATTAATTTATCAATACAGATAAAACATCATTTAATAACTATATCAAACATTTAAATTCTTCATACTAGATTAAACCAGTTGCTAATCTTCTTGTCTTCACATCTTCCAACAGCATATAGAATATCTTCATTTACATCTACCCACCTAAATAAAAAATTGCTTCTTTATAAACCCCCCCCCGAGTGACTTTATAATTATATTTGTGATAATATCCATCAAATCCAGTCAAAAATTAGATTAGTAGATTCATCAGACGTATTAGGGAAACCACCAGATCACCTGCAATTGCTCTAGATCCATAGTCCTTTTGCCTTATATTTATTACCATCAAACAGGAAACTCCAGTTTACTATATTCAATAAAACTTCTACGATTACAGTTAGATCCAGGTTTATCACAGTCCTTAATAAAATATTCCAAATCCTTCAAGTCAGGGCATATTTCACAGCCCAGCACACCAGCATTGCTGTGATCTGTTTATTCTTCTCAAAATATTCCAATACAGCTATAGATTGCCTCCTCATCATTCATCACTTGGTTAACTGGCATTAAACTGCTGTCTACTTTTTTTTCCCCAAAAAATTCAATCTCTTTAAACATTTAAACAATACTTTTTAAGGACCATCATCTCATCAAGCAGGGTTATTTTCCATTTCTCCAGGCTTTCTTCTTTTCCTTTTTACGAACTTTCTTCTTAACTTTGATCCCTCTGCCTTTTTTAACTCCAGTAAAATTTTGCGGTTTTTGGGATTGGATATTATAAAATTTTTGCAGGAATGTAGCTTCTTCTGGAAACAGCTCTTTAAGTACAGATTGAATTTTATAAAAAAAAATTTGTGTAGCCAAAATTTCATCAACTTCCCAAATTTCTTGTTCCTTATCCTGTTCAGCCTTCATCTTTCTCTCTTCTGTAAGATCTGCTATGATCTGTTGTTGTTTTTTTTCCTCTCCCAGCTCTTCATTCAATCCCCCACTGCTAGATTGCAACTCAGTATTTCCATGTATTTCATTGTTTCCAGCTTGAGAAGCTTGAAATATAGTATCAATTCTTTTCAATAAAGCAGAGGTAATTGAACTCAAAGCTTCCTCAAAGTCAGACCATTGAGGGTTAATTAACCCTCCTTTGCTTTCTTTGCTTTCAAAAAGACCAGCCATCTTGCCCCCCCTTCTTCCTTCCCTTCCAGAAGGACGGGAAAAAAAGAAAAAAAAAGAGTTTCAAGAAGAAAAAAGGGAAAAAAAGACCTTTTAATTTGTATTGGTGCTTGAGTTATTATTATTACATCCTTTCTTATTTCATCCACTTTTCAAAAAGGAGTTTTACGTTTCAAACAGGGGCTTGTCAATAATTACTTTTAACTTTCACTTCTTCACGCCCCGTTGAAACTCAAACGCCATCTTGCTTTCACTTTCCACTTAGGAAAAATCTTTTAAAGAAAGTAAATCCCTGGAGTTAAAAAAAAAAGAAAAAAAATACTTGCTGTTTCCTTCGTGCAACTTGTGCTCCGCCAGCTTGGTTCAAGAAGTATTTGTTTAAAGTTGTTTAATGGGGTGGCCGCGGCATCTAGTTCTGGCAGGGAAAAACTTCCCCGTCAGAGGCATCCCAGGTCCGGAGCTTTGACAGGCTTCACGGGGAGCTCTCATCTTCGAGCACCAGATTATTAGCAAAATCTGGTGCTCTTAGGGAGCTCTACCCCACCCGTCTGCTCTCCTTCCCCCCTTCTTCCTGGGGGGAAGGATTCCAAACCGCAAGACAGCCGATTTTCGCTGTTCTTGCGATTCTACAGAGTCTGGGGCTGGCGTTTCGCGAAGAAGCGTCTGGCGATGCCGGCGGCTCAACCGGAAGTGTGTAGCTTGAAGTGAGTTAGCTCAGCAATACCAGCAACCAGGAGCACCTACCTGCCCTGTCTGAAGCATGACTTGAATGTAGGTCTTCATAGTCCTAGTCTAACTACATCATCCTGGCTATCACATTGATAGCATAAAATGGCATATGGGTTTTCTTACAACAAAAGCAAATGGAAGGGATGTTGTCCAAAGATTATTTATTGGAATTTGTCAAGTTTTAACCTTCAAATCATATCTCCTCCATAAGAAACCATCTGACAAATATAAGCATATAAAAATGCTTATTAAATATTTTTAAGTAGATGAAAGAACTGTACCTAGAGCTGATTCATTTTCTCCGGGTCAGAATAGCCTCTTTTATCTGTCATCCTTTGTGTGTGTGTGCGCTGATTAGATTTGTGTATTGTTTTTAATTTGTTTTTAATTATAAAATTAAGTTTTACAAATAAGATTAATCTCTGTAACATTCACTTACATCAGGAACAAGTAATTTGCCCTGATTTTTTTTTAAAAAAATACAATTTGTCTTTTCTCTGGATTCTGGAGAAGACTCCCGCCCCCCGCCCCCTTCTCTGAAATCCTGCTGTTTGAAAGTGAGGAGAAACGTGAGTGCCTTTTTTGTTTCAGACCTGATGACCATAAGCTGAGCCATACTGTCTAGTTGACCCATTGCCAGTATGGGACAAGAAAACCGCTTTCTGAAGTCCGAAATGGATGCCACCCTTTATTCTCCACTATTTCTAATATTTTCAGAGCTTCTTTTTATCCTTTCTATTGCAGATCTATACAGTAGTCAGTATTATTTTTGTGAACTTTTAAAAAATGCTCTTTATTATTTTTTGTTTTATTTGATTATTTATTTCATTATTATTTTAATAACTGAAGTCCCATCATTTTCCCAGGCATTTGGGATAAGAGTTTCATTCCCAGCTCCAAAAGGGAACTGTCAATCACTTTCCTGAAAGAAAAAAGTGGAAGGGCATGTAGCGATCCACTACTACTTAATGGAGTGAGGAAATATTAAGCAAGATTTCCATAGGGATCCTCAAGTTCATACTTATCAGAGTATGCAAGTAGCACATGCAACTATGTGTTTGTGTATCTCAATGCTGCAACTTCTTTTAGTAAATTAAATATTAAGTGTTTATTGAATATTTGTGAGTAAATTTCATTAAAATATGTTAAAATTGTATATCATTACCAGTGTAGCCTATATTTGAATAAATGTACTGGATTGCCCTGTTAAAGTTAATTTGGGATTCTAGAAATTAGGAAATTAGTAGGGGAAAAATGTAGAAAATATAAGAAAAATAAAAACACATAAATAAAAGCCATCCAATATTAAGAAATTATTAAAAAAATATTAGAGAGAATCCCATTACATACTAGAGTAGTAAGCACAGGATGTTTTCAATAAACCAATAAAGCTTTACATGCAAAATTTCTTTCTTACAGATATTATATAAGTTTTTATAAGTTTAGTATGAATCAATCAGTGTTTGGAGCTAGGACCAGCTAAGAAACTAACAGTTGATTGGCAGGTTCAATTCTACTTACAGATAAAAAGCACTACATTTCAGGATGACCAACACTGGCAGTTGCAAAAGTAGGTTGATGTACTATACCATAGTATAGTTTTTTAGTTTTGTCTTACCATATATTTCATGCCAACCATTATGGTTAGCTGGTCATGGTTTAAGCTTAGCATGTTAATAGCTAGGTCACTGCATATTTCATTAAATAGGGAATTATAAGTAGGAGATAAATGTGGTACTTTATTCAGTCTAGAGACGTACTGAAAAGTAAATTATATTAGTAACAATAGATTGCCAGAGAATATTCATAGTAAATTCTACAGTGCATTTTGAGGGCATTACTGATCTTTCTTCTGAAGCTATCAACCTTTTTACAATTTATGCATCTAAACATGAAATGTATTTGGCTTCTATACCAGTTACAGTTCAAAAGGCATTAAAGGGCATATAAATTAAATAAATAAATAAAATAGTTTATTAAAAGATGACATTATTTCTTCCGTTTACTAAGAAAATATTTATATACATTCATGAATTATTAATTCAATATCTTCATTTCATCAACTCTGTATAATGTCTTTGCCAAGAACAGAAAGAATGTGAAAAAAATTTACTGTAAAGGAAATAAAGCACATAGTAAGGGAAATCCGAGGTATTTTCTCAGCAGAATCACTGGGAGAAATGCAAGATAATAATATTAAAAGCAAAATAATTTTGTTGGAGACAAGTTAGAGGAGAATTTAAGAGATGAATTGGAACAAATAATTCATATAGAATTAATATTATATAATGTATTTTCTATTGAACAAAGGAGAGACAGATATAAGTCCATCCTCAGCCAAGGCAGTTCAGTGAATAACCTGGGGCCACACTTTGTCTCAGCCTATTTCATAGGCTGGTTGTAGGAAGAAAACTGGAAAAGAGTATTTTATACATCACTCTATGCTTTTCATACCATTTCTTTTTAAGGGGGAGAGGGAGAATTCCACAACTTAAATTGTGTCCTTTGGCTTTATTTATGTAATTGTTAACATTGAGTGATTTTAACTTGCAGCTCTAATCAGTCCTCGAGAAGTGAATCAACCTGATCCAGTAGAAGAGGCACTTCGAACACAAATTGAACAGAAGAAAATAAGGTTCTCTTAGCTTGATTATTATATATGTTAAAAACTTAACTAAGTATGTATGTTTCTTGTATACAGTAAGTTGCTGAATACCAAGTAACGTGTACATTTCATATACTGTATACAGCATACATTCTATTAAGTTAGCTTAATACCTGTCTATACATGGACCATATTTCAGCAATGGGAAAACATAGATTTAGCTAGTTTGTCAATCTATTGAAAAAAGATATTAAATGTTCTCTTGTCCCATAATTAGCTAAAGTCCCTTTTCAAGAAGAGTCTCCCCAAACCTTAGTGCCAATTGGTTGCTTTGGGTCTTTTGCTAAACTGGAACACAGAAATAGTGGAAAGCTGGCAAGAGAACAGCTGAACATTGTTCTAAAGGCAAAGACCAAAGGTAGTTCAAGGTCAGAGCAGATGAGAAAATCCAAAGCAGTAGGGTGAGACAGAAATCAAAGAACTATAGAGGAGATCACAGTCAGGCAAGCACTTCTATAGAACTGGATAAGCTTGTGTTCTCAGAGATCTCCTCCAGATTTAGGGACAATTTCTGAGAATAGACTTGGAGAGTTCCTGCTTACCAAAAGGGTCTAATTCATGAACATGTATTCATTTATTCAGTGACAATTTGGCCTCTTCAATGGGCATTTCTTTGACAGTTGAGAAGGTTGCTAATATTTGGGGAAAGCCTTTTCTATTCATACCCTACATGATAAGTTTAGCAGACTTTATAATTTTTTACAAAAAAATAATAAACAAGGGAGAAATACCCAACAAGGAATAAATCAATTTCCCAACTTGCAATGTGTGAGCAGGCAACAAATGGTGAGAGATGTTCAGTTCAGTTCTACATAACAGCTTTTTAGTTGCAACAGATTTGTTGCATCTTCTGTAATAACATTTTCTTTTCCATTTTGCAGTTATAAAACAATGTTTACTCACTTGAAAGGGCTGAAGATAGAGATTGAACACTTGCAGCTCCTCATGGAAAAAGCAAAACTGAAGTTGCAAAAAGATTTTGAAGCTTGGTGGTCTGAGGAAACAAAAAGCTTGCAGGTATTTAGGTGTCTTTATTTTCACTTTCAGAATAACGCTTACATTTGTCAGCTGAAAACAAGATTGGGATATCTGAGTTTGATAAAGTATTGAATGCAGATTCTGCCTCTTTAACTTGACACAAAATTAGTAATCATTCCACTTCTTCTAATAAAGCATTTTAACTTCCCAGATCTTAAACTATGTAAAATTCTAGGCAAGTGACTAATCATCTAATCAACTGAACTATGAGAAAGTTTGAAACTTGAGTTTGCCATTTCAGTGCATCAAGATATAGTGATATAATGAGAGGCATAATATACATAAAATTGTGTGGCAAGTTATAATTCAAAGTAAGGATTTCAATATTTAGATTTCAACATTAGTGACATGAGAGTTAGCCCCTGATTCATTACTTATCCTATGGTTTCCTTAGAGCCAAGAAGAAGAAAAGGCACTTTTGCAGAATTCAGCCACTGTTCTAAAGACTCCTCCCTTGTTTTTTGAAAATCAGCTACATCCAAGTACTATCAGGTAAGATGGGTATCTTTCTGTGTCTTCTGATATTTCTGCTTTTCTGAGTGAACAGTATAGATAAAGTGATATACCAACCTCCAGTTGGTGCAAAATGCAGCAGCCCACATGCTATTGTGCAGATCTCGGTGTGCATGTTTCACCTCTCCTGCGGGAGCTGCATTGGCTGCTGATTTGCTTCCAGGTGCAATTCAAGGTGCTGGTTCTCACTTTTAAAGCCCTTCATGGCTTGGGACCAGGTTATTTGAGGAACCGTCTCTTGCGGTCACATCTACCTGACCCATCAGAGCAGGGAGGCAGGGAATGCTACGGGTCCCATCCCCGAGGAAGATACACCTGGTGGGACCCAGAAGAAAGACCTTCTCTGTGGTGGCTCCCTCTCTCTGAACATCATTCCCCCAGAGATTAGAATGGCCCCCACTCTAATACTCTTCCGGAAGGCACTGAACACCTGGTTTTGCCAGCGGGCCTGGGGAACCCAGAGTGGGATGGAGCCCATTAAATGGTTCGTGTGATTTGCTGTCGCCAGGGCGGGAGGTGGGGGGCAGATTTTATTATATTATACTATATTAATTTATTAGTTTTATTTTTTAAAATGTTTTATATTCTGTAAGCCGCCTTGAGTCGCCATAGGCGAACAGGCAGCAATATAAATTCAATAAATAAATAAAATAAATAAATATGGCTATTTTGTAAATCAGTACATAAATGTTCCATGCAATGAATCCATGTTGTGAATTCAGTAAGAGTAGAATCTTAGAGCTTGAAGATGTCTGCAGTATAAGATGCGGCCTGATTTCTCTTCTTAAGTATTTCCTGCTCCAGTACTTTATATATAGCCTGACACAGAATAGATTGAAATTATTACCTTTTATAATCTGGATATTATTCACTTCATTTTTTAATCAGCTATATGGCATTAATAGTTCATACTCAACTATGAGTCTTATATCTATACATTGCCTGCTATGAAACTGCTCTTTCTTCTAGTCATTACCTTATAATTGTTTTTGTATCTTATTGAAGTAAATTATATTTACCTTTGAATTTCATGTCATTGGTTTCAGGATAGTGTTTCAACTTGTCATCATAATATCAAAATAATATCCTCCCTTGTATTTCTTAACAATTGATTAACTATAGTTGCAGTCTGGTAGATATTTCCTTTAACTTTTTTGTCGAAATAATTTTAGAATGAGCATGGGATTTATGACAAGAGGCCACTCAAGACTTGTGTGGTATGTTGTTCTGTTTATAGTAGATTCAGCTGTGAATATACCTAACAGCAGTAAGGTCTGGCCCATATTTTATGAACTGTTAAATAAGGATTTCATTTTATGTATTTATTAGATTTCTAAGCTGCCAAAATCATATGAATCTAAGCCATATACAAAAATATTATGAATTTAATAAAATGTTCACATTAATTATGACAGGTTTTACAGAAAAATTAAAACCAACCCAATTGAAATAATGGAAACATTCCTATGACATTCTGTCAGCTAATTTAAAAAAGCTCTCTAGAAGACCACTGCTTCACTTGCTTCCATGTCAAAAACTGTTAGGACTAATGTAGTTTCTTGGGAAAGGTTGTTTCATAATATAGGAATCATTATAAAAAAGTTCTTCCATCTGGCTTGAGTTTTCCCGACTTCATCGTAAAAGGGAAATAGAAGCAATTTTTCCCCAAATCTTCTTATCAGGTCAACCATTTTTCCCATACAGAAGGCTGTCTTGAAAATACTTTAAGTGTGCTGTACCATGCAGGGCTTCTACGCCAAAACCAATTCTCTAAATTGCACATAGAGCTTATGATAAGCCAATGTAGGACCTGAAGCTCAGATATAAAATAATGCCTGAGCTGTTGCATTTTGAACCAACTGAAGTTTCTGAGTAGTCTATAAACTACAAATATAGGTAAAGCGGCGTTAGTGTAAAATGGTGAGAGGGAATGGATATTGCTTTTTTGAAACTGAAATATAGTAGTTAGCATTATCCAATTAACACTCAGTGGTTAGTGGCTGTAGCCATTGCTGGATGTTATTTCTGACCACATTTTCTGTGGCAGTGCTACCATTCTTTCTTTCACTTTTGTATCAACTTTCTCAGTTTTTGTGATGCACGGTGCTCAGCATATTAATACAATCTGGGATTCTGTGGTTTTGACGTTACATGCTGTTATCTGAGGATTATAAACACAATTTGTAAAACTTCCACAGCTCTGAATTGTACAATTAAAAGATATCACCAACTAATTTTGTAGGCTTTAATAAATAATGTCAGCATAAGCTGGTCTGTAGCATTGCTAATGTCAATTTTCCAGTGACTGTTACATCAGCCTTCCACTCCTTCAATTTTTTTAAAAGGTAATCATAATAATCAAGATTTTTTTGTGCTACATTAACTTTTATGTTTGGTCATAGTAAAAAAAAGAATAATTTTATTTTGCATTAAATGTTTCTAATTAGCACAATCTTAAAGTAAATTCTTCCAAAATAATTCTCAGGAAGTATAATATACCCTTCTAGAAAGTGCATGTACATATAAAGCAAAAAGTGTTCCCTTCTACATATTTAAATCCTTAATGAAGGAGTTCATCATATACTGGGAACATGAAAAACAAGAAAAATCAGAAACTATAGTAGTGATTACTGCTGTAAAAGTATGTAGATCAATATATTTTATGGACTTCATTCCAGTGTTGAATCAGTTCATATGACTTTTTTGATATTATAATTGTATGGAATGTCTAGAGATTAGGTACTAATTGACATACATATTTTTATGACTATAATTTAAATATATGGAGCAAGCAACACTTACTTTGGCAAATGCATTCATGGTTAGCTATTTTTGTTGTTGATTTTAGTCCTCATTTTTGGCTGCTATGTCCCTTAGAGGTTATGATTATGATGCACGTTGAAGATAAGAATCCAAGACCATGAATCAAATGGGAGATTTTATGAGAGGTAGACTTGGAGCTCTGTTTTTATTTGCAGAGATATGATATCCATGTTGTTACACTTGTAATGACCCTTTTAAGTTTTCTATGAACGTTTTCAGATATTTCAAGCACTTTTGCATTATTGTGTGTTATGCCTCATGCCCATTTTTGCAGCTATGTTCTCAATGTTACAAGCAAAGAATTTGTAATGGAGCTCTTGACATTGTGATAGAGAACATCAACTTATGTCCCACTGTGCTGAAAATTTATTCTAAACCTCTTGAAGCCTGTTTGAGGCATTAACAATTCATAGCAAGGTTTCTGGTTTCCTACATTTAAGGATATAAAATAACAAAACACCCACTTCCTAAAGAGTCCATTGAATCTCAGTGACACAGTGAACCTATTTATTCATTCTCATAGTTACATATGATGAGATCTTTGGGCTTTTTATTTTTCTTCAAATCAGTGGACTAAAACACAAAAAGCTCTTTGTTGCTAAATCCATTTAGAAGCAAACTGGTAATTTACTCAATGAACAGGATTTAACTGTAATCTTCTATCTGTCAAATAAATTGTAATAGTAAAAGTTTACACGAAGCATATGGTATGTAACAGTTACTGTCATTCAATATTTAGTTGAAGGAATTTAGATAGCAGAAGAGAATATAAAAGTAGGCCTGATGTAAAAACCATGTGAATATACTTCTACCACTGAAACAAGGATAACAACTTTTTATGACAATTTAGTCTGTAAACACTTGTGCTTAAACACTTTTCATCACTCTGAGATATAGAAGATGCTTCAATGCCTATTACAAACTATGATATGTAAGCAAATAGTGGCATTTTTAAATATTCTGAAATGTACATAGAATTTGTAGTATTTAATTTGATGTGTACACAGGTGTTGGCATCTGACAAATAGTAATAATGGTACTCAAGGAATATAATCACCATAGATTTTTAAAATTATCTGTCCCTTATATTTTAAAATTTTTCCTGTCGAAAGATAAGTCTATATTCGTATGAGTAATATCCAGTAGAAATGCCTAGGTATGTAATTGGAAAGTAAATTTGAAGTTTTAGGGCCAATCTGTCAGTATGAATGTATTTTAATGTCTGATGATGCATTGTTTTCAGGGCTTCTTTCAGATCTCCCAGGGAAGCCCACTGATATTCAACCCCAAAAAATTGCTATTGATATGATGGTTGAGAAAAGGTAATATACTGGGCCAATCCCTGCCCTCATCCATGATGTCACTGCGTTCTGTGTATTTGCCAGCTGAACTTCCAGTCTGAATATTACGGTAGCTGCCAGAGAACCTTATCACAGAGATAAGACTGTCTTGTGATTTCTGAGCTACTGCGCATGTCCACTTTTTTTTTCTAACTTCTCTTTTGTCCGTCTCTGTGATACAGCTGCCAAGATGTAGTTAGCTAGGTTTTTTACTTTTATAATAAAATGTTTCTTAGAATACATTCGGGTTTTCTTTCTTTAAAGTATACAGCAAGGAAAAACAAGATCCACCCATCTCTTATCAAGAGCAATTACCCCAGGGGGAGAACGGGGCTCATTTACGCTCTAACACATGATGCATCTGACTCACCATCAGAGGAATCACACCAGTCTCTCCAATAAAAAACAGTCAATGTGTTTCTTGTTGGGAGCTTAATGCTTTGAGTTCTCAGACCAGAGCATCAAAGCAATAAGTCAGAGCTGCACATGTTCTATTTTTATGACCATCACTAGCATACACATTGGACAGCTATGTTACCAGTTTTCCTCAAGTAGCAATAGCAATAGCAATAGCACTTAGACTTATACCAATAGTCCTTGACTTACAACAGTTCATTTAGTGACCGTTCAAAGTTACAATGGCACTGAAAAAGTGACTTATGACTGTTTTTCACAGTTACAACCTTTGCAGCATCCCCATGGTCACATGATCAAAATTCAGATGTTTGGCAACTGGTTCCTATTTATGACCCCTTCTATGTCCCAAAGTCATGTGATCACCTTTTGCAATCTTCTGACAAGCAAAATAAATGGGGAAGCCAGATTCACTTAACATCTGGGCTACTAACTTAACAGCTGCAGTGATTCACTTAACAAATGTGGCAAGAAAAGTTGTAAAATGGGACAAAACACACTTAGCAACATAAATTTAATTTAATTTAATTTAATTTCAAACTTTTTTTTTATTGAAAAAGTTTTAAAAATTTTACATACATTTTCTCCCCCCCTCCCCAACCACCTCCCCCGACTTCCCAGAGCAAGTACAAAATAAAATACAGCTTAAATTCTCTAAATTAAACTCCATTTCACACTTATTATAATCATGATCATTAAACAAATAGATAAAAGGAAAGCAAGTCTTTTTTTCTCCTTATTCCATCTAATTCAACAAAATTATCTCCATTTATAATTACAGCAATTAAAACAATTAAGTATTATCTAATCAAACCTGTCATTACTCAATTTGGCTAATTGTTACTTAACAAATTATTAGGTCTATACAATTTAACAAAATATTTTATAACTTCTTTCATTTAAAACAAAACAACAACAACAACAACAACAACAAAAAGAAAGAAAAAAAAAGGAAACCCTCACTCAAAAAACCTCCGATTTTTAAAAAAAATTACTATATAAACTCTTCCGTCCTTCACTTTTAAACCATCAAGGTCCAATTATAATCAAAACACTTAATAAGAAATAATATTAACAATAATTTTTTAATTAATAATCAAACCTCTTATATCCATACATATTAACAAATCAACTAAAACATCATTTAAGAACTTTATCAATCCTTTAAATTCTTCATACTAGATTGAACCAATTGCTAATCTTCTTGTCTTCACATCTTCCAACAGCATATAAGATATCTTCATTTACATCTACCCCCCTAAATAAAAATTGCTTCTGTATATAAAAAAAAAGCCCCCCGAGTGACTTTGTAATTGTAATTATATTTGAAATGATATCCATCAAATCCAGTCAAAAATTAGATTAATAAATTCGTCAGACATATTAGGGAAACCACCAGATCAACTGCAATTGCCCTAGGTCCATAGTCCTTTTGCCTTGTATTCATTACCATCAAGCAAGAAACTTCAATTTGCTATATTCAGTAGAACTTCTGCGATTGCAATTAAGTCCAAATTTGTTGCAGTCCTTAATAAAATAATCCAAATCATTCAAGTCAGGGCATATTTCACAACCCAATACACCAGCATTGCTGTGATCTGTTTATTCTTCTCAAATATTCCAATACAGCTGTAAGTTGCCTCCTCATCGTCGCTCATCGCTTAGTTAACTGGCATTAAACTGCTGTCTGTTTTTTTTTCTTTTTCCAAAAAATTCAAAATCTTTAAACAGTTAAACAGTACTTTTTAAGGACCATCATCTCATCAAGCAGGGTTATTTTCCATTTCTCCAGTCTTTCTTCTTTTCCTTTTTACGAACTTTCTTCTTAACTTTGATCCCTCTGCCTTTTTTAGCTCCAGTAAAATTTTGCGGTTTTTGGGATTGCATATTATAAAATTTTTGCAGAAATGTAGCTTCTTCTGGAAACAACTCTTTAAGTGCAGATTGAGTTTTATCTTGCTCCTTATTTTGCACAACATTCATCTTTCTCTCCTCAGTAAAATCTGCTATAATCTGTTGTTGTTTTTTTGCATCTTCCAACTTTTCATTCAATCCCCCACTGCTAGATTGCAACTCAGTATTTCCATGTATTTCATTATTTCCAGCTTGAGAAACTTGAAATATAGTATCAATTCTTTTCAATAAAGCAGAGGTAATTGAACTCAAAGCTTCCTCAAATTCAGACCATTGAGGGTTAAATAACCCTCCTTTACTTTCAAAAAGCCCAGCCATCTTGCCCCCCTTCTTCCTTCCCAGAAGGACAGAAAAAAAAAGGGGGAAGAGAAAAGAAAAAAAGAGTTTCAAGAAGAAAAAAAAAGGGGAATCCTTTACAATTTGTAATTTGTATTGCTGCTTCAATTATTATTATTCCTTTCTTATTACATCCACTTTTCAAAAAGGAGTTTTATGTTTCAAACAGGGGCTTATCAATAATTACTTTTAGCTTTCACTTCTTCACGCCCCGTTAAAACTCAAACGCCATCTTGCTTTCACTTTCAGCTTAGGAAGAATCTTTTAAAGAAAGTAAATCTTTGGAGTTAAAAGGAAAAAAAAATACTTGCTGTTTAATTCATACTGCTTGTGCTCCGCCAGCTCGATTCAAAAAATATCTGTTTAAAGTTGGTGCTGGAATGGTTAACGACATCTAGCTCTGCAAAGCAGAGGCATCCAGGGTCCGGAGTACTGACAGGCTTAACGGGGAGCTCTCATCTTCAAGCGCCAGATTATGTGTGAAATCCGGCACTTTCAGGGAGCTCTACCCCACCCGTCTACTCACTTTCCCCCCTCATACCAGGGGGAAAGTTTTCAAACCGCAAGACAGCTGATAGTCGCTGTTCTTTGCGGTTCTACGGAGCCCTGGGCTGGCGCTTCAAAAAGAAGCGTCTGGCGATGTCGCTGTCCCACTGGAAGTCTCAATTTAATTTCAAACTTATATACCGCCCTTCTCCCTGAGGACTCAGGGCAGTGTACAGCCAAAATTAAAAACACAAAATATAAACATTAAAAACAATTAAATATATATATAAATTTGGGCCCAATTTAAAATGACAAACCAGTTAAAAAGCATTTAAGAATATTTTAAGCTAGCCCAGCTTGCTGGAAAAAATAGGTTTTAAGGGCCCAGCGGAAGGCACCGTGGTCTTGGATTCTTATCTCCGGGGGCAGCTGATTCCAGAGGGTAGGTGCCCCCACAGAGAAGGCTCTCCCCCTGGGGATCACCAGCCTGCATTGTTTGGCTGATGGCACCCTGAGGAGGCCCTCTCTGTGGGAGCGCACGAGTCGATGGGAGGTCATCGGTAGCAGCAGGCGGTCTCGTAGATAACTAGGCCCTATGCCATGGAGCGCTTTATAGGTGATAACCAAAACCTTGAAACGCACCCGGAAGACCACCAGAAGCCAGTGCAGCTCGCGCAGGAGCGGTGTTATATGGGAGTGCCATGCTGCTCCCGTCACTACCCGCGCAGCTGCGTTCTGGACCAGTTGGAGCCTCCGGGTGCTCTTCAAGGGAAACCCCATGTAGAGAGCGTTACAGTAGTCTAAGCGCGAGGTGACGAGGGCATGAGTGACTGTGCACAGGGAATCCCGATCAAGAAAGGGCCACAACTGGCGAATCAGGCGAACCTGACAAAAGGTCCCCCTGGTGACAGCCGTCAGATGTTCCTCCAAGGACAGCTGTATATCCAGGAGGACTCCCAGATTGTGGGCCCTTTCCCCAGGGGCCAAAGACTCACCCCCAATAGTCAGTAATGGAGTCAACTGACTATATCGAGATGCCGGGAGCCACAGCCACTCAGTCTTGGAAGGGTTGAGCTTGAGCCTGTTCCTCCCCATCCAGAACCACACAGCCTCCAGGCACTGGGACATCACTTCAACCCAAATTCTGGGTTCAATTGTGGTTGTAAGTTGAGGACTATCTGTATACCTCTTCATAGTGCTTTACAGCACTCTCTATGCAGTTTACAGAGTCAGCATATTGCCCCCAACAGTCTGGGTCTCATTTTACCAACCTCAGAAGGATGGAAGGCTGAGTCAACCTTGAGCCGATCAGGAGCGAACTCCTGGCAGTGAGCTGAATTGGCCTGCAGTACTGCATTCTAACCACTGTGTCACCACAGACAGCTCCTTTTTGGAAAATGCACTAAGATGGCCCTAGACTCCAGGTATTGTACATGAACAGATTGTAAAGTCTATCTGCATAGGCACACACACATACTCTTGCTCACTTCACAATTTCTCACTCTGAAGAACCACCCAGGCTAGACATGATGAATGAGTAAAATGGTAAGGAGCAACAAGAGGTTTTCTTGGCCACCACAGCTCAAAGTTTTTAGTCATGCCACTAAATTTGTCACTGATAATTCAGCAGACATACATGAGCAAAAGTCCAATTAGCAACAAATCAGGTGTTGAAGCCTCAATGTTAATCTGAGCAATGGTTCTCCAATGGCCATTTCAAGGGTAGCAATAGTAAGCAACACAAATACTGATATTAAACGACTACATTCTCTCCCAATTGCCGGTATATCTTCATGGACTATTCCTTTATTTCAAGGTGAATTGATTAAGCCAGGACAATTTAAATCAGTGATTTAAGTCAGTAGGAAAAAAGGCCAATTTAAGCAGCCGTTCAGCCAAGACCACCCTTGATACTGATTTATATATTATCTATAGTTGTAGGTCATTAGATTCAAGATATATAATACTATACAAATATCAGATTATTGGTCACACTTTTTCATTTTTACAACCTGTTCTCATATTACTTTGTCACCATATATTCATTGCTGAGGTTTACCTAAAAGGGGAAAGTGACAAACCTTGCTTCCTATGATACATAAAGTTTAAAGGTATGTGGCATTCTAAAAATAAAACATCATAGTTTTATAATTCCTTACAATAGAATGCTATAGTTTACAGAAAACTATGTAATTTATCTTGCCATTATGGATAAAATTTTCTGTGCCAAGTAACCTGAGTCTTTCAGTGTAACTATTTCACAGTCATTCATTTCTTATGTTTTATTATCCTTAAATTGGAGTTAGATAGGCTTGTCTTACAAAATAAATGATACTTTTAAATCAAGAAGGGTCTTTGACAGCACTTCAAAGAGAAGACTATCCTCTGTATGCTGAGATATATGGCTGTTCTGTTTTTTTAAATATATCATAGTTTCATGTTGTCTTCTCTTCTTTCCAATTGTCTTTTTCTCTGCTTCACTCTACCTCTGGGTACCTCTACATTTTGAGAAATAGCAAACAAAACTAATTACATTTCAGTGACTAATCAGTTGAAATAAATTACTTGCCAGAATAGACAGATCTAATTTTCGTCAGGTAAAAATGAAATGTCCTTATTTGATAAATGAAGTTTAAAAAAAACTTTGAGAAATTAAATTCTTTCTTCATTTACATAGAAAACCATTTCAGTGTCTTTTTTCATGCTTAACACAGATATCCAATTTGAATGTAGTTACTTTACTGCCAGCACACAATTAACACTAACCGGGTCAAAAGCCATCATTTTAGGAAATATAGAAGTCTCCACACGTCTTCCAGTCTTGATTGTTGTCCAATAAGCCCTTGTACCAGGAGAATATTAACAAGATTTCAGTAGCCTAATATTCCATTCTCCATTGTTCATTCAGACTAGTGGGAGTTAGAAAGGAAATGGGGAAAAAGAAGTACTCCAAACCCTGGTTAACCCCAATATTTAAAATTCAAATCCACTCTGATTGGCTTTTTTTGCCCTCTCTTTTAACAAATTATTCCTCCTTCTGCACACAATCAGTTCTTCCATTCTCCAGAGTCAAAGGTAAAATTGCAAGTCACAGTCTTCCGGGTGCGATTCAAGGTGTTAGTCATCACCTTTAAAGCGCTCCATGGCTTAGGACCTGGGTACCTACGAGATCGTCTTTTGCCACCAATAGCCTCCCACCGACCAGTTCGTTCTCACAGGGAGGGACTACTCAGGGTACCGTCAGTCAAATCATGCCGACTGACGACTCCCAGGGGGAGGGCCTTCTCTGTGAGGGCTCCAACCCTTTGGAATGAACTGCCCCCAGAGATACGGAATATCCCTGATCTCCGTGCTTTCCGCCGTGCCCTCAAGACCCTGATGTTCCAACAGGTGGGGCTAAACATGAACATGTGAATGATCTTTTAAAATGTACACCGCCTTGAGTCCTACGGGAGAAAGACGGTATATAAATATAATAAATAAATAAATAAATAATATCCCTTAGCAACAGAGTTGTTGGTTCCATTTGTGGTTGTTAAGTGAGGACTGTATTCCATCTTATATCTTTCAGCAAGTCACTTAATATCTTTAAGAAACATACTTTGGTTTTTCATCCCACTGAGCTAGTTGCTTTATGACTCCATGTTCTCATGCAGTAAACAAAGCAGACATGCAGCAAGAAGTGATGATGGGTTTCAAGTTCTCAGTGCATCTCTACCATATAATTGTGGGCCTGGTTCTTCCATTCAACTTTTATGACACACTTAACAAACTAATGATAGAGACTGTACTATATACATTTTAAAAAGAGACTCCTGTAGGCATTGTGGGGTTAAATCAATGCTTCCCAAAGTTTTTCTTTCATTACCTCAAACTATCAAAAAGTCTTTTTTACCCAATGTAAGTAAAACACTTTAGGTCAGTTTAAGTGTCCCTGTTGTGACTAGGTAATGGCTTTGTGTGTCATCACCCAAAGAAAAAACACTTTTACCAAATTTTGGATAATGTACCCAATTTTGGGAAGCACTGGGTTAAAAGCTTGTTCCTGCTTTCTCAGCTGTGTAGGCAGGAAATCTTTGCTTTAGTGGAGTCAAACTCTTTGACCCTGTTCTCCAGTTAGGGAGAAATGCTTTCTTGGCTCTTCTGACACTATTAAGAGATGGTATTTTCCATTCCATTCCATCTTTATTTATTTATTTATTTTGGTCAAACTAACTATTTGGAATCCAATGGGATGAATTTAATTTCAGCACAGAAAAATAAGAATGCCTCAAGTTTGCCATCTAGTGGTTAAATCTTAAAATAGGCATTTACATTTTGAATTGCTGTTTAAAATAAGGACATAATGCTCAACCCCAAAGTCATCCACAGTGCTTGGTCGCTTTTGTTTCTGAGACATATATAAACAGGAATTTGCAAGCATGAAGAAAAATATGTGAGATCTGTTAAAAGGTACAGAAGCAATAGTAAACAGGATGTTTTTGTATGCTAAATATTGACATCTGCTTAGAAATGGAAGTGATTTATTGTAGCAATACTATAGAGTGTATTGGAGTTAAAATAGGTGGAGGAATAAGCAGTACTGTTATTGGTATCTACTACTGCCACTCGGCCATGATGATTGCCTTCTACACTTGAATTGCATAAAGTAGCTTTTAAATACGTAAGAGGTAAATTAATAGGAGAATTAAATTACCTTGCAACCATAATACTTCCAGGAAATTCCTGGCATATTTTGTTGATGGGTTTCTCCTTCAGAGAATGGAGCAATGCATAAACTATCAGCTGTTCTTGACGTCATACTAAATACTAGGAATAACTTAATTGAGGAAATGTAAATAACAGGACACTGGGGGCTGATAATCTTCATTGAATAGCAACTAAATTTTAATGTAGTCAAATATTTAATAAATTCATGTTTATGTAGGATTCTCTGGTATATCAGAAATGGAAAATAATCCAAATCAAAAAGGAAGAATATGTAGGAATTGTCTGGTTTTGTATAAATAATGTTGAAAAAGCTGAAATTCAGGATGGGCTGCTACTGGTAAAATATGCTAGAAAAGAAACAACAAAAGCTTTCTTAGATATATTTAGAGTAAAACAATCTGGATCTAAACATGCTTAAAACTGTAGAAATGAGAGTAGATTTTAGGAGGAACCCTATTATACCACCTCTTACTATATTTGACAGCACAGTATCAGCAGTAAAGTCCTTCAACTTTTTGGGTTCTAATCTCTCAGGATTTGAAATGGACAGTTAATATTATAACCATCATTAAACAAGCACAATAAAGAATGTTCTTCCTGCCTTGACTCAGAAAGTTCGGACTGTCCCGGGAGCTGTTGATACAGTTCTACACAGAAATTATTAAAATTGTCATTTCTACTTCTATAACTGCCTGGTTTGGTACAGACTCCAACGGACAGTTAAGACTGTAGAAAGAGCAATTGCAACCAGCCTGCCTTCCATAGAAAACCTCTATATTGTGCAGTTCAGAAGGAAGACTGAGAAGATTAACTACAGACCCCTCACATCCTGGACATAAATTGTTTCAACTCCTCCCCTCAGCACACCGCTACAGGGCATTGCATGCCAAAACAACTAGACACAGGGACTTTTTTCCCCTCGCACCATCAATCTGCTGATCACCTAATTCTCACAGTGCTGGCCAATGTCTATGTATATTTACCCATGTAGTATAGCTGTAATATTATCATTTATCCTTATTATCTTCTTTACTGCCCCATCATATTGGTATGATGATGATGATTCTGTTGCTTTGTATGTACACTGAGAGCTTCTGCACCTTGGCAAGATTTATAGACTTAAGCTCCCAGAATTTCCCAGCCATGCAAAGGGGTGTGTAGAATTCTGGAAGTTGAAATCTACAAGTCTTAAAGTTGCCAGGGCTGGACATCCCTGATCTAGACAATCAAATAAGGCCAAATAAACTGTCCTGTCCTGTCCTGTCCTGTTTTGTGAAAGAAAAAATAATCAGCCTATCAGCTTCTTACTGAAGACAGCAAGATGTTATTGAACATAAGGAATGTCTTCTTGCTATCCAAAACTACTTTCCTGATGTATGTAGCTTATGAACTATGGTGTGATAGCAACTTTCAAATCTTACTGCATTCAATCACCTTCATGAAAATATTATTTTCTGATGATCAACATTACAACAATACTTTTCAGAAACCATGTCCAGAGCATGGAATACATGGTGAAAAATGTTGTGGTCTTGGGCAGTCACCATCCGCTGCAACTGTTTCTTCAGTAGCAGACGTAGTTGAATGGACTGCTAATGCTGCATGCAGGTTGTTCATTCAGGCAGCCCCTGAGAACCCTGTCTGGGGAATGCATTGCCAAATCAAACATTTGTGTCTTAAGAGCAGCAACAAATTCAAAAAGTCACTGAAGCTGTTTTGCAATCCTAGAATGACTGTGAATCTCCATCATCAGCCACTTCCCAAACACAGCTACATCATCACAATGATGGAATCATCAGAAAACTATGCCAACACTTTCTGCAGCTTGGAAGATGGGGAAAGAAGGCACACTGTCTTGCTTCCATATTTTGATTTTTCCTATGGCAGATCGCAGACTGTAGAGTTGGAATGATGCTAACTTCAGTGAAAGAACCCCACTACTACTTTATTCTGTGTTCTGAGTTCTTCCAAACTGAATTAGAGTGACAGAAGGCATTGTAGTGTTTAAAAAAGGGACTAAATGTTCAGACTGAATTATTATTTAAAACAATGCTAAATGGGCTGATGAAGTCGCTTTAAGAAATATATTTAGATGACAAAACTAATTTGATGTCTTCAGCTGTCAAAATATTTAAATTTTCACTATCTTCATTTCTATTCCTCATGAATTTAAATGATAACTGAGCAGAGTTTGGAATTATTTTCATAATAAAAGCTCTACAGTTAGACTAACAATTATTGTACAGCTTTCAAGTGTAAATTATAGTAAGAACAGTGTATAATCTCATGAAAGCAAATTATGTTTTCTCTAGATATATGGTTGCAGAATGGAATGTTCACACAATGTACGTAATAACTTAATAACAGCATGATGGATAAGTAGGCCTTCAGCAGAATAACTATTGTCCAGATACATAAAGAAAACATCCTTATTGTTCCCTTGGGACAGCATTAGAAAAACAAACAATGCTACAGTATTTAATGCATCTCAGTGTCCATTTATCGTATTGCCGACTGTATCACACCAATCCAGTTTTTGAACTGGAGTCTTTATAAAATGAAACACTATTTTCAATTTTTATTGATTTATTGGGTAGAAAATACCATTTGTAAAATACAGTTTTGTTGTAGCCACCTGAAATGAGTTCAGTTCTTTCTGTTCCCAGGGTTCCAAATAACAGCAGAGCCAGCTCCAATGAAGAGTCAACTGTGAAGAGCAGCATGAGCAGACTCAGCAACTCAGATTCAAAAATGAGGTATGCAGTAGTTACACCTTTTGAGAATCTAGATCAGGGGTCTCCAAACTTGGCAACTTTAAGACTTGTAGACTTCCAACTCCCAGAGCTTTGCTGGCTGAGGAACTCTGGAAGTTGGAAGTCCACAAGTCTTAAAGTTGCCAAGTTTGGAGACCCCTGATCTAGATTCTAGAATATTCACTGAAGCTGCCTTTGTCACAAGAGAACAGAAGGGGAATAGGGCTGTGCATGCTGCCCCTTGCTGTTGTCACATCTACATCCAGATGTTTATAAATTGGCCAGATGATCTAAATTGGGGAAACTATATGCAGTCAGCTGGGACTTCTGATTGCATGGAGAACGATTACATGTAAATTCCTTCTTTAAAACTGATTATTCCAAGAAAAGACAAGAGAGCTCATATTCCCCCAGGCACTGTTGATTGCAACCATCGGTGCTTCAGATTTGAATTCATAAAGATATTTGGGGGTATACGAGGACAGCTGGAAGAAGATAGATATAGAAGAGCATACGTCTTTTTTTAAGGAGTTCCCAGCATAAACACCCATGTTCCAAAGTAACGTTTTAGAATTTTAAAAAATAGGTAACTTCCTTCATTTCAGTGGAACTTGTCAATGAGTTCTATCTTAAGCCAGGTAAAATAAATAAGTAGAATTCAGATAGGTGAAACTTATATTCTTCATAAGGAAGTTCAATATCCAACTCAGTCTGGAACAGCAAAGTCAACTGAAAAATGCACTTGGTTATTTCAGGATTTCACCAGATCCAAGTTCTACCATCCCCTTCACAGGAGATCGTCAAACTGATGCTGATATTATAGCTTTCATTAGAGCTAGAAAGAACCTCTTACATAAAAAAGGTAATTCTTATTAATGTGTTAGTTGACCAAGTGATCTGTATTAAGCTTTAATAATTCAGTGTTATCCAGATTTATAAAAAGAAAACAGAGAATTACACTGAAATATGTAACTAATATATAATAGTTATCATTAACAGTGTTTTCCCCCCTCTTTTCTCTCTCAACATATTTGTTTTGGCTTTTAGATGGTATAGTCTTTTGACAGGAACCTGTCCTTTTATAATTTATAAATAATGTGATGGAATTAAGAAAGCAAATTTCCTCTGCTATTGTATTATGTGATCGCCTAGATTTTACTTGTGGTGAACCTGGGAAAGAGCTGAAAGAAAACCAGATAATGTATTTCACAAAGATTTCACAGGTGGGGTAAATTGAAAAGGGCTAAAACAGGGGTGTCAAACTGGTGGCCCAGGCTGGATGCTTCATGTGCAGGCCACGCCCACCTAGCTCCACAAAGGAAAAAACATGATATGTCACAATATGACACATGACGTGATCGAGTTTGATAGCCATGGGCTAAAAGGTTTGTAAGGAATACAGGGTACTGGAATCTAAAAGCAGGAGAACAATGAGTGGGAAGTCAAGTTGAAATTAGATGGATTTGAAGTATTGAAGGCATATAGTTACCAGAGTAATTCAAGGTCACTTCAGAGGAGTTGGTGTAGAAATCATTTTACAAAGAAGAAAACAGTGTGGAATTTGTCTACGCAATAACTGGTAGAAGAGAATGACCCAATGCTATCTACTAAATTCAGAATTTACTTCTACAGAGGACATTTTTTTATTGTCTTTTGAATGGTGTGTAAATGTGGTTTATCTCTATGTTGATGGCTGATTTCTCTGAATGCCAAGCTTCCAGGAATTCCCTGGGATTTGGGGATTTACCTTGGTCTAGAATGCTTAAAGGTTCTCAGCTGAAACGATGGTTGAGTCTGCCCATGTGCAATTGGGGAGTTTCCATCATGTCTTCTGACTAGTTGGAAGTTGGCTAGTTGGCTGAAATGTATAAATAGAAGTTGGCTAGTTGGCTGCTTTCACATTGTGAAAATAATTTAAAATATTCTTGAAACCAGAGATAATGCCTATAGAGGCATTCCTGACAATGCCTCTATAGGCATTAATATATTGTAGAATATTGAATTAATAAGCAAGCAATAATATTTTCTTTAGCCAATTTGATAGAATCTGGGTATGCTAATATAGAGAATGACAAGTAAATATTGGGAATTATGTTTGTGAGTAGAAGCTCTATCAGACAAGCTATTGTTCCAAATATTCATGAAAAGTAGAAAATGAGGTGCTCCATCAGGATTTTCTGCTATACTGTATGCCTTAGAGCATTGATGGCAAACCTATGGCATGCATGGCAAAGGTGACCCACAGCTCCCTCTCTGATGGCACATGAGCCGTCACCCCAGTTCAGCTCCGCTGCACATGCGCACACGCATTCTGCCAGCCAGATGGTCTTCGGGTCTCTGCCACGCATGTGCAGGGGTGGGGCACATGTGGGGGGCCACACGCATGTGTGGGGGTGGGGGACATGCGGAGGATCATGTGCATGCGTGGGGGTGGGGCGCATGTGTGGGGGCTGCACGCACATTGCATTTTGTGGGTTAGGGCTCATCCGCATTAGCACACGTACACGCACTTTGGCCACTCAGTCTGAAAAGGTTAGCCATCACTGCCTTAGAGCGAACAACAAAACCATTTTGTTTTGAGAAAAAAGATATTAACATTCATATTCATTTTGTTAACCATTGATACTTCTCAAATCTAGTGACTCAAAGTAGGGTGAGACAATATCATAAAAGATGGCGAAAACGATAAGTAAAAATCAATAGCAAGTAACATATTCAAATTAATCAAATTTAAGAATGCATAGAATATACTTTTATATAGCCTTACAAACAGTATTTAGATTATGCTCATACAAGCTATCTCAGTCTCTTAGATCTTTATTCTGAATTGAATTTTAATATAAATTGGTTCCTATGACAGTCACTGTTTCTACAGGTAAGTAAGTAATTATAAGTAGGAACTAACTGCATGGGCATCAGCATATTTAGTTACAACTTATATTATTTGTGTAGTGTAGAATGATCCCTGATCCTGGATTAAGTCTTTCAAATTTGTCACATTCCAAATATGAATTAGTTCCTAGATGACAAAAAAGTCCATTTCATTCTGGTCATTAAAAATAGCAGGTTAGGAAACATACTCAATATCAGAGACAACAGTATCACCTAATGGTAAAAAGGGAACTATTAATAAAGGAATAGAAGATTACTTTTAATAGAGGTTTGTAGTGACAGGAACAAATTATACTGAATATCTAAAAGCAGCCTAATTACTGAAGCCATAGCTTTCCATCAACTCTTGAGTGCTGATTACAGCATTATTCATCAAGCTAGTAGCACCTGACTTGACAGATGGTGTTAGCATTATCCCACAGTAGTGTTTTAATCTATCTCTTTGGTTATCAGCAATAATTGTTGGGTGTAAATAGAGAGGTTACAAAACCCTCCTCCATCCAGAGCAAATATTCTGCTCACTTAGTCTTAAGGTGTCACATGTCTCAGTTTAATGAATTTCTTATTAAATTCTTTCTGAGCATATAATTCAGTTGAATTAATGTTTATTCCCCAACAATCATGGAATAATTACAAATTCTCTTGATGTTTAAGCTACCACATTTTTAGCTTATGAAAAGATGCATGTTTGCAAGAAAAGTAGACCTGCCCTTAAATGTACCTATCTAATTTTATTATAGTAAAATAATTAGAAAAATGTTTACAGGAAAAGTTTACAATTAGAGAAACTGGCAGGGCCATTCTAAAGTCAGTTTCAGCAACTACGTAGCATGAACAATCTTAACTACAGAATAACAGAGATGGAAGGGACCTTGAAGGTCTTCTAGTCCAAGCAGGAGACTTATAAAAGTCCAGACAAATGGCTGTCCAATCTCTTCTTTAAAACCTCAAGGAATATCTGAGCAAGGAACTTTAGTTTGCCAAGATCTTTTCCAACATTTAACTATAAAATCTGTTCAGTGTACAGAAATTATTTGCTGTGATATAGTTATAAAAATAGCTAATATAAAATAGCGAAATCTTATGGATTCCCATGGTTGCTTCAATTATTACAGATTTCTTACAGAGAAAGAAATCAGTATTGAAATAATAAAAACTATGATAATGTTAAAGAAAGATCAAGAACCACTAGTTTGTGTTGTAAATAATGTATTTTAAGGAAGATAAATGATGTAATTTTTTTCCTATACCCTCCTCTCTCTAACAGCTACTTGTGCTCTCCAAAACTTACTTTAGAGAGTCAAAGGAAAATTTCTGAACAATTTGAAACAGGGCAACAGTTAAAAGAAAAAGAAATCATTCACATTTCTGCTGATCTTCACCCAGTTTCCAGAAATTCATTTTCTTAAAAATAGTTTCTCACAGACCTGTGGTTTGTTTGTAAATGTATAACAACTGTCTCTTGCAATTCCCTTGCTGCCATTATGCTGCTAGATAGCAGCATAATGCTAGTCGTAGCAGCTCTGCTCTGCCCTCAACCAGCTCACAAAATTCCAGAAAATTTAACAATATTTCTTTCTTAAATCAGTACAGGCCAGCTCGAGCATACCTCTGTCATGGACTGAGCCACATAGTTGAGAAGGATGCCTATTTCGTTCATAAACGTTTTTCTGTAGGAGAGAAGAAGCTCCTTCCATGAACTTAACTGATTTCGTTAATCTTAGAATCCACTTCATTGTTTATAGAAAAGGAGGAGCTGAATGATGTATGGCTGCTGACCTATCCTGACTATGAGCACGAACTCTCAAAGCTGATTCCCTGAAGATGGCTTGATCAGAATGAAGACGATGCATATCACCATTTTCAAAAATATAGTACCAGACGGTCAACTTTTGGAATTTTATCCCTTTCTTTCTGAAGAAAGTGCAAGGCAGGCTTAAGAGGGTCTGAATTATCACAGACTCAACTGCACAAAGCTGCTTAAAACCCCGGTCCAAAAGAAAATAAATTTGTATGGGAGAGCGATTCGAGTTCCATCAACCATAGATGAAATTCCACCAGCTACAGTGTTTTTTATAATAAACTAACGTTGAAATATGCAATTATTATAAGTTCCACTCCTACCCTGAATGGTTGCTCCCAAAGTGTATGGAAGATCACTATTCTCGCCCATTGCACTACACTAATTACTTGTAACAGTTTTATCTTTTTCTTATGCTATTTAATGTAATGCTTCTGAGTGCAATCCGTCAGGGATTGAATTGAGATTCGATCTGTCTGCCAGTGCCAGTTCCACTCTGTTGAATGTGACTACCTGAGTCATTCCATTACAGTCCACTTCTCAGTTGTATCACCATCTGAGATAAACAGGCAGTAGTCAGAGAGATCATTTTTATTGGCTATGGTGTTTTGCATGTTAAATGCCATTCTCAGAAGAGCTTGCTAGGTATCCAGGCAAGCTACTTCTTTAATGCTCAGATTTTTATCAATTGAATAACTTTTAACTAATCTTCCATGATTCACCCTGTTTTACATTGCAGATTTTACTTCTTTTCAATTTTACCTCCCTCTTTAATATCATTTTTAATTTTTTTCTTAAAAGTCTGCATGGCTTTGGGTAAACATCCAAAATATTATTGCATAAATTTTCATCAATAAACAGAATTCTGAATAGTATTTAGGGTGCAATAAACTATGCCATTTCTCAAAATGTGGTTTTTTTACAATAAATACTGGAAGAAAAATGGTTTGGATTAATTTAGTTATACTGAACTACTAGACCAGGGGAGTCAAACTGGCAGCCCACGGGCCAGATGCATCAAATGCAGGCCATGTTCACCCCACCTCAGCAAAGGGGAAAAAATGCCGCAATACATCCCGTGGCAGCAACATGACGCAGTGAGTTTGACACCCGTATACTAAACTGTAACTTATTCTTTTATTCCTATATTTCAACAATTCAGTAATGCTACCTTAGTAGCCAAAATAAAACCCTATTATACTATACAGGGTATACCAAAAATCAGGCCCATATTTACTATATGTTAAATTTAAGATATTAATTACATATTCAAATTGGTTGCCATTTTCTGCTAAACACAACTTTACTCATTCAAGTCATGACCTGAATATTCTTAAGTACAGTAACATTTTTTCTGATATTTGAAATTTTAATGCAATGATCTTTATGTCATCTCTTGGCCTATGGGGCCTGAATTTGGTGAATTTAGAAAGAAACTTCATAAATAGGAATGAAACACAGTCTGGGGGTGCATAGGTTAGTGGAAATAATGTCTTCTATAAATGGACCAAAAAAGAAGTTGAGGAGTACCAAATCTTTCTTTCTTTCTTTCTTTCTTTCCTTCTTTCCTTCTTTCTTTCTTTCTTTCTTTCTTTCTTTCTTTCTTTCTTTCTTTCTTTCTTTAATATACCGCTCTACTCCCGAAGGACTCAGGGTGGTTTACAGTCAAACAATAAAATACATATAATACAAATATTTAAAGATTGTTTAAAATACAATTAAATAATTTGGTCCTGAAATAAAATATAAAAACCCCTATTTATAAGATTAAAATTTAAGAATTTAAAAGTAGTTTTAAAAGAGGTTAGTCCAGGCCAGCCTGCTGTAATAGAAACGTTTTGAGGGCATGGCGGAAGGCACGAAGATCAGGGGTTGTCCGCATCTCCGGGGGGAGTTTGTTCCATATGGTGGGTGCCCCCACAGAGAAGGCTCTCCCCCTGGGGGCCACCAGTCGACACTGCTTGATCGATGGCACCCTGTGAAGCCCCTCTCTATGGGAGCGTACTGATCAGTGAGAGGCTACTGGTGGCAGAAGGCGGTCTCATAGACACCCCGGTCCTAAGCCATGGAGCGCTCTAAAGGTGGTAACCAAAACCTTGAAGCGCACCCGGAAGAACATAGGGAGCCAGTGCAGCTCGTGCAGGAGGGGTGTCACATGGGAGCGACACGTCGCTTCCATAACGACCCACGCAGCCACATTCTAGACCAACTGGAGCCTCCGGGTGCTCCTCAAGGGGAGCCCCACGTAGAGAGCATTGCAGTAGCCCAGGCGGGAAGTGACGAGGGCATGAGTGACCGTATTTAATGAGTCCCAATTCAGAAAGGGACGCAACTGGCGTATCAGGCGAACTGATAAAAAGCCCTCCTAGCCACAGCTGTCAGGTGCTCTTCTAAAGACAGTTGTGAGTCTAGGAGGACATCTAAGTTGCGAGCCCTCTCTGTGGGGGCCAATGACTCGCCCCCAATAGTCAGTGTTGGCATCAACTGACTATATCGGGATGTCAGAAACCACAGCCACTCGGTCTTGGATGGGTTGAGCTTGAGTCTATTCCTCCCCATCCAGATCCATACAGCCTCCAGGCACCGGGACATCACTTCAGGGGCATCATTGGGGTGGTCCGGGGTGGAGATGTACAGCTGGGTGTCATCAGCATACTGGTGGTACTTCACCCTGAAACCACGGATGATCTCACATAGCGGTTTCACATAAATGTTGAACAGAAGGGGCAGACATTTTGTAGCTTTCTAAAACGTAAAAATGTGCAGACCAGAGTGATTAAAATAGGAAGATGGTCATGTGATTATACTCTCTTGGAGTATCCTACTGCATCAATAGCATTTCCTTTTTTGTAAAATAAATAAATAAATAAATAAATAAACTGGAGTTTTAACTATTGTTTTTGAGTAACTTTACATTCTAATATATTTGCTGTCCTGGAATACTATGTTGTTAGCAAATAATTTTATCTTCACAGTTGTATGATCATTAAAGGAGCCCTTTATAATCAACCTTCAGTCTCTAAGATCACTCTATGGGTGGCAGTAATACTATTCTAAAAAAGACAAGATTTCAGATGACCTCTAAAGATTTATGATCATTAAACTATCAATGTGTATAATATGATTCATGTCTGACAGCCTTTTCTTCTCTTTTCAGGATTTGGAGACAAGTAAACTCTGATTTATGCAGCAAGGCCTCATTTTAAAATTAGACAAAGTAACTGTAACATTAGGACAAATGGAATTGCAACTGTATTTATGAGGGAGGGAGAGTAGGAGATAGAGAAAATAACTTTCTGCAAGGAGTAGCATTCAACCTGTGTCTGCATTATTTTCATAATATTAAAAAAGTGAAACAAGCTCTAACTTGGAACATCAAGAACAGAAAAGCCAAAAGCCTTGTGATAGGAACCATAAATGCACTTTATTGGAGTTTTATTGGTTTTCAAATGTCATCGCTTCTGAGCCCTATTTCTTCATCTAACACAGAAGGACTCCCTTAGACTTTTATGAAATAATTTTGGACTGGAATGCTTTATTAGACTTGGAGGTCGGGAAGGGTTCAGATTGTATGTGGTATGTCTCACTGACAACTGCAGGTATAGCAATATCTTTTTTCCTTACTGTAATTTAGTACAGCACAACAATTTAGTATTGTTAACTAAGATAGCATTTTTTAAATAACATATTTGGGGATCATGTACTGAATTATGTTTCCAAATGTCCCTCCCCCTCCAAGATTTCTATAATTGCCTTTCAGGTGTGGAATCCTGCATCTTTATGGACCTATGCATAGTTATTATCCAAGAATATTGTGCTCAAAAGTTTGCTTCTGTGTGTCATTTGAGTAACATTTATTCCCTTTTATTAAATATAAAAACTACTAGAACCTAGAACTATAAGAGCCTCAGTGGTGCAGCGGACTAAGTGCTGTTAAGTGCTATCACTTAGCTGCCAGCTGCCTGCAATTAGTGCGAGTTCAAATCTCACCAGGCTCAAGGTTGACTCAGCCTTCCATCCTTTCAAGGTAGGTAAATTGAGGACCCGGATTGTGGGGGCAATAAGCCAGCTTTGTATAGAATAACACTGCTTGGGGGGGGGGGGGCGAAAGCCCTAATAAGCAGGTATATACCTAAAAGTATGCAGGCTATTGCTATAATGCATTGTAAGCCGCCCTGAGTCTACGGAGAAGGGCGGTATATAAATTGGACTAATAAATAAACAATAAATAAACATTCTATTGCCTAATACAAGTCATAATTAAAGCAAGAGAAAAATATATTGGTATCCCCCTTTTTCCCCCCTCTTGAATCTATAGCCAAAAACTACTAGGAAAGATACTTTATTAAGGTGCTTTTAGTATTTGTAACAGCTGGCCTTCGGGTATGCTGGATGTATAGAACATCTTCATTTAATAAGAATAAAGCAAAATAATGACTTAGTCACTTAGAGATACAGATCTTATTTGCTGAATCATGAAATGTGAACTTGCACCATGGGTTATACCGTGGTTAAAGGTGGGTGCCTTGAATGTAATTCTAAAACATGCTTCCCAGTAATAGGGTTAAAATATCTAATTTCAGTCATGATTCCATTTGTCATCTAAAGGTGATTGGGACTAGCCTGTCTTATCTTCTTTTTTTTGTCCTCTGAATGTAAAACCAATGAAAAAAATTGCCACAAATGGGGCCACTGCTCCACTGTTCCCAACTCCATTTTCACTCCCAATGTACCTTCAGGGAAGAGCCCATAAAATGGTTACCATAAGATGGAGATTGAGCATTAGGCTGTTTTACCTTTCTCTGAACTCATTATAAATTACTGTGTCTTCCTTCAAATGCAGTGACCAGAACTAGACCAATAAAGCAGAATTATTATTTTCCGTAACCAGGAAACTATAGCTCGATTAATAGCCCTCCACTGCATTAGCCTTTTCTGCTACTGCTCATATAACAGATGTTTAAATAATTCCTCTTAGGAAAATTTAGGATTCAATTAGGCTGAATGTGCACAACTAGTCTTCAGAACAGTGACCTTCTGCTTCAGAATTGTAGTCAGACAATATCTTTAGAGGCCGTCAATCAGTGAAGAGGCCACAGACAGGAAGAAGAGGAAGAGATAAATCATGCCAAGTTTCCTACAAAATCAAGTAATGGGCATTTAAATTTCATTCTAATTTACCTACTATTTTTTCTCCCCATTCATGACGAATATTTGAACCCTGTTCTCCAAAGGCACAGAATTTATTTATGTATTTGATTTCTATTCCACCAGTATACTTAATCTGAGTACACAATCGATTAATGATCAAGGAAAAAGTAGACCAGGACTGTGCAAAGCATTTGAACAATGTGAATTTGCCAAGTGCATTGGTATGCATAACAGAGGAAGGCCCAAGAAGCAATTGTGCCAAGCCTTCCAGAAGACGCAGGTGCTTCCCGTTTTGAAGTGAGATGCTTTGCTTACACTTTGTAAAGAACTTCCTTTGAATGTTTTGCACAGTCTTACTGTATCTAAACACAAACAAACAAATAAAATCCAGACCTATACGTTAACACCACTGCAATCATTCATTCATTAATAAAAGCCTAGTGAAAGATGTGTCCTAGCCATTCTTCCAAATAAAGAGAGAAGGAGCCAAACACATAAGAGAATATTCCACAGCCTGGAAGCGAGGCTGATGATCCTCCCCTACATCCCAGAAAGATAGCCTTGAACGAATGGGACATCTTCAGAAAGGCATCTACTGCAACCTGGCATGTCCAAGCAGGTTTATAAACATACACGTTGGCTTTTGATAGTCTTAAACCATTTATAGTTCTAAAGATCAGTAATACTATTTTAAATTGTGCCTAGTAGGCAATTGGCCATGCAGATCCTTCAATATGGCATCATATAATCCTTGTAGTTGGCACCAGTTGAAGTAGCTACTACATGTCGCTCCACATGCAATTTTCAGATCTGTTTCAGCATAGTTCCATTTAGAGTACATTGCAGCAGTCCACACAAAATGTAATCTAGGCATGGATAATTATCACTACATCTGAGCTGAAATAGTTGCAACTGACATGCTACCTCTAATTGTACAAAAGCGGTCCTTGTTATAAAAATCCAAAAACAGCTGAGAATTGATAAGAAGCTCATCTGGTTCATCCAGATGATGAACCTTTAACTCCATCCAAAACAGGCTGAATTTCCAGTTTCCTATTAACCAACAGGAAACTTCCACTTTTCCTGAATTCAGTTTCAGCTTGTTCTCTTTTATCTCACCCATTAATGGAGGAGGAGGAGGCATATGAAACAGTTTCAGATTTCTCCTTACTTTTTCCAGAACATATAAATATACTGTAGTTTCATGCACTCCTGAGGGATGTTTACGGTACAGTACATTTATTTAGAAGAAAATGCCATAGTTTAAAAAGGATAACTGCTAAATGTGTAAGGATCTTTAATCATGGAGCAGAGACATATGTTGACTTAGTAATGTCCCACGAAGCTTAATTGAGCCTACACCCTGGCAACATGCATAGGATTGCATTTTTCAATGTATATACAGAAATGACTTCAATTATTCCCCTACTCCTGGGAAAAACCATTCAGTGCTTACAGAGCAGAAGCTGTTATTTTAAGCATAGGTTTATATTTGTGTTTCAGTCAGTTTAATTGCCAGTGGAAAAGTTTTCCTAGTAAATAATCTCTCATGCATGCTGAATACTAACCAGCATCTATGATATCTAACCAATGGCTGTTTAAACTTGTCAATATAGCAAACACTATTTATCGTTTCCAGCCGGAGCAAATTGCTGCTTTGTTTGCAGAGAAACCCTGGGTGAAAAGAGTGCTGAGATGAGCAAGGATTATAAAGGTCATACTCACCTTTCCCTTCTGAGATTCTTATCGGCAAGGGGAGCAAAAGGAAAGCAAAAAGTGAATGCATGTGACTATAATTTCAAACTAATACATTGAAATCATTAATAAAGATCTGAATTACTCTAGCTTATAAGTAAGTATATATATTGTGTTGACCAAAGGAGGGAGTTCTTGAGGCATCTGATGATTTTCTTTAATGCCATTAAATATCAAAGAGCTATGTTTACTTGTTTGTTTCTATTTCAAAATATGCCTTTGCTAAATCATAAATAGAGGTTATATTTCTAGCAGAACTATTTTTTTAAAAAAACAAGAAAAACATCTTCCTTTGGTTCTGTGCAAAGAATTTAAAAGGAATTGGTGAACCATGCAGGTTTTGTTCCCCAAGCTTCCATTGTTGTCATTGTTCTTATCTTTATGTAATATTGATATTATCCTCATCATTATAGTTATATTAATGTTAATATTATTATAGAATGCTCTTAATTTTTCAAGTTTTGTGGAAATATTAATTTTACAAATCAATTATATTTGAAATTATTTATTTATTGGGAAGAATCTCAAATTACAAAATTACGAAGATATGAATTTGTTTTATGAATTATACTTTTGATATCTTAGCCAAATACTCTTCTGCAACTGGATCTGCCAAAATGTGCCTTGTGGAGCATGTTACGGTATACTTATTCCTTGTCACAATTTTATAGCATTTAATACTGTTTTCTTTCCTGAGATAATTACCTGATTACCTTACGTTCTTCCCAAATTCCCATCTTAGACTGTGACATAATTACTTTTATGTCTTAAAAATACTTAACTTTACGTTTTAAAATCAGCATTATGATTCCATCTCCTGTGTTCAAATAAAGAATTCAAAAATAGTTCAAATTCATTCTCAGTTAAATCTAGTAAACACTGTGATACATCTAATGGAGCTACTCCTTGAACAAAAGCAATTTCACAAATATATTTGGTAATGTGAGTGTGAGTAATCCTGTGCATAGTAGCCACTCAATTAGTGACTATTCTCAAATTTGGCTGTAATAAATAGTAATAAAAAAATCATTTTCTCACCAATGTGTATATTTCCAGCCAAATTTCATAGCCTCAGAACAAACACACCTTCAGCATGAAACTGATTAAGATGTGATCAGTTTCATGCAACCGATGAAAGAAGACAGAGCATCTAATTAACTAATGAAGGTCACAGCCAAGCTTGTTAATTTGTCGTTAGCACTTTTTAGGAAAGTGTTGCACTGCAGAGAAAAGGAGCTCAGGAAGAGATAATGTGATTGTGCAATTTCTCCATGGGCGGGAAGGAGAGAGAAACAACAACAACAAAAGGGCCAGGCACAGAATTGGAGAATTTTATCTAAAGGAAATGGCAGCAATCAGTGATCTCACAGTCTCTCTCACACACACATTTGCAACCATTTTGCTAAATGACAAAGATGCTAGAACAAATTGCAAGAATAAGGTGTGATTATCATTTTCAGTCAGCAGCTGGAATTGCACTAGTGAAGAATTTTTAAAAGAAATCAAAAACCCTGGTTATGACTTTTTCAAAATGGGAACTCAGTGCTACAGTATTTTCCGTTTCTTCAACAGAGTCTCTGCTTGCTTCTTCCTTCCCTCTTCTTTTCTACCTTTTTCCTGCCAAACAATTGACAAATAAAAGTTCTAGCTTTCAAAAGACTCTGTATCCAAAGTCTTGTTGCATATCTTCTATTGGAAGAGCTTGTCAAAAACAAACCCCCAAAGATGTGTCACAAAAATACTCATTTTATTAGGACAGGCTTTTTCATGTACTGGTAGTCCTCGACTTACAACCATTAGTGACTGTTTGAAGTAACAAAGTCACTGAAAAAAGTGACATATGACTGTTTTTCACACTTATGACCCGTGCAGCATCCCCATGGTCACGTGATCAAATTCAGATGCTTGGCAACTGACTCATAATTATGACGGTTGCCATGCCCAAAGGTCATGTGATCTCCTTTTGTGACCTTCTGAGTCAATGGGGGAAGCCAGATTCACTTAACAACCATGACAATAACTTAACAACTGCAGTGAATCATTAAACAGCTATATAATACTGCAATAAAAGTTGTAAAATGGGGCAAAACTGACATAACAAATTTCTCACTTAACCACATACATTTTGGGCTCAGCCGTGGTCATACGTTGAGGACTACCTGTATTGGAGCCCGTGGGGCTACTCTTGGCAGTTTACAACAATAAAAATAGCATAAATAAAACAGTAGTAAAATAATAGAATAATAAAATAAATGAAAAGAAATCAATAAGAATACATCAATATGGTAACGAAAAAGATGGACTGGTGGAGAGCAGAGAGCGGTGGTGGGGAGATATCCATCAATTCAGCAGCCACCTCCAGCATGGAACAGCATGGTTCCCGGGCCAACTGGCAGAGGCAACTCTTCAGGCTCCTGCAGAAGGATAAAAGGATAGGTATAGATCTGACCCTAGACGGCAGAATGTTCCAAAAGGCTAACAACACAATTTCCATTGGCAATGCCAAACCTGAACAGAAGAGAGCCCTGACATATAGTAATGACTTCAATTGTTCAGAAGTGTTGAGGAAGAGTTTCATCATTAGTTACAGCTTCACGGGAAGTTCTTTGCAGTATAGAGTCCAGCTCCCTAGTCCAAGCTGTGGTTAGCTTCCTTCCTTATATTTGCAGGCCTTGTCCTGCTTCAACAAAAGCCACTCACATGGTATATTTTGCTGTTAGATTAGAACATAGTTCATAGCTTTATCCTTTCTTTCTAATAGCTACACCATGACAGCCCAAAGGACACATTCTAAGCATATCATTTGGGGGCGGGTTCTGCTTTTTTATACTTCACTGGAAATGAATACAAGATGTACCTTTTTTCCCCACAGCAACCTTTTTTTTTAATGTTGAAATGGAGTCCAATTCAGCAAAGGCTCCATCTAACAGCTAAAGTTTCCCTTTGATTCCTTGCTGGGGGATGCTTACAACTTTGGTTGTCTTCATTTTTTAGTAGAGAAGTATCCTGTTTCAGTGTTGAATAAATACAAATCAGTAATTAAGCTTCCTTCTGTTGAGTACCCAGAAGCTGATAGTAGGCTAGTGCTTTCTGATATGGGAAAAGTGAATCCCAAAACCCTCAGGATGTGTAGGGAGGAGGCTGCAAAAACAGTCTGAAGACCCCAGGCCCTCTTCCAGCTCCTCACTATGCTTCCAACCCAACGGAAATATATCTCATTGCTTCCAATGGAGATAAATTATTTAAAAACCACCTCCAGAAGAAAACATTTTCCATTTTCCATTCCAACCTGCACACTTAAAATATTTCCAAAGGGCTTCAGTTGTGCTATCTGATGCCAATCAAAAAGCAATTAACTAGTCTGCAGTTATTCCTAATGAAGGATTTCAAAATTGATTCTCTTAAAAGAAATTTGGGAGATTAAAAATGAGAAATCATTGGCCTCTCTGTGCTGAAATAGAAAGTATGGCAAATCTGTTACAAAAACAAAACTGAATTGGATCAGAAGACGTAGGACAGCACTGAGCCAATGAAACTGCAATGAATTGAGAGCAGCTAGTCTGGGTTCACAGAGGTTATCCAAACTAATGATTGTAAATGCTACCCAGCCATTGTCTATCCTAGAATGAAGAAGCTTAGACAACTAATCTTACCATGTAGTCCCAGAGCACTAACAGAAAAAATGTTTTTATTTTGTACCTCTGTAGGTTTCTGCAGACAAAAGAGGGCAAATTTCAGTTTCCTTATTGATAATTCAGCAGAAGAATGAAGTGTCTCATCAAAGCTATAACTCTAATGTCTAGCCTCTTTTTTTTCATCCTAGTCCACCTTCTTTAGACTCTAGGCAGCATACATTTGGCAAGAACAGCCTTTTTGGGGGGTGTCACATACTGGTACTTGAACTCTAGATGTAAATGGAAATGTCAGTCTTTGTGCTCAGTTGCTTGTCCAAATGACTAATCAAGGTACCTGCCTTTTTAAAGATGTTTCCAGATGACTGTGTTTTTTTTTCAAAAATACCCCAGAACTAAAATAATTCTGTGTATGCAGTTATATGTTCCAATAAACCAGTGGTATACAAATATAACTTTTCAATCCAGTTGACAGGCCATTTACACTCCCATACTTTTAATACTTAGAAGCTATATATTTATTTATTTTTAAATTTTCGTTTTCCATTTTTCCAATTTACATAACAATAAGCATTTTTAACAGTACTGTGTCATGTGTCTCTTACAGTTATCTACATTTATTTCTATACATTTTTGTCTTAAGTGGTTAGAACAGAGAAACAAAGAAGCTATATATTTAACTTGGTTATTGAATTAATCCATTTCTGAAATCAGACAATACACTGAACCATAATCTAGAGCAGTGATGGTTAATCTTTTCAGCACTAAGTGCCGAAACTGGAGCGCATGTCATGAGCATGCACGCGCGCCAGAGTGCCAGAAACCAGAAGAGAGCAGCTGGCCAGTGCACATGTGCATGGCGGCCAGCTGCTCTTCCAGGTTCCATCTCATGCATGCATGCTGGACAGCTGGGCTGGCATGCATGCGTGTGCCGAAACCCAGAAGAGAGCAGCTGTCCAGTGCACATGCGTGTGATGGAACCCAAAAGAGCAGCTGGCAATGGCACATGTGCCCACATGCGTTCTGTGTGTCACCTCTGGCATGCAGGGTTTTAAGTTCGCCATCACAGTTCTAGAGCAACCAGATGGAGGGACAATCCAGGGGCAATTTTTTTCTATTCAGGACTTATCAGACTTACATGGGCAGAGATCTTTTAAATTGAATTAAAATCCTCTACCAGGAACTGAACTTGGAGACCCACTGTCCTTTAGATGATTACATAGTATACAGTGCATTAGCTTTAGGAGCTATCCAAATCCTGCTCCAGCAAAGTTGCAGGAGGAACACATAAATCTATATTTAGAATGTTATATGCTGTCCATCGTCCACTGACCTCCATCTCTCTGGTTTCAGAGCTCAAAAAAAAGGTGGACCAGGGGTGAAATCCAGCAGGTTCTGGAAAAATGGTAGCGGAAATTTTGAGCACTTCGGAGAACTGGTAAATACCACCTCTGGCTGGCCCCAGAGTGGGGTGGGAATGGAGATTTTGCAACATCCTTCCCCCAGGAGTGGGGAGGGAATGGGGATTTTGCAGTATCCTTCCCCTGCCACACCCACCAAGCCATGCCCACGGATCCAGTAGTAAAAAAATTTGGATTTCACCACTGAGGTGGACTATATGCCCCACTATAAAGGCAGATGTCCCAAGAAAAGATCCCAATTTCTGGCCAGCTAACAGCAACAGTACAAGTAGAAGGCTCGCCTTGTGTGAGCAATATTTCAGGAAATTATGTTGGTGCTTTCCACTCATTATGTCTGTGTAACGAGGCTGAATGAGCAACCGCAGCAGAAGACGAAGGAATCAGAAATGCCAGCAGGTGGTCATGCTGTTTTGATACTGGCTGGTTTTTCTCTTTCACTCAGGTTTCCTATAACAGGATGGGAGATGGATATGGAAAACAGATCTATTCTACCTTCTGGACTGGCTGATTGATTCTGGGGTCCAGTGCTTGTTAGTCATCCATCCGCTTGATTAGACCAGGAAATGATTTTGCACACAGTTTAAGAACACAATTGGGAACAGAAAGTCTTTGAAACTAATGAAAGCTGCCTTATTACAGAGGAACCCTTTCAAACATTAACTACAGGGTTTTCGAATGAAAGTGCAGTGGTAAAACTATTTGCACTCTGATTTTTTTGGTGGCATGCATGCCAAAATGTGGGTAGGAAAGGGAATAGAAACAATGTAGATTTTATAATGAAATGACATACTTGTTAGTAATTAAAATAAATTTAATTCAGTGGACTTTGGATACAATAGAAACATTTTTGTTCCGATTTTATACCCATCTTGTTAAAATTTTATTGCAAATGAAGCCATTTGTGTTCATTATAGATGATTATGTTAATTGTAAAATGATGTAAATTGATGCAAAAGATAAAATCAGTTTCAATAGATCTACAGGTATAACAAACATCCCCTTCTTTTGAATGGTCCATTAACTTGAGATTTCACTGGTATATATCAAGAAAAGGTTCGACAATCATTTGTCCAGGATTGAATTAGGACTCCTGTAGAGAGTAGGAGGTTGGACTATTCCTCTTTAGGAACCAGGGGTGAAATCGATTTACCTTCCTTACCGGTTCGGAAGCGCACATGCGCATCACACGCATACGCAGACCTTCCGCGCATGCACAAAACATTTTGCGCATGCGCAAAAGGTAAACACATTACTTCCTGGTTAAAACCAGGAAGTAATGACATCTGGGTGGGTGGGCGGAGCTTTGCTCCCTCATCGCTACCGGATCGCCGAACCACCAGCCAAGATCGCTACCAGATCAGGTGATCCGGTGCAATCTGGGAGCATTTCACCCCTGCTAAGAACTCAAACCAGTATTCAGCAGAGTCAAGGATAATACTTGGAAAGGCATATAGCTTTTACTATTGATCCAAGAATCCTAATAGTGGAGAAAATTAGGCATTGCAAAATTAAGTGATCAAGTCCTTTTACAACAGCCCCAAGTTTTAAATTGTATGTCCTTCTTCTACCCTTATAAGATCATTGACTTCTACCACTCATTTTTAGCCTTGAACACGGAGAGCACTTGTACTATGTTTTGATAAGTTTTGTCTCACCAACTTTGGCACTCACTTTCTCATGTTCATTAAATTTATATGACACCTAGGCCCATCAGAGAACATTTGCCCCTTGCAGATGGGGTATATGAAATACTTCTGGGTAAAATGCAAATTTTTACTTTTATTTAATGTTTATCTTTCTTGATTAAATTTAAAAATATAAATCATTGGCAATAAATGACAAGAGAACACCAAGAACTGTACATTGGGAATGAAATTTGGCACTAAGGTTGGACCTTTATACCCTGTTTATCTGAATGAAGGCCCATTAATTTTAGAATTAGTTAGGCTCTTCTGAATAAACAGCTTTAGGGCTGTGTAATTTACTTTAATCCTCAAGTCTTTGTAGTCCTCTGACATATTCATTTTCTCTGTTGTCTGGACAATAGTTTTCTTAAAAATAAACATTTCTCCATCTTTTTTCAACTAAAATCTGATGGTAAAACCATCTCCCGACATGTCTTATGTAGAAGTCTTTGTTCTTTTTATAAAACACCTCTGTGATATATTTTATTTCCCACTGATTGATTAGCAGTGCTTGGTACTTTAACATTCTTTTAACATAATACTTTATTCCTACCATTAGCGATAATAATCCTGTCAAAACACATTAGAAATCTCTGCCATTCGTCTGATTAAATGGGTTTATTTCAACACCAGTAATCAGACTTTGGTTTTAACTACGAAATTCTGACTAATGCGATATGCAGACCTTGAATGAAGGAGTGCCAGGCATTCAAGGAAGGATCTCAGATATTTTTAATAGTCACTGGAAGCTGGATTTCACTAAATAAAGCTTCTCTGGTGCTAGACATACCACTGAGACTGACTGCCATGATTTCTCCTTCCTTTTCTTCCTTGTAGTAAATTTACATACTTCACATTCAAAGACTTCCAAATGACTAACAAAAGGAATTAATCAAAATGAATACGATGTAGATTGGTTGTGAAAACATCCACATTGCACTGCTTCCTGATTTGTTTCTTCCTGTATCTTCCTGTATCTTCTAGGCCAGTGGAGCTGCTTAAAATTTTTAAATGTATAACAATTGCCCAGGACAAGGAATTCTGTGATTCTTTGGAGATTTCCTTTAGAGATTCTTTGGAGATTCCCTGAATAACATCTATCTATCATGAAAGTACAATTGAAAATTTATCAGGGCCCCTAAAGCAGAGTACTTGAAGAATAAGGGTCTCTCAAGTCAGAGAAGGGCCCCACTGACAAACCAGACCATCAAGATTTGGGCCCCTAAGGAGCTGGTCCTATATCGTCTTTTAAGCCTACATATTATGGCTTCTCAAGTATGCAAACAATTGGAGTATCTCCCTCAGTTGCACATAATATTGAACTGGTTTCTTTCTTTAGGAGTTGTTGATATTTGGGCAACATACAATTTATTATATTACAGGTGATTCTTGTTAATCCATAAAGTTGACAGGGCCATTCATGTGTTGAAGAGTTTTACATTCATTCATGCCTTCAACCCCATATGGAGAAGGAACATGGAGAGCTTTAAGGCCTGCAGCCTAGTTCAATTATTACAAACCATTCAGCCAGATCATACTAACTTGGTTACAATTTAGGCACATGAAGAAAATATTCACCTCAATATTTTGAATAAATGTTGTTGTAATGCTTATTATTTTGTGCTTTATACGTTTTTGCATGTTAAGGTATTTTCCAATTTTATGTGCCATTTGGAGTGTATTACATGGCAGGTAATAAATTTAAATTAACAACAATAAACCTTCCCAACCATCATCATCTGGAGTAGGAAAAAATCCTATTGTCCATGTAGAAACAGGCACTGTGTAGATTGAAGTATACAGTGGTGTTTCTCCTTGTGAAGAGGTATTGGCCTATGCTACATTAAGAAGCTGGGTCTGTGTATATGACATGCAGAGAGCCCTTTTCCACAGCAAACAGGGTGGTGGGTGCTGCTTCCCTACCCCAATGATTCTCTCCAGGGAGAAAGGGAGTTTTTGAACCGAGGGCTGTTCTCTGTATCTGGTGCCCCAGACCTGGAACCATCTCTGGGTACCAAACGCTGGCATTAAGGAAGCCAATGTTTTCACAAGCATGCATCCTGTTGGGTGACACACACACACACACACACCCGCCCTCCAAAGCTCAGTGCAGAATGATTATGCCCAAAAACAGGGACAGTAGCAGAGCCAGACAACTGTTTTCTGTTTTTCTGGTTCACGGATGGAGGAATCATTCATTAGTCGATGGGTGAAACCTCAGAACCTTTGCACACTGGTTCCATTGCATGGTGAGAAAGAGAGACAGTGCAGTCTTAGGGCAGGGAGGGGGCAGTGCCAGGCAGGCCACAGTTTGCCCGTCCCTGATTTAAACCTGCAAAGTAGGCAAGTGGCTCCAGCCCAACCAGTCAGCTGCCTTGGCAGCGCAGGGAGGAACAGCTGAGGAGGCTTGTGCCCTGCATCCATGCAAGATCCTCTGAGCCTGTTAATCAGGTCAGCAGAGAGCCAGCAGGAGGGAGGCAAAGCCATTGGGGGATTGGCGTACGGCTTGGGCCAGGTGGGCATGATCAGAAGCCCCCTCTCCCTCACAGGTACCTGTATGTGGGGCTACTGCTGCTGGTCACCTCGGCCATCACTCTCCTCCTCTGCATCTTCCTGTACCAAGAGCTGATGGAGTACCCCATTTCGCCCCTGGAGGGGTGGCAGCGGTTCCTCCAGGTGCCACATGTCTGGATGGCAACAAAGCACTCCTATCATAGGCGATAACAGAGGACACATTGCTACTGTACTTTGGCACTAGGACACATATTGCTTATTTAGCTCTTTACTCTCTCTTTACTCACGTGTGCTCAGAACAAGTGGGAAACAAACAGAGTAGGTTACCTGAACCTCTCTTGTGAGCCCAGTGCAGGGCAGCATTTCAGTTCCTCTTCTGGTTTTCCATTTCCACAGGTCTTGGATCTGATGGCAAGACACCTTATATGTGACTTAAACATGGTTGCCCTTAATTACTTCTATGCCAACTTTTCCTATTTGCACATGATTTTTCAAATGCAATTTTTGAAAGGATACTTGGTTCCTAATTCTGATATAATCAGGAGTTGCTGTGCCATGTTCCTGACCAGTGCTATATAACTGCTGTATGAGATGATGTTCCAAATTGCTAATACTGTGGAAATGGAAAAGAAACAAACAAAAGAAAATCTGCATCATGCAGCACTCAAGCTAGGAATTATAGAAGTTAATGTTCAACACATCTGGAAGGCATCAAGCTGGAGATTGCTACTGTAGCTTACCCTATTATTTGTCACTGGCAGTACAGAAACTTCCAATAGTGCTAGTTAAGTCTGTTTCTAGGTCTTTTGGCCAATTTGCCAATCCCCAAATGTGAGAAATACTGAGTTTCTCCATCTTTTACTTGTTAACAAAAACACATCACTGTTACCAGAAATGCAGCAACAAACCTGTGTGATTTTACTCCCAACTGAAGAAAAGAGGTGGGAGCTAAATCTGTTTGCTTTAGTCTCATGTTGTCTAGACCTGATGCTCACAAGCTGTTTAAACACGATCTTAGCTGTGTGTGCTGAAAAGACAGCTGTGCAATTCTTCTATGCCTCTTGGAGAAAGAACATTAACCCATGGAATAACCTTGGCTCCACTAGGTCAGGTCTGCCTGCCCACCAACAGCCATGCCCTACCTCACCGTGTGTAACCGGCAGCTTAGCTGGACTCTGACACTGGTGCTCGGGTATCTCTTTTACCTCCTCCTGGGAGCCATGGTGTTCCAGCTGCTAGAGAAGCAGGCAGAAGCCCAGAGTCGAGATCAGTTCCAAATGAAGAAGCTTATGTTCCTGCAAAACTATACATGCTTGGATCGGCAAGCTCTGGAGCAGTTTGTGCAGGTAAGGACAACCTTCCACTATCAGTGTCTATCCACACAGCCAATATTAACATGGAGCTGCATCTCTGGAATGGATGGCTAATGCATAGAGAATGCTGGCCTTGACTTCGCCAGTCATTTTAAAGAGAGTTTGTCTTCTAAAGATTATCAAATCTAAACCCAAATGGTCAGAAAGTTGTAGAAAGTTGTTCTATTTGATATGCATTCCTGATTGTCAATATCAGTTATTTAGTTTTGTGTGTGTGGTCTAGCCAGAGCACCTAATCTGTGTTGAGAAATAATTCAATCTTCATAAGTATATTCCCATTATCCAATGAAAATGCAACAAAAATAGAAGAGCCCTTATATTATAATAAGGCCTCCTCCTACAGTCTGATTAATGAATAAATGCTTATCTGTATGGACTTTTTCCTGGCAATATATTGTAATTTCCCATCATTCCAATTGCAATTCTCTTTCCTTTTTTCCCTTCCTACTAAGGCCAAGCAGTGTATGCAGTTTTCTTGGGATTTCTATGGGGTTGACAAAGAGGCTTGCACTCTGCCAAACTATTGCACCATTTATGAATATTTATATTCTATTTGGTGATTAGGCTGAGTTGGTTGCATAGAAATATGGTGTAAAGAGGGAAAAGGGGAAGAAAAAGGCACCAACTTCCAACTCTCTTAGAAGATAACATTACAACTGCAAGTTTTGCATATTACATGACAGAATAGATCATTAAACTCCAATGATTTATTCTATTTTAGATCTCCAGTTTTTTGGAGGTGGAGTATTCGCACATGAAACAGAAGTTTGAAGGGAGTAATTCTCTCCCCTTGGACTTGGGAAAAAAATGGGAACACACTTCTGCTGCCTTCTTCCCACAGCCCCTCCTCTCCCAATGTGATTTCCCCCACAATATTGTGGAAGTTTTTTGAGAGCTCAGCACACTCCTTCATTCTAGCAGATTATACTGCGGGGTGAGAGGGGAGGCATTTTTGTGTAAAGTATGCTAACAAGATTGTGACTGTCTCTCTGAAAGAAATATTAACTCATTTTTTTCTTGAGAAAATAAAATCACCATAAAAACAAGCAAAATCTACATTCCCACAAACAAAAATCTGATGGCAGTAAACAGATGTATCTGTGACAGCTCGTAATTGCCTAAACAACATTGATTGGACCTTATTACATTACTGACATACATTCTACAAGGAAAAGGTATCACTGTTAAATGTCACTGGTTCTATTTCTAAATTTTTGGATACTGCCATAGGCATGTATGAGTACAAATCAGGGGAGAAATGCTCCTGGTTCGGACCGGATTGCCCAATCCAGTAGCAATGGAGGCGGGTGGTTCAGAGAACCGGTAGCAAAAATCCCTGCACACACACACACACACACACACACACCCTATGCCCAGCTGAGCTGTGCGATCATCAGAGGCTGGTTTTTTTACTTTTAAAAGCATTTTTTCTACAACCTCTTCGGCCGAAAAAATGCTTTTAAAAGTTAAAAAAAAAAGCCTCTGATGATCGCGTGGCTCACCTGGGATTGTCAGAGCCTTCTAAAAGCACTTTTTTCTGCAACCTCTTCAAGTTGTAGAAAAAATGCTTTTAAAAGTAAAAAAAAAAAAAGTTGGCCACACCCACCCAGTCACATTACCCCACACACACACCAAGCCACACCCACAGAACCGGTAGTAACAAATTTTAGATTTCACCCCAGTACAAATCATATATCACAAAGTCTAAATACAACTATGGCTGGATTCACACATTATACTAAGCCACAACTGTATAGAGCAAGTTATGGTGGCCTTCTTTATGCATAACTATAAGACATAAACCCTGGTTTACAAATCACAATGCATACTGACAGAACCGAAGCAGACCCATTATGGCTTACTAAGATGTGTGAATTGCACCAAGACATATGAATGTTATGTATTCTGTTAACAATTCTTGAAGCAGTAATTTAAAGGAAACTTTTTCCTTCCATTTAGCTTGGAAAAAAATTGAAGCTGTTTCTGCTATCTTCCCTATCCCAACTGAGATTCTTCCCATCAGATAAGGTCTGAGGGCTGCATGAATCCTTTGCCCACAGAGATTGTAAGTGTTGGGGAAGGGCAATAGGTACACCTCTAATCCTAATGCACCTCCCATCTCTGCCATTGTATAAGTCATAACAAGGGCATAGAATTTTTCTAGTTTTGCCTTCCAGCTTAGTTACTAAAGAGCTTACAGATTTCCATTTTCTTTCCTCTGCGGTTACTTTGAGTTAAATCCATGAGGGAATTGTCATCTCCTTTGTTTTACAAACTCTAAATTGAAGGGTTCCGTTATTCTGTCTTCCAATCAGACATCTACTACTCCTGAACACCCTCCATTCAAAAAAACCAGTTAAGATAAAATGACAGACAATAAAAATAAATGTGGCTTAATTAACAAAAAACATCAACATAAAAATGTCAGTTTCAAATGCCTGACTATCTATCCCACAATCAATTTTCCATTTCTTTACCAATACTCAATGTTGCAAAGCATTAATCTAGAAATGGGAGAATGTAGGGAATAGTTGCAGAAGAAACAGTAAATATCATATGGCATAACTCCTAGGTGCAATTTTTAAAAATATATATTTTGCACTGATTTTTTTAAAGAATGGTAGTTTCTGGGGGAAAATGGCTTGACCCTTTCATATATAATGAAGGTTTCATATTTTGTTTTCTTTGGCTCTTGCTTTAAGACAACAGTTTAGCATTTGATCAAAGTGATAATTATTTTCCCCAACAAAATGTTTTTAATGCCAGCATTTATAATAAAAGATAAACTATGTAGCATGTCCTCTGAAAAATGGAGCATTTTATTCTCCACAATATAAACAGAAATTAAGAAAATGCCACATATTTGCTGCTGTTAAAGGAAAACTCCATTTTCTGAGGTAAGCATGTTTCATTTGGAACATTATTTTCTGTGATCAATGCTGGTTGATATTGTACAAAAACACTAGGGGGCACCGATATTTCAGTTACAGCATAAATCTTCATAAATGTAATGCATTTGCCAAGTATCGGCATTCCAATTTGAATCATTGTTATTATATGAATTTGAATTTGAATCATATTAATATTATTGTACTTTGCCTAATACCCTTACTCAATATGGCCCATTCTATGCTTACACCAACGATTGCATAGGAATTTATATGCTGGCACTTCTCTAATTTCTAATGAGATTCAACAAAGAAACATCTAGGCTAGATCATAAGATAGTATTGGAGGATTTCATCACAAGCATTGCAGAGAAGATCAAAACTGCAGCCAGCACAGTTGGCCCATGAAAGTACATTCAGAACCAAGCATAGGAAAGTATTTTATTGCAGTTTAAAGGACATAAAAAATTAAGTGAATACTTTTAGAGCATTGCAACCATCATAATAAATTAATACCAGGCAAATGCATTATGGACTATCGTAATTTTTTAACCTAGTGGTGGTATTCAGACAATGAGAAATGCAGGCAACTAAGAATGGAACTCAGTTTCTTATGGGATCAACAACTTCCTGATCAACAACTGGCCTTATGTGTTCTCAATACTTTCTTTCAAGGCACTGCTAAATGTTTGTCTAAGAATTATAACTCACTCTGTAATAATGCTTTTACTGTAATCCAAGAATGAGGTGTGGATACGTTAAAGTTTATTGTAAATATAACTGACCCTGTTTATTTAATCAAATTTAGACATTACCCATCTCACTAACTGGGTGGATTACAGACAAAAACCATAAAATGATTTAAAAGGGACAAAATTAAAAATATAATTAAAAACATAATAAAGGTCAACATGGACAAAGTCTAAGAATCTCTCTTTATACATACCTATGTCACAAGAGTTTAAACCCTGTTTCTCCTGCTTAATGCTGTAAGGGCCTGGTAATTACGCCTTAATTAGACTTTTAAAGACACAAGACACCTCTAAATTGTTTACAAATACTCTATTTGCAGTCACCCATTTCCCAGTTTCAGTCTTTTCCTAAATCCTTTCTTACATTATTCTGGTATTAAACAAGTACTGCATCCCTCTTATTGCCTCACTGTAGTTGATCCACTACCAGTGGATTCCAGTGAGAGAGTCCCCTCCCGATCTTGCTACATCTACTAAGGATGGTTAAATCTGTCACCTTTAATTCTTTTGAGTGGCTTTTTTTTAAAAAAAAAATCTTAAATCCATTCTACTTCAATATGAATTTTCCCTTAATCTACCTATTTTTTATAGATTATACAGATTTGTATATTAGCCATTTGTAGATTAACATTTGTTTATTTTTAAAAAGGTACAAACTACATAGCAGAATTTGGTAGAACAATTCAAAACTACACTATTTTGCTTTCATTCATGTATATATTTGAGGAGTATGAATTCTTCACAAGCTCTAATTACAATTATAATTGTTCTCACTGAGAGAGGGTAGTGAGTTGTGTACAACTCTTACTGCATCTAGTAGTGTCAGGCACACACTACTTCAGTTCAAAGCACTGAAGAGTTTATTATTGCTATATTTACAGAATCTGGACAATTAACAGTCAAAAGTACATTGGCACTAAATAGAGGTTAACAAATTTATGAATGGTTAGACTTGGATCTCTTGTGGCTACACAATTATTTCAAACTGATGACACATTTAACCCCATCTTCCAGCTCAGCCTACTCATCTCCTACAAGCAGTCCTATTTTACTGGTAGAGTAACATGGGCACTCTCATCATTACTACAAAAACAACTATCAACGACGAATATTGGAAACTGAATGCATTTAACTTAGTTACTATAATATTCCAGTTTTAAACAATCCCTTTCTTCTCCTTCTTTTACAAATGTTTCCATGACAGGTCATTATGGAAGCCTGGGAAAAAGGAGTCAACCCTGAAGGAAATTCAACCAATCCTAGTAACTGGGACTTTAGCAATAGTTTCTTCTTTGCTGGGACTGTGGTCACCACTATAGGTAATGTGTGTTATTTTTTCCCCCTGGAAATCTTTCTTCTCTAGATTTCCACCATACTTTTGGTAAAAGTTGAGTCATGTGTGACTGATGATACAAAGCAGTTTGCAAATCTGCATCAGAAAAGTTTCAGACTTTGAAATGTATATTTTAAAAGTCATTATATTCAACTACACGCATTTTTATGTGATTTTTTTTTCTATGATTAATTGTCTTGTCTACAGAATATACAGTATCAGTTGTGTATTTGTAAAATCTGCTTTTGGGCACTCAGGACATCAGAAAGTGCATGAACCAGCCAAAATTCAGTGTTACAATCCCCGTAATTTCAATCATAGAAGCAAGATTCTGCAAGTGTTTAATTTTGGCTGGATCAAAATAGGAGGAGATCCGAAAGAATAATAAGCAGAATTCTCTTAATAAAATAATATTTTTTTCACATAAATTAAGCCTCATTAAGAGATTTGATTTCTTTTCTTTCTGTAGGTTATGGGAACTTGGCCCCCAGTACAGTAGCTGGACAGGTCTTCTGTGTATTTTATGCTTTGTTTGGGGTCCCTCTTAATTTGGCATTTCTTAATCGGTTGGGGAAAGGACTCAGCACACACCTGATTGACCTGGACAGATGGGTCCACAAGTCAGGGCGAGCTCAGGTACAATTGCTCATTTATTCCTATAACACATTACAGAGGTGATTTTCATGTATTCATAGCACACATGAGAGTATCTTGGACATATGCCAATCCAGGACAACAGAAGACTGTTGATATGAACTTCTGAATAGTGACCGGTTATATCAAGCTATACATTTTTGATAAAAGCTCCAGAAGACACAATCTGTTGATACAACCTAAACCCATGGAATGTTAAAAAAAAGTACAGGTAGTCCTCATTTAATAACCAGTTGCTTAGCAAGTGTTTAAAACTATGGAGTCCCCAAGAGATCCTGACAACCCAATTCTACAGTTCCAACATCTGAGTGCGCACACAGTCACATGACCGTATTTTGGGAACTTAACAACCTGCTCACCAATATGGCCAACTGCAGTATTCCACGGTCATGTGACCATAATTTATGATATTTTTTGCTGGCTGCTGGACCTTTCCAGCAAAAAAAAAAATGCCCATAGGAATACATGGATTCACTTAATAACTGCCACATTCACTAAACAGCCACGGTGTTCACTTAACAGTGGTGTTGTTTACTTAATGACTGCTGCAAAAAAAGGCATAAAATTGGGTCCAGTCATGGGGGTGTCTCAACTTATAGCCATCATGACTTATAAATTCTGGGCTCCCATATGATTTTAAGTTGAGGATTCCCTGTATTAATTGTAGAAGTGGAGCCATTACAAAGGGCTAAGTAAGTTGTAGCAACCAAGGATACAAGCAAGACCAGGGGGTAACACAGAAAACCTAAATGGCCAGAAAGCCAATTTAACACAAAGAAGAACATCATTATCTCAATTTCTTTTGAACACCGTCATCCCCATTTTCCCTATACTTTGCTCTGCAGTGGGGCATACTACTTAGTCCTGAGTACTTGGTAGATGTTTTCATGTATTAATTTTGAAGATGTCCAATATAATGATTTTCAGATATGTATATATCCTTCTCTCTTCATTCCACATAACTGAAATAACATTTGTAAATAGGACACTGAAGCAAGCAGCTGACAAGGACATATTCAAGAATACTGAGGGCTACTCATTCTCTCCTTTAGCCTTGATATCCACTTCCATGTGATTTTGTGTTTCTGAGTATATAATATGCCTCTCAATTCTTGTTTTTGTGACAAAACAATTGCAGCAGAGTACTGGTAGCCTTCAACTTACAACCATTTGTTTAAAAATCAATCAGTCACAAAGATTGTGAAAAGTCACTTTTCCTCAATCATCACAGATACAACTGTTTCAATGTCCTTGCAGTCACATGATCAAAATTCAGGCACTTGGCAACCCATATGTATTTATGATAGCTGTAGTGTCCTGTGGTCTTGTGATTGCCTTGTGCAATCTTCCCAGGGGGCTTCCCACAAGCAAACTCAAGGAGAAAGCCAGCTTCATTTAACAACCATGTGATTCACTTATTGACCATGGCGAAAAAGGTTGTAAAATCAGGTGCAATTGACTTAGACTGCATTGCTTAGCAACAGAAGTTCTAGTCCTAACGGTGGTTGTACGTTGAGGATATATGCCCAGATAATCAAACAATTTCTGTTTCACAGCAATGAAGTAAAATATAATCAGGGAGCTTATAAGCTTGAGGGTAACTATGTCTTTCTCCCCTCACATATAGACAAAGAATCCCACCATGAATTTATCAGCAGCAAAGCTGGACATTCCACTCCCATCAAAAGGAAACCCCGCCCCATCTCCTTGGCAGCCTTTGAAAAATGTTTCTCTGTTGAAAATTGTGTCCAAATATTGATAATTACTTTTACATGAATAAGAGGATGATTTCATGTGTTTTAAAAGGCCTTGCCAGGCAATTTACATGAGTTACAGTACATAAATTGGGGCAAGATGCATAGCAAAATTCCTTATGTTGCAAGATGTAAACATTACAAGATTTATTATGATTTTTCTTAATACCGGTACTTAGAGAAAGAAATGCCAGATCAGAAAGCTAGCCTAACCCAGATAGGGTTTTTCATAAGTTATACATTTCCACACCAGAAATCAGAGAACATGGGAGAGGCATAATGAATATCCTGCTAATGATAGTACAAAGCTTGGCTGAATTCCTAAACAGCTGAAGACAAAATTGTTACACAACTCTTTGGCCCTCTGCCTTTGACTGAGGGATTACTTGCCTGGGAGAATAGTCATAGATAGCAATGTCTATTATGCTTTCTGTACATTTCACCAAGACAAAATTTCATATTACATCATTTTTAAAATGTAGATGATTCATGACATTTCCTTCTATAAAATGCTCTTTTTAAAAAAAATAACTTTATTGTCATTGTACGTGTACACACAGGTTTAAGGACATAATTTAGAGGGAAGGGCAGTTTCTTGTATTTCCTAAAAACTGGATTTTCTTCTGTTTGATTTAGGAGAACAAAATTCATAGCCATCCAAAATCTTGGTAGGTAGAAATCTTGCATGTGGTTGTTACCTTGCAGAAGGTGAGTTCAGAAGGCAGGGTTCCTGAATATTTAGCATTTGTACTGAAGGACAGTTTTCTGTTACTGTACCTTTTCGGAGAATGGTGTTGAGAATTATTTCCTCTTTTACGGAAATATATGGAAAGAAGCCATATTCAAGAAGCTGTTTTGTTTCGAGTCACACAACATACAAATCAGAAATTTCATCCATATTTTCATGAAAACACCATACAGAGTCACTAGTATTCGAAATTGCAACAAGTGTATTCTAGGTATCCTTCATTCAATGTTTTCTGATGAGAGGCTATCTACTAATCAATCAATCTTCTCTAGTGTCAAGAATCTTTCCAAGCTGTTTCACAGTTCCCATTGATTTCTAATTTTTTCTTTTACCTTAATAACTTATGGACACATTTCTCAACCCTGCTCCTTTGAACCAGAGCTATTTCATGTTGGTATCAATTTCATGTTTTAATTTTAAAATTATCTCATTTGTTTTACTGTGTGACACAAAGAGGCTATGACTTGGGCTGTCTGTATAGTTACTGCATTAGGAATCTATGCAGAAAATATTTATCATTGTGTGGACAGAGATGTAGGGCCTCAACCTTCTGTAGAAACGAAATGAACAGAAATGGGACCATGAACTCATACATGTTAACATTTGGATTAACTTTTCCTCAAATGTTCTTGTAGTACTTTAATATATAGAAAACTCTAAGTAAGAGTTGACAGCTATCAATTCTCTCCATGAAGACTGCCTTCCCTCTCTTTTGGACTGTAAGTTTAAAGGTTTGCAAACTCCATTTATTTATATAGTATCCTTCAGAGGTGGATTTAAATTCAGTAAGGTTGGCTCCCACAAGTGATTAGGTATCAACCCACATCTTTAAATTATTTCTAAGTTTATTCTTCATCAAATGTATCACCGATGTCAGAAATGTAACTTAATATATCCAATTGTAGCTTTTCCTTGATATGACTAAGCATCATGTCAAGGTTAGCCTAGCAAATCTCCATTGTGATTTGGGGCTTTATGTGGATGAATATAATATTCATGTGGATGAATATAATGTTCTGTTACACTTATTTCTATTCTTTGATAACCAAATAAAAAAAGTACTGCATTCTGAAATGATAATAGGCATGCCAATATTTTAAAATAACTGTACATGCCAGGTGTGAGGGTATCTCACTGAATTTCACTCCTGGAACTCAGTTAAACATCATTTGGGGACTATTGAAAATAGCCTTCATGTTTTCAACCACATTTTAGATCAGGGGTTTCAAACTCAGGTCGTCATGATGGCATCATGTGACGTATCGGGACTTTCTTCCCCTTTGCTAAAGCGGGCATGGGCATGGCCAGCACGTAACGCATCCAGCCCGGAGGCTGGAAGTTTGACAGTTATTGAACAACCATTCCATCCTTATGTTTCTCAGGTGATGCAGACATTAACCATGGTATTATTTCTGACGGCTGGGACTTTACTCTTCCTGGTTTTTCCACCAATGATCTTCAGTTATGTTGAAGGCTGGAGTTATGGAGAAGGCTTCTACTTCACCTTTATCACCCTCAGCACCATTGGATTTGGAGATTATGTAGTAGGTAATAATAAAAGTAGTAGTTAAGTGCTGTAAGTAAGAGAATCCCCACCTAGCCCATCACACCAGCATTGATTGGAAAGAATGCTAGAGAAACCTCTGACACTTATACATAACAACATGGCCATGGCATGTAAATTATGTTTACAATGTACTTTTTTGTTCACTCATTCCATCGCTCCATTAGGAGTCAAGAATACAGGTTCTTGCTTTTTTAAAAAAAGAGAGACAGATTAAGAGAGAAATCAGTTGCACATGGCAAATATCTCTGCATGTAAAAAATTCAAACGCATTTTAAAATTGCCCCAAACTCAGCAGTAACACACTTTATTTTGGCAAACATCTCTCTGGTATCTTTTGAGTTCTCATGCAAGGAAACTGACTTCTCATGAGATTTTAGCTTTTAAAAAACTTACTTTTCTTTAAATGGCAAGTTCCCCATTGTGGCCGCCATATTTTCTACAAACACTTCACTGACAGACTAGATTTTAAAATAATTGCTATTTAATTGTATTAATAATAGACATTAATTCAATTGATTGTATTAATAATGTCTATTAATAGGTATTAATCTACATAGATAGTAGTGCAAAACACTATGCTCCAAACATGCCACACACAAGAGCACTTTAATGTGGACAAAGTGCTTTTAAAAGGACCAGACTCAGTTACTGACTGCAGCTGAATAAGAAATGAAAATGCTACTGAGAAACATTGGTGGTTTCTTTGCTTCTTCTCTATAGATGCAGACAAAACTGTTCAGAATTATATTTATTTTGAAGGAAAAAGGAATCTATTTTCTATTCGAAATGGATTTCCTGCACTAAATCTAGCTGCAACTCACTGGGTAGCATCAATTTTACATCATTTTCACCTGAAATTTGACATTCCAATTCTGACTGATGTAAAAACAATCAGTCACAAATTACATGTTATAGACACAAATAAGGTTTTCTAAATATATATATATTTGCATTTCCTCTTTTTTTCCCGAGCCATACTTCCTGCATTTCTGGTTTTCATGATGTGAAACTATTCTATAGACAAATGTTCTTTTCCAACAATCATTTCAAGGATGAGGCTGAGATGCTATGGAACTCCACACTAGTCTTTTCTTCCTTCAGCTCATGTTGTGTTTTTGTTTTTGTTTTTGTTTTTTTGTTTTTTTGATTTATATGCCGCCCTTCTCCAGAGACTCAGGGCGGCTTACAATGCGTTAAGCAATAGCCTTCATACTTTTATATATTTTATACAAAGTCAGCTTATTGCCCCCACAAACCAGATCCTCATTTTACCTACCTTAGAAAGGATGGAAGGCTGAGTCAACCTTGAGCCTGGTGAGATTTGAACTCACAGTAATTGCAGGCAGCTGGAAGCTAAATACTACTTTTAACAGTAGCATTAGTCTCCATTAGTCTGCATTAGTCTGCTGCGCCACTCAGGCTCCTCATGTGGGAGAGAGATAATTCAATGGAAGCATTTGTGCAGAAGACACCTTATCATCTTCCACTGACAGAAGCAGAGGGCAGGGGAGGGCAGAGTAGTACACTATAGTTTTGGACTAGGGAACTCCATATTCAAGTCTTGCCAAAAATTTGCAGCTCATCAGGTGATTTCAGGCAAGGCACTCCAACTAAACTCACAGGGATGTTAAAAGAATGAAATCTAAGCAAACCCTCATGTACACTACTTTTGCCTCAGAAAAAAGTAGGAAGCAAATGCACTGAATACATTTTTTCCCTGCCCAAGATCGTGAAACAATTCTGCCAGTTGGATGAGGAAGTGCTAGGCTGGATGGAGTGAACTGAAGGGAAACAGCTTCTGTTGCTGAGGTCATTAGAAGAAGGTCCTAGGACAATCAAAGGCTATGCAGAAGGAAGGTTCCATGTGGCCAGTTGCAATATTTAAGAGGCTAAGTGACAGCCGGATAAAATTAATAGAGGATGCAAATCAAGATGCACATAGGAAGCAGCTCATATTCATTTTTGAATATCTCCCTTAAAAAGTGGGAGGGAACTACACAGGCAATCCACCAAGTTTGTTCTACCTATATGTGCAAAAGTAAAATAGTGGTAAGAGGTATTTTGAATAATTGGAAGCTGCACATTTTTAAAGCAGCAATATATTTTTCAGGCTTCCATGCAAAGATGAAATAAGATTCAGCTGCTTTAATGCAATAGCTCGTTAAAATAGAAGTCATTGATATGAATCATTTAAGGAACTGCACTTTTTGGAGGCTCCTACAGAAGTCTGAAAAAATATGGTACTGCTCTGAAGAGAGCTGCATTCACTTCCCTGTATGTTCCAAAGCAATTCCACTTCTGAAGTATGCTTGTATATGTGTGCACTATATTCAGCTTATTAGAATACTTTTTCAGGTATTCAGCTATGAGAAATTAAGTTTCCCTCTCTTTTTGTTTCCATAGGTACTGATCCTAGCAAGCATTATATTTCAGTGTACCGAAGCTTGGCAGCAATTTGGATTGTCTTTGGTTTAGCCTGGCTTGCTCTAATATTCAACCTGGGAGCAAACCTAATGGAGAAATTCCTACAATTTAATAAGCAAAAGCCAGATCCAGGGACAACAGAAGTTACTGTTTCCAAAGGAGAAGATAATCCTGATCAACCCAGGATCTATATTCCCAGCTGAGTGTCTCTCATGGGTAGGCAGCTTAGAACTTCTGTGTGCATTCAAGGTGTGTGGATATGATACACTGCTTTCCACCCATGAGTGAACAATTTCATAAAGGGTAGAGGATTTTTTCCCCCAAGTAATAGTAAAAACGTTATGTGCAAAAAGCAGCTGAATGAAAAGCCTGAAGGAAAATTAAGCATAATTTATTACCTTTCCATTCAGCCAATTATCTTCCATTGAACTAATTATTAGAACAGACCTATCAGATGGCTTCTGGGCACTGGGTTCCAAAATAAATTTTTAAGATTTTACTGGAAACAATCAAGGTTTTTTTTTTCCTTCAAGAGACCCCCGTCTTCTATCACCACTTCCCAATATCCCTTAAGCAAGTAGTGAAATCTGTTAAACAGATTTTCTGGCAGAAAAATTCACATATTTTACTAGTTCCATCTATGAAAGAAATTTCAAAAAGCCATGGTTGCAAGCTACTGAAACTCAATGACAAGAGCTTTTCTTCTCCTATCCTTCTATTATCAGACTATGAAAAGATAAAGAAAAAGCAAGAGCCTCAAACTTATTTTCCTCAGTACCTTCACTCCAAGATTAGCAGACTCTGGTTAGTACTTTTACCAAGCCATCTGGACCTTTGAATATTCTCAGTATTTTCTCCTTGAATATGTCCCAAGGCAGATATTAAAATTTTCGAAGTCCAGAATACCAATTTCAAAAAAAGGTTTGATGCTTACTCTGGGGGAGAAGGAATACAATGCACCCAAGTAGAAAATTTCAATTTACATGTTCAAATTGTTATATTAGTAGCTGAAATAATTGGAGGAAAAATAGAACTATATCCATTTGTGCATCCTCCAGGTCTGGGGCCCAGACATTTTGCTGCTTGACACATGCAGGTGTTCCTCTCTGTCCCATGTACTGATGCTAGCTGGACTAGCAATTGAAGGTAATTGAAAAATATTCTCTAACACATCAAAAGGAACTTTCTAGATTAGGCAGTCCATAACAGGTTGTGTGACAGAGCTACATCCATATCACCAACCGGAAATAGAGATTAATAGTAAAGTTCCTTCTCATTTTAAACAAGAGAAGAACCATCCCGATATTTTGCAGAGTAGTACTTGCATTTTTGAACTGCATCGTTAAGTTTCATAAGATGATGCCATGACTACAACTGTACATTTCTGAGGAGAAAAGAAAAAAGTTTGAAGAATGAGATCACCTTGATGGATTTCCTAGATGAACTGAGTCAAACTGAAAGAATTTCTACAAGTACAATCCACTGACTCTTCATGAAGAACAAAAACAAATGTGGCAAGAGATATGGCATTGATAAGGTAGAACTTTTTTCATCTCTTTCCAAGCAAGGAGCTTCAACAAGTGCTGACAAGCAAGATCCAAGAAATTACAGAATACTTCTTGGAAGATCTACTAATTATTACTAGCCAAGTTGAGGCATTTGTCTATGCAATGACCAAGAATTAAGCTTGAACACCTAATTAATACAAGGCACTCAATCTGTTACATTTCAGCTGATTTGTAGACAAGAGTCTTTTGATAACACTTGTCCTAACTATATTTCAAAATAAGCAAGGTGCAGCAATATCTGCCCTTTACAACCTTCATCTTCTGATATAAATATCTAATTCAGATTGAAGAGAAAGGAGTTCCAATGAGGGTAAGATGACTACTTCCATAATAACCACACTGATCATCACAGGAGATTTGGGGTCTATAGATGGTTAAGGGGTGTTACGAAGTTTCAACATGGTGATGCATAGCATGATATTCTGAGGATGTATGTGGTGCTGAAAACTATGTGCAAAATGTAATTTTTTACATGGTAGAAGGGGAAATTATTTAGTATATACTGTATTTTTCGCACTACAAGATGCACTCCCCCCCAAAAAAGTGGGTGGAAATGTCAGTGCATCTTATAGAGCGAATGTTGCTGAAGCCCCATCCACCCGCTGGCCCCCACCCTTCAGCTGTTTTCGGCCTCCATGCACCCCATTTTTGCCCTCCCTGCGACCCATTTTCAGCCTCTATGTGCCCCGTTTTTTACCTCCGCGCAGCCCATTTTCAACCTCCACGTGCTCCATTTTCAGCCTCTGCATCCTTCATTTTCGGCCTTCAGGCCCCCCTCCCCCCTATTTTCAACCCGTTCCAGGCGTCTTATGATCCGGAGTGTCTTATAGTGCAAAAAATACGGTATTTAATGCTGGAATGGGCATTAAATGCCTGGAGTGCACTTGATTTTGTGCTTTGCCTGGGACTTGGTTCAGTTTGGGGAGCCCTGAGATTTGCCTATGGGTTGTTAGAGATTTCCCACTACTGATTTACTGTAATCTTAATTAAATGTAAATATAAATTGTATTTATTTTTTTGTGTAAAAATACATTAAAAATACACATGGGGGGGGAGGGAAAGAATGCAGCTCACAGCACATTATTCAAAGACTACGGTAGCCCTTAGCCTGAAAAAAAAATTATGTGCTCCTGCTTTAAAACGTTGTGAAGCTCAGTGCATTAATTTGTATGTGTTATTTCTGTAAGAAGGTCCTTTTGGGTTCATTATGAAGTTGTGTTACTGCATCTGGTCTATTTTTGATCCCACATTTTATGGCTTGTCATCAGTCATTTAGTATACCAGATTCCTTTAAGATTATAAGAATTGCTTTGCCAAACAATAGCTAATCAGATCCAGGTTTCTTCGTCACATTTTGGCTAACCAAGTACTTCTGAATGGGAGGGGGTAGAACCCCCTTTGGCTGTTACTCCCTAGAAACTGGTCTACTATCAATCAATATGCTCAATCACATATTAAGATATTTTATTTTGATAAGAGAATATAATATACAACACTAGATCAGAAGCCACTGAAATAGGCATTGCCTTTCACCAACTGTAGAAATCCATCACCACATTTTCATTCAGCTAGACCAGGGCTGTCAAACTCGCAGGCCAGATGTGTCACGTGCTGGCCATGCCCACGCCCAGTTTAACGAGGGGGGGAGTTATGATACATCACATGATGACACAGTGGCAACATGAATTTGACAACCCTGAATTAGTCTATAATGTTTTAGAGTTGCTGAATATTATACATGGTCTAACTCCACATAAAATATTCTTCTCAAAATATGTATTATTGGTATATAGAGGAATAATGTCTTCTTTGAAGGATACATTCCTTATCTTACAACCTAACACAAGCTTTGAACTCACTGAGTTGTTCTCTTAGTTAATAAGTCAACTGGATGTCATGCATGGTAAGAATCTTGTTGATTCTTCTTTTGGGGATCCCTACTTTGAATATTGTCATCAGGTATTACCTAGCGAAGTACGGGGAAAAGTACCCCTCACTCATTCTTTTCTACTTGTTTTCTTTTGCAGTATAAACAAAAAAAACCTGACTTAATGCAATTTGAGACCGGAAACTATGTAACTAATTCTGCAATAGTTCACAATAGTGTTATTTCTGGAATTTAATATTTTAAATTCTTTGAACACTAGCTAATATCAGGAAAAGGAGATAGAGTTCCTATGTTAGTATCTTCCTGTAAACTATGAAGACCCCCATATAGCAGTCTTCATGGAAAGCTCAGGGCAATTTTCTAGTTCACACATACGGCTGTTTTAAATTTAGTGCCATCATGAACTACTAATTATAGCTTAATGTTATATATGATCCATGCCACAATAGTTTCCTCAACTACAATTTTTTTTAAAAAAACACACAACTTGGGTTTAGCAAAATCTGTGAATAAAATAAGCATTGCACAAATACACTTTGAGTCCTACTCTTCTCCTGAAAGAATGGTTATGGTTATTTGATGACAGAAAAAAATCATACTGTAGTTTTCAGAGAATTAAACTCATTTTAAGAAAAAAACATCACTCAGTAGAGTGATTCTCAATAGAATCACTCAGATTTGGCTTAAAAGCCCCTCAACACAGTTATAGAACTAGCTATTTTCAGTTTTGGCTTCTGGAGCACATCTGGAAGAGCTTCCTATTCAGAAAATTAAGTTCTGGAAAACCAAAAGATCACTCTCAGAATAGCTATACTGTACCAGCATAGATGGTTTTGCAGAAAGTTTTCTTCCTGGAAGGCTGGTTTTTGCCCATGCCTAGTAGAAAACATCCTACAAAGCTAATTCTTCTTCCAGTAAATGGATTTTCATGACCAGCTATGGCCACTACATCGGCCATTTTATAAATAAGGTTCTTGTACCAGCCATTTTGTAAATTCACACACACTTTCAAAATTGCTAATACGTTGTAGCCCCAATTTTACATTATGGTTTGGTATGTTGTAACAACTAAGTCATTTTCAAACTAAATCATAACTTGGTACAGTATGCAGACCACAACAAGAAGTTATGATCATAGGAAGCCTTGGCCAAAAAAAAATTTTGGGGCTATTTTCATTGTAGAAAAACATATAACATTGGAACCACACCAGTGTTTATTTTCCAAAAGGAGAGAAGTTATGGCCTGCTCCCTTTTAAAATTCTTTATCCCAGTTTTCATTCAACATATTAACCAATGGTTAATTGAAACTTGCTTTCCTAAATTTAATCCATTTGCCTAAATTAAATCAACACACTGAGATTTAAAACCACAGGTCCAACCTTTTGACATGCCTGGGCCACATTAAGTGAAGAGGAATTGTTTGGGGCCGCATATAAAATATATATATTTTTATAATATAAAATCATGTATTAAAAGTTCGCAATCTTGTGAAGTCACATTATTAGCTGTCCAGGGGTGCATGTGGCCCATTGGCCACGAGTTAAACATGCCTGCTCTAAACAAACCATTTTGGCTGAATCTGCATAATTTACTCAACCACAAACGAGCCAAACATATTTTAGCCTAGCGTGTTATAAAAACTCAGATCAGTGGCAATTAGTACACAAATTCATCTGCATACATTTAAGGATCCTCTATTTAAGCTAAAAGAATCTGAACAATTTTTGGAAGAGAAGTTGCAAGAAATGGTAAGCTTGGTATTGACTAGATTTTTGCAGTCCAGCCATGTGCCACTTCCTCTCTTCTCACCAGTTTAAGGCTGCCTTAACATAAAACTAATCTCTATGTGTGTGCAGGCAGCGAACCTTTGATGGTGCATTAACACCTTTTGACTGCCTAGACAAGCTCCTGCGGTTTTCTTAGCATGGTTTTCAAAAGCGGTTTGCCATTGCTTCTTCCCCGGGGCTGAGAGCTTGTGACTGACCTAATGGGGGTGTGTGTGCGTGTGTGTGTACCAAACTAGCTTTGTGCCCAAGATGGGACTATAACTCCCAGTCTCCTGGTTTCTGGGTTAGGGCTGTGACGACTCCTCCAAACTGAATCGCATCCACACTTCAATCCAACGTAAACCTACTGTAAAGTAAATGCTAAGTAAAACCCAAAAAGCCACCGTCTCCTCCGGACACAGCTGCTGCTGTTCTTACGGGACGGAGTTCTGCCAAGCCTTGGCTCAGAAGTTCAAAGCCAAATGGCACGTTCAACATAGGTGGTTTACTTCGGTTTTACTTACTAAAAACGTCCCGGGCCCAAGAACACGCATTCTCTCCGCGTAAGGCTTTTACACACCCGAGACTCAAAGTTAAGAGTTGAGTTAGCCGCTCAAACCGACCGGTTCGCTCCGTTTGGGGAAAGCACCGGGGGATGCCGCCGCTTTGGCCCCGCCCAGGGAGAAGAATCCGGGCGGAGAAGCACCGCTGCTTCACGAAGCCTTCGGAAAGGAGGCCGCGGGCAGAACTTCTCCTCACGGCTGCGCTTCTCCCCGGCATTTCTGCACCACCGCCGCCTCCTCCTCCTCCTCCTCCTCCTCCACCGCCTCTGACGGCCAGAACATGACGCCACCGGAGGCTGCCCCGACGGAGCGGCGCTGCGAGCTTCCCTCCACGACGCTGCTGCTCCTCCTCTACCTCAGCTACCTGCTGCTGGGCAGCGCCGCGTTCTGGGCGCTCGAGTCGCCCCTGGAACGTGACACGACGGACCGGCTCCTGAAGGAAAAGTGGGAGCTCCTGTTGAACTTTACTTGCTTGGAACGGGAGGCTCTGGAGCGACTCTCGGAGGTACCGGCGGGACCGAGGTGGCTGGCTGGGTGGTTGGGACGGGCTGGAAGGGAAAGGAGGTGAGGAGTCAGTCCGGGTAGTTTAATTTAAAAGGCGCCCCCTCCACGTGCAGCTGGAGGCAGCCTTTCTTTCACGTGTTCCCAGTTTATCTATTCTGGCCGTGAAATCAGACTGGGGGATCAGGTCTTTGGTGGGAAGGAAAGGCTCTTGGGAGAGACTGGTTTGCCTAATATAGAAATAAGAAGGAATTTTCTGACAGGGAGAGCAATCAACCAATGGAACAGCTTTGCCTTCAGAAGTTGTAGGAGCTTCATCACTGGAAGCTTTCAAGAAGAGACGGAAACGGAGTTGGAAGGGGCCTTGGAGGTCTTCTAGTCCAACCCCCTGCTTAGGCGGAAAACCCTACACCACTTCAGACAAATGGTTATCCAACATCTTCTTTAAAACTTCCAGTGTTGGAGCATTCACAACTTCTGGAGGCAAGTTGTTCCACTGATTAATTGTTCTGTCAGGAAATTTCTCCTTAATTCTACATTGCTTCTCTCCTTGTCCTTGATTAGTTTCCACCCATTGCTTCTTGTCCTGCCTTCAGGGGCTTTGGAGAATAGCTTAACTCCTTCTTTGTGATAGCCTCTGAGATATTGGAACACTGCTATCATGTCTCCCCTAGTCCTTCTTTTCATTAAACTAAACATACCCAGTTCCTGCAATCGTTCTTCATATGTTTTAGCCTCCAGTCCCATAATCATCTTTGTTGTTCTTCTCTGCACTCTTTCTAGAGTCTCTGTGAGAAATGGTGTAGGGTCTCCTGCTTGAGGGGAGGGTTGGACTAGATGACCTACAAGGTCCTTTCTAACTCTTGTTATTCTGTTAATGTGATCCTATACATATTATTTTCTTCCAGTAGATTAGAGCCATTAAGGAAGAAACTGAGATCCCCAGACCTAGAGCCTTTGTCTAGAGCCCAAATCTAGACTACAGTAGGAGATGAGAGATCCTTTTCAGAGCATGATAGATCCTTTTCTGAGAAGCTGTCAAATGTTGCTATCCAGTAGCTTTTGTTTGCCAATGCACTGATCTATAAAACATCCAACCAAATTTCAGCACAGTGCATTGTGCAAACCCAGCCTGTGTGTGATTATAATGGAACGTGTTAAAGTGAACCCAGACAACTCAGATATGCAAGCAAACCATAGTTTACTTAGTAAGCACTTCCCAGAAGCATTACATTTGTATCAGCTTATCACTGAAGCAATCAGGCACTTGAAGGAAGAAAGCAGAATTAGATATTTCTTTCACTTCTTTAAAAGTGGAGTCTGTACTTTGCCCTAATACTTGGAATGGAAAGGTTTTGCAGGACTGTTTCTTTATTTGACATTTCCTTAATTGTAAGGCTTAATCTGTTTTACAAGTTGAATATGAAACAGATGGAAATACCACCAAATTCAGTGGAGTTTAGACTGGGGTAACTATGCACAGGATTGAAGTTACACCCCATAAATGTTGCAATGAGATTTTATGAGTGGTTGGCTGGTTGGTTGGTTGTTTTCAATTTCTTGTTAAACTATGATTTAACAAGAGTTAAAAATAATATAGTAAAAAAAGGAAATTTATGAGAGGTGAGGTTACTAGACTAGGAAGCAGAAGAAAATGTAAGACATCCTGAGGGAGGGAGGGAGGGAGGGAGGGAGGGAGGGAGGGAAAGGAAGGAAGGAAGGAAGGAAGGAAATAAGGAAGGAAGGAAGGAAGGAAAAAAAGAAAGAAGGAAGGAAGGAGGAAGGAAGGAAAAGAAGGAAGGGAAGAAAGAAGGAAGGACAGAAGGAAGGAAGGAAGTAAAAAGAAAAAAGAAACTAATTTATTGCAAATAATTTTATTTATTCATTTGTTATAATTTCAAATAAATTTCAAATTTATTTCAAATTTCAAGAGCACACAACACCTTGACAGTTCTTTGCAGTTTATAAATAAAAAGACAATATATTTTTAAGAATAACACAGCTGACCAGAGGAATAGGATATCAACTATAAACCAATTATAATTAAAGAGGCTCCCTGGAAGAACAACTAAGTCTTTAGAAATTTCCTAAAAAATAAAAGGGCATACAAATCTCTGTAAAGCCAGCTTCAGGTTAAGGCCGAGTGGGCACTAGCTAAGGCACTAAATTTGAAAAAGTTAAGAATTTTAACACTAAAAAAAAACCTTCTGAATAACAATGAAAGTGAAAAACAGTAGTACAGTACTTCCTAAATCAGCATGCGCACTTAAGGGGTTAAATATAGGCAATCCTCAACTTACGACCACAATTCAGCACAAACTTTCTGTTGCCAAGAGAGACATTTGTTAAGTGAATTTTGCCCCATTTTATGACCTTTCTTGCCACTGTTGTTAAGTGAATCACTGCAGTTGTTAAATTAGTAACACAGTTGTTAAGTGGATCTGGCTTCCCCATTGACTTTGCTTATCAGAAGGTCACAAAAGCTGATCAGGTGACCCTGGGACACTGCAGCTGTCATAAGTATAAGTCAGTTGCCAAGCATCTGAATTTTAATCACATGACCATGGGAATGCTGCAGTAGTTGTAAGTGTGAAAAACGGTCATAAGTCACTTTTTTCAGTGCCGTAACTTTGGTCCCTAAACAAATTTTTGTAAGTTGAGGACTACCTGTATAATTTTGCAGTGCAAAAAGGTGAAAGTGTTCAAGCAAAGAAAAAAGAATTGTCTGTGGCTGAAAAACATAAATGCTTAAAATTAAGAAGAATAAAAGAAACATTTGCCATTTTGAAATTCCTAACAAATCACAAGATGAGCCAAATCATAGGGATGCCAGAATATGACTTTGGTTAGATGCCAAAATATCTAGAGCTACTCCTGAAGGAGAAAGGGCAGTAATTGCAAAAGATTAGGAGTTCTTCCTGGGGTCCTACAAGATGACCTAGTTTAATCAATGAGACCTCAATTGTGCTTCCCTTGGTTGATGATGCCAGATGAGTGGACACTACTGAAGATAAGCAGTCTTTCAGAAATCTAGGCCCCTATGCCATGAAGGACTTTGAAGGTGATTACCAGCATTTTGAATTGCATCCAACCAATAAAAGCAGCAGGGTCTCAGGCACGTAACAGTGTTCCTGCCACAGTTCTCTCACCACTGCCTGGTTTGCCATATTTCTGGACCACCTGCAGCTTTCAGGGCAGGTGGCTAGGCATAAGTAACTGTCTCCAAAGGGCCTCCCAGACCAGGAAGGATGCAATTGGCTCATTAGAGGCCCTTGTTCAATGAGTGATGTCTGGTCTTCAAGTAAGAGATGTAAGTCCAAAAGAACCTTAGCTTGCACAAAGGTATCAAACGAGTCAGTGATGGAATATCCCTAGATCTGAGGAGCCCAAATAGATATTACCACTTGATCTTATCAGGACTAAATCCAAGGATGTCTTCTTGAGGAAGGAGCATACTACATCCTCCTTCAAGACTGAGGAGACCGCTGCATCAAAACCCATTGCATGGACCCAACCATAGGTCATAGGGACTGGTTCTAGCAAACAGGTGTCCAAGCTATACATATTTTGTACCACAATTCTCCCCTTCCCATGATCTGGCTGTACAGTCTGGAGATATCACATTTGCCTACACTGCTCTTACTGTTATTTCTACTACTATTAACTAACTAGAGTAGTGTGCCACTCTCTATGATTATATAATTAAATAAACCAGAAGTTTATTTTTACCCTGCCTAATTGGATTGTGTGTGAACACAATCTATCATCTAAGTTTTAAAGCTGAGAAAACGTCCCTGGAAAAGATTATAGGTTGAGTGGTTTTTCTTTTTTGAAAACCATGGAATTATTGGTGAAAGATATAACTCTAGATTGTAGAGGCCAGTGTTAAACTGAGGGTACATTGTTCAATTTTACATTGGATTACTTTAAGGCACTGCATAAAATTTTAGTTTAGTTATTTGATTTGAAGCCATTTTTCCTGAATCATTGAACTGCAATGTCAAATTGGATGCCTCTGGATTTATTTGATCTCTTTTTTTCCAAATTGAACTGGAAAATTGAATCAGCATAATTTTCTGAATCATCAAATCAGAAAGGCATAGATCCACATATCTCTTCTCCAGTATTTTTAATCCTTTTTAATGTTGTTGTATAGGCCACAGTGTCTGGGCTCCCATTAAGCCATCAACAAATCATAATAGAACTTGTTACACAATGTGCTATGGCTACGCCAATACCTAACCTTCACTTTTTGTCAATGGCTCCAGTTTTATTTGTAATATGATAATAGCTATTAGAGACTTGTCTTTCTGGTGTTAATTCCAGTTTATCTGGGTGTAAACTGCTGGAGAGGATGGGTTCTGATCTTTTGGTTTTCTTCTTAGTTTTTTTATGGTCTCTTTTGAATAGTGTATAAAAGCCATGAGTAGACATAGAGATAAACCATATTTATACAGCAGTCAAAAGAAATTTTCTTAGTGTTACTGTGTGTCTTTGAAGCTATTGTAAATACCAGTACTTTATTAAGAGGCTAAAGATATTTTCAGGTAGCCTTGACTGTTGGATTTCTCAAGTTTGTTATTATCAATGTGGGAGAGATCTTGAGGTGTAATCTCTGTGATAAGAAGCAATTAACATTTATGGCCTTTTCTCTGTGTTCTTAAACATAAATTTAAGATTAATATTTACCTTATATATTGTTACCGGTATTTTATGTTTTTATAAGATTAAGAAATCAGAACTTCACGTAGAAAAGGCAAAGGCCATTTGCCTTCAAAACAGTAACATGCCTGACTCGCCCCATTCTCAACTTTAGGTATTTCTTTAAAAAAAACATTTGATTCAAATGTTATTTACAACATGCATTGTAGTCTCAGGAGGGGGAAAAAATATTTCTTAGTCCAATGGGTTTATTCCTAGCCAGGTATGTTTGGGATTTCATCCTTAGACAAGCCATATTTGGCCTTCTGTTTATCTTCATAACCATGTAAATGAAAAGGGATTATGATTACACTGCATATGTTGGCTGGGCTCCGTAACAGCTTCTGTTCCCTATCTCATATTTGATTGAATGTAACTAAAGTTCCATTTTACATCTTATTATTCTTGATAAAGTGTAAGATTTGTTGCAGAAGGATTATTTTATTTTATTTATCATATTTAGACAGTGCCCTCTTCTCACTATGCAAGTGACTGGGTGATTGAGATATAAACAATAAGTTCTAGTCCTGCCTTAGGTGTGAAAGCCAGCTGGATACCTTTGGGTCAGTCACTCTCTCTCAGTCTAACCCATCTCACAGGCCTGTTGTAAGGAAAATAGGAGGAGGAAGGAGTATTGTGTGTGTTTGCCATCTTGAATTGTTTATAAAAATAATGAGGGATATAAATATAAAACATAAAAACAGGGCTAAAATACTAACTTGACAAAAGATGGTCGCATACAGGAATGAAACAGTTCTAACTGAAGAAATTTTGTGAGTTTTATATATGAAGTAGCCAGGTGTTCCAGAGTGTCATTCATAGTTATCACTACAGAGATTGGAAAGAGATAGAAGCATTCAATTGCAATATATGTAAGACTAACCTGGAAAAATAACATGTAAGGAATACATGAAAGTGTTCATTTCAGATTTCCATGTACCTGATTGTTTTAGACAACTTCATGTTTGTTTATGTTTGAAAGGTGGTGATAAATTGGTAGGTAGTTTAGAGATCATCTCTCCTTTGCTTGTAGCAACTCTTGACAGGTGACCATCCTGCCATTGTGAGATGATTTGTATCAAAGGAGAACTCACTATTTCATTTGGCTCCCAAGTGCATCTCCTTGATGGAAACTAATTAGGAATGAAAGCAAATCAAGGACAGAAGCAACCTAGAACTAAGGAGAGATTTCCTGACAATTAGAACAATTAATCAGTGGAACAACTTACCTCCAGAAATTATGAATGTTCCAACACTGGAAGTTTTTAAGAAGAGATTGGACAACCATTTGTTGTGAAATGGAATCGGGTTTCCTGCTTGAGCAATGGATTGGACTAGAACCGTGATGGCGAACCTATGGCATGCGTGCCACAGATGGCATGCTAAGTCATATTGGTGGGCATGCAAGCATTGTCCCAGCTCAGCTATGGTGCGCATGTGCTAACCAGCCAGCTGATTTTCGGGACTTCTGGGCCCACTGGAAGTCGGGAAATGGGCCGTTTCCGGCATCCGGAGGGCCTCCGGGAGGGTGAGGAAGGCTGTTTTTGCCCTCCGCAGGCTCCAAGAAAGCCTCTGGAGCCTGGGGAGGGTGAAAAACAGGCCTACTGGCTCACCATGCCATCGCGTGCTAAAAGCGGGAGGAGCACAGGGGGGTCGCATGTGCATGCGTGGGAGGCAGGAATTATGCATTGAATTATGGGTGTGGGCATACGTGCACATGACCCCCCCCATGCTCCCCATGCTTTTGGCACGTGATGGCAAAAAGGTTAGCCAACACTGGACTAGAAGATCTCCAAGGTCTCTTTCAACTCTGTTAATCTGTTATTCCTCTTTCCAATTTTTGCAACTTAGTTTTTCTCAAATTAGTCTGATCCATTATCCACTGTGCCTTGATGTAGAATCATATTGGAAATTCTTATTTGTGTTGTTCCTAAATATTGTCAGTATTATTGTAAAACTACTGAAACTCTTTCATATCATTCATGTATTTAGTGTAATGTCTATGGAATAAAAATCGTATTCTTGGTGGTCATCCTGTGTGATTATTTAGATAGAAAGGACTGGAATTCCACAAGCCAGTAATGGAAATTGAGGACAATTGAATGATCCACATTATCAATAACAATCAGAAATTCTAACAAATCACAACTGGTCTTACAGATTGTACAGTAAAATATCCACTTGCTCCTGAGCAGTTGCATATCTCTAAAGTCATGATACTAGTTAACAAGTTTGTATCATGCCAGCTCTGTCTCAGTCACCAGGGAGTCCCAACAGGGAATTAATTTAGTGGCTAAATTAATTCTAGCCCTAATGGAACTGTTTTTTCTTTTGTTTATTATATTTATATTTCAATGGAACTTAAGAGAGTCTAGTATATTGTTTTCTTATTTTACCCCATTTTTATACCTATAACAACCCTTGGAGTTAGATGTAGGTGACTGGTCTAAGCTCTTTGTCTTTTTGTGTTACTAAAGGATAAGTGAATCAAAAAGAAGAAGTCTTCTTGATATCCCAATACATCTTTGTAAAATAACCTTTCTTTATCAGGCATGTTTTTATCTTTATGGAGAACATAAATGCTGCATTTAAAACTTAGGTAGCATGAGAGCTGCATTTCTTTGGAAGAAAATATCTGGTTTCTACCAGCCCATTCATTAATTAAGATCATAGAAGATATCCCTTTCTGAAGATTTTTCGAAGGAGAAGACCATTCTGGTCAGGGGCTCATTTCTTAATCTGCTAATTAAGGGGTTTCCCCTTATCAGCACATTGTAATTGCTTTTTAACTCTGATTTCAGTGGTTCATTCTTTTTTTTTATCTTTTATTTTCTGTATATGCTGCCGTCAAATCTGTTTCTCTGAGGGATGGGCAATAAGGAATACTTTAAAATAAAGTTCATTCTCTTAAGGGTTAGTTGTCCTTCAAAGTTATAATTTCTTATTTTCATTGTTACAAAATTATATAGCAGGGATTCTGCTAAATCTTTAAAGGAGGATTGGGGCAAGATATTAAATTCCTGTCAAGCCAGCTAAACATAAAAGATGAACTAATTTACAAAGGAAACTACATGCCTTGATTCAGAATGACGTTTGTGTTCAGTGGAACTTATTCCAGAATAGAAATGCAATTTTGGACTATCTTGTGGACAGAAATCCTCATCCATGACTTCTCTTTTTTTAATCTTTTTCACAGACTATCATCCAAGCCTACAAGAGTGGACTTTATCTTAAAGGAAATACAAGTCTGGGCAGATGGGACTTTGTCGGCTCCTTCTTTTTCTCTGTTTCTACAGTAACAACCATCGGTAGGAGTCATGGAATACTAGTTTGGAGGAAATGATGTGAAATAATTATAGCACCAAACTAAGCCTTTTTTATCCCATTCCATAGCAGAGAGAGGTACAACTGAAGAAGAAAAGTTGGGGTGTGTCTTAGAATACTCCTGTAGTCTTTCGCCTGCTGCTTTGTTTTGCATTTGATGGAAAATTTAGTAAAATGCCTGATAATTCACAAATCCACAAATAATCTCTGATCAGAATGAAGCAGATATGACTCTAAAGACATCTTTGCTTTAAGCTGCACATTTTAGCCATGTTCATAGCATCAGTAGAGTGATCTACATAGTACCAGCAGGGGGCAGTAAAGATTTCACTCAAAGCGAATGCCAATTATAAATGACTTTTGCAGGACTACAACCCCAGTAATTAGGAACATCACAGAATCATACCAAAAGTTGTTTGAATCCATTTCTTTTTTGTAATAACTTTTAAAGAAAGTAACTTGCTAAAGGATCTTGGCCATGAGAGTTTACGATCCAAGCCTACAGGGAGTAGCCTAAATCAGGGGTCCTCAACCCCTAGATCTTGGACCAGCCTGCAGCATGCTAGCAACCAGGCAGCTCAAACAAGCGAAGCCCCATCCGCAGGATGCAGGCAACATACAAAACCACATCCCCTCCAGTCCGCGGAAAAACTTTTCTCCATGGCTGGGGTGGGGGGCATTGGCCTAGATAGAGCAAAATGTGCTGCTCACACTCAGTTCCTTGATTGTGGTTGTTTGATCTTTGCTCATAGCCTTGGACTTCTTTAGAACCCATAGGGTTAAATGTTCATTTCATAAATTAAAAAGCCAACTCTGTTTATAAGCAAAGTGCTTTCATCTCTGGGTTCTCAAATATTATCTTGGACTCTGTCTCCTTTGAATACATGAATAGCCTGAACATGGGCTACAGAGGACAAACCATTCACCAAAGGCATGTCTTACGGTGTCTTGGGGTGGTATGTCTTAGAATGGTAAGGCATTCCTATCTTTGTGTCATATTACTCTGCCCTTTTTTTCCGTTTGGATGTAAATACAGGCACACACATACAAACAGGTTCTCTGATTGTGAACAGCATAAGTTATGTATATCAGGCTACAGGTATCTAATGAGGTATATACAGTTGTGGGTTGCTACCGGTTCACACAGGTTCAGGAGAACTGATAGCAGTAATTTAGGCTGGTTCGCCAAACCGCTAGTAATCGCTGGCTGGCCATGCCCTCGAACCGGTCCCCGCTCGCTTGCCCCGGCCACCTGATGCTCGCCCTGCCCCCTCCACCCAGTCACTCCTCACTTATACTGTGTGGGTCCTCACTTGCAGCTTGCCTGCCTGAAGAACTGCGCCCCAACTGAGCAGCCCTGATCTGCCTGCCAGGTAAACCTGCAAGTCACGGCCTACCTAGCTGCCCCTGCCCCCCCCCATCCCAACCTACCTCCCCTACTCCTTTCCCCGCAGCCTGTAGCCCTGCCATGCTTCCCTGCCTTCCACGCGGCCTTCCCAGTGTCCCCGTGACCAGCTTACGAAGGCAGGCAAGCGGGCCTGGCCACGGGGATCGCCGGGAAGGCAGCCAAGCATGTCAGAGCCACCTGACTGTGGGGAAGAGAGCTAGCAGCTTACTCCTTTCCCTGAAGCCCTGCCATGCTTGCCTGCCTTCCATGCTGCCTTCCCGGCGTCCCGGTGGCCAGCTTGCAAAGTCAGGCAAGCGGAAGGCCATGTGGAAGGCAGGCAAGCATGGCAGGGCTTGTCTCTCTCCCCTTCCTATATTGTAGAAGGAAAAATGGATCTGTACCCAGACTTGCCTGTATTCTCATGGTAATGTCTAGATGGTAAGATCTATTTTAAGATGTGCGAATTGAGCCTCAAAGGCATATTGTGCATCAGGTTTTAAATTGAAAAAAATCAGCAGCATGCATAGCATTTTAACACTTGGCTGTGTACTTAATGAGTCACAAGATGGCAGTGTTATCTTACTCTGCAGCTGCCTTCTGCCTAAATAGGCACTTAATGATTAATCATCATTTAAGCAACACATTTGTCTCAAATAAGACTAAATTAGAGACTTGAGGCATATCAGGGGCCATATTCCATGCTTCTCCAAATTAATACCTTTCCATGCACAATTGCATGGGGATATATGCAGAAAACATTCCCCACCCCCACCCCCTGAAAACTTGAGTATATAAACTAAAAGCTGTTATTACAGCTATTCCAGTGTTTTAAAAATCTATCAACTCCCAATTAAGCACACAAATCCTTAAAGAGGTTAGCAGCAATCATTTTTCAAGCATTTGAAGGGAAATTTTAAATAAAGACATTTGGAAGATGAGAACATTTAATTGTATCCAGTTCACTTCTGAGAGAAGAAGTGTGGCATCTGGAGTCCTCTGAAAAATTAGCATCCAATTAAATGTTTATACTATAAGAAAAAATAGGAATTATTACACCCATTGGGATTCAACAGCTTAAATTAATGAATTTAATTAACAAATTGCATTTAGCTTTGATTATGTCCCTGCCAATTTGATTGTCATGGTCCCAACCACTTATTGGAGTAACACATCATAGTTAAAACTCTGAACAATGCTTGGCCTTACATAAGATTATAGATTTTATAGATTCCTAATTTAGGGGCTGAAGCAATGCCTGTTTCCTAGTTCTGCCCAGCCCCTTCTCTGAAGCACAGTCCAAACCAAAATAGAGGAGAAAGAGATTAGAAAGCTGCTAAGTCTTTTCCATATTCCTACTTCCAGGGAACAGCTAAAAACACATCAACTGTGCCTAACCTTGATTTCAGATTGGTAAAGATTGGATGCAGAACTACTACTTATGACCATAATTGAGTCTGCAATTACAATAAATTGGGATGCCTGAAAAGCAGCGCATCATGTGGCTGACCTGATTTTTACAAACCTTTTTTTTTTTGAGGCAGTTGTTAAGTGAACATAGCAGTCTTAAAGTAAATGCTGCAGTTATTAAGCAAACCCATTGTTTGCTATGGGTCATTTTTACCAGAAACAAGAAGTAAACCAGGGGTGTCAAACTCAAGGCCCAGAGGCCGGATCCAGCCTGCGGGGTACTTAGATCTGGCCTATGGGGCCACCCTAGAAACAGTGGAGCACCGGCCTGTGGTGCTTCTGCTAGTAAAAACAGGCTCCTGAGCTCCATTTTTGGCTGCCACAGCCTCCTGCAACCCTCTGCCAGTGAAAACAGAGCTTGGGAGCCCGTTTTCGCTGGCAGAGCGCTCAGGGCACCACAGGCGCCCCTGACATGAGTGATGTTAAGTTGGCCATGCTCACCCCCGGCCCTCAGCAATCAAACACAACCCTGATGCGGCCCCCAATGAAATCGAGTTTGACACCTCTGAAGTAAACACTGATTTTCAGCAAAAATGTGAATTGTGGCCATGTGACTGCAGAACACTGCAAATAGCTGTAAATGTGGGCTGGTGTTGGACTGAGATGATATACATGTAAAGTCTGCAGAAAAACCAAACAATTCCCTGATGATAAAAACTGTGGGTGCCCTGTCAAGTACAGGGAGTGTAAAATAAGAGGGGGCAAAGTCCAAAGATATCCCCCCCCCCAATCTGCTACTAGAGTTTACAACTGAGAATTGCAGTTAGCTTATGGTTTTCAGATTTGGTAGTCGAATTAAAGTGTTTACTTGTTTGGGTCAGACTTGCTGACTTCCCTGAAGTTTGAGACATCAAGAAAACGCATTCAAGTTCCTGGAAACTTAGATTCTCTCAACTATGTATCTTCTACTCAGCAGGATCCCTTGAAACCAGGGCTAGGATGGGTTGCTAAGCTGCAGATAAAAAAAATGAATACACTCTTTGTCTCTGAATTTTTTTGCTTGAGCCAGTTCAAAGAGAAGAATGGCAACAGGAGTATTAGGATCATCCTTTCAGCCAGATTTTTAAAACTAAGATTTTGAAAACACTCAAGGGTGCACTTGAGTGTGAATTTCATAAGCTTCATGTACCCAGGCATCTTTGTGAGAAATACTTGCTGAGGTCTGTTGAAGGTGAATCCAAGGGTTAGTACCACTTTCTGCACTGGAATTATCAAAGATTGAGCATCTCTATTCCTTCCTTGTTGAGGCATTAATAAAATTGGAGAGAAACATTAAACAGAAGGAAAGTACCTGACTCTTCCCAGGTGTTTCATGAAAGTCTTAGTAAAAAAATCGGTTTGGGAACATGCACTTGAAAGAAAGATTGGATCGTAATTTATATAAAATGATGTTTCAGATTTGGGTCTGATGCAGCTATTATTACTTTGAAGACACTAGATGGCAGCACAGGATCAATGGGAATGCTTAGTATTTAGTCATTAGTGTTCCAGGAATCAAATCTATAATCATACACTGTCTTTCCTACATCTGCTGATTTTGAAGAGTTTCCTGAAGAAAAAGCATAAAGCTCTTACTGCTGATTACCATTGATATAATTATTCTCCAGTTCAAATTTTAGATTTATGGAGGAAATTATTTTTAATTCTGGGGTGCAATGTAACTTAACTCTTGTTGGGACATGATTTTCAATCAGTTCAATGAACTTTAATCTTTATTCATAATTGAAAAGCTTATCATACAATGTGTGACAAAATAATATAGCAAATTTTAATCTGCCAAATTAATGTAATGCAAAAGAGGTGGGCTGTGTGTTGTGTTTTAGACTGAGTACTGAGGGGTGGGTGGGTTTGCAAAATTTGGGAATTATTCCAAGAATTCTGCAAATTTTTCAGAAATAAACCAGTAGATATCTTTTAAGTTATTTTACCTTCCTCTACATTTTCACAGCCATATCAAGTTGGGGTAGGGGGAGAGAAACAGAAAACTAGCTAATAAAAAGAGTGGTACATGGGCTACTCCTAAACTGTTTGTCACTCTCTATAACAGTGACGGCTAACCTTTTCGGCACTATGTGCTGAAACTGGAGCACACACACCAGAGCGCTGGAACTATGAAGAGAGCAGCTGGCCGGTGCACATGTGCATGGCGGCCACCTGCTCTTCCAGGTTCTGACGCACGCATGCGCACCAGACAACTGCTCTCTTCCAGGTTCCAGTGCGCGCATGCATGCCGGACAACTGGTTGGTGCGCATGCACGCGATGAAACCCAGAAGAGCAGTTGGCGATGGCGCACATGCCCACAGAGAGGGCACTGCGTGCCACCTCTGGCACATTTGCCATAGGTTCGCCCTCACGGCTCTAATGTGCTTGGTATGTCCTGTCAATAGAAATGATAGAAAGATTGTTCCCTACATATGCATTCTTTCTAAGAAACTGATCAAAGAAATAATCAGCACAGAAACTATTTCAACAGGTATTCTTTTCTGATATGTATTAGGGCCACCGCATCTGGGGTGCCAAAAAAATTGAATGACCACTAGATGGACACAAAGAAATACTGAATGTTAGGAGGGTTTTTTTTTTTTTTTTGGTTTTTTGTTTTGCTCTACTTGTCACCTTACAGCTCAGATATGATAGTGTTAATGCATACAAATACCATGGTTCTCTGGAACATTTTATGGGCCTGTAACTAGTCCCACAGCATTATATAATCTTTATTCCTTGTTGACTTACAAAACATTGTTGCTTTATTCAATTGCAATCTGTTCTTAAACATTAGAAATACTTGGAGTTGAGTTGAAGAGACATTTTAGAACTGTCTGCTGAGATTAGCTATGCTTGCACCAGCAATAGCAGGAACCAGAATTGGTATTGTGTAAAGATGGGAGAAAGGATAAGATCATTCCTGTAAGACTGTTTATAGCATTTGGTTTAGTGAGTGATTAGGAAAAGACCAGTCAGATGAAAAATTCTAGGATACAATACATTGCGGCTTAGTTCACATAACAGATTAAGCCCAAATTAAATTATGTTAGAGCTTTTTGATTGCTGGGTGAACATATAAATTTATTAAATAAAATAAACCTTTGTAAAATAAGAATAGTGACTTAATGCAGTATTTCTTAAAATTTTCAAGACCAAACACTGCTAATTTGTACAATTTGTAAAAAAATAAAATAAAATACCATAAGGAACTTGAATGACTGTTCCTTTAAAAAGAAAATAAAAGTAATATTGAAATAAAACCTCTTTAAATAATATTTAAAGTGTATTGTCCCTTATATTTATTATATTAATTAGAAATCTTAATGGGATGTATGATCTAGAATATGATTATTTCATAAATGTTGGCAGTGACATTGTTAAGCAAACTTAGGCTTCATGTTACACTCTGTTTCAGTATGGGTCCTTGGTTGCAGTAAGTATGTCAACTGTATTTATAATCCATTTTTCACAAAGAGATTCTGAAGAAGATAGTAAAGCCTATAGTGACTTTGAAGGTACTTGCAGAATATCTTAGAGCTGTTTAAGAAATGTTGGTGTTCCTTGGAAGATAGCTTAAAATTAGTTTAGTGTGTTCTGCAGATCCAGTCAATTATAGTATATATGTGATAAACTTTCGTTAAACCATGATTTAGTATATATGAATCTAGTTTGTGACTTGGCTTAGTTTTTAAAAAATGGTTCTTTAGTATGCTCTGTTCTCTGCCATATTTGAACATGTTCAAACATTTGCTGACTTATTTTGAAGCCCTAATGGATAATCCTACCTACATAGCCTCTTTTTTTCATGGTGTGTACATTCACTAAAGTTATATATCAGAAGCAAAAATGCCAACTCATACAGTAGTTGGCATATATTTGTCTTGCAAATCAACCACGACCACTTTGTAGATCCAGTCTTACCTGGTAAACAACTTATTCTTTCAGAATCAGCTGACACCATGTGTTAACTTTATGGAACAATAGGCTGTTAAAATAAGGAGTCCAAAATACCATATTGAATACTTCATTGATCAAATTGGAAAAGCTTTCAGTTACTCAGTTGTATAACTAGGGTTTATGTAATTGACCAGAAATATTTTTTTTATGTATCCCTTCGTAGTGCCTAAAGATCACTTTTCAGTTCTTTTGTTTAGATTTTGTTTTGCTCCCTAAATATCTGAATTCACAGTTATTTCCAAGTTCATCATGCCACAACCTTCCCATTCCATGACCATAATTCAACCAGTCTTGCAGAATGAAAATTGGATCATTCTTGATAACAAAGGCGAATAATTGATGACAGAAGGAAAATAGTTGAAGTAGGGCAGACTGCAACAATTACATTTGAGCTGGTCGTGGAGAAAATCCAAAGGTAGAATAACTGCTTTTTCTAAAATAATGTACAGCTTCTGGTGGCAGAACAGAAAGGAAGATATCTTTTTGCTTTTCTGTTTGTTTGCTTGTTTTTACCCCTTAAATAGAAATGAGGAAACAATGATGAAAGGGAATATGGAAGGGCTTTACTTCTTTGAAGTTCATATTGTATTTCAGAGTGCCACCAGAACTATCCAACATCAGATAACTCCCAAGAAATATTGATTATGAATCCATCTATATCTATATAGAAGAAATTTATAGTCTCCCCCCACGCCATTTTCGCCATTCTTGAGGAAAACCAAAATTCCAGTGGCCTCAGGTTGACATCCCAAGGCTTTAGGAATACAATCTAAATATATGGAAAATCTTTATGTGGCTTATTCAATAAGTGTTGGTGATAAATTCAAAGGTTCTAGCCATTGCAAGCAAATTAACATATGTATTAGAATAAATGTTTCATTTCGTTGCTACAAACTACAGGTAACACAACTCAACACTTTAATAAAATTGAAATTCAATAATGTAATACTCTTCACCAAGAGGTACTAAATAAATATCTGCAAAAGTTCCAAGACAGCCATTTCGAGTGCTGCACTTCAGTGAGAAAGGAATAAAACATTGGTAGCTATTGTCTAGCCTAACTTTTAAGAGCTTTTTGCATAAAAAATACCAAATTAGATCACTAGTTTTGTGTAAGCCATTGCTCTCTTCTCCCCTTACTCTTAAAACTGGAGATAAACAGAAGGGAAAAGATACTTAGGATTTTTAGTGTCATTCTAATCTCTTGTTTGAAAGAAAATGAAATTATAATATCCAATGATACTTCAATCACAACTTTGATTTTCTTTCAAACAAGAGATAAGAATGACAGAGTTGGAAGGGACCTTGGAGGTCCTTCTAATCCAACCCCCTATTCGAGTAGGAGACACTATACCATTTCAAACAAATGGCTGTCCAATCTTTTCTTAAAAACTTTGAGTGTTGGAGCATCTATAACTTCTGGAGGCAAGCCGTTCTACTGACTAATTGTTCTGTCATGAAATTTCTCCTTAGTTCTAGGTTGATTCTCTCCTTGATTAATTTCCATCCATTGCTTCTTGTCCTGCCTTCAGGTGCTTTGGAGAATAGGTTGGTTACATTTGTCTGAGCTATGGGATCTTCTATGTACCTTCTTTTTGCATCCTTAGGCTGCTTTTAAAACTGCTTTTCTAAGTACACCATATCCTTTCCCCACATAATCCAATTTTAGAACAGCTTCTATTTGTGCATTGTGGATTGATGTCATAATTGTGCTTTTAGTACAGAGCTTACTATCTTCACCCCTTGTGCTAACAAAAGTGCATGCCAATATAAACGGAACTGATCAAAGAAAATCATATTTGTGGTGTAGTAGTACAGACCTTCTGAATTTCACCCTTCTAGAGAGCTTCATTTAAAATACTTTCAGAATGTTAAAAATGGAACTAAATGTTATTGGGCCGCAGGTGGAAATTGGTAGTAAAATCTTGTTTAGACTGTGTTGATTTACATTAGAAGTAAATCTAGCAACTTGGATGAGGCTAGGCTATAACCCGGCACAACTTTTCCCCTTCCACTGGAGTTTGTGGTATAGAGAAGAATACAATCATGAAAACTAGCATTCTAAAATAAGGCATCTATAGGAATCTTTTCTCTGATCAAAGAAGTCTTATTTCCATTCTGTAATTTTTCTTTTCCCTATCATCCAAAATAGCTTGTTTTCTCTTGCCTCTCCTTTTTGATGTCACCATTGTATAAAATAACCTCTAATGAAAGCTTTATTTTCATCCCAAACTATTCTCAAATCAGTACTTATAACAAAGCATTATTTTTATTTCTTTTTTAATCTTCTTCTATCGCTTCTTTCTGTAGCACACCACTTTCAAGAATAGACCTGATTTCAAAGAATTCGGCTACTAAGGATTCTAAGGATTCTAAAGTAGAAATGCTACCCATTTTTTCTTTTGAAACATAAACCTGTAAGTTTGGTTAATAAAAGGAAATCTATTTTTTTTAAATGGAGGCCCCTTCAATGATTTTATGAACATCTGGCAAATACTGTTTTACCAATTCATAAGTGCGTGTTCCTGTTGTAACAATTTTCAGAATTGACAAGAATAAATAGCATGCCATTAAGCCAAATGATTTAGATTGTCAGTAATAATTAGGATTAGGATTATATTGCATATTGTGATTTTTGGGCCTTTGCTTTACCTTCAGTCTCTGTCTTAAATGGATTACTTATAACTTGTCACTTACAAGTTGTTTAACGCATTGTAAGCCGCCCAGAGTCTCCGGAGACGGGCGGCATATAAATCGAACCAATAAATAAATAATACAGACCTTTAGGAAAAAAATATCCTGGTAGTTGAGGGCAAACTAAACAATGATTCTCAGTAGGCTACATCTTTCAAGTTTAATATCAATTTACCCTAGAGTAAATTGAATAAATACCCTAGAGTCTGTGGAAGCTTATTTATTTTATCTATTTATTATTAAATTTCTATGTCATGCATCTCACTAAGGCAAGTCAAGGTGGCTCCCAGTCATATAATTAAGATATGAGGAGAGAAGGGGATAGGATAGGGGAGGCTTCTGTGGGGCAAGGCTGACAGAGAGAAGGGGATAGGATAGGAGATGTTTCTGTGGGGCAAGGCTGACAGAGAGAAGGGGATAGGATAGGAGATGTTTCTGTGGGGCAAGGCTGAGGGAGAGAAGGGGGATAGGATAGGATAGGATAGGATAGGATAGGCTTCTGTGGGGCAAGGCTGAGGGAGAGAAGGGGAGAGGAGAGGCTGATCTTACTCATTAAGTTTCAAGTTGTAAGTGTCAATTTATCAAGCCCCATCACATCAAGTTTCAAGTTGTAAGTGTCAATTTATCAAGCCCCATCACAAAGTTTCATTGCAAAGCACAGGTATCCAGCTAGTTTCAACATAACTGTAGGAAACCAGCTTGAAGAAGACTAGAAACTCAGTAGTGACTGATTTGAGTGAGATTTATACTAATAGAAGTTGTATTCCCATGTAATATAAAACTATGTATCAGGTGGATAAGACTAAGTGAACCTTTCCTATATGAATCCTCTCATACTAGGATCAGATTCAGAGCCACAAATTCCATCAATAATTCTAAATTGATGTTCCTTAGTAATAGAATATCTTGGAGACCCTTCTAGTCCAGCTCCCTATTCGAACAGGAGCTCCTATACCATTTTAGATAAACAATTGTCCAGTCTTCTTTGAAAGTCTACAGTGATAGAGCACTCACTCCATATGGAGGAAAGTAATTCCACTGGTTAATTGTTCTCACTGTCAAGAAATTTCTCCTTAGTTTTAGATTGGTTCTCCTTGATTAGTTTCTATCCATTGCTTCTTCTCTTGCCTTCAGATGCTTTGGAGAATAGGTTTGTTTGCTATTTGTTTGTTTGTTTATACCGATAGTATTTAACCATTAATTGCTGTTCATTGTGTTTGTTTAAATAGAGCTGGTAATAGAAGTAATATGGTACTTCTACTTACATTTACTAATGTAAAGCATGTTTCATCTCATTTCTAATCCTAATATTAGAATATTTCTTCCATATAACTACTCTTTTTTCATGTATGAGAATCTTCTGATTGATAACTTGGCTTTTACTGTTTGGCTTCTCATTTTCCCCCTTATGTCTAACATGTGCTGAAATCAGGGGTGGACTTCAGATCCTTTAGCATCAGGTTCGCTGCCCATTGCTGGATGGATGTGGCCATGGTGGGCATGGCCTAGTCGGCTGCCTGCACCATGGTGGGGGGGCATTTTTCACCCTCCCCAGGCTCCAGAGGCTTTCTTTGAGCCTCCGGGAGGGCGAAAACAGCTTCCCCCAGGGTCCGGAGGTGTTCCGGAGGCCAGAAACAGGCCTATTTCTGGACTTCCGGAACCTCCAGTAGGCCCATTTTTTGCCCTCCTAGACCCTCTGTACGGCCCTGCACTTACCTGGAATGATGAATGGGCCGCGTGGAGACTCCTGGGAAGGGAGGGGAAGGGTGGGCATGGCCAGCCAATAGTGACATTTGGGGGTTCACCAAACCCCAGTGATCCTTGGATAGAACCCTGCCAAACCCCCAGGAGCCCACCCCTGGCTGAAATACTGCAAAGTCTTTCTGCAAAGCTTACAGATAATATTTCTGCCAAATATTATGGACATAGATTACTGCTATATTATCATGTTAATTCATGGTATACCAATGATCAAACCTTATTCTTTTCCTTTCAGGGTATGGCAACTTGAGCCCCAATACGGTGGCTTCACAAGTGTTGTGCATCTTCTTTGCCCTCTTTGGGATTCCCTTAAACCTCATTCTTCTGAATAGGATAGGACAGCTGATGCTCTCTGGGGTGCGTCTATGTGCCTTCTATCTGGATGTGAAGTTCCAGTGGCAGGTAAGAGATCTAGGTATTCTTACATATTTGTTTATTTAATCTAAGCCACCCATTTCACAAGCAAGTAATTATGAGCATTGTACAACGAGACTAAAACAATAAATTCTTATGAGTTACTTGGGCCAGCATGGACAATTTACTCATGCCATTTTCTACAAAAGCAAGAATGTCAATGAAAATGCCACTGACTTAACTGCTTTAACTTACATTTGTTGTAGGTAGAGCTATGGTGTAGCAACAAAAGCTATCTAGATATTTATATCATTCTGTTGTATTGTTCCTCTTAATAAAGCCTTCAAACTTCAGGTGTAAATCTTTACTTGTCTTCTTGTTTAAATGGCCTATTTCAATGTGTTTACTTGAAACAAATTTCTATTGAATGAAATTAGGCTTACTTATCTCTCTGTATATGTTTAGGTTTATAGACCTAGCAAGCCCCAGGGAGTTACTGGGTCTGCAATCCTAAACAGCAGGAAGACCATAACAAACGTTGTGTAAGAGAGATGAATAAGCATAATAAGTGCACACTTAAAAAAAGTGTTTTAAGCCTTGGGAGTATGTTTTTAAATGGAGAAAAAGAAGAGACTATGTAGACTGTTTCCACAATAGCCAGTTGCATGCCTCTAGGGAGTTCATAACAAGGGCATGAGGGTGAAAACATCCTTTAACTCATGTTTCACTAGCTAGCATAGTGGAGCAGAGATGGGGAAAGATTTTTCTTTCCAGATACTTTAGAACATTTTGGAGTTGCTGTTATATTGCAGTGATTAACCATTATGCAAAACTTGTTGATTTTGTGCAGAAATGCCCCATTTTAAGAGTAAAATGTATTTGGTGAGGCAAAAAAGAGGCCTCATCAAAATATAATACAAGCATTTGGCCATAATTCCACAGACAAATAAGTCAGTATTAAACAGCAGGTTTTGCTTTCAGTTTTCTGTCTTCCGTCAGCAAAAAGTTGGTTCGTCATCACTTTCCTTCCCCCTTCTATGTTTTGTTCTTATATTATGTCTGGACAAGCCTCACATTCCTCAGGTTATCTACCACTATCTCTAGCTCCAAGTATCCAGAAATTATGACGCACATACACACTCCTGTTCCCTCCCTGCATATAGCAATGGTAAAATAGCATTTTTAGTATTCTTGAAAAATTATGCAAGTCTAGGCTTTGCTTGGGACTGGCTACTGCATCAACTTCAGCTTCCACAGAGAAATAGCAGATACAGCCCAATTTCAAGGTTTTTCTCTGCATCAATGACTGCCTTTACTTGGTAGGAATCATAATCCAGAACTTTAACATTTATAAATGCTTAGTGAAAATGTATTAACTTAATGGAAAACATGCTTTGGATGATTCTTTTCAACTTACAAATGTGTAGACATTTGTGGAGTCAGAAAAAATCCAGAAGGATCCTCTTACCTTGATGGAGAAAGAAATTGACCATGTGTATATATCCATTTTTGATGCTAAATGTGGTTTTGCTAATGCAAGTAGAAGCTAGAGAATTTTAAACATTTCTGGTCTAAAACTGGTGGTGTCTCATTTGTGAGAATTTTCTTTCAATGCATTTTTGTGGCCATATCTTATTAATCAACTTCTTTTAAACTTAGCTTAAGCAGCTTTCAATTTCTCTGGAAAACTTTGAGAAGAATCTTCAGCTTCTTGTCTGTAAAGTTGAGGTTACTGAGTCAAAAGCTGATCAAATCCAAACCTAGAAAATTTGAAGGGATCTAAGGGCTTATTTTAAACCCAGACAACTCATCACCAGCCCTTCTCCATAAGTAACTAATATAGTCCCAGCAATCATGGAAACACAGGCAAAAGGCTGCTCTGCTGACACAAGAGAACATGGCTTTATGAGGAAGGCTGCATGTTCACTTTTTCACATGACGGGCTTTAGAGCAGAGCTGTCAAACTCCCGACCAGCGGGCCAGATGCATCACACGCTGGCCATGCCCACACCTGGTTTAGCAAAGGGGAAAAGTCCCGATACATTATGTGACACCACGATGACGTGAGTTTGACACCCCTGTTTTAGAAGAATCATTCAAGGGCCTTCCCAAATGCTCTGATGTTTTTAGCAGAAAGATACTCAGACCCAGAAAGTTCAAACTTTTTGCAACTTTTTGATATCATAGTCATTATGATTTTTGTAGCCCAGGTAAGTAGCCCTAGGTAGGCTAAACATTAGATATCCTGCAAACCTGATTGAGTCTTGAGTTCATATCAGATATAAAGCCAAGATCCAGAGTACCCTAATAAGTCTAAATATATAAAGTAAGCAATGAATGTCAGGGCAATTTGCCTCTTTCTGCTCTTTCTCATGGATTCCTGATCTTTCACAATGTGTGAAACTGAAATCTATGGACTAATGTTGGTTTACTCAGCAGATTCAAATCAAAGTTCAGTATTTGCATGAATAAACCAACAGCAACCCCTTTCTTGTTTGGGCCAGCATATGAAACTGATTTTGCAAGCCTGACCTGCAAGGATAAAAACTATCAGTACTGTACTTAATTCACATCTCCATTTTAGCTGATCTAAATCATAATTTAAGGGACGTGGTGGCTCAGTGGCTAAGACACTGAGCTTGTTGATCGAAAGGTCGGCAGTTCAGGGGTTCGAATCCCTAGTGCTTCGTCATGGGGTGAGCTCCCGTTACTTGTCCCAGCTTCTGTCACTCTAGCAGTTTGAAAGCATGTAAGAAATGCAAGTAGAAAAAATAGGGACCACCTTTGGTGGGAAGGTAACAGCGTTCCATGCACCTTTGGTGTTTAGTCATGCCAGCCACATGACCATGGAGAAATCTTCAGGCAGCACTGGCTCTTCAGCTTTGAAACGGAGATGAGTACCACCCCCTAGAGTCAGGAACAACTAGCACATATGTACGAGGGGAACCATTACCTTTACCTTAAATCATCATTTAGGAAATTGGAATGTTGCATTAAAAAAAAATCAGTAAGCTCAGATGGTACACATTGAACTTGAATCAAAATGTTCTTTGGCCTATGTTGACTGGGCTAAACACAGTATTATGCAAGCACTCTAATGCAATGAGTTTTTCTCTTCCAAATGTCTCCCAAATATGTTCAGGAAAATTTTCCCTAGAAGAAGGAAACTTTCAACACTATACTGGGTGATCAAAGAAGAATGAATCTGTCCTGAATAATTCTTCCAGCAGCAGAAAGCAGATTTGTCTCTTGACCACTTCAGAAATTTAACAGGATCACATACCTGTGCTGCAGATTCACTCAATGCACATTTTTCCAGTATCTTCTTTAATGAAAGTTGTCATCTATATCCCGCTTCTTGTCTGATATAACCTACTGTATATTTTCTGTTTCTTTATTGCTTGCTAGAGGGGAGCCGTTGTCTTGACCTGGACCTGTGCCCTGGGTGCTGGCCTTTTATTATTTCTTTTGTTACCACCTTTGTTGTTTACTGCCATAGAAGGCTGGACTTATGAGGAAGGATTCTACTATTCCTTCATAACTTTAAGTACAATAGGCTTTGGAGATTATGTCATTGGTAAGTACCTTATACCTATTAAAACTTTATTTGTTCAAGGGGTGAAGTAGGGGGTAGATTTACAAGTTCCCTAGTAACTCAAAGGAAAACATACTCATGGACTAAAAACATGCCGTCTCAAGATTAAGTTCAGTAAATAAAATCACAGTTCATTCTATTTTAAGCCTGACGTGCAAGCATTTGCTTCTTTTCAATGAAAAGGTATGTCCTTCTTGAGAATGTGAACTCAACAAATAGAAATGAGGCCAGGAACTTTCCTACTGGGAATAATTACTGGGTCATATGAAAAAGAAATAAGATACCTAATCATCATATAATTACAACAGCATGAATAGTTTTTGCCCAAAACTGGAAAAACAATGACATACCATTAGAAGACAATGTGATAAGCAAAATTATGGAGTGTGCGGAAATGGATAAGCTCATGAAGGAGATACAAGAAAAAGATGAAACAGAATATTATTTAGTCTGGGAGAAATGGTATAAATGGTTGGAGGAAAAGTAAAAAAAGAGGGGGACAGACTAAATAATGGTTAAATTAGGTGGAGAAATAAAGAAAGAAATGGAAAGAAATAAAAATTGTGGAAAGGAAATTAGGTACATGTTCATGTCAAATGTAAATAAAATAATTAGAATAATAGAATATATTATAATGGTATATATATGATATATTAAAAATATATGTATAAAAGATATATTAAGATAAGAAAATGTATAAATATGGATTACTGATGCGAAGATGTTGAAAAGAAGATGTTTTTGTTTGTTTTTAAAAAAACCTGTTTAATTAAAATATTTTTTTTTAAAAAAAAGACATTCTCAAGAGCAAAGGATCTTTTATGTGCTTGTTTACACAGTTCACTTAGGAGATAATGTTTTTCACTTCATTTTTCCAGATAAGGGTGGAGGTACCCTTTCTTTTTGAGGGAATTTCTTAATTCTCTGGTCAGTTGTGTGAAAACAAGTGCCTTCTTCATGCAACAGGAAATAAATGGTTTAAAAGTATTCTGATGTGTGAGGTGTTTTATGTTGATTCAATTTGGGATGCATTTACTGTATGTTGATAGCAAAGCAGTTGGTTTAATCGGTGTTTAAATTGGAAGATATGCATAAAATTCTAGAATGTGGACTTGGTTGGTAGCCATTTTTATTCTAATCTAATAGCAATTATACAATGAAAACTAATATAGATAATTGCATCCACATGAGTCAAGTAAAACATAGTAAGCACTGCATGGAAATCTCATTTATCAGACTCCTCTAAAAAGCACTTTCAACTTTTACTCTCACTTTCACAACTGTGTGGAAGAAAAACAATCTTAAATTGGAATTACGTATGTAGGCTGGAACAGGATTGATCTGCTGATGATAATGTCATCAGGAGCTTATTTTAACTTCGCTTCAGTGGTGTTCCTTACTTTTCAAGTCATTTAAATGGTTAAATAACCAAGTTATTTAAATGGTTGTAATCTTGTTTCTATAGAAAGTATGTGAAAAGAGTCACTCTTTGTACTAAACCATTATATTATTAACCACGACTTGTCATTAAGCTACAAATGGCACTGATTGCCTGTTCTGTATCATAAACTATGTTATGTAAAGCACAGTAGCTAGATTTACTGCATGCTAAACCAGAACCAAATAAACCAAATGATGACAATGTAAAATATAAATGTAGTCACTATTGTAGTTAAAAAAAAAAAACATATGCTGCCCAGCTCGCAATCACTCTGGATAGCTATTATGATGACAGCATGAATGTATTTTTGCAATAGTGATGAACATCTGTAGCTCGGGTGGAAGATGAGGGTGGAGGTTCGTTCTCCGAGCTTGTGGATTGGTTTCCGAATATTTCATTACCAGGTAACATGTTCATGGGAGTTTACGGGATGTCAGCATCAGTGTTCTTCTGTTTATAAGGGCTTCAGGTGTGGGATTTGTAGACTGGTTGTCCCCTCTCCTCAGAATCCAAATCAATCGCACAGCCAACCAGAGACAGCACCAACCCTCAACTAGCCCACGCAACCCTCCCACCAGCAGTTCACCTCCCAATGACCCTGACCTGATGTAATCTCCTTATCACAAGACCCATCACAAGATCTCACTGATGACTCACAGCTGACCCATCATAAGACCGTCAAAGATCCTCACTTGACACACCCATACCTGAAGCCTTTATAAACAGAACACTGGCACCTCCTAAATTCTGCTGAAGATGTTACCTAGCCTGGTAATGAAATATTTGGAAACTAACTCAGAACCTCGGAGAATGAACCCTCACCCTCAGCAAGAATGTATCCCTAGTCATGGATGCTATCTCCCCCCCCCCCCAAAAACAGAGAGGGCATTAGGAGAAAAGGAGAGAATGCATGTTTTGTTTTGTTTTATCTTGAGCATATGAGGATGTATTGGACCTCCTGTGGAAGTCAGGAAAGCTTGAAATATAACCATGCATTTAACGTATAAATGGAATACAGAAATAACCGTGAGGAAGAAGAGGAGAAGCAACAGCTAAGACAAATCTGAGTCCAAGGCAGGAATGGAATGTGTGAAAGCATTTCAGATTGGACCCTCCCAGATTCTCTTGAAAATAAAGGCAGGGAGGGGGAGGCACATTCAGAGTTGCAAGATTCTGTTACAGTAAGACTGTAATAAATTTAGTTTCATGATTTTGGTGTTCAAGTCTGCTTTACCTTGCAGGGCTGACATAACGGGATGTCTGTTACTTGTTTTAATACTTAGCGTGCACAAACATTTGAACCTACAGCAATACTTCTCAGCTGCAGTTGTCTCAGGGTTTATTTTGTACTCAAAAGACAACATATTCTTTGGCTTGGTTGCTGACCTGTCCACTCTTGAGTTTTCCATAGCTTAAGCACAGCTTTCATTTTCTTGTTATCCAAGAATCTTTGAAATTGCGCTCTACATTTCTTTCCGCCTCTGTTAAGACTCTACCACTTTTCTTCCTTGCAGGCATGAACCCTACGCGTACTTACCCAGGCTGGTATAAGAACGTGGTATCTCTGTGGATCCTCTTTGGGCTGGCCTGGTTAGCCCTGATCATTAATCTCTGCATCAGCTTAGTAGAAAATTCTAGGAGACTTTGCCAATGCTGCAAGAGAAAAAGTCACAATATAGGACAGGAATTAATGAACGGCAACGCAAACATTAATTTGGAGCCAGAAGATCAGCAGAAATGTGATATGAAAGACATAAAACCCGTGAGGCTGGATTGAATTTGGAATCTGCGTTCTTTTACATGTTTTTCTATTGAAGAAAGGAAGCATCCACAGGCATTGGTAAATGTTTTGTTTTGCCACTATGAGAAATTTTGCTAACTGGGAGGTCATCTAAATGGAGTTGACTTGACACTTGGATGACATTGGAAATATACATATATTTCCTTGAAATGGTCTGGAACTGCTTTTTCATGTGACAGCATTTCGGTATGGGAATAAATTGCTTTTTGAAAATAGTGAAGGAATACGTATAACAGAATAAACTCTGTTGTGAGCATCGGAATTGAGAATCTGGGACCATCATAGCCCCACTGATATACGTGTAGTTGTTCTATGCATGCAACAGTCTTCCACATCTAAGACCCTCCATGCTTACTGGAAATTAATAAAGACAAATACTTGTGAAAGGCATTAGCTTATAGAAGATGAATTACAACATTCTGTCCATTACCACTTCAACAGCTCAAAAATCAAGATTATTTCTCTACAGGCTAAAAATCAGTACTAACAAAGTAGGGAAAGTGTGCAGAAGATAGCCTCTGGAATTCCTCCAGACATCTTTATGAACGGTGGCCATAGGATATCTCTGCATTTTCTGTGTAACAAAATTAATACATTGCATCTGTGTCCATTTATATGTGTATGTTCTGGAAAGCACAAGGTGAACTATTCTGAATCATGTCATCTGGCTTAGAATGGAGGATACCGTAGCATTCTGAGCTATGGGCCCAAGGAATGCTTAGGGATCACTTGGGGGAATTTTCCCTGCATTTTTTTCCCCTTCCAGATGATTTGGTCCATTTTTAGCCCTGAATTTCTTTTGCCAGTTTCTCCTGCTCTTCGCTGGTCCCATTTTGTTCAGGTTTTGGAGCATTATTTTTCTGATAAGACAAAAAATCAGGCAGAGAGAGTACTAAGCCCTAGGACATGCATAATATATTTCCAACATTCCATAGGGTTGAAAAGAACAGAAGAACTGCCTGTATTGTCACTTGTTATATATGGGGGGTGGGGTTAAATTGTATAATTGCACATTTATATTAGGTTCCTTGTACAGATTCTACTCTTTTGTTTAATATTTCATACTAGCTTAGGCTTTCCCATGGAATCCCTATGAGGGACATGATATAAACCATTTTTAAAAAATAATTGTGATAGTAAATAAGATAGCATTGTTATTTATTAGGCATATTGTCCAAAATGAAAACATGGAGGGTATGTGCTCAAGTAGAGATATAGATTAATACCTTTCATGGTGAGGAGGCAGAACCCAGCTGGAGTCCCTTCCTGTAGCCTTGATAAAGGGAATTAATAAGATATGTTCCATGAATGTGCCTCATGTACTTTAAATCAATTTCATCTGATTGCTATCCCAGCATTTTGTGGGGTATAAATTGGTTCCAACCAGCTTCTTTTCTATACACATCCATTCTGACTTTGGTAACTTTTAGTACAATTCACTTACACTGGTGAAGGTTCTTCCATGGTGCTAATTTTTGAATATGTGGAACATCCACAGTCTATGCCATCTAAGTCAGTCTTGTGTAATTTGGCATCCTTCAGTATTGATTCCAGATAGGAACTCTGAAAGTTGCTGTTCCAACATGCTTGAAGGAAACTAGATGGTGGAAGACAAGTTTCTCATCTTATATTTTATACCATTATAACTTGACACTTGATCGTTCTGCTATGCTCAGTCTTTGTAGTTGGATAATGTCGCCATAGCAGAAGTTTATAACTTTGATTTTAAAAAAAGAAACAAACACCATCGCCCACAAAAGTGTTGTATGCCAAAAATATAGGTCACTCATTGAAGGGTGACAAGAGAGGGTGGGAAGGGAGGGGGAGAGGGAGGGAGGGAGGGAGGAAGAGAGAGAGAGAGAGAGAAAGAGAGAGAGGGAGGCTCAAATTGTCACTGCTGACCTGAATTCTTTCACAATCTGCACTGGAAAATTATTGGAAATATTTGGAAAGTTGTTAAAAGATTTCCTGTATATTGGTCTGCACACTTTTTTTAAGATATATGTTTAATAATGTTGTTATTGAAAGTCCATGTAATAAATTTATACCCTACCAATATGTGTAATGCTCAAAACAATAATTTTTAAGCAAATTCAAATACATTTCTCATTCTCTGAGTCTTTTAAATGAACTCTGTGTGTATGTGTGTGTGTGTGTGTGTGTGTGTGTCTATTTCTCTCCCCAGATGCAACATTGCACTTGGTTGCATTAACAAAAGGATAAATTCAAGACATGCCAACACCCACCCACCCCATGTTCTATTATAGTTCCTAGTATCCTTATCACACATCATATTGCTTGGCACATATCTTGACTGTCTAAATCCAAACAGCAAGCTTTAAAATGCAGAATTTCAGTTAGACATCTAACTCCTGGAATATACAATTCAATTCTACTTTGTCTCTGTTTTTCTGCTACTGTCCTAGAAAGTTATATTCGTGCAAAAATTGACATCCATCCAATGGCCCTCATATTGGGCATTGATGATTCTTTTTTTACGATGTGTGGTCCATCCACAAATAATGAGCATATAATTAGCTTTAAAAAAATTTAAAATAAAAAGAGCTGGATTGAGGCCAAGAGGAACACATCTGGATCCCCTTCCTGGGTTTAGCAGAACCGTGTAGTTGTTTAGCTTGAGCTTCCCAGATATGTTCCTCTTGGCCTCAATCCAGCTCTTTTTATCTGAGACAGAGGTGAGAAACAAGATTCCTTTTGGCCCTCACTTAAGCAAGCAAACTTCTCTATAAGGCTAATGCCATTTTTTTTGTTACTTTCATACCCTCAAAATGGTGACTGTTGCTTTCCAAAACATTTATATAGGGATGTGCAACCCATGGCTGCATGTGTCCAACAGAACCATTTTTGTGATCGCATTCCTAAAATGTGATAGCAAAAATTTGATGGAAGGCTTAGCACACATATTCTGAGTAACTTTCCCTCCGATCTTACCAAAAAGATTGACCTTCTGTCTTATACCACTGTTGATTCCATAACCAAAATATAACAAATCCAGTCCCAAACAGGAAGAAAATTGGTTGACTTTTTTCACTTATACAACAGATTTGTCTCTTTCAAGTCAATGGGCTCGCTCTCTCCTCCCCCCCTTCTCTCCCCCTCCCTTCCTCTCTCTTCCTAGTATGTATGTATTTGTATGTGTGTGTATCTTCCTTTTTGATGGGACAAATCTTGCTTTGGAGTGTCTGTCCAGGTATTTCTGGACCATTCTCCACAGTTTCAGTAACATTATTCAATACTTAGCCTGAGAAAATACAATTAAGAATGCCTCATATGCTCCAGAGACATAAACAGCAGACCTTGCAATGCTTCTATATTTTAATAGCTGCACAAGATGAAGATATTTGATCGTAAAGCATGTCTACCCTGCAATTATTAATTGTGTTGATGCTTGGGGAGGTGATGAACAATGCTAGTAAAATAGCCCCCTAAATGTTCCAAAAATACTGCTTACTTCGTTAATTTTTGAGTTTATATATGTTTGAATTGCAGTTTTTTTAACAAATGAGTTGAGAATTATTCTCATTATTTGAAAACTAAAAAGTTATTCAATTCTGCAATCAAATTTATGGTCTCACTCTTTTTTCCTTCCTAATTTTGTTGTTTGGAACATTTTTACAACTTCAGGCAAAGTATGAATGAAGAAAATTCTAACCAAACTTTTATTTTAATCAATATTCTTTCAATTTCAGGCATAGATAAAATGTCCAGCTTTCCAGAGTTGAGTACTCAGATAATAAATAAAACAGAGCACTGTATTCAGAAATTGGCAATGGATTCACTTGTTTAGAGAAGGGGAAGAGTGAAGTGCATAGCTCTAGGGCTTTTAAGTACCAAGATAATTGATTAATTCGCTTTTCTTTGACAAGTGAAAAGTATAACAAACTTTCAATTTTTCTATTGACTGACTGGTATCATCTCCAGAGAATATTAAAGCAAGGGCTGTTATGTCCACACTTTGATGGAATTCTTACATTATGATAATTTAAATTATTGTTTGCAGTTCTAATGAAAAATTAATGGTTCCATTTTCATTTACTGAAGATGTTTGAGGATATTTTTTTAAAGTTAGATTCACCTGCTTTTCTACTAATGGATGCAGAACACATTATGTTCTTTGGTTTGATGTAGGATAAAGAAGAGCAAAGACCAAACACAGGAAAATACGTCCAGCTTTGCATAATCAGGTACTCTGATAATGTCAGAGGTGAGACGATGAAATGACGGTGAGCCGAAATATTTTCCTTATCAAGATATCTGGGACAGCATTGATTCATAACAAATATGTGTACCTCAACCTTAGGATCAATGGGAAATACTGTATCACCTTTTTTTTGTGCCTTTGAGTCAGTCTTGGCTTTTGGCAACTGTATGGATAGTTCAATATTCTTGGCAAGATGGCAAGAAATGGTTTGCCATTGTAAATATTATGGCTGACCCAACAGATGTGGTCTTGGAGCTGAGCACAAGGTGTTGGGTAAATTTTAATATCTACACTGAGGCTAGTAATTTGGAATAGTACAAACATATTCTTATTTTCAGATATAAAAACTACAAATCTATTTCAAAATGGTCATAGGTCAACACATGATGAGATCACATCTTCGTTTTCCATTTTTGTTCTGTTGAAGGAGGCAGATCATTTGTAGGTGAGTTTCAGATCTAGAAATACTGGATGCTTGTTGAGAACTACAGAATACAATTGGACTTTTTAAAACATTAGCTTTGATTTCATATGTAACAAGGACAGACTGCAGTAGCTTTTTTCTTGCATGCAAGAAATGTGTTACTATATGTCACTGGAAAGGCATTGGCTTTTATTCCTGTTTGCTTCAGTTACAGAATCCTCATCAATTATGTGGTTTTCAGAGACTTATAATAACATTTTCTCATGTTCAGTCCAATCTGGATGCCACTATTGTGGAGCAGACTCAATTATCAAGTTGTCTGATAACATCTTTCACATAATTAGCCTATATCAATTTCAGTCTCTGACATCCAAGAAACAGAACAGTTTACCATTTATCATCTCGGTGGCGCAGAGTGCAGTACTGCAGGCTACTTGTGCTGACTGCCAGCTGCTGCAATTTGGCAGTTCAATTCCCACCAGGCTCAAGGTTGACTCAGCCTTCCATCCTTCCAAGGTGGGTAAAATGAGAACCCAAATTAATAGGGGCAATATGCTGACTCTGTAAATTGCTTAGAGAGGGCTGTAAAGCACTATAAAGGGGTATATAAGTCTAAGTGCTATTGCTATTGTTATCTGGATCCTTGCCCAGCTTTGCTTGTAAATTTTACCTGGATGGTGTTAGAGATACCTTAGTAAGTATAATAAATGTTTTTCAAAGTGAAGATAAAATGCTATCTTATTTAAAGGAGACAAAAACAAGATCTTTTCTTCAAAAGGCTCTACTGGATCTTGGGATATGGGCAATTGTCAGTTGTCTTCAATCTTACATGGTTAGATCAATCAATAAGGTACTGACTGCTCAACTGCAGGCAACCTTGGAGGAAATATATCCAATGGACTCATTTCAGAGTGGGTTATGGGTTTGGGAAATGGCCTTGATGATCCTAATAGATGATATTTAGGTAACCATGTTGTTCCTTCCTGTTCCTCAGCTGCTTTCAGTACCATTTACCAAGATATCTTTCTGGATTCTATGAGAGTTGGAAGCAAAAGCCCCCATTTTGCAGATATTTCTTCCATTTCTTGCATCTTTGGTAGACTGCAGGGGGCATTGCTTGATAATAGTTGCTCTTATACACACTTAAAAGGAATCTTCTAAGAAGTAATCTGTTTCCAGTCTACGTGGAGCAGCTTGGCAAGATCATCAGGGGGACTGGAGCTGGAGGCTAAAGACTTTATGCACCGGAGACGAATTCCTAGTGGGTCCAATCAAGAATATTACATATTGCATTGCATTGTAAAAGAATGGTGACATATAGTTCTTGTTAAATCAACTTGAGTTGAGTAAAGTTTTCAAGTAAGGTTATGGCTCCCATGAACACCTGCCTGGTATTGGATGAGAAAAAATATAACAATACAATGAGATTATATTCTCCAAGAAAGAGCAGGTACGCCATTTAGCAGTTTTCCACCTCTAAAAATAGCCAGGAGGACCTTTCACCGCTTTGATCTGATACTTTGCAGTTGCTTCCCTTTTATGAAGAAACCGTGTTAAAATTAGTGTGAGAATGTGCTAGTGTGGTGCAAGATTGATTACTGCAGTTATACATAAGCAATGTTTGTCTCTGAAAGTTCTCTTAGCTCAGAACTCAATATCCAAATTAGTCTTTGGAAGAATTGAAAGCAACTACTATAATGTGCTAAAAGCATTGCATTGGTGGCTTTATTTGTTCCTGAGTGGAATACAAAATGCCCCTCTAAGCCCTTATAAAGCTTGGATCTGAGCTTCTTAAAAAAATAATTTCCTCTATAACCTCCATCCCACTATCGTTCACTGAGATCTTATAAGGAGAGTTGCCTACAGTTGCCATGGAATTATGAGGGTACAGTTTTCTGTTTAGTCTCTGGTCTCTGCTGTAGTGAGGGGTTAACCTCTTTTCCCCTCTCTTGATAAGCCTCTAAAACCAGTGGTGAAATTCAATTTTTTTTACTATTGGTTCTGTGGGCGTGGCATGATGTGGCGGGCGGTGTATGTGTGTGGCAGGGGAAGGATACTGCAAAATCTCCATTCCCACCCCACTCTGGGGCTAGCCAGAGGTGATATTTGCCGGTTCTCCAAACTACTCAAAATTTCCGCTACCAGTTCTCCAGAACCTGCGAGAACCTGATGGATTTCACCCCTGTCTAAAACCAATAAAATAAAGTTTTGATTTTAATCGATTTTAATATCTCTTTATGATAAAGCACAGAGGATTCTTGGCAATCAACAGTATAGTAACTTTAATCAAAAATTATTTACTTCCAGCTAGAATTATTTTGCTGCTAAGAAAAGGAGAGAGGGAGAGGGGAAGGAGTTAACATTAGAGGTTAAATCTTTTTGGCCCAACATCTCTCACTATTTTATGGGATCTCCATCTTGAAATGCATGAATACGGAAGAGGGGAAAATCAGCAAAACTCCCTCACTGACAATACAGACTCCAGTTTGCAGGAAAGTTTTGACTGTTCCACCCAATGGATTTTACAAGTATAATTGGGCATTTGTGTACGTATCTGGGTCTACATATGTCTTTGGGATATCTTTGGAAATCTCCTTTGGGGGTGGTTCTAAAAACTGATTTGATGAGCTCCTGTTCTTTAAAAAGAAACTCCCACAACATTGCAGGTTATTTTCAATGTGTGAGTACAATCACGAAATTGGTTTGTAATTGCTAGTTTCCTAGAGTTCAAGTGAAGGAGAGCTTCTCCAAATAAAGCAGCACATGTCATCCAGGATTTCAAAGGAATATACCTAATACTTTGCATTCCCAAAACAAACCATTTTGCCCACTATAATTTTATGGATGTAAAATCCAGAATCTGATACAGACCTTTGGCATTTGTTCTTTTTCTTTCTTTTTTTAACAGCCCCCATAGGAGGAGAAATGGCTGTTCTTCAAAATGCCCAGTCATTTCCATGTTGCTTTTTTGGAAATAGTATTCAAGCCAATTTAACAATTTAAAAAAGTAAACATGAAATGTATAAAATGCACAGTACAAAGCAGCAAGAGAATAAAATACATGCAAAACTGCAACATTAAGCCAAGTGAAGAGTCTCACTACTGCTCATTTATTCCTACTTCTGCACCACTGGTTCTTTTATGCATACATTCTAAGCAAACTAAAATCTTGAGACCCAGATATTCAGATAAAGAAAGGTGGGCTTAAATGTAATAACACACTTTTAAAAAAAATGTTCTTCAGAACATGGTCTTTGTTATTCAATAACATAAGTACCATAAGTAATCAATGGGATTATTTTGTATAGGTCTACTAAGAACTTCCCAACTCCATCCGTTCTCCTAAATGGTATGTTACTAACAACATACACACAAAATTTTCTAAGAACTCCTGGCAGACATTTGCTCGTTTATTTGGAGAGGCTCTCTTTCACTTAAACTAAGTAACTAGTAAGCGTTACTTAGAAAACTTTGTCTTAGAAAAGTTAAACTGGTTTCTACATTACCTCCAGAAAATTCAGTGACTTGAATTATTTTTTTTTCATCAATAACAGTTCTGAAATATTCTGTAAAGTTTTTCTGAATAAGAAATATATTGAATTGAGTTCAGTTTTTAACAGTAAACATCATACTGTTAAATTAAACAGCTAGCTGTTTAATTCACTGAATTCACTGATTGAACAAAAGATCCTAGGCCAATGAATTAAAATTCGGGTTGAAATATACAAAACTCCACAGGGTTGGCTTGACTTCCAATCAGTACACAGTAGTGATGCTTGCTCTTGTAAGATGAAGGGCTGTAGATTGATGTACATCTGAAAAGTTGACTTAGCAAGTATGAAATCTAACTCCTTCAGGTAACATTTGCTAGAGTTGATAGGAGAACATTTTCTGTCAGAGAGTCAGGATTACTATTTATTATTCCCAATTGAATGTATTGGGCTAGAAAGTCAGGCTCAGCAAAAGATAGTTGCAGGGAAGTATATTGCAGAACATTCAGAAACTGAAAACAAAATGAGGCAAGTCTAAATGCAGAAGAATGACTTTGATTTGAAATTATTAGTTAGCCAAGATTTCATTTGGAATGGTAATACAATATGCTGAAGGTCTTCATGACCTAGTTATCTAATGTTTAAGCCAAATGTTATTCATATTTCTAGGATTTTTTTTCTGTAAGGCTAGAAAACAGAGAACCTGAAACCAATCAATTAATTAATTGCATTTCTAATAATCAACAATATCAGTTACAGTTACGAGATGTTTATCCAAATAAAAGCAACTTTGATAGATAACTGTTCAGCTTCGGTGTGAACACATTTAATAAAGGCAGACCATACAATGTCATAAATAATTGGTTCTGCTCTATTGAATTATTATTACTGCTGGAAGTATTTTCATCTACTATTCAGCAAGACTCTGCCTACCTGTAATCTGAAATTCATTATTCCATATCCTGTTCTTTGAAGGCTCTTCTTTTTTGGCTTTTGATTGGTAGTGTCTGACCTGTACAAAGTAAAGTGGTCCTTGATTTACGACAGTTCATTTAATGACCATTCAAAGTTACAACAGCACTGACAATCATTTTTCACAGTTACGACTTTTGCAGCATCCCCATGATCATGTGATCAAAATTCAGATGCTTGGCAAGAGGTTCATACTTATGAACATTGTGTCTCAAGGCCAAGTCAACGGGGTAGCCAGATTCACTTAACAACCGTGTTACTAACTTATCAACTGCAATGATTCACTTAACAACTGTGGCAAGAATGGTCGTACAATAGGACAAAGCTCGCTTAAGAAATTGTGGGCTCAATGTGGTCATAGGTCAAGGACTACCTGTAGTGACAGTGATACTAGGATTTGGAACCTGTGTTTGCATTGATGCAGCCTAAAATTGGTTGATTTTATTTACCGTATTTACTTATTTTGGCAGCCAGGTCATATTGCTGATTCATATCCAGGAAATAATGTTCATGTTCAACCTATTATTTTGTATCTTAAAACCCTTCACTGCTAGGGATCCAGTTGGAGGACTATATGACACCAGATGCAGATGCTCTTTGATCTTTGATAGAAACCTTTTTTCCAATGGCCCTACAGGTGACCCCTTTGTCAAGGATGGGAACATCTCCCCTGCTCTTCTTTGTTTAACCATAATGCTAACTTTTTAAAAGTTATCCGAGAAGCTATGAAAGGTTGTGTTTATAATTCAATCCCATAACTATAACCATAGGAATATCCAAATTCTGGTAGTCATGTGGAAATTTTAAGTCTGCCATCCTAAACATTCTTTCCTGACAATAAGTCTTATTGATCTGAGAGTATAGTTTACTTCTTAGGAAAGATACTTGCTGATTCAATGTGGTGGCTTACTGCAACTTAATTGTTTTCCTGTAGTTCACATCCTCTTGTTTACTTGGGAATTAATAACTCTTCTTCATACTGTTGGGCAGAAATGGGAATCTGTGGTTTTCCAGGTGTCCTGAATTGAATTCCAGAAACTCAGATAGTGTCTATCAGATAATCTCTGAAAGTTTTTGGATGTGCATGTTTCACAATGTTCTGTACACACTGTTTTATCACTTCCAACTAAACCTAACCCAACCAATATGGCAGCTACTTCCATCTGCTGCTGAATAGTCCTTGTTCGACTTAATTAAGTAGATTCAGTATCCCGATTCATTGCTTGCTGACTTTGGAACTTGATTTAAACAGTGAATTGAATTTCAAGAAGTTTAAATACCTTGTTGAAATTCCAAATCTAAAGTAATATAGCTGGATTGTTGCAGTAAGGCAACAGAACATGGCATCTGCCCACCCATCTATTAGCAAATGGGAGAAAAATATAGCAATAATTCATTGGACTACTAAAAATGTACTTTCTTTTCATGACACACCAGTTCCTGCTTAAGACAGTCAGTCTTTGGTAGAGTTGGTCTTGGCAGCAAATAATGACAAGGTTCATTGTAAATTTGGGATAGTACTACCATTACAGCAGACAGGAAGAGAAAGGACTTAGGAGAAGGGTGGAAAAGAGATAAAATGGAAAACAGTGAGAGGGCTAAAACTGTTAATAATGAATTCTAAGTTACTGTTTACTCTGGACTCTTTCCTATGAATATCACAGGGAGAAGTACTATCAGTCCCTATAGAATGCTTTGGGTTGTGGTACAGGAAACACCCTTCCTACTAAGAGTTGGGAGTGAAGACAAGGGGACCTTTAATTAATACAGGGAAAGGAAATGATAATAAGGGTGGCCAGTTAGTCCTACCCCACCCAATATATTATGGTAAAGCCAAGATTTTTTAAAAATGTCATCATTCTTAGTCATCCACTAGCAGCACCTAGTGACTTACTCTGGAGAGAAGGTGGGAAGGAAGGAAGAATGACATATGGTATAATGAACAAAGCATGTAGTTTGACTCTCCATGCAATTAATTACATCATATTTATTGATACATATCAGGGGTAGGAAATCTTTTTGTGCTAGTGGGAGATGTGGAATTTGGAAAGCAGCATCACGGCACAACCTCTCCCTCTTTCATTCATACAAGCAATATCATGAGGTATAAATAACGCTGGGGCATGGCTTAGACCACAAAACTTTAGCATTTTTTTATCAAATAGCAAATATCACTGACCATTACTCATGTTGGCATATAATGCTAGAGTTCTGTGGCATGTGATGCCAGATGCTATATGATGCACTTGTTCTGCAACATGTCAGTGTTTTATTTTTGTTCTGTTTTTATTAAAATAATAGTTCATTTAATTAGAAGGGGAGTCAGAGAACTTGGTAGTGCCAATTCCTTCAAATGTAGTGTAACCATAGTATGATGCTGCCTAACCTGACTAAATAATTCTCTCTTCTTATTATTGATAGTAAATACCTCAGTCATGATCTTTTGCTTCAGTAGTTCTAAAAGTGGTAGTGTATGTATCAAGTTCAAGGGGAATATATACAGTAAATAATATACTACTAATAGTTTACAGTGGCAAAATGCTGGAGGATGTGTGGGAGTGCTTCTATGATCAAAAGTTATTTCCCACCACCAGTAAAGAAGAACCAGTCCCAGATATTATAATAACCTAGTTCCGTGATGGTGAACCTATGGCACGCGTGCCAGAGGTGGCACACAGAGCCCTCTCTGTGGGTACATGCACCTTTGCCAACTGCTCTTCTGGTTTTTGAAAAACGGCCTGAAAAACGGTCGGAAAATGGCCCGAAAAACAGCCTGAAAATGGCCAGAAAAATGGCCTAAAAACAGCCAAAAAACAGGTATGCGCATGCCGGCCAGCTGGTCTTTGGGTTTCCGGCATCCAGCATGCGCACATGCACACATGTTCCAGTTTGGGCACTCGGTACCGAAAAGGTTCGCCATCACTGACCTAGTCAATTCTGTACTTTTAAAAACTTCTCAAAGTTTTTAATTGTTCTACATCTTGACAAAATTGAATGTCAAGATTCAATTGTGCTTTGTGTTTTTCTTCCCTCTCCTCCATTTTTAATTATAAACCTATTTAGTTTCAATTTCCAGAGAAATAACTGTTGCAATAAAAATGATCAAGACTATTTGAACACTAGGGTTCAACCAAGACTAGGGTTTTTGAAACAGATTGGGATATTCAAAGAAATGAATGGTATAATGAAATTTTGAGTATGGCAACAGATGATAAATTAACAATAAACCTACTCAAGAATATTTTGTTATTTTGGAGGGGATAAGGGCACAATTGGAATATATTGTATATCTTTTAGTTGTTATAGAAGAAGAAATATAAGGGAAAAAATTGTCTCCAGGGTGCGTGTACACAGTAATATTTGTATTTTTTCCTCTTTTTTTGTATTTAGATTTATATGTATTATGTTTGTATTATTTGTATTCAAAATAAAAATATATTATTTAAAAAAAGAAAGATACGGATTGTAATCTAGAAACCCATATGGCATATTAAATCTGTTAGCCTTTAAGGAAGGACTCTTTGTGCTTATTGCTTATTCATAACAAATTGTGATATTCTTCTATTTTTTTTAATATGGAACAATAACTCAATATGATTTTAGGTGCTCAAGAAAGAATAAGTGATGTTGGTTTGTCTCCACTTTCATGGACATGTAATAAACAATATGTTTTATTCAAAATGTTGCCATGCTCTTTGATTATATGTTTTCAATGATGGGTTAGAAAGAAGAAAAGGCATTCTTAATTTTGAGCAAATCATTTACTTGACAGATGAACAAATCATGAACTATAGTCATGTAATCTCCAAAAGATTGTGTGAAATCCACAGAACATCTCCAAAATCCCCACTACAGTCTCTCTAGATATGCTGCAAATATATGTAGAACCACAAAAGAAGTTCATGCTTGATTCCTCCTGCCACATATGAATAACAGAAATAAAAGAGTTGGAAGAGACCTTGCAGTACTTTTGTCCAACCTGCTGCTCAAACAGGAAACCTTGTACCATTTCAGACAAATGGTTATCCAATCTCTTCTTTAAAATCTCCAGTATTGCAGCATTCACAACTTTTGGAGGCAAATTATTCCACTGAATAATTGTTCTAACTGTCAGGAAATTTATCCTTAGTTCTAGGTTACTTGTCTGATGAGTTTCCATCCATTGCTTCTTGTCCTGACTTCAGGTGCTTTAGAGAATAGGTTAACACCTCTTCTTTGTGACAGCCTCTTAGATATTGGAACACTGCTATCATTGCAATCCTACTTCTTCTTTTCATTAAACCAGACATACGCAATTCTTGCAACTGTTCTTTGCATGGTTTAGCTGCCAGTCCCCTTGTTTCTGTAAGAGACTTTACCTTAAACTGGTATGCAATTTAAGTTGAATTGCAAAAATCTTAAAGACTACTGGATGGCAGCAAAGAGTTGCAGGTTCTAATTTCCAATGGAGGTTAATTGTTATGAGTCATATCTTTTTGTTCAGCAGCAGGTTTAATTCCACATTAATGGCTTAAACTCTGTAGGGTTTAGTTTTGCAAAACACTTTTTTTCATTTTTGCCCTAGAATTAAAAATATGAGGACTCAATTGCAGACTTTTAACGTATTAAATCTTTTGAATCGTAGTGTCATATAAGATAGCTGTGTCTGGATTGTTTTTCCTGTGTTTTCTATCCATATGGAAATATTTCAAACTCCAAGTTTCTATTATCCACAGACAACCTCAATTAATTTGATTAGTGTAAACTCAGTTTCTATGCAACCGCAACTCCAAATACTATACTTTGGAGAACACTTAAAAGATAAAGTACTTCTTACATTCTTCAGATGGTATCACTGAAGAGAGGGGATAAATTACCTGATTGGATATAAATAGCTATTAGATAAAGTAGGGGCAACTTGAAGATGGAGATATTGTGGAACATCAGTACAATTCCCTGCCTCCAATTAAATTAGGCTTCCTGTCCAGAATATGTTTGTGTTAGTTTTCTGGCAATAGCACAGAAAGAACCTAGGTTTTTCATAAGAATTCATGTCGTTTATCCTCTGTGGATTGCCAGGCTTTGAGGTATATCTCTAGAGAGATGCTTATAACATCAGAGGAGATTTAACAAATAAGGAAGATTCCAGATCTGACTGTTTTATTGTTGTTTCTAATACTGATGATTTGTATGCATAGTTCCTTCCCTACAAACCAAGTAACATAAACAAAATGATAGCTCTGTGCCCCAAGGAATTTATATAATAAAACGTACAGAATTTTGACATAGCATTCCCATTCCCATTCTGTTTTATGTATTTATGTTTTTAGTAACAAATGTGTCATGTTTAAAACATAATATGCCTCTTCAACTACACAAAACATAACATTGATCAAGAACCTGGAGTGATATCTTTGTTTCACAGACGGCCTTAGTGAATCAACAAAATTCTTGAAGTTGAAACTTAAAAATAATGAACTATTTCACTATTTGGCAGAGGAGGGCGGGCTCTAGAAGGTATCATACACAGACTCATGCTAATTAGCACAGATTTTAAGAAACCTGGAAAAACTATTCTTTTCATGTCACACACTCAGCCCAGATGACAGTCTATCCTGGTGGCCTCTATTTAGTCAAGGACAACAACAAACAGAATACAAAGTTCAATCAGTTGATCGAAATTATTTGATAATAGAATTCTTGATATGCAAACCCCTTAAAATTGAAGATAGTCAAAAGTCTACTTTGAGTTTTACAAAATCTGATTTTAATAAACTAAGAGCAATGTTCAGAGGATTTCATATAGAAGGCTAAGCTCATAGTAGGATGGACATTTCTTAAGGAAGATATACTGCGAGCACAATGACAAAAGAGCTGTAGCTAGAAAAGCATGGAAGGTAGCAGCAAAAGTCAATGAGGCTGTTCAAAAAGCTTAGTGAAGATCTGGAAACAAAAATGAATACATATAGGAAGCCAAGTGATCAAGAAAAAGTACAAAGATGAGGCCCAGAACTTCAAACTATTTGGAAGAATTATTACAGATTTGTGTATTTGATTATTCATTTTTTTAAAAAAACCTTTCTTCCAGGATTACAGGCAGGTGTGGCTCAAAACAGGGTGTTGCTTTAAGAGTTGAAAGAAAGTATGTGTTTTATCAGAAAGATCTGAGTTAGTCCAGTTAGTGTTGACATCAATACCAGGGAGGATTGTAGAACAGATAATAAAGAGACTGGTTTGTAAGCACTTTAATACACTCAGAATACATTTATCAAGAACAAGTATTTTCAAATTAAATCAGATAGCTTTTATTGCTGCAATTGACCGACACTGAAGAACATTTAAAAATATAGCAGTAACAAACTCTTACAAAGAGACTCCTAAAAGCCAGGTAAATAGTTGGATCTATTCCACCTTAATAATGCTTGAATCCTGAAGTATTTTTATGTGAATTTGGCTGTACGAAGTGTAATTCTACAGTTCTTGTCCGAGAGTAGGTGATTCACATAAAGTTTATCTGGCCATCTAGGAAATAGCTTAAGAGGTACAAAAAAGTACAGAGTCTGTACAAATCAGAAAAGAGTAGGATGTAAGCCAATTGTAACTACACCTCAAGGCTCTTTATGCATTTTCCATCAAGAACTGTTGATTGTAAGATATAAAACTATTAGAAGAGAATATATGTCAGTCAGTGTTGAACTGTGGAGTTCTTAGGGCTCTCTGAGCTTGGTTGTTTGCTTGCAGATATGTCTGCAAGCAAACATCTGAACTAGAAATATCATCAGTACAAGCAAACAACCAAGTTCAGAGAGCACCAGGAACTCCATACAAAACCATATTAGCATGAAAGCCCTGTGGTAAGTATATATGAACCACACGTTTCACAAACTATTTAGCAAGTTTATAATGGCTTTTTCATATTCCTTTATAAAAATTCTGTTAAATGCAACCTGATTCCAAATCCAGAATTATTTGCCTCATCTTTGCTGTAGCCTGTTTGTAATATAAGGCCAGCCACACCCACAAAAAACGTAGTCCATTGGCCAGAATTAAAAGGGCTAAGTTTGGGTAGAATTTTTAACTTCAGCCAGTAATTGAAGGTATTCATTCATATTTCATTTTTTAATTAACTCTCTCAACAGATTGTGAAAATGCTTTAGGCTTTTTTGTCTGTGTGCAGCTTTGAGTCAGTGTTGTCTTCGGGCAATTGCCTGGACAAGTCCCTGCAGTTTTCTTGGAAAAGTTTTTCAGAAATGATTTGCCATAACTTTCTCTAGGACTGAGAGAGTGACTTGCTTAAAGTCACCAGTGGCTAAGATAGAACTAGAACTCCCACTTTCTAGTCTGATACATTAACCACTACACCAGACTGGCTCTCCAATAGGATAAAAAGGTGTCCCTGCAGATTTCACTTCTCTAGTTGTGCTCATCTCCATGTCAAGGGCATTGAGCCAGGGCTGTCCAAAGGTGTTTCCATGGTCATCTGGTCAGCATGACATCACAGAGTGCTGCTACATAGCATAATAGTTATCTATAATAGAAATCAGATATCATAGCACAATAGATCTTGATTGAAATCAAATATTTGACGAAGTAACAGAATATAATATTCTGTTTAGCAAGCCAGTTATGATGGGATTGGATGGCGGCAGTGGTGGGTTGCCCCTGGTTTGGACCAGTTCGCAAGAACCGGTAGTAAAACCAATGGGAGGCTCTGCCTACTGACCCGGATATTGTCAAAATTGATCTGCGCATGCGCAGAAGAGCACAGGTGGGCGCGATGTGAACCGGTAGTAAAGGTAAGTAGAACCCATCCCTGGAAGGCGGGATATATAGCTGTCTGAAAAATCTTCAATGGTTCCTCATCAAACCACAAAGAAGTATTGAATAGTTACATGGTTTAATATTAGGATCTCTTTCTGCAGTTTTTTTATTACAGTGTTTATTTAAATGAAAAGATGGAAAAAGTGCTTAACAAATTGACTGATTTTATTGATTGATTGATTGGTTGGTTGATTGATTATGTGTCATCAAGTTGGTACCAATGTTTAATGAATATATATGTTAGATTCTGGGTAAGAATGGAGGCAAAGCCAAAATAATCCAATAGCAACCTTTATTCAGCTCATAGTATAGAACATAGCAAAATATGCTGGCTGGGAGTGCTCCTTTTATAGAGAGCTGTCAGCTGTTAACCAATCCGTTTAAAGTATTTTCCCGCTTAAATCGCTGACCAAAGTGAAGACTCCCAACTGCGTACTTGCATACGTAACACTATAGGTAGGGGTTTTTTTCCCAGGATGATCCGTCGCCAGCTTGATCTTTCAGATCTTCCAACATTATAACCATTGCCACTACTACTCAGACCATCTATCTTGCTGCTGATCTTCCTCCTTTCATTTTTCTTTCCAACTTTACCAGTGCTAAAGACTTCTCGACAGAGCTAGGTCTTTGCATTATGTATCCAAAGTATGATAATGTAAGCTTGATTATTTGTGCCTGTCAGAGAAATCTGGATTGATTTCTTCTAAGACCCTTTGTTTCTTTTCTTGGCTGTCTATGGTATTCTGACAGAGTCTTCTTGAACACTACCAATTCAATAATTCCAATACTCCTCTATTCTGTTTCTTCAAAATCTAAATTTTGTTTCCACAGGATAGAAATAAAATGCAAATCGCTCTTGTTTCATTACAGAAGTGGGCTGAAAATAATAGAATTAGCTTTAATCGAGACAAGTAAAATGTTTTCCATTTCAGATAGAAGCTTCAAATGCATTAGTTAAGATAGTGGGATACTGATTTGATATTAGTATTTGAGGAAAAGATCTTATATGAGTAATGGGTTGCAGATTAAATATGAGTCAGCAGAGTTATGCAGCTGCAAGAAAGGAGACAAATGTAATTCTAGACTGTATCAACAGAATCATATTTCCCAAAATACAGGAAATAATTGTACCACTTTATCCCTTCCTCAGGCATCATCTACAGTTCCGGGACTTATATTGAAAAAAGGATGAAAAGAAGTTGGATTGGGATCAGACAAAGGCAACAAGGATGATAAACCAGGAGCCTGGTGGCGTGGCAGACTAAAGCACTGTAATTAACATTCAGCTGCCTGCAATTACTGCAAGTTCAAATCTCACCAGGCTTGAGGTTGACTCAGCCTTCCATCCTTTCTAAGGTAGGTAAAATGAGGACCCAGATTGTGGAGGCAATAAGCTGACTTTGTATAAATATACAAAAGTATGAAGGCTATTGCTTAACGCCTTGTAAGCCACCCTGAGTCTCCGGAGAAGGACGGCATATAAATCAAATTTTTAAAAAAACAAAAACGATTAGAAGCAAACTCCTGTGAAGGATATGTTTAGCTTTGAAAAAATGGACTGAGGGAGTGTGATAGCACTCTTCAAATATCTGAAAAGGTAGAAAAAGTTTAAGACCTGCAGTCTCATTCCAGAAAACAAACCATGGAATAATGGATTGAATGTTATAAAACATTTCATAACCATAGCATTTGACATTGGAACAATTGCTTAGAGAGGTGATTGGCTATCCTGCATTAGATGTATTCAAGAACAACCATTTATCATGCATGGTGTAATTTAAATTCCTGTAGTGAACAGGGGGGTAGACTTAAATGGCCTTTTCAATTCTATGATTCTATTATTTGATTCTATGAAATGAATGGGATCCAGTGCAGTTGAGGAATTGTGTGCAATTAAACATAATGCCAAATCTCTATTTGTTGGATCACTTTCAGTATCCATCTATTATATCATCTTTGTTATACTTTTGGTTGTTCTGCCCAGGTAATTTCTGTTTTGGAAATGGTTAAGAATATAATTCATGAATAAATTAGATAATAGTGGGCCAAAATCCTCAAAACATAAAATAATATTGACCTCTATGATTCCATGATTGAACTCAACCTAATTTGATCCTACATGTAAAAATAGCATTCTTCATACTCTTTGCTGATGTAACCTATTTAAACTAAATTTATCTCTGCCTTTCTATTTATATAAATATTTAACAGTTAAAAATGCAACATATACAGTAAAATATAATCTCTCTATAAAAAAGCGAAAACCACTCTGGCCATAATCATGAAATCTCCAGAACTGTAAAGCCTACAAACTTGAATTTTTTTAAAAAAATTTGATTTATATGCCGCCCTTCTCCGGAGACTCAGGGCGGCTTACAATGCGCTAAGCAATAGCCTTCATACTTTTGTATATTTATACAAAGTCAGCTTATTGCCCCCACAAACTGGGTCCTCAATTTACCTACCTTAGAAAGGATGGAAGGCTGAGTCAACCTTGAGCCTTGGTGAGATTCGAACCTGCAATAATTGCAGGCAGCTGATGTTAATAACAGGGCTTTAGACCACTGTACTATCCAAGGCTCTAAATTTGCCACATATGCTCCTCTTGGCTTCAAGGTGCTCACTAAGAAAGGATTTTTCGAAATGACCATCAGAGCATTAGTAATTCCTATATTATTATTAACATGCTCTGATGCTAAGAAGTTCTACTCCCCCTCCCCACCTCAAAAGAAATCTGTTCCAAATGCAAAATACAACCAGAGGAAAGGAGTTTCACTTTCAGTTTTACTTTCACAGCAGCAAGCCGCTTTACTACAGAACAGTTGAGCTAAGCCATGCCCAGCCTCCTTCCTATCTCCTTCTTGCTCACACAGCAAATACTGTTTGAGTTTCCAAACACCCCTCAACTCTCTCACACACTAACAGGATGCTAGCCAGATGAATACAAATGGATGCTGCAGGCTGGGACATTCTACTCCTGCTCTCCCTCTGTTCCAACTGCCAGTTGCATTATATTAACACACTCTGATGCTATGGAATTACACATTCTACATTAAGTTTCAGGCTGTACATGTCAATTTATCAAGCCTGAGCACATAGTTTCGTACCAAAGCACGGGCATCCAGCTAGTGATTATATAAATACAATTAACATTAAAATCAGTATAATTAAAAAGTTCCCTTCATGTCCTCCAGTAATATAATCGTTCCACCTATTGTAACAAAGGAATGAATATAAATAAACTGACATTGCAAAATCTGGCCAACCTTACCACAACTTTTGATGCTTTTGTGCCACAATCAGTACAATCAATTAAATCACTACTAATAAACCTACTAATATACATATGTTAAATAACAGATTCACAAGATTGTATTCAAAAGGAAATAAACAATTCAAGTTCAAAGCAAGCTAAACTTGTAGATGTGACCAGATTCTGTCCTATGACAGAATCATATGCAACCTTGCTTTTTTTCCCCATTCTTTACTAGTTCATTTATACATCCTTCAATATTTCACAGATGAAAAGCAAGACAGCTGCAAATATGCTGCCCCTTATATTAAAGGTATTTCTCCACATTCTCAGCCTATTACATACTGCAGGTGGAGGCATACCGGTAATATCACGAAGTACTTTTACCTGCATTAGGTCTTAAAGTATTATGGGTTAATAAATCAATAATGCTTTTCATTCCATGACAATTTGTTTATAATATTTACTGAATGGCTGCATACATCTATTAGACTCTGTGTATGTGCTACGAAGGATGTTGTGCCTTGCAACTAATCACACAGAAATGATTATTGGGCATCCTGGGGTTTGATTGTAGCAATAGCTAACATACATCAATTCACTTCCTATTCTTCTGGAATCTAACAATCTATCCAGATTATGACTGAAGTGGACTGTTGGGTCTGATCCGTTTGTCTTCAAATCCAGTACTCCTCATAGATTTTGAACAAGCCCCCAAAGTCTAAGTCTACATGAGGCTTATTTTCAGATGTCCTTTCTCCTTCAGGACAGTAGCAAAATTAAACTTTATTTATTTACTGAAAACATTTGTATAGCCACCTATCTTATAAAGAACTCTGGGTGGCTCCCAATGTAAAATTAAAACAGCATGCTAGGCCATATTAGAACTATAAAATTAAACACATTAAAACGTTAGAAACAAAAGCAGCAAAACTTGGCACTAAATCAAATTTATAACGTGCAGTCATCTACTCTTATCCCAGCATTTGGGGGGAAAGGCAGGCCTTTGAGCAGGGGTGAGATCCAGCAGGTTCTGACAGGTTCTGGAGAACCAGTAGCAGAAATTTTGAGCAGTTCAGAGAACCAGCAAAACCCACCTCCTGCTGGCCCCAGAGAGGGGTGGGAATGGAGATTTTGCAGTATCCTTCCCTTGCCACGCTACCAAGCCACGCCCACAGAACCAGTAGTAAAAAAATGTGGCTTTCACCACTGCCTTTGAGGGAAGATAGAAGTCTGCCAAACTTTGGGGGACAGAGTGTTCCCCAAAGCAGGGGCTGCCACAGAAAAAGCATGCTTCCTAGCTCCCATCAGACAGAAATACTTAGGAGAAGGCACTAGGTGTGTGCCTACACTCTGACCTGGGAGGATGGATAGACGTCCATAAGGAAAAACAGTCCCACAAGTAACCTGATCCCATCCCATATAGTATAAAGTTTTATATGTTTCATATAAGTTATTTTGTTTCAAACACTTTTGGGAACAGAGTATAGTTCTCTCCATTTTTTCATACATCATACTGCTGAATTACCTATAAAGAAGAGAATCTATCTAAGATTTTGAACTGGAGATAGGATAGGATAGATAATTTCACTGTATTTCAAGTTGTTATTTTAAAAAAGAAACACCTCTCTAGTTTACCACGTTATTCATCAGATCCAGGATTTGTCTTGATTTGTGCAAATAAATAATCCCACCCTTTTGATGAGATGATAATCTCAGCCAACATGGTGCAAAATTGGTACAAGTTCAAGGGAACATAATTGTTCCTGGACTTGTATCTTTATTAATTGGCTTTTGCTGGCGAGCAGCTAATTTAGATATGTTATAAGGCTTATTTGTTAGCAACAGTATCTACCATCCCATCTTCTAAAATTGAACAATAGACTGGGCTGCAGAGATTTCATCTGAGAATTTCCGGGAGATATTATGTAGCAAGAGGTAAAGAAGCTTTAATAAATTATTGTTGATGCAAGCAAAGATATTAACTGTGACAAACCCTGCAAAAAGGTATACAGAATTGCCCTTGGAGAAGCATTTCAAGAAAGCCTTATGCAAACTCTGCCCCGTTCCTAAAAGTGTCACCTATATTAAAACCAGGCCAACTTAATTCAAGGGAGGACTATTTCTCAGAAATGTTATCAGAGCACAGGTCTTGCAGTACCTGCTTAGCATATGATCAGAAAAATAAAACTTCCTTGAAGTTAATAATCATTGACAGCACAAAGTCCACTGTTTTCATGTTCTTCCTTCCTTGTTTTTTTCTTTTTAGGTAATTCCATTTTTGGTATTGATTTGGAAGAAAAAGGAGGCCTGAAAACAAGCTAAATGTAGACTTAGAGCAGAAAAGAGCCTGAGTGGCGTAGCAGGCTAATGCCTCCTACTATGGCAGCATTTAACATCCAGCTGCCTGCAATTACTGCGAGTTCTAATATTCACCAGGCTCAAGGTTGACTCAGCCTTCCATCCTTTCTAAGGTGGGTAAAATGAGGACCCAGTTTGTGGGGGCAATAAGCTGACTTTGTATAAAATATACAAAAGTATGAAGGCTATTGCTTAACGCAATGTAAGCTGCCCTGAGTCTCCGGAGAAGGGCGGCATATAAATAAAAAATAAAAAATTAATTTTTTTAAAAAAAATGGAATATCCTTTGGCTAGGAATCACATCTGATCTGTGAAAGATATCCTTTGAGTAACATTCCACAGATGTATTCTTGCCCAGGGAAGTGACAAGAAATGCACTGCTAAATATCCTTTTTTCCTTGTATGTAACATACTGTTTTATTTTAAAGCCATGAGTGAATCCTTTTATTATGTTTACATAATCTTGTGGTGTGCATTTGTGGACTTGGGTTTTGTTCAATGACCTGTTATCAATTTCATTTATAACACCCAATACTGCACAATCTGCAAGTTGTTGATCCGTTTGGAAAGATGATAAAAGATAATTTCTTATCTTTAATTCTATTTTTGAAGTAATGTCTGATCCCATTGGTCAACAGCATTGCATGGATGATAAAACCCTTTCATATGAGAATTACCATATCTCCTCTGAAGTAATCCATCACTGAATTAGTACTTAACCCATATTCATAACATGAAGCAGGAACTTGAACAAGATCCAAAATGTTGAGGGAAAATAACTTAAGGTTTCCTCATTCTTTTCAGTCCATAGTACTGTTTTCTCCTTCCCTGCTCCCAATACTGGGTTTTTAGTAGTCAATCAATGTTTAATCTCTCAAATTCCTGTGTGGTTAAAGGAATGCACTCACAGAAAAAGTTAACCTCTCAAGGAGGAAGTGATTAAGGAGGGCTGATGGCACAAACCAAGCTGTGTTTCAGAGCTCTGCTTCCAGCATGGCTCTTAAAGGCCAAATGTGGTCCTTGGCTTGATTTTTTTTAAAAAAAAAGCATTACTCATCAAGGTGCTAAAGTTTCCTGACCTCTAAGCACAGTACTTATATCTTCTTAAAAAGATATAAGATACAGGTAGTCCTTGACTTACAACAATTTATTTAGACACCGTTCAAAGTTACAATGGCACTGAAAAAAGTGATTTATGATCGTTTTTCACACTTACGACCTTTGTGGCATCCCCCCGGTCATGTGATCCAAATGCGTCAGGTGCAGATGCTTGGCACCTGATGCATACTTACAACCATTGCAGTGTCACAAAGTCATGTGATCCCTTTTTGCAACCTTCTGACAAGCAGAGTCAACAGGGATACCAGATTCACTTAATAACCGTGTTACTAACTTATCAACTGTAGTGATTCGCTTAACAACTGTGGCAAGAAAGTTTGTAAAATGGGGCAAAACTCACTTAAGAAATGTTTCACTTAATAACAGAAATTTGGGCTCAATTGTGGTTGTAAGTCAAGGACTATCTGTATTGCTGAGAACATCTAGGGGCTACCATAGTGGTGGGTTTCAAAAAATTTTAACTACCGGTTCTGTGGGTGTGGCTTGATGGGTGTGGCATGGCTTGGTGGGCGTGGCATGGGAAGGATACTGTAAAATCTCCATTCCCTCACCAATCCAGGGGAAGGTTACTGCAAAATCCCCACTTCCTCCCGATCAGCTGGGACTTGGGAGGCAGAGAATAGATGGGGGCAGGGCAAGACAGAATTGTCGCTACCGGTTCTCCGAACTACTCAAAATTTCCGCTACCGGTTCTCCAGAACTGGTCAGAACCTACTGAAACCCACCTCTGGGCTACAACTCTAGATATCTCACATGTGTCTTTGACAAAGGAGCAGTGGTCTCTCAATGGTCTCCAGGTTTCTTTCTGAAGCTGATTCCATGGTGGGTTCATTTTCTCCACAAAGAAGCAAGCAGAGAAAAAGAAATCTGTAAAAGATGTCAAGACTTGCTTCTTCTTCAGTCAGCAGTTCACAAGCAATTTCACTGAGGTAAATAAATTCTTGACCTGGGAACATTCTCTTTCTGATTAAGACATGACTAATTTGTTAGAGTTATAATTGCACATGTTACATTTTGGTATTTAATCCTTTGCATCACCATTATGTGAATTCTGCTGGGGAATGTTTTTAAATTCCTGGCTGTTGCAGGCTTTACCACTTTGTTCCTTTCCCCAAAACACAATTACTTAGCTTCCAAAGCTGAATAACAGATTCAAATCACAGCATCAGAAATGTTTAAGTATTTTTAATAAGAAGTATAATAATTTTAAGTGTATTGAATCAATTCCTGCCTTAGATCAACTGAAAGTTTCTGTCAAATTTCTAAGGTTTCAGGTTCTCAAACTTTTTAGGCGTGATATTTTAAAATCCAGAAAAAGATTGGTGAGGGGGTACAGTGGCTGGTATTATGGCCTTGTGGATTGCAAATTCTTAGAAATTATCCAGACCTACAAACTGGATCCACATACAGAGGTGAAGTGAGATTGCACCAGCCACTCCCTCAAAATGTGATCTCTCCCTGTAAAATAGGGGCATAATTTTATAATCGTTATCAAAATACTGCTCCTTATATAATTGCAAGTGACATCATACTGGAACTATGGAAGGGCAGAGGTTGTATCATGACATTACAAAGCATATTTACTATAGGTGTCATCATGGCTAGCTCCACATGCTTCTGTCCCCAGCCCTTGCAATTTGTACTAGGTTTGAAAATTTCTACTGTGGGATTGTTTCGCTGTGAGTGCATGTTCCATTCTTATATCATAGAGTGATATAACAGCTACTTGTTATAACAGTCACTTGTGTGTTATGTTATACTTGTATATCATACCATTTAAGTGAAGTCATTTCTATGAGGTACCAAAACAGTCCTGCATAACGCCTAATGCTGTTCACACTGTACCAGCTTCATAATTTTGAATGAGAAGCTCTGGAATGTGCTGTAATTAAAGCTCCCCGCTATGAGCTAAATAGCTTGCTTATTATTTTTATTTGTATCTTTTTTGAGTCTTGAACTGGAAATGCTAACAGGTTTATCTGACATCAAATACCATTTGGATGACTTTTTATCTAAAACAGGGATAGGCAGAAAGTACACCGGGCTCCTCTAGAAGATCTCTGGAACTTGTCTAAATCTCTCTCTCTCTCTCTCTCTCTCACACACACACACATGTGGTTGAGCCTTCTAGAAACTGGGGAAGATGCCATTTTATTTAATTCAAGGAAGAAGCTAACACAGAAAGTATGTAGGGTCTAACTAGGTTTTTAATTCTGGGACCTTTAGGCTTCTGGATGCTCTTAAACTGGAAATTTCACCATCCTTTATCATTGTCCATTATAGCTTTGGATATGGAAACTAGGAATTTGGCATCATGCTGAAAAATCTAACAGGCCTCAGTTTCACTACTTGTGTTTCTGAATACAAATCTTTATATAAGATGGAGACTGAATCAGATACCATATAAGTGACATAATACGTTACTATTATTGTGATTTTAACATACAGGTAGTCCTGGACATACAACTTTGAGTGAGATGGGCGATTAAAAAGTGTGATAAACAAACAAACAAACAAATAAATACCACAACTGAACTTGGAATTTTAGTTGTAAGTCATTGTCCTCATAAGCTGAATCATCATGTGACCAGAGTCAATTCCATTATTGTTTTTACAATAGTTATTAAGCAAGTGGTCATAATCATTTGGTCATAAGTCAGAATCCTGCTTATCTAATGCATTTTGCTTTGCTCCTTTGATAAAGTAGTTGGCTGAACATCTGTGATTTCATAAATTAATGAGTAAAGATGATGGAAGCCAATTATTAGCAGTTGTTGGAAATATTAATTATCAAGCACCTCCCAGGAGGGCTAATATCTGGTTTTTAATTTTGTTCTGAGCTGGGTATTATTTCCTTCTGCAAAACATTTAATTTTAGCTTCAAAATAGCCTACATAACCTCAAGTCAGCAAGCCTTAAAATATTTACTTCTTTGTCATAAGCTCTTTTGTGACACTTGGCTGAATCAATTTTTGAAAAATGCAAAAGGCTCACATATAAAATGCTGTGTTTATACAGCCTCCCTTATAGAGGTAAATGCAATATTACGTAATACATAATGATCAAAAATCACAAGATTAAGTTAATTATTCTAAATCCAGTCTGAACATCTGACTGACTGTGCAACAAAGCATATAACTAGAAAGCTGCATTATGGACACATTCATATGTTCCATTATATTAAAATATCACTGTCTGCTAAAATTTAAACCAGCTTTTCATAACAGGGGACCATCAGGTAAATGCATTCACATTACAAACCCCAATATTCACAATGCCTGAAGTTGCTGCATTTTCTGGCTAGAAGGATTTTGGGAAGTCTGATATTTCTTCCTTAAGAGAAAGTTAATGTTTATGTGTTTAATGTGTATCCAGGAGGTCTTAGCAATAGCAGCCAAATTTCAAATGAAAACAGCAGAACAAATCATATATTAAACATATAAATGAATAATGAATGAAAAGGAATGTGAAAGAGGAGCCTCATAGCAGCAAGAGGTTAAGACAACCATTTACAGCTTCCTCCTCCTCCTCTGCCTTCTTTGATCTTAACAGCTCTTTATTATTATTAGTGACTGAGTTGGGAACTCTGGTGTTTGCTTCCTTTGATATGAATGGCAGCCCATCAGACCAGACACCATAAACTTCTGGAACTCAGGAGCAGGCATTTTTTTAGACTTAACATTGTTAATGGTGATGTGTAGTGGAAAATAGCTCTCAGAAACTGTCTCTGAAAAGCTTAAAGAAGAGCTACGAGGAAGGCAAGGGAAATCTTTGAAGTTTGGGCCAAGTGCCTTTAAATACATGGGGTGTTTTTTTTCAACCTCTGCCCATCTCTTTAGCACCAAACATTTCACCAAAGAAGAGTTCTACATGCTCGCATACTTTATTAATTGCACGAAGTACTTTATGAATGCTTCTATTCCTCATTGCATCAGACTATTATCCTGAACCCAAGAGTATTCAGTATTGACATCTATTGGATGGTCTTGTAATGTAGCATAACTTGGATTGTAGTTCTTAATCCTATTCCTCTTGCTGTCAGCAAGATGTTTTGGGAGCTTTGGGAGAGAATGAACAGACATTCCACACTTATCCCTGTCTTTCTGCCCTAGTGCCCGCCCTTTCCCTGTGTTTTATTTCTTGTTTTCTTCACTCTTTCTCTAGCATGCCCTGCCAGGAAATGGCACTGATAGCCACTCGTTCTATATTTACATTGTAGAAATAAAGAGAGAAATGTGGTACCTTTGTCCCTCTCAGCCACCTAGGAAGCTACTGAAAACAACCTTTAGTCATAGGTTCTTTTTGAGCAGAGGGCCCTCACTGACAGTTGTGGGAGGAAATATTGTTCTGCTTATAAGTTTACAGCAAGAATTGTTTTGTTTTTAAAACTATTGCAAGCAACTACGTGTCCTATATGACTGGGCAACATATAGCAATAGCAATAGAAATAGCACTTAGACTTATGAACCACCCCTTAGTGCTTTACAGCATCCTCTGAGTGGTTTACCTGTCAGCATATTGCCCTCAACAATTTGGGTCCTCATTTTACCAATCTCAGAAGGATGGAAGACTGAGTTAACCTTGAGACTGGTCAGAGTTGAACTCCAGACTGTGGGAAGAGCTTGCCTGCAAATACTGCATTCCAACCATTGCACCACCAGGGTTGTATATACTGTATAGGTTGCAATAAATAGAGTACACTGCATAAAAGAAAATGCTGCAGTTCTTCACAGAGAGCTGGGAGTGTAGGACAGACTAAGATCACTGTTGTTTTTTCAGAGCATTCTTCTTTCTGGGGCAATGCTGATTTGTATCTATTTCATACTAATATAGTTTTGGTAAATTTCCTGGAGTACTTCAAAATATTGACATTGATCTTTAAATGAAAGCCCTAAATGTGTACACACACACACACACACACACACACACAAACTAACCAAGGAGAGAAGCAACCTAGAACTAAGGAGAAATTTCCTAATGGTGAGAGCAATCAATCAATGGAATAGTTTGCCCTCAGAAGTTGTGGGTGCTCCATCACTAGAGGCTTTTAAGAAGAGTTTACAGAACAGAAAGAGTGTACAATACAGAAAGTTCTAATTCCTTTCTAAAATCTAGTGGTTCTCCTGAGTTTTAGAGCTTAACTCTGATAGACTTGGGATTGTCTTAGTTTGGACTATTTACATCTGGATTTTATATCCTTATTTGGAGAGGGGCTAAAATTTCTTAGATAAGCACTCTATTACTATATTGATATCTCAGTCCAGACATCTTCTGTCAAAGGGATGAGGTAGTAACAATGAGAAACAATCTTTTAATATATTATGCTGCTAGATAGTGCAGAACAATGGCTTTTTTAACTTCCCAGTCCAGTTAGCTTTGTTTTAGAAAGTATTCCTATCCTATACAAATAGCAGACACTAACATCTTGCCTTGTTTGTAAACTCCCCTGACCGGATTAAATAGGATTACCATATCTGGGCTGGAAAAATCTGGATAACTATTGAATGACAGCAAAGAGATGGATAGTCTATTCTGTTTTCCTATCATGTAATGATTATCCAGATTTTTGCAATCCAGATAAAGTATCCCTAAATTTGGGCTATAGACTGTGAAAAAACACTGTGCGGTCTGGAACCATCCCATTCTTAAGTAACTTTTGTTTGGGTATCTCACCAAAGGGTGTTGGAAACTTCAGATAGATTTCAGATTATATTACAATTTCATGGTATTATTTTACATGCTGTTGTAGCTGAATGTATAGGCTGTGGTGAACAATGTGGATCAATTACAGTGGTAGAGAGAGTAAAAAAATATAGACAAGACTTTGTGATTTGAGGAGGGCATTTCCTAATTATTAGTCATTGCTTTTAAAATGGAAAATATGTATAATGCTACATTATCATAAATAACAAAAGGAAGTGTTTACGTACCTTAGAGGGAGAGCATGCAAATTTTGATTAAAAGGTAAGCTTAAGGGAAATATGTGTGGGTTGAGTATGTGTGTGGGTTAATGAAAAGATTAAGTTAAGTAGTACAACAGACCTATGCAAGTCAAACAAAACTAGCATAGAGTAGCACTAATTTCACACAATGCCCTTGTTGTAGATTCAACAATGCAATAAGCCAGTGATGGTGAACCACTTTGGCACACGTGATCATGGCCATCATGGCGATAAGTAAGATTCGCCATCATGGCGATAAGTAAATGAACAACAACAAGAGCAACAACAGAGTATTAGAAGATGGCAAAAGTAGTTTACTACAAATAGCTGAACTCCATATTTAACTAAACAACATGTCCAAAATACATTCAGGTAATTTGTTTAGCAGCATTCCTATCAAAAATACTCCCAACGTAAGAGTGAAGAGTTTGGAAAACATGCTGATCTGAACAGAGGCATACACCTGATTCCCAACAAGGTTTTTTTCTGCTTTCCTAGGCATAAAGGTGCTTTGACGATGCTTCTGAATTCAGTGTTTTCTATGGAAATAAGAAAACTATTGAGACAATATTTTTATGAGCCTTGCACAGTTTGCCAGCTGGGGCTTTATTTAGAATGGGGAAAAAATGCTTTTGAAAAACATGTCTTGATTATCTATAGTCTAGATTACTGAAATACTTCAGCACCGGGCTGGCCTTACAAGCAATCATGAAATGAATTAGGAGAGAGAGGAGTGGTAATGGTTGAACAGACCCAAGCAAGATCCTTTGCCTAGAGGGTGTCTTGAAACTCAACTATTATTTTCTTTAATGAGAAGTGACTAATATTGGCAGTCCCCTTTGTGTATGCTGATAGAAGGAAATTGGGGATTTCCAGGGAAGAATATTTTGGCTTCTTTATCAAAAAGGTATAGGATTAGCATAATATTATGCAAAACTAAGAATGCATAAATAACATTTGTTCCATGGTTTTTAAAATCTGTTATTTGTTGCTGCATATATTGCCTTCTAATAACCCTGGTACAGTTTGGCTGGTTTTCATTTATTCATTTAGTTCATATGTTTGCTTGTAGCAACCTTGTGTATGAGGTTGGTATGGCAAGTCCATACAGATAGGTTGATGTATTTGATTTGTTGTTATTTGAAGTAACCTGGGCTGACAAAGGCTCCGATTCCTTGCATTCAGTCAGAAAATTAGAATATAGATCAATAATTTGTGAAAGTAAGACAGTCAAGGAAGGTATACTTTACTTCTTTGTTTTTAATGTATCCAAAATTACCTGTTTCCTTTTTAAAGGGGAGACTGAAATAATGCAGCCACATTTCATGTTCATTTATAGAGCATGCCTCTGCATTCTTACTGCACATTATTAGTCTGTTGATATCTATGCCAATACATTTTCTATTTGTAGGCAAGGGAAAGATAATTGGAAAAGTGAAGTTAAGAAAAGAGAAGTCAACTTAATAGAAGTCATGGAAAAGTATATGCTTCTCTGGTTGTCCTCAACTATCAGTTCTTGTGTTACTCCACAGCTCTACACAAATCCCCTTACTCTGGAGAAAGGAGATTTGCCATTTTGAGAGCCAGAAAGAAGAGGACAGCCTCTAATTAAACTGCTCTTTTCTTTTAACCAGATACTGGATCCACTGGGAGCTCTCCCTCCTCCTTGTCATGGAGATAAGTCGCTGGAACCTAGACTGTGTTCTTTCTTTCCAAATAACCAATCTATGAAGAAAGGAGTTTTTCTTTCTTTCTTTACAAATAAATTGCATTGGGCTACAGCTTTTTAAAGACCACCTTACTTTAAGGCAAATGAAGCAGCCACTGGCAGCTGATAGTGATATGTGGTGGCAAGCTTTTGGAGGAGCAAGTGAGTCCCTTGTCTTCAACTCAGTGGATAATGATAATTTTAACTGAAAGGGGGAAAATGAGATGGATTATATTTTTAGCTATATAAAATTGCTTTATAACAATAGATGATACCGAATGTCCTGAAAAATTAGAGAACACCTAGATTTGATGTGAATTATGGGATGGTGTAATGGAATGTGTACCTGGAGAAGGTGTGGAGGGACGGGAATTCCAGAAAGAGCATTGCAGTTTCCCACGAAGAAGCCCAAATTAAGAGACTGCACAGACCTGAGCTGGACGTGGGAGGGAGGAAGAGGTTCAGCGTACCCGTAGCTTAGAATCTCTCAGGAAATATTTTATTTATTTATTTATTTATTTATTTATTTGAATTTTTATACCGCCCTTCTCCAGCGAGACTCCGGGCGGGTGAACAGCCGAGGTAAAACATAACATAAAATTTAAAAACAATTTAAAAGACAATTAAATAATTTTGGCCCAAGAATTTAAAACACCCAATTAAAACCAAATTCAATTAAAACTGAGAGGATGGGATCAAGCCAGCCCAGCTAGCTAGAATAAATGCATTTTCAGGGCCCAAAGAAAAGTCCAGAGGTCTGGTATCATGCGTATCTCTGGGGGTAGGTTGTTCCAGAGGACAGGCACTGCCACAGAGAAGGCTCTCCCCCTGGGGGTTGCCGGCCAACATTGTCTGGCCGACGGCACCCTGAGGAGGCCCTCTCTGTGTGAGCGAACTGGTCGGTGGGAGGCTATTGGTGGCAAAAGGCGGTCTCGTAGATACCCTGGCCCTAAGCCATGGAGCACTTTAAAGGTGGTCACCAACACCTTGAAGCGCACCCAGAAGACCACAGGAAACCAGTGCAGCTTGCGCAGGAGAGGTGTCACATGGGAGCCCCCCATCGCTCCCATAATCCCCCGCGCAGCTGCATTCTGGACTAACTGGAGCCTCTGGTGCACCCCAAGGGGAGCCCCATGTAGAGAGCATTGCAGTAGTCCAGGCGGGAAGTGACGAATGCCTGAGTGACCGTGCATAGGGAGTCCCGATCCAGAAAGGGATGCAACTGGCATATCAGGCGGACCTGATAGAAAGCCCCCCTGGCCACAGCCCTCATATGCTCTTCTAAAGACAGCTGTGCATCCAGGAGGATGCCCAAGTTGCAAGCCCTCTCCATGGGGGCCAGTGATTCACCCCCAATAACCAGCGATCACACCAGCTGGCTATATCGGGGCACCAGAAGCCACAGCCACTCGGTCTTGGAACGGTTGAGTCGGAGCCTGTTTCTCCCTATCCAGGCCTGCATGGCCTCCACTGGGACATCACTTCAAGGGCATCGTTGGGGTGGCCTGGGGTGGAGATGTACAACTGAGTGTCATCAGTGTACTGATGAAACTCCACCCCAAAGCCATGGATGATCTCACCCAGTGGCTTTACATAAATGTTGAACAGAAGGGGCGAGAAGACTGATCCTTGTGGCACCCCACAAACAAGGTGCCTCGGGGTCGACCGCTGCCCCCCTGCCAACACAGATTGCAACCGGTCAGAGAAGTAGGAGGAGAACCACTGCAAAATGGTGCCCCCCACCTCCAACCCCTTCAACTGGTGCAACATGATACCATGGTCAATGGTATCAAAAGTCGTTGAGAGATCTAACAGGACCAGGATAGAGGAACAACCCCTATCCCGAGCCCTCCAGAGATCATCCACCAACGCGACCAATGCCGTTTCCATGCTGTACCCAGGCCTGAAGCCGGACTGGAGTAGGTCTAGATAGACAGCTTCATCCAGGTACTGTGAAAGCTGCTGTGCTACCACACTCTCAACAACCTTCGCAATAAAACCAAGGTTGGAGACTGGATGATAGTTAGCCAAAACAGCTGGATCCAAAGAGGGCTTCTTGAGGAGGGGCCTCACCATCGCTTCTTTCAAGGGGGCCGGCAGGACACCCTTGCTCAAAGAAGCATTAATAATCCTCTGGAGCCAGCCTCGTGTAACCTCCCGGGAAGCCAGCACCAACCAGGAGGGACATGGGTCCAATAAACATGTGGTCGCGTTCAGCCATCCCAGAATCCTGTCCATGTCCTCGGGAGCCAGAGGATCAAACTCCTCCCAGGTAACACTCTCAAGACCTGCCTCAATCATCCCATCCGGACTTACCCAGTCAGAGGCCAGACCTTCCTGAATCTGAGCGATCTTATCATACAGATACTGCACAAAGTCCTCAGCTCGACCCTACAAGGGATCATCCCGCACTCCCAGATGGAGCAGGGAGTGGGTCACCCTAAACAGGGCGGCTGGGCGATTATCTGATGATGCAATAAGAGAGGCAAAATAGCTAGATTTTGCCACTTTTATCGCCACTAGGTAGGTCTTAATATGAGACCTCACCAGTGTTCGGTCGGATTCGGAACGGCTGGTCCTCCAGCCACTCTCCAGGCGTCTTTTCTGGCGCTTCATCTCTCTCAGCTCCTCAGAGAACCAAGGAGCTAGGTGAGTTTGGTGCCGGGTCAGAGGCCACAAAGGCACGACACGGTCCAAAACCCCGGCGGCCGCATTATCCCAAGCGGCCACCAAGTCTTCAGCCGAGTCATGAGCCAGAGTCTCAGAAAATGGCCCAAGCTCCATTTGGAACCTATCAGGATCCATCAGGTGCCTGGAGCGGAACCACCTCGTCGGTCCCGCCTCCCTGTGGCGGGATGTAGCAGTTAGAAAGTCAAGTCAAAGGAGCAAGTGGTCAGACCATGACAAGGGCTTGATGACTATATCCCCTGTATCAAGGCCACTTGACCACTGACCAGAGATAAAAACTAAGTCCAGAGTGTGTCTGCCCGCCATGTGAGTAGGGCCATGAATTAACTGAGTCAGGTCCATGGCCGTCATGGAAGCCATGAACTCCCGAACCACCTCAGACGTTTCACCAATGGATGGCAGATTGAAATCCCCAATGACCAAAAGTCTGGGGGGTATCAACCGCCACCTCGGCTATGACGTTGAGCAGCTCAGGCAGGGCCGTTGCCACGTGGCAGGGAGCCAGGTACATGATCAACAAGCCCATCTGCACCCACAAATATCTATTAAGTTAGAAGGTTATAGCTTTAGTTTGACAAGATTATGTCCATTAGATGTAAAAAACAAATAAAGGATTGAACTTGATAGGATTTCACAGTGTTGTCTTTGGGCTGGGTCTGACAGTTGGATCTGGCAATGCTTTGGTTGTGGGCTATAAAGTACCAGCTATAGTAGGCAAAGTAGAGAGCAGACCAGATCAGAACTGTAGCATAGGTTATGGACAGGGGTGGGTTCTATTTACCTTTACTACTGGTTTGCAATGGGGCTGTGCGCGCATGCTGTCAGAGTCGTGGGCAGAGCCTCCCGCCAGTTTTACTGCCTGTTCTATAGAACCAGTGCATACTGGGGGCAACCCACCACTGGTTAAGGAAAGAGGAAAGAGGAAAGAGGCAGAAAATCTGGGAAATATCTCAAAAAGTGGCTAAAGAAGCATGCCAGTCATTGTGAGTGAGAGATGGCAGCCTAAAGAAGGAGATAGAAAAGACAGTAAAAGATCAAACTTTGTTTGTGCTCAGCAAATAGGAAAGGAAGAGGGGTGGCAGCAAATAGATGGCACAGCCAAGAACAGAAGTCAGAAAGCCCAAAGTGCTATCAAACCTTAATATATGTGGGGGTGAGTGGGCGCGAAGGCATGGAAACAGAGGGTCTTGAACCATCTGCTCCCATAGGCTTGAACTGAACAGCTACTCTTGGCTGATGTTTGTATTTCGAAAGAAGCTGCCATCTACATGTTTATCAATCACAATTTTAGACTGTTTAAATGTTTCTGGCATGCAAGAAAGCTAGTAGCTGCACTGCCAAGATTTTATTAAGTTAGTTATTTGATTCCACACTTTCATTTTTTAAAAAAAATTTATCTTATTTAAGGCTGCCATTATAAATGAACAACACATTAGGATAGCTTGGCCAGATAAATATTTTGTTAAGCTTTCAGCAATCAGTGAAGACCCACATGTTCTCCCAGACGTGGGGTTGAACTGGGGTTGAACTGTTCAATATGATGCAATTTTGCTTTGATGTGTTAGCTTTTATGATTCTATGTGGCTTTATTGGATTGCATTATTACATCCTGTTTTGGGACTACTTTTAATCAAAAACAAGCTAAAACAAAATAAACAAGTCACATTTGAAAGTGGTCAGTAAATAGAAAGGAATTCATTGGTGCCACAAAGGTACTAAACTTTGTTTAAGAAAAAAAAAGTTTTCTTCAGAAAAGTTCCTTCTTAGTAGTTGCATGTCCAGGTGAGTCAGCAGAAGAAACAGGTTCCCTTTTGATGCACCTACCTGTATGACTAGTTGGCCTGCCCTATCTCCTCTGGAGGCAGAACACTTTTGTATTTACGTGAATTATTCGTAATTCTAGGTTAAACTATGTTCCTTTTGTTAATTCTGAATTCACTCTGGGTTTTCCCCAGTGACTTACAATGGCATTTATTGCTTGGGACTGAATTTTTGGGACTGTCATTAAATCACTGTGATTTTGCATTTACTATTTGTTGATTTGTGTGTGTGACGTGTTTAATGTTCTTCCTCCTGGTGACTCTAGTTATGCCTTCAAAATAAAATGGAAAGCAGCCATCCCGCACATAGAATTCCAAATAAAATCAACATCACCAATCTAGTTAAATTATTTAATAGATTGTGTTTTTGAATAAACTTTTTGGTTTCAATGCAGGCTCATGTATAAAGGATAATTTAATAAATCACCTGGGCCTTCTGCTTGGATGTTTATAGTCTCATTTCCCAACCCCACCCCTTGTTCTTCCTACTTCTCATCCTTCTTTCCTCTGAAAATCTGACTAATTGTTCTTTTGCCCAGTTATGTCGTCTGAGATCGGAAAGCATCCAGGCCCTAAATTATTCTTTCTTATGACCCCTGGAGGAATTACACAAACACACTATTTTTTTTAAATAATAATAATAATAATTTTATTTTTATACCGCCCTTCTCCCAAAGGACTCAGGGCGGTGTACAGCCTATTAAAAGCACAAAGACAAACATCAAGTAAAAATAATTAAAATTATTAAATAATTTTGGCTCAGATTTAAAACCCCCAAAATTTAAAACACCCAATTTAAAATCATTACATTGATAGCCTGGCCTGGCAGAACAACAGGGTCTTGAGGGCACAGCGAAATACACGGAGGTCAGAGATCTTACGCATTTCTGGGGGCAGTTCATTCCACAGGGCAGGGGCTCCCACAGAGAAGGCCCTCCCCCTGGGTGTCGCCAGCCAACATAACTTGGCCAATGGCACCCTGAAGAAACCCTCTCTGTGGGAGCAGACTGGCCGGTGGGAGGCTATTGGTGGCAGAAGTCGGTTTTGAAGGTACTGGGGCCCTATGCCATGGAGCGCTTTAAAGGTGGTGACCAACACTTTGAATCACACCCGAAAGACCACTGGGAGCCAATGCAGGTCACACAGGACAGGTGTCACATGGGCACAACGAGTTGCACCCATAACCACCCGTGCGGCCGCATTCTGGACCAGTTGGAGCCTCCGAGTGCTCTTCAAGGGGAGCCCCATGTAGAGAGCATTACAGTAGTCCAGCTGGGAGGTGACAAGGGCATGAGTGACCGTGCACAAGGCGTCCCGGTCCAGAAAGGGCTGCAACTGGTGAAACAGCCAAACCTGATAAAAAGCCCCCTTTCACTGGTTGTGCTTTTGATATATATATAAATGAGGTTTTATTGGGAAAGAAAAAATAATTCTATCTATTCAGGTGTTGTAGCACATTATGATAGAGCCTGGAAGGGACTTTGCTGCTCATCTAGACAAGTCTCTTGCTCTGGGCAGAAATTCACTGCTACACCATCCCTAGCAGTTGACCGTCAGCCTCCATTTAATTGAGTCAATTTATCAGCTGCCTTAGCATGCTAAAGCTATGGGCCTGTCACAGCATGGAAATTAAATGAACATAGTAGTGCAATGCTGCATTTAATGGATTTCACTCCCTAATAAGCAGGAAGCAGTTGAAAAGGTCTGGCTTGCTTTGTTGGGACTTGCTCATGCTTCTACTGTTTGGTAGATGCCAAAGTTAACAGGAAGGATAAAATTATTGGACAATCCTTCACTAGCCAGAGTATATTTTGCTAAATTGTATAACAGAAGTTAACTCCTCCTAGCATTAGGGTTCACTTTCCCCCCGCTCAGATCTAGCCCTTTGAGAGGAGTCCTGGGAGCTACACTTCACAAAGTGAATTTAAACTAGAGTTAATGATTATAACCCATCAATTTATTTTTATCCATGTCAAAGTGGCCATTTTTGAAGGGACTCTAGAAACACTTGAGGAGTCACACCTGCTTTGTGAATGCATACATTCCTGATTTAGTGCAAAGGTACAAAGTATACTGCTCAAAAAAATAAAGGGAACACAAGCAGAAGACATCCGAGATCTGAATGAATGAAATAGCCTTATTAAATACTTTGTTCTTTACATACAGTAGTTTATACACTGCTCAAACAACTAAAGGGAACACAAAACTGCTGTATGTAACGAACAAAGTATTTAATAAGGCTATTTCATTCATTCAGATCTCATATTCTTCTGCTTGTGTTCCCTTTATTTTTTTGAGCAATGTATATATGGTTATTATAGTGTTGTGTATATTCACATGGCAAATCTAAAGAGGAAAACAATTGCATGCATTGATATAGAAAGCCTAATGGGCTTTCTAATTAAAATAGGAAATACGTTCTCAAAAGCATCCCCCCCCCCCACAAAATTAGAGAATAACTTGCATTTAACTGTTGCAGCAAAATATTTGCCACATGCACACCCAACTTTAGATGCTATAAAAGCAATCTTCTCCAATCTGTACCCTCTGGATGTAATGAGAATGCTGTTGTCTCCAGACATTCCAACATAGCTTAGAAGGATGATAGAACCAGAACTGGTGAGAAGTTTTATAGACCACATCAGAAGGAAGTTTTGCTTACAATAAGCAGGCAGAGAGGTTTTGTTTCTAGTTACTGGATTTCATTACCAAAGTATTCAACAATTGCATGCTAACAGTGTGACTCAGGGATTTTTTTTTTTTTACACAGCAAAGCCAACATCCTGATACAATTGTAAAATAACAATAGGTGCATTTTTTTTAAAGTCTAAAATCTACAGTTGGACTAGAGCAGCTTTTCTCAGTCTGATGTCCTCAAGATGTTCCGGAATTATTATCTCCTAGAATTCAAGCAATTGCTGACTGGCAGTTTTAGGAATTTAATCCCCACAGATCTGAAGGCAATTGGGTCAGAAAAAAACATGTGATGTCTTTCGTTCTTGGGTCAGGGCCATAAAGGTTTTAATGCAGTCCCATTTCTTCACCTTTATCAAAATATATCTATACTGCATGAGTCAAAAAGAGGGCTATGAAAATATTTACAGACCCCACACATCCTGGACATAAACTGTTTCAACTGTTTCAACTGAGCTCTGGTGGCTCAGCAGACTAAAGCAGTGTCATTAACTGTTATTAAGGTCACCTGCCTGCAATTATTGCAAGTTCAAATCCCACCAGGCTCAAGGTTGACTCAGCCTTCCATCCTTTCTAAGGTAGGTAAAATGAGGACCCAGATTGTGGGGGAAATAAGCTGACTTTGTATAAAATATACAAAAGTATGAAGGCTGTTGCTTAACGCATTGTAAGCCACCCTGAGTCTCCAGAGAAGGGCGGCATATAAATCAAATTTTTTAAAAAAACTCCTACCCTCAAAACAACGCTATAGAGCACTGCACACCAGAACAACTAGACAGAAGAACAATTTTTCCCCGAACGCCATCACTCTGCTAAATAAACAATCCCCTCAACACTGTAAAACTATTTGCTAAGTCTGCACTGCTATTAATCTTCTCATCATTCCCACCACTCTTCTTCCACTTATGACTGTATGACTGTAATTTTGTTGCTTGTATCCTTACGATTTATATTGATATTGTTTCCTGATTGCTTATTTGTACCCTATGACTATCATTAAGTGTTGTACCTTATGATTCTTGATGAACATATCTTTTCTTTTATGTACACTCAGAGCACATGCACCAAGAAAAATTCCTTGTGTGTCCAAACACACTTGGCAAATAAAAAATTCTATTCTATTCTATTCTAAAAAAATTCATTTTGTTAGTAAGCTAACATTTAACATTGTTTTTTAAAGCCAGGATAAGTGGCAAAGGATTGAGGAGGAAAATCAATTTACGAAGAAAAGTAGAGAAACTTAAGAACAATTGGTACTTTTTGGTTATTGCTTTAGTCTTAATACTAAAGGCTTGGTGTCAAACTTTTCTTTCTTCTGTGGCTCATCTACATGCAGTTTTTGATTCATTCTTCAAGACCTCCATGTCCAGGTAGACCTTGACGTACAATCATAATGGATATTATAGTTGTAAGTCATGACACTTGTAAAATAGATCACCAGGTGACCAATCCAATTTTACAACCTGTTTTTTGTGGCAGTTGTTAAGCAAATCACCATGGCTGTTAAATGAATCTGATGTCATTAAGTGAATGCTGCAGTTGTTAAGTGAACCCATTGTTCACTATGGGGCATTTTTGCTGAAAACTAGAGATAAATGCCTATTTTCAGCAAAAACATAAATCACAATCATGTGACCACAAACTGTTACAAGTGTGGATCAGTTACTGAGAGCCTGAAATGTGATTGAAGTGGGATGGGTGGGATGGGGGGAGGGCAGCAGTTGTTGGAACTTCCGAATTGGATTTGAATTGGATTTTAAGTATATTTTTGAACAGTTGGTAAGCAATTGGCCATAAATTGTATACCTGTACTTGATACGTTGTATAATCATGTTTTCATATAGCAATAAAGATGTTACAAAACAAGAAGGGCTCCACGCTTCTTAATCTTGTTGAGTGTTATGCAAAGCAATGTGTCAGCCTCTATGATGCTTGCTTGCTATCGGCTACCATAGTAATGGGGGGAGGGGCATGTATAGGTATTTGAGAATGGGAAGTGAGCTGGTGGAGATGTCTCGTGATGTGACTGAAAGGGAGGAAAAGGAAGGAATATTCTCATCGTCTTCGGAGCAGCTGAATGGACTTGTTGATAGCCAGTCAAGGTCAATGGTTCTGAAGGTGGGACCATCTGAAGATGCACCTCACATGACACCTTGGGGAGCTGGGGATTAGACATGCAGCCACGGTCCTTGGGGGGAGGGATTTGGGAATACTTTCAATATGTAATTTTCATGCTTATTACCTCAGATCTTGCTTTCTTTTCGTTGCGATCAGTTCATGCTCAGTAAAAGTACCTTTCTCTACAAAAGGTATGGAGTTGGGGGTTTTCTTTCTTGAGTTTTGAATGGAGGCACACCTGACATTATGGGTGGAAGAAGAAAAAAAGTGATAGAAGGAAACCAGCTGATGTAGTCATAACAACTATTTCCCTGCCAGTGGCTTAGTGTCTGCCTCTGAACTACATTAAAAGCAATGACCTTAGAAAAAAAAGAAATCCATACAGGGATGTGTGAAAAGAACACAAAGAAAATGCTTCCAGGAGCAGAAGTCATTTTCCCACTTAAAGTATTATCTGGAGTCTTCTATCATTATTCCAAAGTAACAGTAATGAGGATAGGCTTGATATTACTTCAGTGATGGCTGGGTCACTAGTGGGGAAATAGCCATAGCCGTCTAGGATTGCAACTGACTTTCAGCCAAAACATTCAGAAATGTATTAAACTAAATTAGAAATAAGAATAGAAAAACTAAGATTTGATTAACAAATACGGAAAAAGAACACTTTGGCAGAAACTGTAACTAAGTAAAATATATTTGAATATGATAAATTGTATATGATATGATATGGTCAATATTCTGTTTCAAAAAATATGTGGGTGTGTATTGGGGGGAAACTAATAAAACTTGTCAAAAAAGAAAAAATGTATTAAAATATAATAAACTGGAATTTTATTATAATTGTGCTAATGAGCTGGACATCTTTTATAATGAGACACTACTTGATTTAATTGGGAGTAGTTAGCACATTTCTGATGATTTTATAGCTGGTCTTCCATTTAATTAACACTTTACTTCTTCCTTCCTCTTTTCCATGAATTAACTAGGAGGGCAAACCAACCTGCCAATTGTTTAAAAAGAGAAGAAAATTGCCTGACATGAAGACAGAATTGAGTGGTTGACCTTGAAAAACTGGCTGGTGTATTTGTCTTCCTGGTGAAAATATGACTCTGCAGGAGTCATTCGGAAAAAGAATTTCTGTCTCCTAAGGGTATATCTGAACTGTGTTTTACATCAAATGGAACATTATCCTCTCAAATGCCACTTTAAAGCTACCTCAGACCGCCTGTAAACTGACATAAACTATGTCACTGGTTGATCACCGGATAAGGAGCCAACTCCCTCACAGATAACCTATTTTGGGAAAAACAAAACAAAACAGCTTTAGGGACAAATCTTCAAGTGAGTTGTTTGGGATGTCAAAATTACATTCATTTAACCCACCCAAGAAATACTGGAAGCTGAAGAATGAAGCTGTCCTTTGTTAATTACAGAGCCAACATTTGCATTTCAGTTGAATGGCAGCTGTTTGAAATGTTGCAATTGGATACTAGAATCAGGTTATATCAAGCTGGATGTATGAAGTTAGTAATTAGAGCAGAACAGCTTAAAGTCACTGTGAGTTGTTGAAAGATATACAGCATCCAGTAGCTCCAATGTTCTAGAAACAGACTTTGAGCTTTATATGTGAGCAATTAAAAGAGGTTCTGATATAAACGAATACTTAAAAGAATAATACTTGTCCCACACCAGCAGAGGTTTTCTAGGTTTGGTCACATACCCTGTCACCCATCCTATTTGAGTCACATGGCAAAAAACAAAGAAATCTTTTTTTTTTAAATGCAGGGGTTTAAATGGCATTGTGCATACCAGAGAAAGAATATGGTGGATCTCTTTTTCTAGTGTCATCCTGCAATTAAAATCATCAGCAGTAAATGAAACACTAGATATGGGAGTCTGCCAACAATATTAATAGAAGATTATATATGTATAGAAGATAGGAGAACCATTTCCTTCACAATAATATCCAGTTAAATTATTTAACTTTCACATTTCTTTGAAATACATTTTATGGAAATGTTCATATGCTTGCAAAAAATAAGATCGCTGAAAAATGAGGCAGCAGAACACATCAAGTGCTGCTTTTTAAACAGTATGCAGTACTTGTTGATGCCAAATGCAATATGAATATTGTGGTATGTAAACCGCAATGGGTGTAATTTATTTCTCAGCAATTGTAGTTTGATAGCATGATTTATTTTAATGAGATGAAGTCTATTAAAAGAAGACTTTATAAAGCAATTGTCAAAGGATGTATTTCTCCTCCCTTATAGTTCAATGCTCTGTATACTTGGAATTATACCTAAGGCATTTGGGATGCCTATGAGTTAAATTGAATGTGGGATATGGAATCATTGCCCAGAGTCTAATGGAGTTGGGTGGCCATGAAATTTATATTTAAATTAATAGATAATGTTATGAACTTGTTCAGTTCTTTCTCCACTTGGTATGTGGCTTGAAATTTTGCTTAAATTATTTTGCTCTTTTAATCCTTGTAACAATCCAGAGTTTTGTACAAGTGGGTGGTTGCCAACATTGAAGAACATATAAACTAATATATAACTGTACATTTAAGTTCCTAAAATTCATATATGTTCTTACAATAAGACGTTTTCCTATTCATGTCAGGAATTTTACACAAAAGCTGTAAAGGTCCCTCTTCTAATAAACCTGTTCAGCTTTATGTATATAAAAATATACCAGTTATAATGTGGGGAAAATATTGTTTATTTAAGTAAAAAAATATATCATAGTTTTCTCGTTATCCAATACCGGGCTTGGTTCCAAGAAGTGATATAAGCAAGGAGATCATCTTCACTCTTTTCAGTTCTACCAAATAAACAACATTCCTTATTCTTTCTTGCTACTTTTTGAAAAAAGGTCATCGGTTTTTCTTCCTGATTGTGATGACTCTTCCCAAACATGATAACTAATCCACAAAGGGAGGCTAATAGATTGATAGAAGGCTGGTGAAGTAGAACAAAACTTCAGGTTAGATTACAACACTTCAGAGACTAGGTGAGGAGATATGACTTTGCATGCTTCCCACTTAAAAACATGGCCACAGGGGGAAAAAAACAACCTCTGAGCCAGTTTTCTCCCTATTTTTCCCAGATGCGGAAGCATTTTCAATACCATGCAAAACCATGATCACCTATGTACAACAAGAATAGATTCATTCTTCCATTAAGGGAACAAAGAAGTATTTCTTTAACAGGGCATTCAAAAAATGATATTTCTTCCCAAAGAGGGATGAACACAAATTTTGGCAGGTGATAAAGAAATTTAGACAAATTTATAGAAGAGAAACAGACTTCAGGGCATCAGAGAGAGAGTTCTAGTTGCTGAATAGCGTTAGTTGGAAAAAGTTACTGCACTCATTCTGCTTGTGAGATTTCCCTAGGGAATGGTTTGACCCAGGGGTTCCCAAACTTGGCAGCTTTAAGACTTGTGGACTTCGACTCCCAGAATTCTCCAGCCAGCATAGCTGGTTTGACCAATGTTGGAAACAGATATTCTAGCTAGACTGGTATCATCCAGCATGATTATCTCTAGATTTTTTAATACTGTGACTCATATATTTGGAAGCAATTTCTACCTTAGTTAATAAAAATTAGTTAGACTACATCTCTATGTTCTGAGAACACATCAACCTCTAGTTGAGGTACTGAAAGAAATGCTAGTTATCTTTTTGTATAATTCAACTACATTATTCTTACAGTGAGACAAACATAGATGTGAGGGTGCTGAAACTATTATGAATGATAATCTAATTAGTTCCATTTTAATTTGGTTGCAACATAGAAGTATTTTCACTTTATGTAAAAGTTGCTCAACATAAGAAGGGCATATTAAAATATCTTGGCTTTGAAAACAGAAGAAAATAATAGGATCCGGGATGGAAAATACTTTAGGTAAACAGGAATGATACAGAACAAGGCTAATTTTTATTTGCAGAAATTACTTTATTGGCATCAACTTCAGATTCTTAAAAGGCTTGAGTAGCTTTCACACTTTTCTATTACACTACATCGTTGTGGTATGAAATTTGTTATTGTATTACTTCAAGACATGGCAAAAAAATTAAGCAAGCTGCAGCATTTGTATCAGGGGTGAAATGCTCCCGGTTCAGACCGGATCGCCTGATCCGGTAGCAATGGTGGCGGGTGGTTCGGAGAACCGGTAGCAAAAATCCCTGCGCCCCCCCCCCACCATGCCCAGCTGAGCCGCATGATTATCAGAGGCTTTTTTTTTTACTTTTAAAAGCATTTTTTTCTACAACCTTGTCCACCAAAAAACTGCTTTTAAAAGTTAAAAAAAAAAGCTCAGCTGGGATCGTTAGAGGCTTTTCAAAGCATTTTTTTCTGCAACCTCTTCGGCTGAAGAGGAGGTTAAAAAAATGCTTTGAAAAGCCTCTGACGATCCCAGCTGAGAGAAACGCGGGAGAGAACCCGAATAACCAAAGATTTACATACAAATACCCGCGAAAACCTCAGAAAACACACACACACACACACACACATACACATATATATATATTTGTTTTCTGAGGTTTTTGCGGGTGTTTGTATGTAGGTCTTTGGTTATTCGGGTTTTCTCCCGCGTAAAATTGGAAGTGTCTTGGCGACGTTTCGACGAAGTCTCATTCGTCATCTTCAGGCTGGTGTTCTCGGCTTCGTGCTTCCAGGAGCAATGTGTGATCGCAGCTGTTTCCTCCTTTTAACTGCCAGTGGGGGTGGGAGCTGATTGGGTGGGAGCATGGCTGTGTTCTGATTGGGTGGAGGTGTGCTTTGATTGGTTGGGGGCCTGGCTGTGCTCTGATTGGATGGGGGTGTGCTCTGTTTGGGTGGGGGCTTGGCTGTGCTCGGGTTAGTCTGAGTTGCAGGGGGATTTGAGCTGGTGAGCTGCATTGCTGTTGTTTGGCTTCGCGTTCGTGGTCGTGCCACATCTTCGTGGTGGGTGTCAGTTTGCTTCATGTATGGATTGGAGGGGTTTAAATTGGCCAATGATGCAGCTTTGGTCTGGCTTCTGGTCTGTGATCATGCCTCATCATTGGTGTGGGTCTGGGTTTGCTTTTTGCGTGGAAGTATGGTGGTGATATCCTGTGTGGTTTTCGTGAGTGTGGGTCTGGTGTCATTCTTTGTGTTAAGGACTTGTTTGTCAATAAGGGCGGGTTTCCAAATGGCTGGTAGGCAGTTAGGGTAGGCGGTATGAGCAGGAAGGAATGCATGAGTAAATTTTATATTGTGTGAGTATTAAAAACCAAACTTTTGATAGGATTTCTCATATTTCTCCTGGTGTCGAATTAAAGATAATTCAATTGAAAATTATGAGAATCCTTTATCCAGGACCCAGTTTCAGCTGCATCTTATGACTTCAGAGAACACAATGTCTATTCATATGCTACATTTTTGTTTTCTTTTAGTCAGTGTCCTCAAGATACTTCACAATTTAAAAGAATGAAATGGATATTACTAAAAAGCAATTGGAAGAGAAAAGAGCAATCAGTAATTTCAGGAGTCTAACTATGGGATGGAATTCTTTAAAAGAGCCATGAAGAATTATTTGATATGATAAAATGGAACTACTGATACTCTAGTTTTCCACATGGACCTTTTTTTCTCCAAGTTCTATAAAATATCTGAGCGAGACTTTCTTTTTCTACCCTAAGTATTAGCATTTGTTGATATGTATATGTCAGCATACCTTCCCTAAAGCACAGTGCGTTTAATCTTGTGTGGGTAGTGAGCCAATTTATTACGCTCCACGTGAGAGATTCCTCATATCTTCTGCTTACTTCACTTAGGAGATAATATATGATTCATGCTTAAATTCAATTACTAACACCATTGTACTGGAATACCAGGTAGTTTAATAAATACATAGCAGCACTTCAATTGTGTTCTCAACTGATACTTTCAGGTCACTAGTTCATAAAGCTGCTAGACATACAATAGTATCCCTTGATATTTGGCTTCAGTTGACTACTGGTAAACAACAAATTGTTACTCTTCTGATGACTGTTCTTGAAGCATGAGGCATTTGGCAATACAAAAATAACATGTAGCAGAATTATGAAGCTTGGTCTGAAATGAAACCACAATTTGTCCTTTAATTGCCTCTATTCCACAGGCTTTCCAGATCATCAGTTATGGTGATGAAAGAAACTATCAATTCAGAATTTCTATGATTTAAAAATGAATTATACATAATTCATTGAATAATACAATCCTATTAGGATAGGCCGTGTCCTCTATTCCATTATTTCTTTGATTTATACTTGCCCTATTTACCCGTAGGACACTAAAGTAATCAATGAAATGGATCCAGATATTTAACTATATATATATATATATATATATATATATATATATATATATATATATAAGTATTCCCTGTTTCAAAAAATAAACAGTTTTCCTGGATATATTGTCTGCCTCTTAAATAAATAATGAGTGAATGGAATGCTTTCACTTTGTAAATTGTAAAGATAATTAAATTATTGCTTTCTTTGACATCACCCAAGTTACTTACAATGCCTTCAAAGAATAACGTTAATAATTTTATCACTTTTGACAGTTTGATATAATTCATTCAGAATTCATAATGTAAAAATATAAATTAACATAATGTGAATAATGATGCAAAAGCAAATGCTTTCACTATTATTTCACAATTTTGATAATTTTATAATGGGGTTGTTAAATGCCTAATTTTAGCTGGATGGTATGTCAATTATTCTAATACGTTAAAAATGTACAAACAATAATCACCAATTAGAAATAGAGATTTGGGGATGAAGAGCCTCTGATGCCCACAAAGGATAACTGGAATGTACAAATTCTACCAAATTTCTAAATGGCTTAATAAGCATTTATTTAAAGAACCAAGTATCCCCTACAATGTTTCTGAATGTATGGATTCCATTAAAGGCTCAGCTCAGGATTTCCTTAGTGGATTAAATAAGGGACTTTGAAGATCTTTTCTATGATGGCTTTCTTGTGAATGTCCCTGTTTCCCCAGCTGGTAAGATGGATCTTCACATTTTTATCCAGGTGATATTAAGACTTCTGATTGTCCAACGTTTTAAACTTCTTTTCATAGCTCTTCTTTTTTTTTGTGGGAGCCTGTTTTTTTAATTTGATGTTACTCTGCATATTTATCCCCATTGTTTTGAACATAGGAATGCTAATTATTATCTGCACTGATGCTTGTTCTTTAGATTGTTACATTATTCTGTATGACATTTTAGATATGATTTTAATAGAAAAAGCATCTATAAATACTTTAAACAAATAAGAATATATTCAAAGCTTATAGAACTTGCATATTTAACCAAAATAAAATATCAACTATTGCAATGTTTGACAGATGTAAAAATACAGGCAGAAGACAAAAATTGTCTTTTTATCACAAAAGACAAAAATTGTCTTTTGGGCAAGGTTCAATCTCTATTTGCATATGATGGCCATGGCCAGGGGGGCTTTTTATCAGCTTCGCCTGATTCGCCAGCTGCAGCCCTTTCTGGACCGGGACGCCTTGTGCACGGTCACTCATGCCCTTGTCACCTCCCAGCTGGACTATTGTAATGCTCTCTACATGGGGCTCCCCTTGAAGAGCACTCGGAGGCTCCAACTGGTCCAAAATGCGGCCGCGCGGGTGGTTATGGGTGCAACCCGTTGTGCCCACGTGACACCCCTCCTGCGCGAGCTGCACTGGCTCCCAGTGGTCTTCCGGGTGCAATTCAAGGTGTTGGTTACCACCTTTAAAGCGCTCCATGGCATAGGACCTGGGTACCTTCGAGACCGACTTCTGCCACCAGTAGCCTCCCACCGGCCAGTTCGCTCCCACAGAGAGGGTCTTCTCAGGGTGCCATCAGCCAAGTTATGTCACCTGGCAACACCCAGGGGGAGGGCCTTCTCTGTGGGAGCCCCTGCCCTGTGGAATGAACTGCCCCCGGAAATGCATAAGATCTCCGACCTTAGGGTATTTCGCTGTGCCCTTAAGACCCTGCTGTTCTGCCAGGCTGGGCTATCAATGTAATGATTTTAAATTGGATGTTTTAAACTTTGGGGGTTTTAATATTGAGCCGAATTTATTTAATATTTTTAAATTATTTTAATTGTTGTTTGTCTTTGTGCTTTTAATAGGCTGTACACTGCCCTGAGTCCTTCGGGAGAAGGGCAGTATAGAAATAAAATAATAATAATAATAATAATTATTATTATTATTATTATGTCAAATTTGCTATCTTCCAATGTTCAGTCTATTGTAGTTTCTTCTTATTGGTTAGCTCTTGCACCCTAGTTATTACATAAATGTGAAAATATGGGGAAAATCTTTATTTAAAGCAATTTACTTTTCAGAAATTATGCAACTAATTCCAGCTGAATGTAAGAATTCTTCCTTTTGCCAGGAATCGTTAGTTAGAATCAATTAACTACTATTTTTGATAGAATACAGCAAATGCAAGAATTGAAAATACTATCTTTTCCTAATCAACTCTGTGACTCAAGAAAAACATGAGCTTTTATTTTGACTAAGTTATGTGGGAGTCAAGGAGTTCACACAAATTGTATTGCGTGGAAATCTTATTTGACTAAAATGTAAGTATAATTGGGCTGTGGCAGAGGACTCGGTAGGACATGCTGTACTAGACAACACTGCAAACAAACAAAGTATTAACATCAACTGGAGGTCAAGAAAAGCCTGAAATGTAACAGCAACACCAAAACAGATTAAACTTGCACGCACCTGACTGATGTTCTTCAGTTGTATTGGACTTAATTTCCATAATCTCAATGCCAATTAGGATTTTTTGAAATCAAAGTCCAACATGACTTTCACTTCAGGGAAGGTCAAATAGTCTAGCCCTGGTGGCGCAGCAGACTAAAGCACTTTTATTAACATCAGCTGCCTGCAATTACTGCAAGTTCAAATCTCACCAGGCTCAAGGTTGACTCAGCCTTCCATCCTTTCAAAGGTAGGTAAAATGAGGACCCAGATTGTGGGGGCAATAAACTGACTTTGTATAAATATATACAAAAGTATGAAGGCTATTGCTTAACGCATTGTAAGCCGCCCTGAGTCTCCGGAGAAAGGCGGCATATAAATCAAATTTTTTTAAAAAAAGAATGCACAAGGAACCAATGGAAGTTTGATAATTTTCTGCCTGTTGCTCTAAGCCGGGGGGGGTCAAACTCATGTTGTCATGGCGGCGTCACGTGACATATTGGGACTTTTTTTCCCTTTGCTAAACCGGGCATGGGCGTGGGTCAGTTCGTGATGCATCCAGCCTGCAGGCTGAGAGTTTGACAGCCCTGCTCTAAGCTAAAAAGATTGTGATGGGATACCAGAACACAAAATTTATTAAAGTGGTTATACTCAAATCTTCACTAGTCATGCAAACAGCAACTAAGATATTTCTTTGCTTTAGATGAACAAAATCAATATTTAGAGAATCATAAAGATTTAATGATAAAACCTGCAGTTATCCACAGATGTAAGGGACGCGTGAATGACCTTGGGTGATGAGGGAAAGAGGTACTACCTAAGAAATAATGAGGCAAGAGAGGCAGGAGCCTCCATTGCCTTAATGGTCAGAGAAAAAAAAAATTAGGAAGGACCTGCCCTAATTGATCAGACACTTAAAAGTGACAGCAGGAAGTTTCATCAGCAAGAAACTTCAGACTTACAAGTTACAGTTAACGTAGCCTTACATAAAAGTAGCTCATCCAGTGTTGTTTCCTGTCTGATGTACAGAAGGGCTGACAGGAAATGCTCCAGATGCACTGCATTCCCTTTGCTTTTTGTGATATTCTTACTAATCAGCTTTATTTTGGACCAGTATTTGTCTTTGCCTCCCTCTGGAGAAGAATCTCATGACACTATCAATGTCACAATTGTCAATAGGAATTGTCCCAGGGCAACTGAAGTTCATTGGCTAAATTGGAAAGCATCATGATTACTTCTATAGCAGTGTTTCTCAACCTAAGTGAGTTTGAGATATGTGGACTTCAGCTCCCAGAATTCCCCAACTAATATATTTGTACAGAAGTATTTCCTTTTATTGATTCTGAATCACTCAAGAAATACTTTCAGGGGTTAATCTCACATTCTAACACTGTTGAGAAAATTAGAAAAACTTCCCCTCGCTCACATTTTCTTTAGCACGTGTGTTATCATATATCGCTTTCATGTTTCCTCTTACTCATCTTTGCTGTTACTTAAAAAAAACCCCACAACTCTGCAATTTATCTGGAAGTTGATCTAACCTCTCTTAATCATGTTAGTTGCTCTTTACTTTCCTAGCTCTGCAATATCTTTTTCCAGATGTGGTGGTAAACTGCAGTCAGACTGAATTCTCACCATAAATAGTCAAAGCAGAATTGCTAGATTGTCTGTTGATGATTTTTTTTTAAAAAAAAATTATTTAAAAAAAATCTTAACAATTTCCCAAATATGGATTTTGCCTTTCTTATACAGCTGCTATACATTGCTGACATTTTCATGAGTTATCTAGCATGAATCTAAGATTTTGTTTCTTATTATTACCACTTCAGATTCCATTAATGCATATGCAAAACTGGAGGCGGGGGCTACAAGTATCACTTTTTTATTTATCTGTATTTGCCATTTTTAGGCCCATTTATCCAGTTTGAAGAGAATCTTTAAATGTTTTGCAATCCCTTTTTGAATCTACTAGCTCACGGGTGTCAAACTTGCCACATCACAATGCAAGTTAAGTTTCATGATGTTTTTCCCATTTGTGGAGCTGGGGTGGGAGTGGACTGTGCGTGACACCTCTGGCCTGCAGGCCGCCAGTTTGACACCCCTATAAAAACTAGCTTCAAGGGTTTGGAAACCAAGAAGCCTGACTATTTTACTCTTCAATCCAATTACCAATACTTTATAAATTAATGATATGGTATCATTCTCCTTTCCAGTTGTAGGGAAACCTCACTGTGAATACCCTTCCAACTCAAAAACTTCCCATTTATTCCTATTCTCTGCTTTCTGTATTCTAGCAAATTACCAAAAATATAAGCACTTGTCGTCATCTTATCCTATATCTGATGAATTTGCTGAGGAATTTCAAAGGGAGACTTTTTTGACAGAGTTTTTGAAAAACAAAGTACATAATATTTATTCTATCAGTTCTAGCTATCAGATTAAGGAGTAAAATAGGTAGGTTTCTTGATTTCCAAACCCTTGAGCATACTGGACACTTGCACAAGAGTTTATCAAGACCTCCCCAGGAGTGCTATTCAGCAGGTTGTGACAGGTTCTGGAGAACCGGTAGCGGAAATTTTGAGTAGTTCGGAGAACCAGCAAATACCACCTTTGGCTGGCCCCAGAGTTTTTGCAGTATCCTTCCCCTGCCACACCCACCAAGCCACGCCCACCAAACCACACCACGCCCACCAAGCCATGCCCACAGAACCGGTAGTAAAAAAAATGAATTCCACCACTGGAACCCCCCTCCCATTTTAAGAGAACAGTGGGTTTAGGCTATAAACTAAATTTATATAGAATTTATTTTTTTAAAAAAAAATAAGTATCACTGCTGTGTTCGGTATTGAATTCTGCTTATAAACAAATCAATTAGCCTTGTTGAATTATTTTTATTATTTTTCTTTTTTGTGCAGAACTTTCTGTTCCCTTTTTTGAACATGCATAGTAGAAGCAATCAATCCACTATCAATTCCAGCCCTATGATTCTATGTTTACTTTACTTTACTTTTATTTGATTTATATACCGCCCTACTCCCGAAGGACTCAGGGTGAACAGCCCTCAGGGTGAACAGCCAACAATAAAATACATAACATACAAAATTTAAAAGCCGAAATAAAACCGAATTAAATAGTTTGGCCCAAACAGATTAAAACCCCAATGAATTTAAAACAAATTTAAACTTGAAGTATTAAAATATTAAAAATATTAAGATATTAAAATTTTAAAAGAGGGAGAAAATTATGTCAGGCCCGCCTGGTGAAATAAAAAGGTCTTAAGAGCATGGCGGAAGGTGTGCAGATCCGGGATCCTCCGTATCTCCGGGCTCGTTCCAGATAGTAGATGCCCCCACAGAGAAGGCTTTCCCCCTGGAGGCTGCCAGTCGACATTGTTTGGCCGACGGCACCCGGAGGAGCCCCTCTCTATGGGAGCGTACCGGCCGGTGGGAGGCTATTGGTGGTAGTAGGCGGTCCCGCAAGTACCCAGGTCCTAAGCCATGGAGCGCTTTAAAGGTGGTAACCAAAACCTTGAAGCGCACCCGGAAGACCACCAGGAGCCAGTGCAGCTTGCGCAGGAGGGGTGTCACATGGGAGCGCCATGTCGCTCCCATTATCACCCGCACGGCCTCATTCTGCACCAGTTGGAGCCTCCGGGTGCTCCTCAAGGGGAGCCCCATGTAGAGAGCATTACAATAGTCCAGGCGGGAGGTGACGAGGGCATGAGTGACCGTGCGTAAGGAATCCCGATCCAGAAAGGGACGCAACTGGCGAATCAGGTGGACCTGATGAAAAATCCTCCTGGTCACGGCCATCAAATGCTCTTCTAAAGACAGCCGTGAATCCAGGAGGACGCCCAAGTTGTGCACCCTCTCCGTGGGGGCCAATGATTTGCTCCCAATAGTCAGTGATGGCACCAACTGACTATATTGGGACGTTGGAAACCACAGCCACTCAGTCTTGGATGGGTTGAGCCTGAGCCTATTCCTTCCCATCCAGATTCGCACGGCCTCCAGGCACCAGGACATCAGTTCAAGAGCATCGTTGGGGTGGTCCGGGGTGGAGATGTACAGCTGGGTGTCATCAGCATACTGGTGATATCTCACCCCAAAACCACGGATGATCTCACCCAGCAGCTTCACATAAATGTTAAACAGGAGGGGTGAGAGGACCGACCCTTGCGGCACCCCACATATGAGGAGCCTCGGGGTTGACCTCTGCCCCCCTGTCAACACAGACTGCGACCGGTCAAAGAGAAAGGAGGAGAACCACTGTAACACAGTGCCTCCCACCCCTAACTCTTCCAACCGGTGCAGCATGATACCATGGTTGAACATGATACCATGTTCTGTTTAAAACAATGTTTCTTGCTTTAGCTTATTGTGTTGTATGAATTCAGCTACCATACAAATTCTCATTTCTGTATGATGTATGTTATCATAGATAACAAGCAATGATTAAAGTGGATTCATCATGATTTCTGGAAAAAAAAAACCATTGAAAATAAGTAGTTAATACTAAAAATTTTGACATGTGTTTATACAATACTTTTGTAGTTTACACTAGGAAGATTTTTAAAATACTTATGCATTGGAAAAAACATGTGTATGAGCCTAAGATCACCCTGAACAAGCTCCATTATAAACAACCTATTTGGCAAACATATAAATAAATTCTATTATGCAAATGAATATACTCAAGAATTGGAGAAAACATCCATGACACTTTCATGATGCTGGAATCTTAGTTTAATTTTGTCATCCATATATCGAATTCCTTCATATGGCAACTGATAAAGTCAGAATAGGATATTGAAAAGTGAGAGAAAAATTTTGGTTTAATTTAAATTTTAACAAAAATATAGTGTTTTTTCCTAGATACATTAAAGGAAATATACTTTCTTTTTGCTACATTAGCATTCTTAAACATTTCCAATGATTTTCTTTTTTAAAAAACAGTATGTATCTTATTTATTTCTGTATTTTATATCACCCTATCAAAATAGTTCAAAGAAATGTACAGACAGAAATGCTAAACAAAGCAGTAAAAATGTCTTCCATAAAGAAAGCTTTATCAAAGAAGTTAACAATAAAAGCAGCTGACATAAAAAAATACTAAAACAACAGAAGTACAATTTTAAATGGAATTCAATTAAAAGAGAAATTCAACCTCCCAAATAAGTTGGAAGAAAGCATTATAAGCAAAAAATGGCTTATTAGAGGAAAAAGTTGCATCACTATTTGTACAATTTGGTATCAACTTTAAAAACATACACAAACAGAGGTTAAAATGGGAAAATTACAGTTACAAATGAGAGAAATTGGACAAATCAGATTTGAAGCTTCATCTATTTCTGTTAGACATAATTTTTCTCACATGGAAAAAAATGCAAAGGGAAATTTGAGTGAATGTGCAGGTGATACTCTTACATCAACAATTTAAAAAAATGAATGCAACAGAATGGAAAATCTGCATACAAGACCAGTGGCCTTGGGACTCTTCTGCAAATGCTAAGAATTTAATGTACCATTTCCACTCAGGAATGTACTCCTCAAGACATGGCACTTGATTTATACTATTAGTTATGAACTACAAAAAAATTGTTTACACTCTAATAATAATCTAATAATGTCGGTGCCCTCACTAAATCTATCAGGTCATGGTCAGGTTCAAGAAAAAAATGTCATTTCTTCATGTTTACTGACTTTTTAAATCCTTTTAAATATTGGCAACTTATCAAAAGCCAGTTTTACTGGCTGGGCTACTTATGTAATAGACGATTGGAAACTCCCTAAGGGGAAAGACATACAATTCTGCGGAAACATTTAGTGAGTTTAAATAACTGTCTCTATTTTTCATTTGCATAAGCATCCCATAGACAGAGTTATATGCAAGAAAATGATAGTATGCAATAAAGACTGATTTATCAGACAGCCTATAAAATACATGGGTGTTTCAAGTTCAGTGCAGTTTTTCATAATTGCAGCTTCCAGACAGCAGGTGATCAGATCAAAAACAAAGCAGGTTTTTCCATACAACATACAATTTATTTTTTTATTGAATTAATGTGATGGGTATTGAATTTGATATAAACCATCACAGAGTTAGGAGTGCTTAAATTCAGTGATCTTCACAACTAAGTCTTGTTGGATTGTGAGTTATGACTAAAGGTTAGTGACATCCTGGCCAAAACATGTGTACACCAGTAGTGGGTTTCAAATCCCATGTGCAGAAGCAACTGGGTGGGTGGGCGGAGCCTCCCGCCGCTATAGCTACTGATCCGGGGCGAACTGGTAGCAACCCACCACTGGTGTACACTGATTATATTGTCCATACCATTAGTAGAAAATACTCAGCTTGTGGTGCAGATGCAGTTAAAGGCTGGTAACCTTTTCCACATATTTTCTATGTTATTAAAAAGCATTATGTGAAATTGACCAACTCCACGATGGTCTATCAAAATAAACATCTTTCAGACAATCTCATAAAGACAAAGCCTATAGAAGATTGTGACTCAAATGTAAAACGTTCAAATAGTAAAGAACATGAATTAACGGACAGCAAAAAAGAAAAACAGATCTACTGGTGACTGACCAACAAAGAAAAAGGAGGAGGATCTAACAGACCTGAATGAGGTTGCCTGGATATTGTGTAGAATGGTTGATAAATACACGAATAAAGGAAATTTGTAGGTTTTGTTAGGATTAGAATATATGCCCCATAGTATAAATGGAAACATCTAGATTGTTATGGATGCATAAGAGTGGAGAAATTTATATATATTGTGACAGCTATATATTATACTCCAGCAAAATGTGATAGTGGGAAAAAAAAGTTTTGAAAAAATTATTTCTGCCCAAGACACAAATTTGACAGAGTGAGTATGCTTTAGATACTTTCATTTGAACAATGCCATCTGAAGGGACCCAGGAAATGTGATTCTCTATCCTGGCACTTTCCTCATGGAAGAGTTTTCTCCTGAGATTCAGATAGCCCCAACCCAGCTGGCCTCTTAAGGTGCTAAAGATCTGATTCTCCTCCTGCTGGGTGAGCTCATTTTTGGTCATGAGGTTGTGTGCCTATGAATCACTCTAAGTATGAGAAGTTATTTTTTTTCTATAAGATTGTTTTTCATGGATTGTTACTATCAACAGCTGAGTGGATGGCTATATAAGCTAAGTGGATGGCTATATGAATTGAAATAATAAATAAAAACACAAACAAATCAATAAATAATAAAGTAAGCTATGGATGAGAAAACAGTATATCAATTATGGTGATAACCATGATCTATCATTCATTTCATACAGTCCATTATACAATCACTTCAGCCAGCCACGGTCAGTATTGACACAAGTACTAGGAATAGCCCCAGATTTATTCTCATTGTTTTGCTGAGCTCTTCTTTCTTACTATTTCGATATAGGAACTGCATGCAACCTGGAATGTAAGCTTAAAATAACATACCATAATTTTTAAAAGCTAAGACAAATATTGCCTCCAAAATGTAAGAAAAAAAAATCCAAATCTTATACAAACTATTTGATGTGATCCTGCTATCTTTGTATCACCCTCCCAATGGCTCCTGGTTCCAACACATCTGTTAAATGCAGCACCCAGTCATCAAAATATTGTCCTGAGCTAAATTAATGATCATAATGTGAGATAATTATGTCCTTGATGAAGAACTTTTAATTCCAATTCTTAGGCTATGGTTCTAGGCTGGCACATTCTGCCCCAATAGAATTTACTTTTAAGTATACTTCTGAATTAATTTGTATGCACATTTGCAAAAAGTAAAACCAAGCAAAAACCAGAAGGATGTTGTTTTCGTCTAATTTACTTGTAAATTCATGTAATGGCTATTTTTGTCAACATGATTAGACTACTGCATTCTAAAAGCACAGCTTGATTCAAAATGCATCAGCTAATAAGCCAGTGATTGCAGGCAAGACTCTAACTTGTCTCCAAGATGAAGCTCTTTCATTATTATGACTGCATGTAACACTGTGTTCTTTAGTATATTTTGTTCACTCCAAAAACCAAAATCTGTGTACCTTCTTTGCAATATTGCAACTCCATGCTGTTTTTCCATTAACTGTGATGACATTTGATCACAAGAAATTAACCCTTAAGGAAAGAAGTGTTGATAAATAGGTGGCATTGCTAATATGGTTATGAGTTGCTTTCTTCTTTTTCTTTCTTCTACTAAAAGGAAGAGCCATAAAAATTATTTGTGGAAGAATAATTAATAGGACTGCAATTAAGTTTTGTCAGGACATAAAACATCCAATGAATGTTCTTTATTTGTAATTTCTTGGTTGGCCAGATTTAGACAGTTAACTCTATTTAAAAAAACTCTTGCAGAAATTGATAAAGTTATTTGATGAATATTCAATTTTCTGTACAATGAAAGCACTGGAGCTGTTCAATTCTGCCCAAATGGTCACTCCTGTGTGCATGCGTGTGTATGGGTGGAGGGAGGCAGGGCCGCCTTAACAGCATTATGGGCCCCAGGCAAAGCAGTGTACTGCTTTGCCTGGGGCCCTTACGACAACTACTCACAGGAATAAAAATGTAAATGGTCAATAAAATTAAACATATTAATTTTATTGGCACTTCCAACAAAAACTGTGTTGAAACATTAAAAACATGCGGGCTTGTCTCATCATCTACAGAAAAAAAATCAGTGTTAATTTCTATTAATGCATGTTAGTATTAATAAAAAAATGCAGTGAAATGTAATAAATAAGTTGCTGTATTTATGTGATACAAGGTGCATTGAACGGTTAACATACACAGATTAGTATGGGGCTCCTATGCTCGTCATGCCCATGCATTAAGACAGCCCTGGGGGAAGGAAGGGAGGGAGGGGGGAAGAGGAAGAGAGAGAGAGAAATCCAATAGAAGAAAATATATATAGTTCAAGGTTGAACTATGGATTTTCTGTTGTTTGTTGTTTGCTTGTAAATATTGCATTACCCAACTAGGTAACATCAGCAGTGTTTGTGACTGTGGGGTTTGCTTCCTGTCGATATACATTATCTTGCCCTGCCAGTTTTGGGGGGGATATGGTTTTCTCCTTGGTAATTCCTTGATTACGGTATTGTATTGTCCCTGATTGTTTGACTGGTTTTAATCCCTGCTTACTTGGGTATTACTTTTTTAACAGATTAACAGAGTTGGAAGGAACCTTGTAGGTCTTCTAGTCCAACTCCCACCCCCTGCCCAAGCAGGAGACCCTACACTATTTCTGACAAATGGTAGTCCAGTGTCTTCTTGAAAGCTTCCAGTAATGAAGCTCCCACAACTTCTGAAGGCAAACTGTTCCATTGGTTAATTGTTCTTATTGTCAGAAAATTTCTCCTTATTTCTAGGTTGAATTTCTCCATGGTAATTTCCATCCATTATTCCATTATAATATTGGAACACTGCTATCATGTTTCTCCTGGTACTTCTCTTTACTAGACTAGCCATGCCAAGTACTTGCAATCGTTCATTGTATCTTTTAGCCTCCGGTCCCTAATCATCCTGGTTGCTCTTCTCTGCCCTTTTTCTAGAGTCTCAACATATTTTTAATAGTGTGGTGACCAAAGCTGGATGCTGTATTCTAGGTGTGATCTTACTAAGGCTTTATAGAGTGATATTAATACCTCACGTGATATTAATTGTATCCCTCTGTTAATGCAATTTAGGATTGCATTGCCTTTTTTGGCAGCTGGCACACACTATTGGCTAATATTTAATTGGTTGTCCACTAAGGCTCCAAGATCCATCTCACAGTTACTGCTATTAAGCCTGGTTTCACCCAGTCTATATGTGTACTTTTGGTTTTTCTTGCCTAAGACTCTATATCGAATTTCATTTTGTTAGACAGGGCCCAGTGCTCAAGTCTGTCAAGATCTTGTTGTCTTGTTCCTTCTTTGTTTTCTCCTTTTTATTGTTTTTATTGTTTCTTTGGAATGGTGTAAAAATGTGGTGTATCCCTATGTATCTATTAATGGCTGATTTGTTTGAATGCCAACCTTCCAGGTTCCAGGAATTCCCTAGCGTGTTTATATATGATGTTTCCTAGTGTTATTTAGTTGGGTAATTAGCCAACAAATATTTGCAAATAAACAACCAAGAGAACATCAAGGACGCTGAGTAATGTACTATAATGAATAATGTACTGTAAATATTATATGCAATATTTCTAAATAATAACACTAACCCTAGCCTCAATCCTTGCCTCAAGTTCATTTTTCTTGAGCAAAATATCAGCCTGTTAGACCTTCTAACAGGAGAACATTCCACAAAGGAGGAAATGCTTTCAAGAATTCTATTTGTACAGTTTTATCAAACCTGTACAACCATTATTCTTGCAGTTGGCAGGTCCCAAAATTTCTTGGGATGATTTGAAGCTCTATGGGATGTGCAAAGTCCAATGTAGCTCTCAACAATACTTAGGCATCCCTGACCTAGGCTATGGGTCCTCTAAATAAATACTTTGTGTTTCAATTCCCATATCCCAGGCAATACAGTTAATCCATTATTATCGGTTGCAGAATTATGGCCCAGAGATTTCAACAATACTAGCTAAAATAAAATTAAAAAGTAGAGTTACCATAGATTTTTAGCTGCAGAGAAGAACTAAGATATTATTCTTTTGTTTTAATGCTGCCAGGTATCAGTTTGGCTGCATAAACCCATCTCCTGATTTTAAAGAAATTCTGTCACTGAACATCAATCACTGGTAATTTACAGAGATTAAAATACTGTGTGAATCCAATATCCCTTTTGAGTTATTGAATAAAAGAAACATCTGGAATAAGAAGGCAGGCTGAAAATTCAGTCAGCCAAAACAAAGAATTTAAGTTGTTTGCAATGGTTAACCTGATAGAATTGTAATTAAAGGTGTGAAAATTGATAATTAAAATTTTGGCATATAAAAGAGGACAAATTATGTTGTTATGGATGATCTCCCCTTGAATAAAACTCCATATTCTTTAATTGGTACCAGTAATTGGTCAAATTAAATTATATTAGTATTAAAAAAAATTTCTCTGTATTATAATTAGATTTTGAATTATTTGCTAGCAGGCTTAATTGCTACTTTTATTCATTGGTTTGCTTAATGTTTTGCAATTAAAATAAAATATTAAATCTTTCTATTTTCATTTATTGTGTTCAATTCCTCTCTCTCTCAGTTTCTTGTCCATTAGTGGAACTCAATCTCTCAGTGATTCATCTTTATATTGTTGTCTCTGATATACCTTATCAATTAAACTATTCTGATCAAATGAAATTTACCTGGTTTGTGACTAAGATAATTTGAAGTACATGATAGTAAGGAAACAATAGGTCCATCAAAGTTTTATATTAAGTACCAGCATCTTTAATCAGATGAGGAATGTTTTAAAAGCCAATCCAAAGTAGAGGAAATGTGCGTGCATGTTTGTTTTTAAATTGAACAGTACCTTCTTATAAAAAGAAAGGAATTAAGAAAGAATTAAGAAAAATGTATACTGTGAGTGAATAAAAAATAAAGTATACCACTAACAGAAAAGTCTGAATATATTGTTTATAATTCCTCTATAGCAAAGAACTGACAAAATCATACCTGTTGCTATTAGCATAATGAGTGAAATCTTCTCAAACTTGATAAAAATAGGTTTCTCGACTTTGAAAATTAATTATTTTAGCAGTTATTTTTTTCCTAATAAATAACCAAAAAACCTTTTAATTTACATATGGATTATTACACTTTCAAGAAATTGCCAATGTTGTACAACAGTTAGTTTTCCTGTCAAAAGTAGACAACTCCTTATTTTTAAGAGAAGTGTCAAGTTGTAAAAACAGATGTAACAAATCTAGTTGTGGAGATCATTTGATTCTTTGTTTTGTAATGATACTAATTTTACTAAAAAAGCTTACATCAGAAAAGTACTATCTTTTCACATATCCATCATGTATGTGTGTACAGCAGAGGTGGGTTTCAGCAGGTTCTGACCAGCTCTGGAGAACCGGTAGCGGAAATTTGGAATAGTTTGGAGAACCGGAAGTAAAAATTCTGACTGGCCCCGCCCCCATCAATTCTCTGCCTCTCGAGTCCCAACTGATCATGAGGAAATGGGGATTTTGCACCTTCCCCTGCCATGCCCACCAAACCACGCCCACAAAGCCAAGCCATGGCCACCAAGCCATGGCCATCCACAGAACCGGTAGTAAAAAAATTTGAAACCCACCACTGGTGTACAGCCTCTCTAACATTTTGAAGAATGATTATGTCAACTTTATGCTAAACTAGTAGAGATTAAATGCCACCAATTTAAAATTTTCAGCTGCAACACTTGGACAGAGACGTTATTTCTTGTGCCAAATAATTTCATTTGCCAAATAATTTGATATTAAATTCTCAAAGATAGCATATGAGCATGTTAAGAAATTTCTAACTAGTTCCCTACCCAGTACAGTGTTAAACTGGTACCAGAGAAATGAAGATAACCAGCAACTGGTACATTGTTGAATCTCTTATTACATATCCCAGTATTGGTATAAAATCATACTATAAAAGACATAATTCTTCAACAATTTTGATTGAACTAATCCATATTAGTTTTCCCTCCTAAAAGAGGTCATCCGTTGAATATGCAGAGTTGAAAATTATCTTGTTGTTGGGTTTCCGCTTCCGGTTCCGCTGGCGACAGACTCTGATCGGGCTAGCTCTGGCCCCAGAGTCTGATCCTCCCCATCTGGAGGCCCTTTGGGCCAAGCGCCCCATTATTGGGGCATTTGCCGTTTGAGGGCGGCTCGCCAGGGGTCCCCTGCCTCACTTCCAGGGGCCGGGAGGCCGATGCTGGCGCGCCCGAGGTTCCAGAGGGGGTGGGAGGCGATCGGCGGCTTTTTTCGAGGCCGCGGAGGCGCCACAGCGCCTAAGGGGACCGGTGCTAGTTAAGAAGGCACAACGGACTGAACTGACTGACTGGAGACTGGAGCAGGCATCCTGGAGGCGAGAGGGGGGGGGTTGGAGTTCCCCCCCCCTGTAGCTGGAAAGGTGCCGTGGCAGAGAACTAGGGGGAAGGAGATGGAGTGAAACCCCTTACCTTGCTGACTTTTCCTTGGAGGATGGCTGTGGCAGAGTTTGTTGGAGAGGTCTGGTGGCCTCTCTTCCCAGTGGGCAATGGCGGCAGTCTGACTTCCTGCTTCTTTATTTATGATTGAAGACAACATTCTCCTCTGGCTTCCTGTTTGACCTACTCTATACTTCGGACTCGTTGCTCCTGTGAGCGCCCACTGGTGGATATTTGAAAAATTACTCTGACTGCTAATCCCTCTTTCTTCTCTGGAGGTTTGCCTTTTGATTTCTCATCTTCTACTGATCTAAGATGGCTAAGGGCCATAAATCAGCAGCAGCTGATATGGAAAAAATTTTGGAAAGACTGGCAAAATTGGATCAGAAGTTGGACAAGTTAGATGACGTGCAAAAAGGATTATCTGAAATTAAATCTGAAATGACACTTATGAAAAAAGATTTAAATGATGTTCAACAGCTGGCAGAGCAAAACAAGAAGAAGATGGGGGGTCTGGAGGGGGAGGTACGGGCACTCCAGAAGGTGGAGGATGGGAGAGGAAATGCAATGTTAACTTTACAATTGGATAAGATGTCTTATTTTCTCAGGTTCCAAAACGTGGAACAACTTGACCAGGAAAATTTGAGAGAAGTGATGGTTAAAATGTTGGGTGAATTTTTAGAAAGAGATTTGGAGTCTATTGGAAGGGATGTGGACTTGGTGTACAGAGTAAACTCACAATTTGCAATTTTACATAATTTACCAAGAGAGATTCATATTAAATTTGTGAGAAGGGAACTGAGAGATGAGATATTGAGAAAACAAAGACTGGGGGCGCTGGTGTACAGGGGCAAGGAGATCACCATCCTGAAGCAGATTCCCAGACAGGTACGAGAATCAAGAAGAAAATATTATTTTTTATCAAATAAGCTGTACCTCAAGGGAGTAGGTTTTAGGTGGTTGATTCCGGAGGGTTTGATGATTTTTTGGGAGGACAGTAAGAAGAAAATTAATAATGTAACGGAAGCTAAGGCTTTTTTTGACCAACATAAATCCTTCCTAGGTGGAGAAGATACAGGAGCCGAAGAGGGGGAAGTATTAGATGATCAAGGAGCGGAGGCGGACGGAGCTGTTGCGGCCTGGGAGGGGGGGGAGGCCAGACCATGGTTTTAAGAGCCAGAACTAGGAAATGAAGAAAGGAGGGGAATCTATTGTTTAATGTTTTTTTAATTGACATTTTTCTTTCTCTCTCTTCTTTTATCGTATTTTGTATAATACTTTTTTTGTTTATATAATTTTTATATAACCTGGTTGTTTGTTTCGATTTAAGATAATAATGTCTGTTGTGTGAGAACTTAAAAAAGAAAATAATAATTGAAATATCTTTATATAAAGATATTGAAAATTCAACATATTGTAAACTATAATATTGTATATTTTTAACCAATAAAAACTTTTTATAAATAACGAAAATTATCTTGTTGGATTTGATCCAAAATTCAAGTGACAAAGAAATTTTGTCCTCTAAGGTACCCATCAGTTTTTTGTTATCTGGAATTCTGAGAAACATCCCTTCCATTCCATCATTTAGGCCATATTTCAAGTTGTTCAATAAGAATGGCCAAAGGGTAGAGTCCCAAGATGCTATTCAATATTTATCTCCAAGATTATGCAGTCACTGATGAGCACTCTCTGAATGTAGCTGTCCATTCTAATCAGTTGCTAATCACTAGGCCACTGTATTCTGTAACCCACATTTATACTTTCACATTTACCTTTTATGAGATCAAAGGTTAACCTTTGATGGTTAACCTTTTTGGGGCCGAGTGGCCAAAGTATGCACACGAATGGATGCGTGCATGCCTGAATCCCCATTTTGGGCCTGGAAAGCTTCCTGCACCAACCTGCACCGTCCCCACGCATGCACCCTGCCTCCCGCACATGCACAAGCGTGTCCCCGACATGCGCCCCGCTCCTCATGCATGTGAGGCAGAGACCCAAAGACCAGCTGGCTGGCGGAAGGTGTGAGTGCATGTGCAGTGGAGCTGGGCTGGGGTGATAGCTGGCGTGCCTGCAGAGGCCTCTGCCTGTCACCTGTGGCACGCGTGCCATAGGTTTGCCATCACAGATTTACAGAATTCCCTCAGTCCAGCAATGCAGTCCAATTTTATGTGCTCACTTCAAGTAACGGCACCTCTCTTTTCTTAGTGCTAAGAACCATGTTTTCTGGTCAGCTGTCCTACTGCCTTGCCTAGGGTAGTCATTAAACTAATTCTTTGTAGGTTTTCAGGCCCACCTCTTTCATTTATTGAATACTGCAATTTTTATTTGTTTCTCTCTATCCTTTTAACTTTTTTCTAGTACTTTGAAATTCTCACTCAGTGGATCTCAGATGACCTTAGCCAGTTCCTTGACCAACCTGGAAGGGGAATTCTGCAATTTAAAAATCTTGCGATTATAGACCTCTTACAATCAGTCTCTGAGATCATTCTTTTGGCAAGTAGCCACCAAAAAGAGAAAGAGAATATGTATTTTAATTGGCAACTTAGAAAAAAAATAGGATCAACGTCAACAGACAAATGACTATAACCTGGCTAAACTGTTATTCTCATACAGGCCAAAGTCAGAGGTACCTGATGTTTATTTCTTTTATAAGTATATTATAAAATAAAACAGACCCAGAAATTAAAGGATTTAGAGAGCAATAAAGAAAGTAAGTGATTTGCATGGATATTTTCCTGTAAGCTATTATAGAAATTGCAGACTAATTGTGGCGCTGTTTGCCTTAGCTTTAATCACAGTCCTCCGGGCATCTCATGAATCACTAGTTTCAGAGATCAGATGCTGTGGGCTTGGTTGATAACATTTTATCAGGATCAGCTACTAGAGATCTGATCCGCTGTCTTCTTTGTCTTTGATAAGTGAGATTAGAGCCGTATTTCTCAACCTTGGAAACTTGAAGATGTGTTGACTTCACCTTCCAGAATACTCTAGCCAACATGGATTAGACAGAAGAAATGAAGTTTTTGAACACATGTAACTTAGAAACAACCAGTCTGTACTTGATAGCTCCTTCACTCAGATAATAGTTTCATTTCTTCAGTCTCGTGTTCATAAACACATTTGTACCTAACCATTTCTCTTTAGCTGGATATTAAGATCAGATGTGTGTATTTGATTTAATAGAACTCTAAAACATTAAAACTCTAAAACATCCTCAAACCCTCACAGCTTCAACCTTAAACTGTCTACCGTGGACCTTACCCCATTCCTGAGAGGGGTTTGGGGGGTAAAGAGGGGTAAAGAGGGGTAATGAATAAGAGCATCAGCATGCCTCCCGTCCCCGTCTTACTGTCCCCATTTATCTGTATTTACTTCCTTCATTCATATTCATGTTCATACTTATACTTGCTACCTTGTACATGTTTGACAAACAAATACATTAAAATTAAAATTAAAGTGCGGTGAGTGATTAAAAAATGTTTTGCTGACATGCAAAACTTGAAGTTTTGAAGGGTTCTTTTGCTTTTTTTTCTTTGCTTTCTTGTTCATTTCAAAGGATTAGCATTTTGATTTTGATAATCTTTAACCTTTATCTCTGAGAGTAATTCAGTCATTTACCTTGTAAAAATTCTCTGTATTTTCTAAGTGTGATGAATATGAGATAGGAAACATTTGAGGAAGATATACAGCATGCAAGGAAAAGGGAATAACCTCCACATTCATTCTCCCTCTCTCTGTCTCTTCTCTATCTATCTCTCTTTCTCTCTCTCTCTCACACACACACACACCTTCACACTTACAGTACTGGCAAAATAGCGTGGGGACAAAATATTTTGGAAAAGAATGGATGAGAAGGAGGTATACCGATTTTTCTTCACAAACATATGCCCCATATTTGTCTCACAATGCGAATAAAGATTTGGGAACACTAGTGCCCTCTGAAGTGTAACTTTGCCCTGAAACTGACAGCTTTGAAATTCAAGAAATTAAGTCCTTCTGATTTTCATGGAATATAAATGTTAGTGCTGTGCAACTAATTTTTTTAAAAAGGTGATTTGCAAACTGCATTAGAAAACAATTTGTTCAAATGTCAAAGTACCTCCAGTTTTTGAAAGGCTTGGCAGCTTCTCTGACGACATCCCTTATTGTCCAGTTGTCCATGCTACAGGAAGATAAAACTTCCATGCAGGTGGAACTACTGAAGCAATTCCACATGAAACTGAACACCTTTTAAAGCAGAACCACAACAAGGGATATCAGCAAGGTCTGTCCTCTTCTGGCACACATATGATTGGCACTGCATGTAGAAAATGGCAGCATTGCGTTCTAAAATAATGCAATGCTGCTTTACTTTAGAAGGGTTTAGAATCACTTTAACCCTTCTTATCTCCCACTTATCCCCCAATGTAGACATTGCTGACCATGGCCCTCATAGATATCATTCAAATAAAAATTGTATCCCATCCAACATCCTATTTCTTAGAGCAGCCAGCCAAATTCTATGAGAAATCCACAAGCAGGGGTTGGGAGCAATAGCCAGCTCTGACTTTCCTGAATCTGTATGTCACTATGGCATTAAAGCCTGCTGGGAATCACAGCAGTCCCATCCCCCCCGTCCCCAGTTTTTTCTGTTTACTCAGATTCTCCACCACCTTCCTCCTCCTCCTAGGCCATGTTCTTAGTTCATCCCTAGCTGATGGTTTGCAGAGCTTTGTCTTCTGTAAATGAAGATAAAACCTATAAATGGACCTTAACTCCTGGTGACTTCAAGGACAAATCATGTAGTTTTCTTAACAATACAGAACAGATTTGTATTGCCTTCTTCTGTGACATTTTTCTAACTTCCTACTCTAGGGTACACCTCTAAATTTTGGGTGATCTCCTATCCAAGTACTAATTACTGTGTTGTAGTAGTTAAATGTTGGACTAGAACGCTGAGGTTCACATCCAGCTTCCGCCATGGTAGCTCATTGGGTGACATTTGCCAGTGACACATCGCCAATAGCACCTTTCTCTGATATTCACCAATGACTTGTATTTATTTGCAAGGTACCTGGACTACCAAGGTACATCAAGACTATTGCAGAATCCACTTTTACAATGTGTCATTTATATACATTCTTCTGATTTTTTTTCTGTTTATAGGTACCAACTATTTAAATTAGCTTAACTACAATTAAAGTTTATCTAAAATATATTTTAGTTATATTTTAGTAGAAACAATTGAATGTATACTAGAAACTACAATAATTATATTGTTTTGTAGGAGGTTAGCACGCACCCCCTTCCCAAGAGAATGAAATATTTTGGGAAATATTAAAAAGGCAGAATATTATATTTCCCTGGATGAGAAATGGAGAAACATGTTTTAAAAAAAAAGCAGCTTCCTGCCTCCCACCTTCCTGCCCCCACCCTTTTGTTAATAGGCCAGAGGCAGAAACTCAATCTTTGTCAATGGACCATAATCTGCAAAACAATGGGGCCCCCATCTAGCAACTGAAACTCACCAAATGTGACCTGGGAAGCACATGTGACCATCAGCCAGCAAGGCTAGGTAAGACCCCCACCCCCTGGGAGTCTGACAACCAATCAGGACACTCTTTCAGGGCCCCAGGAAATGCAAAGCCACAGAGAGCATAAAAACCCAAGGATTTACTGCATCTGCCCTTTTCTGTTCAGGAACTCAAGCCATGTGATCCTGTCCACCATTAAACCATCTTTCCAAGCAGTCTCCATGTTTCCAGTGTCTGTTTGCCCACTTGGAGCAGAAGGATATTTCTTCCTACAGTTTCAAAAAGGTTTTCACCATAATCCTTCCCTTTCCAAAAAAATGAAAATCAAAATTTTCCTGTTAAGTGCTAGGTAAGAGGACTGTGTTAAACATAAGTAAAAAAAAAATACAAACAAAAAATTCTTAGGAAGTTTTTTTAAAAAAAAGTAATGGCAAACTTCCATGTTATTGTCCATAAGGAGAAGTAGTACCATTGACCTACTTCACATACATGGGTGGTTGTTATAAATTAAAACTCTGTTAACTGCCAGTAGCACATGGTAGACTGTTTATTGTTACAGATTGTGAGTCTTTTAATGTTATTATTCATCATGTCTATACAGTACTCCAGAGTGACGCTGTCATTTTTAAATTCAGAGATTTCAGTGAATCAATGTGATTTTAAAATAAATAATTTTGATTAGAATTCTATTGCATAAAGCCGGTAAATTTATGTCAATTTGATAGCAATATTTCAAAGCAGAAACAATCCATATTTTTATAAATCTGTGAAAGATAATATAAATCAAACAGCTAATGAGTACAACAATCAGATATTGAACATATTTATTATGCTTTTAAGAGAATGATGCATACACTCTGTTCAGAAGGCTTGGGAAAATGCATTTATTTCAATAAGGACTTGAAAGTTTTATACATCTTCTTGATGCACCTTTTACACATATTGGAAAATGCATGTAAATTAACAATATTGTGTACAACGGACAGTCAATAATCACATTTACAATCAGTAGAAATATATAATGATGCCCAAGGCATTTGGACTATGATCAGGGAATACATGTTATTTAACATGATACAAATTTACACACTAAAAAGATTAAAGTCAAAGATAAAGATATAAACTCTAAGATAAAGATATAAACTCTATGCAGGAATGGCCCTGAGGGAGAAAGTAAAACAGTGGGAAATGTTATTTGAATTCACATTCTTCCAGATTGGTGATAGGAATACCAGAAATATGCATATCAATTTTTGTCAGTATATATTGATATCTTAAAAATTGAAAAATAAATATTAAAACCCATGTTTTAAATATATGCTACATTTAAAAAAAACCTCTCATTTTTGTTAAATGACATCTGAGAAAAAGATGATGTCCTTGATGGTCCCAGATTTTACCGCTTTAAGAATGTCCTCCTACATACTTTGAAGTAACAAAGCAATTAATTTTCTTATAATAAGTAGTACAATGTCCCACCACAAATAACAGAGTGAAAATGCCTTAAAGAATTCGCCTTCTATGTGTTCCATAATCCTGCCATTTTATTCAATGCATTAGAAATATTGTATCAATTGAAAATGTTAAATTCCTTATTCTTACTTCCCTAAGAGAAGTAAAATCATAGCTAGATGATAGAAAGCTAGATAAATGTTTAGTAGCATATATAATTATAAAAATTGTCTGATAATGTTAGCAATTATTCACTTTCCAATTAGAAGTGATTCCTTAGAAATATGCTCAGCATTGCAAATATTTGTTTATAGGTAGTCCTTTACTTATGACCATAATTGGTACTGAAACATTTGTCACTAAGTGAATTGCAGCTGATTTTATGACCTTATGACTTACAATTGTTAAGTGAATCAACCATGCTCATTAGATGAATCATGCAGTGACTTTGCTAGTTGGAGGATGCCTGGTGAGTCACAAATAGCAATTGTCTGACCCCAGGATGCTGAAACTCTTCTAAATATATGGTGGTTGACAAGCGCCCAGACTTTGATCGTATGACCTCAGAGATGGGGTGACAATCATAAGTGTAACCAGTAATAAGTCACTCTTTTTCAGCACTGTCATAATTCTGAATGGTCATTAAAGAAACGGTCATAAATCAAGGATTACCTGTATAATATTTCTTAACATTTTTAATGTTGAAACAATAAAGCCATGTCCGTTTTTATTTTCCTGTTTGCAATAAATGCTTGTAGGCATTTAGAAATGTTCTCATATTGCCTTGAAGTTAAATGTCAACCCTGAAGCTGGCCTGACTGAGGCCATTTTGAGACGTCAGTGCTAACACACTGAAGAAGAGGGATAGAGAGGCGGGACTAGAGATAGTTGAGGTGTTATAGTCAAAACATTTTCTTTTGGGAACCAAGCAGTGGTGGGTTGCCCCCGGTTCAGACCAGTTCGCAAGAACCGGTAGTAAAACTGGCGGGAGGCTCTGTCCACTAACTCAGACGTCATCATAGGTGATCTGCACATGCGCAGAAGAGTGTGCGGGCACAATGCGAACCAGTAGTAAAGGTAAGTAGAACCCACCCCTGGAACCAAGGACATTCCTGCAGGTGCTCGGAACAAGGGGACTGGAGTTACCTAGCAACTGGACGGTATCCTGATTGGACCATGTGACTGATTATTTTGAGAAAGTGACAAACTTTTACTTTTAATTAGGTGAAAACCGCAGGAATATTCAGAGTTGGTTTTCACGTCTGGGCCAATATGACATATCCAATAAATCTATTTTTTGAGGAAATTGCCTGCGTCAGTTTTGTTTGCTGTGGATATGTTACTTGGAACCCTGACATTAAATTTATATACCTTAATATTACTTCTAGCTTGCATTTCTAATGGAAATTATTTCCAATTGCTTAACTCCGTATTGAAGCCTTAAAAAGTTTGCAGCTTCTGTAGAGAAAAATCTAAAGTTTAATTCTTGGAGACTTTTCTGGTAGACTGAAAAAGATGCAGATATTGCCAATAAATAATGGTATGACTATTTTCCCCAAACTGACCAATTTGCCTTTGAATTTCAGCAGCAATTACAGGCAAATGTTAGGAAACTAGGACATTTTCCATCAGATTCATTTCTCAGCGCTGCTCAGTGATGCTGTAGAATCTCTTTCTGACCTTTTTTTAATAGATTACACAATAAAATTTACTTCATCCCCAGAATGTTTTAAAATGAAATTGACTCTGAACAACTCATAAGTCTGAAGTTATTCACTCCTCTACAGCAAAATTTCTATTGTTTTCAATAAAGGAAAATATTTGTAGCTCATGATTGAAATCAGTGGTCCTCAGTGTCTCTGAGCTTGATTGTATTCTTGCACTATATCTGGCACTGATGATGTTACCTAGCTGTTACCTAGTTTGGGTAATGAAATGTTTGCAAGAAACAATCAAGCTCCATCAATGCAGGAAATAATATTTTTTCTAATTGAGTGTGATGTTAATTTCTAATCTAAAAATTCTTGGTAAATCTGTCTCTTTCATAGAGCTTATCTAAGAACCACATATTTTGCTTTCTGGAAGGAACACTTAGTGCCTTAAAAATCAGTCCAAAAGTTGCAAACTATGCTAAATCTTACTTCCATTGCTGCCATGACTTAATACTTTGAATAAGATCAAAGTGCATGCCAAGTTTCAGCTTAGTAACATGATTCTATTTCTTCTGATCTGAAAATTGAACATAATGCCATGTACTCAGAGAATGTAGTTTCTAGTACACGTGAGCTTATTACACAATAAGGTTGCTAAATGATTTAGATTTTTGTGGTTGTAACAGATAAATGCAGCTGCCCTCTGGAAACAACTCTTTATTTCTTCCACAGGAAAATGAATAAATATATAAATCATATGCTCATCATATTGTGTCTTCATTAGCTATTTAATGGCCAGAACTAGCAACAATATTACTTTCTACAGTTTATGTGAGTTCATCATGAATTTAGCAGGTCCTTTCAGGGTTATGTAAGTAGTTCTCACTCTGTTATTAGTGCTATGTAATTGCTTCTGGAGTTTTGACTTTGCCTACCTTTAATTAATAATAATCCACTATCACAGTGGCCACCAACCTTTTGGGTGCCAGGGACCAGTTCCATGGAGAGCAGCTTTTCCGTGGACAAAGTGGGTGTGGTTTTGCACACTGCCTGTATCCCTCACATGCACGGATGGGGCTTCACTCACTTGTGCCAGTCTGCAGCCCAGGGATTGGAGACCCCTGCACTATTGCACCAACAGGAAATATATATTTAATACACAAAACCTTTATAATTGCATCCTAATATTGCGGTTAAATATGGAAGACTTTGAATCATGCTAGACAAAGATGTGATTGGACTTTGGCTTAGTTTTAGGCTCAACAGATCCTGAAACATTTCAAGAAGGAGGATATTTTTATTAGCAATAGCACTTGGACTTATACACTGCTCCATCGTGCTTTACAGCACCCTCTGGATAGTTTACAGGGTGAACATATTGCCCCCAACAATCTGGATCCTTATTTTACTGACTTTGGAAGGATGGAAGGCCAATCTTTGAACTGATCAGGATTTAACTCCTACTGTGGGCAGAGTTTGCTTACAATACTGCATTCTAACCACTGCACCACCACAGCTCTTACAAGGATTTTGTTAGATCCTCCCATGCTATGTATTAGATTGAGCAGCAAGAGATCTTTTGGTCTTGGACAACTCCACTATTGCTGGTCTTGGGAAACTCCACATTTGCTGGTCCCAAGCCCAGATAAGAAAGGATGAAGGTTGGGTATTGGACTAGAAACCCAACCCTGTAAAAAAATATAACTGCTACAGAAATAGCAAGAAGAATCTCAAGAAAATTTAGTCAAGAAATTAGACAGAACTAAATAAATGCATAACTACTCCACAAACTAAAGAAATTTTTAAAAATAAAATTGAAAGACTGCCAGATGAGCTGATAGCTTAACATTACAAAGAGTTAGAGGAAGAACTGTAAGAACCATTGACAATAATAAAAAAAGATAAAGGCAGTACCAAAAACAGGGAAGAGTCATATGTAACTTTGATTCAAAAAGAAGGATATTATCTTAAGAAGAGTTAGTCGTATGGATCAATTGCTTTACAGAATAATGACTATAAAATTTGAACTATAATATTAGTTGTTCATCTAAGGATGTTTGTTCCAGAAATAAAGCATATAGACTGAAACCCAAAAAATTCAGGAGTAAAGCAGATTAAATATAATAGTATATAAGAAAAGAACCAGAAAGCAGCAGTAATCTTTTGGAAAAAGCCTTTGTCAACCTAGAGTGCCCATTTATACTAGCAATATTAAATAAAAGGAATCCTGGAGAGGAATTCAAAACCTGGTTAAAAAACATAAGTAAATGTTCACAACTAATGGAACACTTTCTGCAATTTTTTCCATAAGCCAAAGGACTATTCTCACTTAGACCTCTTTACTTTCCCTTTTACTATATACTAATATACATTATAAATATTAGCAGATGTGATTTAAAAACACAAATAAGTGTCAGGCAGCTGATTCAAGTTCAAGCTGATTCAAAGATTCAAGTTGAGGAATATAATATTTGCAGATGATGTAATATTAATTGTCATGTTAGAAAATGTGTAAGACAGCTGATGAAAATAATTCAAGATTTTGGTGAATGTTCTGGATACAATTTAAAAAAAAATAACACAGAGATAATAACAAGATATTTAACTCAATGATTTGGTGCAGAGAGAGTCTGATTTCCACTTAACAAAAAACTCCATGAAATATCTGAGTTTATACCTGATAGGTAGCAATAAACACAAATTTCAAAATAATTATGATAAACTGAGTAGAGAAATAAAAAAAAGATATTGAAAGGTTGAAAAATTTAAAACTTTCCTGTTGGGTTTAATTGTCATATTGAACATACAGTCTAAATTGTTTTTTTTTTTTAATTCAAATGGTGGCAACTTGAATTTGAGATAAAAATCTGCAAGATTGGCAAAGAACGTCAACGCAGCTATATGGGGGGGAAGCAAAAGCAATAATTTTACAAGGTTCAAAAGATAGAGATGGGATTAAAATTATATTAACGTGCATGCTGTCTGTCATTGATTACATAAAGAAATAAAAAAAGCCCAAAGCAGACTGTCATGCCTCTCATCTCCAATAGCTGGCCATTGCTCTGGGCAGTCACTTTTCTCCTGGACTACCAAGCTGCTGTGTTGATCACTGTTGCTTGGAAGTTGCTGGAGGTTGTTGTTGTTTTGTTTTGTGTTTTTATAATCATGTGATTTAGTCAATAAACTATCCCATGCTTCATTTTTAATAGCTATATTTTCTGCTCAGGCTGGGTGAAGTACTATATGCTTCCTGTGCCTCCTGAAAAAGCACCTTTGGGACAACCATGACCTGGATGACTGAGAATCTCTACAGATGTTAGCTATACAATTTGGGGTGAACACTCTTTGAATGGTGTGGGAGTAGGAATTGATTTCCAGAGGAAAAATTGCAGACTACAGGAAGCAAAACTATTCTGAAAATTATGAGGCTGTGCCACACTTCTCTCATACTGCTTCAAGTGTTCATTTCTCTTCAAATTTTCTTAGTCTTTGTGCAATAACAATTAAAGCTGAGTATTTTATCATATTAATTTCTTCTAAATTTTATTGTATTTTGAGCTAATGTACACCACCCACGCTCATAATGGATTGGAGCAATTTATAAATACTCTCAAACAACAAACAAAGGGTAAGAGAAGCAGATCATTATCAATAATGAGTCATGGGAATATCTAATTTTATTTGAAATGAGGAGCCATATTACCACACACAACTCAACAGCTGGAAGGTATCTGGCAAGATTGCCCTTGGAAGGTATCTGGCAAGATCACCCCATCTTTAAGGAAAACAAAGAACTACTTCAGAAGCTGAGTAAACAGTTGTAATCCTTGGTTTTTTCTCCATTGTTTCTGAATAGATTTATATATCCCGCATGGCCTTTGCCTGGCTATTCTTCTAATGTAGAAGAAAATTCTTTTCCTTAACTCCTGTTAAAGTAATATTCACCTGCCTGCTCAGCAGGTTTTTCAACATGGAATGAGAAGAGGGCCTCCGGTCTTTGCCTCCAATCTAAGCAGCAAAAGATTTTGACTTAGCCCTGGATAGGAACATGAAGCCAGCTGTCTTAACTTTTTATTATTTGTCTATAGCTTATTTTAACATTTTCATAACAAAACAGTGAAGTGCAGTTGCTTAACATAAAGTTCATCGTCATGACCACCATTCGGCAACCATTTAAACATACAATGGCACTAAATGAATGGTAGTTATGAGTGGTCCTCAAAGTTCCAGCTGGTGTAGCACTACTGCAATCATAATATCATGATCTAGGTGTTTGGTAACTGGCCTGAGCTTCCAACCACAGCAGCATCCTGTGATCATGGCCCAATTGGTGATCTTCCTGCCAGCTTCCTACAAGCAAAATCAATTGGGAAGCTGGCTGGAAGTCAGAAATCATAATCACATATGGTCCTCACTTAACCATGATAATGGGCACTGCTGGACCTGCTACATCTAAGCAGCAAGGTCATATGACCGCATTGCTTAGCGATGGAAATTCCAGCCCCAATGATCATTATTAACTGAGCATCACCTTTAAACAATGACATCACTCCAGAACTACATATTTCAAAGATAAAAACTGATTGTGCATAAACTTTTTTCGTGTTAGATCATCTGGTTCAATCATTTACTGCTTTCAGGTGAAAGGCACTCAGCAGGCGTTTTTATTAACTGGTCAATCCAGATTGTGGAGAATGTGCTGGTAGGTGAACAAAACCGAGGAACTGGCATGATGTAGACAGTAAAGAGATGTAGGAGATAAAGGAAATGACCCATACACACACACACACACACACACACACCCCCCAAAAATTAACAATTCTTTCCTACTTGCCGGCTGTCTACGTTCTGTACTTCAGGTTAGTTTGACAACATTTTCTAAAGTCATTTAAACCTCTTTTAGTTTCTTTTGAACTGTTGGGAAAGAAACATAGTTCTTGAACAATCTTTTGCTTAAGAATAAAATACACTGGAGGAGAATATTATTCTTATATGCAAAATAAAATAAAATTGTAAACCTTTCTATAAATATATTTTAGAACTTGTGTGGGAATAGCTTTTCACTTATTTGTTCCCTCATCTCATTTTATATTTCTTCATCAAAAACAATAATAGTTCCTTTTCTTTTATAAAACTAAGGCAATTAAAAATGAACTAAAATTTAAGATTCTTTTCTGCCAAGAATTTATCCCAGATTTATTTTATAAAATTGATGTCTGGAGCTGGAATAATAATTTATTCCATGTTGCTGATATAGAATCCATCCTTTAATCAGTGATATGATGAGTATGTGCTTAAAAGAATTCAAAGAAGAAGTTACTGACATCTGGGCAACCAATGTTCCATCAAGTTGCAAAGACTCAGAAGCAAATGAATAACAGCAACAATAATTACAATCCTTTCAACGATTACTAATGTTTTACCAGGAACTTCAACTGTTGCAATAGATCTTGGCCTATTTAGAGTGAATTGATTCACAAAGCATTGATTAATTATTATAAACACATCTGCCCACGTATATCCAAAATACCTTGGAAAGCCTTTTGAGAGGACATGCCAAGCCTTTGGGAGAATGAGACACATTGACATTTAAATCTACACCCTTCCAAATGGCTTGCACAGCCCTAACTATTAGGTTCTAGTCTAACAGTGCTCAGATGTCAGCAGGCATAGAACCAGACATTCAGTTGTTTATTCCAATTATGTTCTTTTACAGATATTTCTATGATGAATCATCTAAGGGAACAGAGATACTGGGTTTATTTATTTAGGCATGGCGTTGAGACTGATGGGCAAGCCATCAAAGATTCTAAATTCACTCCATGATATGTGTCAGAGTTTCTTGCAAAAATCAAATCCAGAAACGCACACAGATAAACTGAATCATTAACTTCTTTATATTCATAATAACACATATTTATAATACCAATAGTTGGTTCTTCAGCTCAGATCAGCAGACATATTCACTCACAAAATACAGCAGAGAGACTTAACACACTCACTCTGAATAGTTTCAGTTTCAATTCTCTGCACAGACTCAGTTCTTTTCAGCTCCCATTGGCTGACTCAGTTGCTATGTCTATTCATTGGCCGACCTCGTTACCATGTCTTCCCAGTCATGAATATTCTAACAATACAGAAATTTGAAAAAAGTTGATTGGAGAATGAAGTACCTAGGAAGCTTCACTTTGTGTAGATTGCATCAAACTAAAGAGCTAACAGGATAAAACTTTGAACCATTCTCACTTTTTCAGCCAAATCTATCACATAGGATCACTGTTCTGGGAATACAAGTGGAGGAAATTGGGCTTTTTCTTCCACTTCCAACTCCCAAAGATAAAGTGCAATATAAAAATCTTTAAAAGCATCATTATCATATTTTTGTGCAAAGTGATCCTTTGTGCAAAGCGCCTCACCTATTGAGATCGAGTATGTGGTGTCCCCAAAATTGTGCTGCCAAAACTTCACAAATACCCACCCATTGATGGTACAACATTTCGGACTTCTTCTTCTTTTTTCTTTTCAAAAGTAAATTGGAAGACCTGAAAGATCTGTGTGAAGCAATGCACTCCTATGTCCACCCTTAGAACCCTCATATGCCTCAGTCTGAGCTTTAGTAGTGTAGCCAATCATTTTGCTGTCAAAATTTCAATGGCACAAGTTTCAACTGTGGGGGATTGGAGCACTTTGGGGGATTGGAGAAATTTGCTTCCCAGTCATTCCCATCATCATAAATACTCTTTCAAATTGGTCCAACTCAGTGGTGGGTTTCAAAAAATTTTACTACCGGTTCTGTGGGTGTGGCTTGGTGGGCATGGCTTGGCAGGAGTGGCAGGGGAAGGATACTGCAAAATCCACATTTCCTCCCGATCAACTGGGACTCGGGAGGCAGAGAATAGATGGGGACGGGGCCAGTCAGAGGTGGTATTTACCGGTTCTCTGAACTACTCAAAATTTCCGCTACCGGTTCTCCAGAACTGGTCAGAACCTACTGAATACCACCTCTGCTCCCTCCCTCCCTGTCTCTCTCTCTCTGGCATAAACACACACACACACGCCAAAACACTGCACAGGAATATTAAGGCAGAGAATAGATGGGGCGGGGCCAGTCAGAATTTTTACTACCAGTTTGTTTGTTTGTTTGTTTGTTTATTTATTTATTTATTATTGCGATTTATATGCCGCCTTTCTCCCTAGGGACTCAAGGCGGTTTACAAAATGACTACTTCAATACAAATCACAATAGAGAAAAAAATTAAAATCGACAACCCAATTAAAACAGATTAAAATTATCACAGTGTACCCCCAAACAGATCAGCTTAGTTGACGGAAGAGCCACGTCTTCAGCTCACGACGGAAGGAAAGAAGGTCGGGGGCTGTCCTTCTCCGAACTATTCAAAATTTCTGCTACCGGTTCTCCAGAACTGGTCAGAACTTGCTGAAACCCACCTCTGGTCCAACTGCTTGGTCACTGTAATGCCAAAAAGCATCCTGTAGTCTTTCTACAATCAGGAGGACAAAGCAGTGCTTTTGTTTTAAAATCACGTTGTTCATTTCTCTCTTGGTGTATTTCACAACAGCTTTAAAAGCATCTTTGAGATCATGGAAACTGATCATAAAATAGATCCCCCTCTCTTCATGGGTCTAATAAACTGAATTAATTTTGGTTATTTTGCATCTTGCTGTACATAAATGGTTATTACACACTTAATAAACTTGGATTGGATATAAAATAATAAGAGAAGCAGAATAAGCAACATAAAAAACTAATTCAGATAATCATTAAAATAATTTTATCCATTTCTAGCAAGTCAAAACGATTCCATAAAGAGAAACCCCACATTTCTCAAAGACCTCTCTGGGAATTTCAGGGTTGTAGACTAGATTGAAAAGTTCAGAAAATTGCTGATGCAGCAGTGGTGAACCACTTTTCTATTCCTGTCAAAAAAAAAATTGTACTGTCATATTCACATGGTCATGACAAGCTGAATTTGACTTGAGGGTCTCTTTTCTTTTTAACCTCCAGCATCATGTACATGTCTTGAAGACCAGCCTTGAATACTTTTCTCATAAAATGTATTTTTCAAACCAAGATTGAGTGAAAACCATCAGGTGACAAGGACTGCCTGAGTTTACAGATCATCTTAAGTGAAGATTTTTAAAATCATGGTAGTTAATCACAACACAAGATTAAAAACCATGGATTCATAGTTAAACTCTCCCTCCAAAAAACAGCAAACCCACAGTGAACGTATAGGCTTTTATTTATTTTTATATTCTACTGTAATCCTAAAGGACTCAGAGTTATGTATCAACCACTACACTGGCCCTTGCTAATTCAATAAACCACTGTTAAACAAAGTGTGCAATTATGCAACTAACCTCTATCACATTATGTCAGGCCTTTGGGTATCACAATAGCAATGTAAAATATGTCCCCAGAAAAACACATTTCATGCTGAAGTACAAAACATATCTCATAAATATTAGGGAATTTTTTTCAGACAGAAATTACAGTAAACGTGTTCCATCCGATATGATTTTCCTTTTCACTTCCAGGAACTATATTTAGGATCATAGGTGATAATTATACCCTGTCAAAGTTTAGAGAATTACTATCCTTGCAATTACTGTAAGATTCCTTCCTTGTACCAACCACACAAAACACCCTTCTCTTCCTCCATTTGTTCGTTTTCACACTCAAGTCACTACATGCCAATGTTGGGTAGATTGACAAGTGTCCTTTATTTTCAGGGTATCCTTTTATTCCAGAAGACATCAATGATATCTTTTGTTTTAGATCACGGGTGTCAAACTCACGGCATCACGTTGCCTTCACATAATGTTTCATGTCCACGTGGCCTTTTTCCCATTGTGGAGCTGCGGTGAGTGTGGCCTAAGTGTGACGCATCTGACCTGTGGGCCACCAGTTTGACACCCCTGTTTTAGATGATTCAATCTCTACAAATTTCACAATAATAAATAATTAAACCTGAATGCCATGTATGGATTATTTTTTTCTGATACAAACGCTTTCCCTCTGGACTGCTCTGTTACGTCTTCGATTAAGTTAAAGGAGGAAGGGCCACTCCATTTCTATTTTGCCCTATATCTTTTCTCACTCCCTTTCTGCCCCTCTCTTTCCCTTTTCTTCCTATCTTTCACCTTCTTTCTATCCAGCCAATGTTGCAAAGAAGCAGATTGCTCTTGACAGAAATCTATACTAATGACTTTCAGAAGATGGCCTAACTTCTATGGTTCCATTGATTCTCTATGTTTCTCTCACCTGGCTGAAAGTCTGCATTAAGCTTTGTTGCTCACCTCTCTATCACCATCCATCTGTTCATTTCAGGTTTCCATTCCCATTTTCACCTCCTACTTTCTTCTATCTCACTGAGATAATTCATCTATATGAAATTATGAAAACATTTTGTGTAAGTTGGCCTCATTTATTGTGGATAGTATTTTAGTATTTTGATCAGGATGTTTATTGATGGATGAAAATAAATCATCCTGTGTTCTGATTTAAATGCTGCAAACACTTCCTATGTTAGTTTTACTTCTGCTTGTATAACACAAGCAGCTCACACTGTTGAGTCTAAAATGAGTCCCTTCATAGGCAAAAATGGCAGAACAAATGTTTTTAAAATAAAGTAATCTAGAGACATACAGTTAGTGTTGCATATGACACGTGAAAACTGCATACATCACCAGATCTCTACAAAAGTTGCTTTTAAATTGTAACATTTAATTACAATTACGATAGTTCATTATAAATAAATGTAGATGCAATTAAGCTTTTACCTGATTCTAGTGACTCTTTTTGGAGTGCAATTTTTAACTCACCCCTCAGAGCAGCCTTTGGTTCAGAAAAAACTTGAGCATCCCTGATCAAGTCCTATTACACCAACATATTGTCTCCAGAGTTAGCCTAGTAAGTTTGCAATCTTCTGATTAGATTAAATATAAACAGCCATTCCCACTGCATGCCTTGGAGAAGAAACATGAAATCATTGATCAGGACTTAATTTACAGAAAGAATATAAATTCGTGAACTGTAGAGAGCTGTTTTAAATTATCTGTACCAATGATTATCAGCAAATGTTACAATAAATGGCATTTCAAAAGTTTCTTCTTCCTGCTGGAATCAGAAATCACTGCACTTACTGTTTTCTCGTGACTTCTAAAATATGAGGGAGGGGAAAGCCCAGAGGATATTCCCAATCCTTTTTATGACTTTGATTAACATGCCCACAAGGAATGAAAAAAACCCTCACTAGTAAAAAAATTTCTTCAAGATTGGCTGAACATTTCAGCCATTCTACCAGCCTGTGTCTATATTGTTTAAATCAGTGACCAACTGGGATCTAATAAATGACAAAATTGGATCACATATTAAACTATAATTAAGGAAAACTCATCTAAACAAAGTCAGAGTTATGGACTGAAGTTATTAGGCACACTGCCTTAATCACAAACTGACCCTTGGTCTGGTTTCTGATGATCGGTTAAGCCAAACCACAATACGTTACAAAAAATGTCTACTTATATTAATATTATATTTATTTCTGATTACAAATTAACATGGCTACTTTTCCACAAAGAAAAAAAATGTGTTCTGTTGTGGTTTTTCCAGCTTGTTACTTCAACATCTATCTATGTGCATGTTTTTTTTTAATCACAAGGATTTATTAGAATAGACGTAAACTTAACCCACAGTATTTTTGTATGCCAAAAAAAATACTACAAAGGTTTACAATGCAAGACATAATATGTTTATTTTATTTTATTTTATTTCGAATTTATATACCTTCCTCCTCCCTGGGGAATCAGGGCAGTGTACAGCCAAATAAAAACATACAATACAAACATTTAAAAACAGTTAAAAGAATATATATCTGTTTGGCCCCAGATTTAAAATGACAAACCAATTTAAAATTATTTAAAAATTTGTTAAGCCAGCCCAGCTTGCTGAAAGAAGAAAGTTTTAAGGGCATGGCGGAAGGCACCGAGGTCTTGGATTCTCCTTATCTCTGGGGGCAGCTGGTTCCAGAGGGTGGGTGCCCCCACAGAGAAGGCCCTCCCCCTGGGGGTCACCAGCCTACATTGTTTGGCTGATGGCACCCCGAGGAGGCCCTCTCTGTGGGAGCGAACAGGTCGATGGGAGGTTGTCGGTAGCAGCAGGCGATCTCAAAGATATATGCCTATGTTAGCAACAAAAAAAGAGAGCAATTCTGCTGCCTTATGTGTATCAGAATATAATTGTGAAACAGAGCACTAATTAATATATTCCCCCCTCCCCCCTTTATTGCATAAGAATCTTTTCTGTGTTATTATTTGTCATGAACTAATTTGGCACTGGCACTATAAAACAGAAACCATCTTTTTGGAACAAGCTTGAGAACCTGCAGTTTGGCTCTACGATTAAATAACTCCCCATGTAATTTGTTTAAGGGGTTTCCCCCACCATCTTTGTTTGTTAATCTGCTCCACCCAAGGCACCTGCTGGGTGCTTGTGAAACCCACGCTTATATGCTGACTTTCACAATTATTTCTGTTGATACTGCAAAACAGAAAGCAGTAAAAATGAGAGACTGATCATCTTGAATTAGTTTTCATGTCTATATATAAGTTTGGCCTCTGAATTTATATGTCATAGTAACTCATTTTTCCCCCAGAAGTGTTATGTCCTATTAGTCTATTCTGTGTATGTATGTATGTATGTATGTATATATATATATATATTCTGTAGGAGATGACCAGGCTGAGCCTGAGGAAGGGGTTAAACATGTCATCAGTCAAGAGATCTAAGTCCAGCCTACCTTGAATTCCTTTCTATTCTTAACCCACTAATTTCCCTTGATTGTTAGTAGTTCAGATCCCTGTAGAGAGCTTAATTTTACAATAAATCTTTATGCATATTTGAACTGCCTGGATCTCCTGATTTCCCTGGTGCTTAACAGTTTCATTAACAATATAAGATTCTTTCAAGTCAAGCTCCAGGTGATCTGCACATATTTTTGTTGGCAATAAAATGGAAATGGTTGGCAACTGCCTTCTAAGGTTTTTTCCTTCATTTCCTGGTATATCCTATAGTACCAATAAAGGAGAATATTTGTAGCTCAGGGTTGAAATGAGGATCCTTGGTGCTCTCTGAGCGTGCTTGTTTTCTTGCAAACATTTCATTACCCAAATTAGGTAACATCATCAATGCTAGTAAGGAGTACGGTTTGCTGTCAGTTTATATTCTGATGGCCTGTCCTGTCAGTGTTGGTGAAGGTGGTCTTAGAAATTCTTTCCTTGAGCTGTTTACTGTTGGCTCTCTGGCAGTTTCTTGATTGGGGTATTGTTTACTTGATTGTTGGTCTGATGTTAACCTTGGAGCATAACCTTGGAGTTAATCTATGCTGATCTGGTGGAGGGGTGCTTGAGTCTTTTGTTCCCTTTGGGGCTGGTTGATTGTCTCTTTTGCAAAGTCTATAGATGTTGTTAATGTCTATGTGTCTATTAATGGTTAATTTGTCAGAGGCTTCTAGAAATTCCCTGGCACTTTTTATACCAGGCCAAGTCCATCAATAGACAGAGACATTAACAACGTCTAGAGACTGTGCAAGAGACAATCAACCAGCCCAAAAGGGAACAAAAAGACTCAAGCACTTCTCTACCAGCAATCAGTATCCAGATTAGCATAGATTAACTCCAAGGTTATCATCAGACCAACAATAAGGAAACAATAACCCAATCAATACCCCAATGTTGCCAAAGAGTCAACAGTAAACAGCCCAACTAAAGAATCTCTAAAACCCACCAACACTGACAGGGCAAGCCACCAGAGTAGAAACTGACAGAAAACTGCACTCCTTACTAGCACTGATGTTGTTACTGGTACTTAGTTTGGACAATGAAATGTCTGCCAGAAAACAAGCAAGTTCAGAGAGCACCAAGGACCCCTTGTATCCTATAATCCTAGGACAGCAATGGCTAACCTTTTCCAGACCAAGTGCCCAAAGTGCACACCCAAACCCTCAAAATAAAATGCGTGCATGGCCCCCCGCATGCACCCCACCCTGCGCATGTGTGTGCAGCCCCCCACATGCAGCCCACACCCCTACAGATGTGCACACGCCCCCTGCATGCACCCCACCCCCTGCACATGCGCAGCAGAGACCCAAAGATCAGCTGGCTGGTGGGAGGCATGCACACATGCGTGGCAGAGCTGAACTGGAGTGACGGCTCGTCTGCCCACAGAGAGGATGCTGCATGCCACTTGTGGCATGTGTGCCATAGCTTCACCATCACAGTCCTAGGATGTCCTGATAGTCTTCTAGTCAGGTACAAATAGGATGTAACCCTGCTTAAATATATAAGATCAGACATTGCAGGCTCAAGGTTATACGGGGCCCTAGGTCACATTGTCATCCACTCCCATTGATGCAAAGAATTACATTTTTAGAATAACCTTGGTTTTCAGAAGGAGGGGCAGTATTGGCATTTCCTAAGCATTGGCATCCTAGGACAGTGCCTATTTGGGTTTTGGCTAAAGCTGGTCTTAGGTTCAACCAAAGTCAGTTTGGTGTTGTCATCTCATTATGTATGAAGAAAACAGGGTCAGATTTTGGAAATAGTGGAAAATCCATGTTTAACAGGAAAATATAATGCTTTCTTTAATATGAAAAAATTGCTTGTCTCTAAGTATTCAGAAAAAATGAAAGACTAGAAAATGGGAACTAGTAGCGAAGGCAGCAAGCATATGTAAGGAGAAAACTTAAACCTAAATAAACACTTTGAAGATATTTGCAATTAGACTTTAATGATTTATTTCCATAGGCCACTACAAAAATTTGCCAATAATTGCAATAACAATATACAATTTATATATTTCCACTGAAGTTATCTTTAAGGAATTGTATGGAGGATTGCAATCTATTGCGATTAATAATTCATTCCTAAACAAAATTAAGCTAATAATGGAGCTAACTAAAAATATAAACTAACAAGCTAACTAAAATAATCTGCAGCAGAGGTGCTGCATACTAGTATCAGTTTAGCTGCTGTAAAAACTAATCCATCTAAAAATGTTACTGAACTTCCCATTTCCTATTGAACAAGCTAATTCTTGGAAATAAATGATCTTTGCAAGTATAATAATAAGGAGGATGTCTGCATAACCTGTCAAAACAAGTGTTCCATAATTTGGGTGTTGCCACTGAAAAACCTCTTTCATTTTCTCCATCAGCACGGCCTTGGCATACATGCAGAAAAGAAATTTGTTCATTGGACCTGGGACAAAAACAGATTGATATTTGTAAAAATGACGTCTAGAAATCCTTGATCTAATATTTTCAAAGCTTTAAACATGATCAACAGTTTGAACTGTGTTGTGATTATTGTAATATGGCCCTGACAGGAAAGAAAAAAAGAGGAGAAAAAAACATAGAATATAAGAAAGAACAGATATGGGGGCAAGGAATAGCAATTTTGACATAATGAAATAGATAGGAATTGTGCTGATATTTTACACTAATCCAGAATATTTTTAAAAACTCATTAGGAGGACTTGCTTTGCTAAATGAGACCCATCCTTTCTTCTTCTGAGCAACATCGTATAAACTATACTTAGTTTGGCTGAGACGTTAAGACTGTGTACTCTTTGTGTTAATATCTACTGTGAGTTTCTTTAGTGAAATTTGAAGTACCTCATCCCATCAGAGAAAACAGTCAGGTTTTATTTGTTTGGACTGAAGAGTTTTGTTTCATTGTGTACAATTGTCCTTGAGAGGGAAATGTATCTTCAGAAATGATCAACACCCTTCAAATTCTTATCTAAAGGAATCCTACAGGAAACCTTGGATTTCTTACAAAAATTTGGGCTGTCTGTTATCAAGGGCTGTCTGTTATTTCACAAGGACACTAGTCTTTGGCTATTGAGCCCGTTGTGTAAATGTCCAACTCACTCTCCCCGCCTACTCTTTTTAACTTAATAGAAAAGGAAAAATCTGCTGAATAGAAACATATAAAGGGAAACATATTAACTAAAATGCTAGCTACAGTTTAGCTTATCATTAGCCACTGAACTTTAAACTTAAAATCAATAGTTGATTATGTCAGGATGACATACAGTCCAGCACATAGTTGACCAAATAAGTAGAATCTAAGGAAGATAATGCTCAACTGTAGACTTAACGTTTTTCCACTCCTAGGCTAATATGATCAAGTCCTTGTTTTTTATACTGAGAAACTTTCATATTATAAATAATTATTGATTATATTTTATCATTAATCTTTCTGGAGCAACTATTAAGTTGGGCTAAGAAAAAACGTCTTGCCTTAAAACATTAGCTTTGTCGGTCTTTGTAGGTATTCAGTAAGTTATCCTTGTGTGGCAAATGGTTCTTAGTGTGAAAGATTCAGATGTGTATTTATTTGTACCTTCTCTTTTCTGCCAAAACACTCTAAGCTGACTTACAACAAACAAAACGCAGAACAAGTACACAGTAAAAGCACACAATTGACAAATACCAGCAATAATAAAAAGTACAACCAAGCAAATAAAAACACATTTCATGCAGAGCAAATACCTTCTGAAATAAAATAGTCTTAGCTTTTTGAGGAAAAAAAAATAGAGATGCAGAGGGCCTCTATGTTCTTTTTCCCAGAAAAGAACACAAGAAACTTTTTAAAATATATTTCACCAGTTTGTGAAGTGCAGAGACTTTACAAGACAATGAGAATTAGAGAGGATAGATATGTACGACAACCTACATTTATTATCTAGTGTGCAAAACTCAAGGTTCTCAGCTTTCTTGAAGATAGCTGCAATATTGAATAACTATCACTAGTATGTATCACATTTATTGCCAGTTATACAAATTTTGCAACACTGGGGCAACAGCAATTTTTTTCACTCTTAAGCCAAACAACAGAGTTCATAAAATAGCAATATGTTTTTTGAGGTAGAAACTTCTGCAATGTAGTAGGTTATCATTACAGGTAGTCCTCGACTTACAACAGTTCATTTACTGACCATTCAAAGTTACCATGGCACTGAAAAAAATGACTTATGACTGTTTTTCACACTTAGGAATATTGCAGCATCGCCATGATCACATGATCTAAATTAAAATGCTTGGCAGCTGATTCATATTTATGATGGAGGCAGTGTCCCAAGGTCATGTGATAACATTTTGTGACTTTCTGACAAGCAAAGCCAATGGGGAAACCAGATTTATTTTACCACTGTGCTACTAACTTAACAACTGTAGTGATTCACTTAACAACTTTGGCAAGAAAGGTCATAAAATGGGGCAAAATTCACTTAACAAATGTCTTGCTTACCAACATAAGTTTGGGGTTCAATTATCATAAATCAAGGACTACGTGTATTGGATAATTAAGATTCCTAAGTGTTATTTGATTATCTTGGCCAGCTTGTATATGCTGTTCTGAAAAATCACAGAAATGAATTCGTCTAAATTTCAATAAAGAAGCAGCCGAAAAACTGTATCTGATCAGTAGAAGAGACACAACATTCGCAACATTTTAAAAAAGAACCTTCTTGTGCCTTGTCTAATCTGGCGGGAGGGGGGAATAAACAAACAAAGAATTGAGAGGAATATCACTGAATTGTTGCATAGAGTAAAGACAACAAGAGTTACTGGGAAAGTGTATCTGTTTTACTATCATGGAAGACAAAGAAAACAGCTTCAAACAAATCTTAACTGCCCTCATAATTCAGCTTTGCAGAATTACTAAAATATTCCATTGAGATTGATTTACCTGTGGAATTCTGAAATTAAGTATGTAAAAAGGCAGATTAACAGAGGCAGATTTAACATTTAAGAAAGCATTTGAAGTCGATGTTTCCAAGAAATCTGCCACTAGAGGTACTATACAACTGCAGTTAGGAATAAAAGCAAATACTGCGTGTATAATTACCCAATCACTTGCAAATCTAATATCAGATCAAAATGAATTGTGATATCATTGTGGTGGAGATTTACATATACCTCAGTGCAGATTTAAGGGAGATTCAAAGGGAAAATCAGAAGAAAATACAATACAGGGGGACATGTTCACAGAGCCTTGTCACACAGGAAAAGGCAAACCATTTGTTAAAGATAAACAGCCAAGCCATTATTTTAAAATGAGTGCAGTGGTGCGTGCTATAATTGAGGAAAAAATTAAATGAAAAAACAAACAACCCAAGGCAATTATTACAAAAAGAGTAAAATGAGACCAGCAATGTGGTTCATGCTAGATATGAGAGACAAAACCATATCAATGCAATGGTTCAGCTACATCAGGTATATTGCGGCATGACTGTGAGCAGCTTACCAAAGATGCTAAACTAAAGCTACCAGACCTATGAAAAGATTCACTGGAGTTAGTTCTTCTACAAGTTTCACTAAAGCAAGCAGCAGAAAAATGTACTCATGACTCTAATGTCTTTGAATAATCAATAGAAAAGGACAATCATTCTCTAAGTTGCCATACAGGAAGTCCGCTTATGGTCAGGAACACTTGGATCTAGTGTTAAGCACTGTTAAGCATGTCTATGATTTCGGCCTTGATACCAAATCAAAATCAAACAAGTAGTTTTCTAAACAAAACTTTTCTTGCAAAATATTTAAAAATTGGGATCTTAAAAATGTTTAGTATACATACATACATACAATATATATATGTTGTAACGTTAACATGATAGTTAACGTTAATACTTTCTGAATTTACACATATAGATGTAGCTTAATTGTCAACTTCACCCTCTATTACAGGGGTGTCAAACTCGATTTCATTGAGGGCCGCATCAGTGTTGTGTTTGACCTTGGTGGGCTGGGGTGGGCATGGCCACAGTGAGCATGGCCAGCTCAACATCACTTTTGACAGGGGGTGCCTGTGGTGGCCTGAATGCTCTGCCAGCGAAAACGGGCTCCCGAGCTCCATTTTCGGCTAAGATGTCCTCTGCAACCCTCTGCCGCACATGGTCCTCCCAAGCTCCGTTTTCACTGGCAGAGGCACTGCGGGCCAGTCCTTCACTGTTTCCAGGGCAGCCCTGTGGGCCAGATCTATGCACCCCGTGGGCTGGATCCGGCCCTCAGGCCCTGAGTTTGACACCCCTGCTCTATTATATATCTGTGGAATTCCTTAATCTCAGTAGACAATGTATGAAGGCACATTACCTAATAAAGTACAATATTGGGGAACACAGATATTAGAGAAATTCTAAGACCAGTATAATAAGAATGGGCAGAATACTTTATTTATTTATATCCCACCTTTTTATTAATTTTAGAAATATCTCCAGGTGGTGAACATATCCAACACATTTTCCTTCTCCTAGTTTCCCCCCAACAACCCTCTGAAGTGAGTTGGGCTGAGACAGAATGACTGGCCCAAAGTCATCTAGCTAAGGCAGGACTAAAATTCACAGTCTCCCAGTTTCTAGCCTGGTGCCTGGTGATATAATTCCTCAAGCTGAGCTTGAAATCATGGTTTTAGAAAAGAAGAAAACAAGGAATGCCATAGACCAGTGATGGCTAATGTTTTTGCCGTCGCGTGCCAAAAGCGGGGGGAGCGGGGGGCGGTCACCCACCCCTGCATGCCCACACCATTTAATGCCTCCCTGCCCCCGCGCAGGTGCGCTCCCGCTGCTTTTGGCACACAACAACAAAAAGGTTACCAGTGGGCCCAGTAGGCCTGTTTTTCACCCTCCCCAGGCTCCAGAGGCTTTCTTGGAGCCTGGGGAGGGCAAAAACAGCCTTCCCCACTTCCCTGGAGGCCCTCTGAAGCCAGAAACACCCTGTTTCCTGACTTCCGGTGGGCCTGGAAGGCCTGAAAATCAGCTGGCCAGTGCATGCATGCGTGCTGGAGCTAAGCTAGGGCAATGCTCGTGTGCCCACAGATATGGCTCCATGTGCCACCTGTGGCACACGTGCCATAGGTTCGCCATCATGGCCATAGACCCTATGCATTATTCACTAGAAATGAAGATGTTGGAATCTCTCCAGCTACTTACGTTGGAGCAGTAAAAAAGCTTTCTACATAACCTATTTTAATTTGGTTTGGTGGATGATGTCTTTTTTGATAAAATATGTACAATTATTGTCATTCTTCAGGTGGAGCCTTTATATGTCATTTATTCAATGTACTGCTCAACCAGGTGGAAGTAGAAATTCATTAATGGAATGTGATAAGCATCTACATTTTCCCATAGTGCTGCTACTGGATGTAGAAACTGATTGTCCTTGTATTAAAAAAATACCTTACCACTGTATAGCTCCCTGGAACTACAAGCTGTCCCCAGTCTGCTTTTGTTCTGCTTTACTCTCTCTTGCCATTTACAAACTGCAAGCTGGGAGGTAAAGTAGGGGTGGGAAGTCAACTTTCTCAATCAAGAAGCAGAGTCCAAGAGACATATATATAAATGTGTGTTCTTGTGGAAGCAGAGACATTAAGAATAGGGGAGAAACTCATTTGTGGAGATGTGGGAGCATCTGGATTTGGGAGGGGAAGAGCTGTGTTTAGAGACATATTGCCAGTCAGAAAAGCTTTCACAGAAGATTGAAATGGTATTTTATACTTGACATGCAGTTTTTATATGTCTGTAGCAAACCTCATTGTTCTGGAAACACACCCTTAATTCGAGGTTGAGAATAACAGAGTTGAGTGTTATTTTAAGCACAATGGTGCTGTATTTATCACTTGGATATGATTTTATTGTGACTAGCAATGTGAAGACATCTACTGTATGTGTGCATTTTGGAAATATTTTCCTTGTGTAAAAAAGTATAATTCTAACATGCACCCTAATAGAAAATCTATGCTCTAGAGGCAATGCTATCCTCAATTTTTTTCCTAATGAAAAGCAACATTGATGACAGATGCGATGTGTCCAAATGGAGCAAGCATTATCCTCATGCAAACAGAATACAGGCCAGGAAATCCCACCAATTAAGAACAAGTTTTACCTGCAATTCAGGACCCTACAAAGGACCCACATCCTACCTGCAGTATTGCATTTCATTTATAAGGGCTCAGTTTACAAAATTTTATGGTCACTAAAATACTATAAAGATGACTTAACAACTCTGTACTTTAAGGGATATAGAATCATATATTCTGATTCTCTGAACATAGGAAGACATTGTCTTACATAGGAAAAGACGATAACTAGAAACATTTCTAAAACTTCACTTTGACCTATTTAATCAATCATTAATATTTGGATAATTGTTGTTTTCTATTTAATTTTCCGTTCTTTTTGGGGGCACTGTTTTTGGCAAAATGAAGAATCTCCCTGTTTTAGAGTACATTTGAAAGCCTTGAACTGGGATAGCATCATATTAATTATACTTTGTATTGTTTTGAATCCTCTTGGTAAAGTTTGGATGGAAAGCAATGTGTGGTTTCTCCAGTGGGAAACATCATCAGTGCTCTCCCAACTGGGAAATTTTTCAAATCATAGCATTAACCATTAACAAATGGGTTCTACTGAGTTATAACAGTCTGAAGAGAAACAAAGTACTACTGTCAAATCATGCAGATAAATTATAAAGGTTCAGAGTGGACAGCTTTCTTTATTTTATGAAAATTGTCCTAAAGCCAACATTTTGTCAAAAAATGAAATACTGCATGATGTATTTCTCCTCAGAATCATCAAATCTCCTCATTGTACTTCTTTTTCACATTTATTCATTCCTGTTTTAAATCCACGTTCATTCTGTAACAGTTCATTTTTGTTCCTATCTCTTTCTTATTTTATCAAACTGAGCAGGTGCAAAGTTTTATACTCAACTACTTCCACTTCTTTTGACAAACATTCACTCCTAGTAACAGGCCACATACAAGCTATTACCTTTCTGTCAACATTTGTATATATTAAAATTTAATAAATCAATTAAATCTTTCAATTTCTGTTTTCCCTTTGTATCAAACTTTCTTCAAAAATTGCTTTACCCTTTTTGTCATTTATGTATACTTTGGAATACTCCACTGTATTCTCCCCGGGCCACACCAATTACTCACAGATGGATATACAGTATTCCAAGCCATTTTTATTTTGTTAATCGGGAGAAAATAGTATTCAGAGCTGTATATTCCAGTAATTACAGAATTATGTACTTTGTCTTTGTAGAATGGTACCAAAGTATACTGTGATTTGAACATCTTTCCTCCATTTTTATTTTCATTTAAAAAGCCTAATTATTTTAAAGAAACATTACAATAAAATATTGTATGGTGTTTGCTATGCCAAAGTAGCAATTGAAGATCGTTCATAAAATAAATAAGCAATTGATGTGGCTTTAAGTCAAGTTTCTCTATTTCAGTACAAGATTAGTGTCTGCTTCTGCATTTTGAGCTTCCATACTTCCACCAGGCCTGCTGCCTTCTAACTATTTCACTGAATCTATTCATTTAATATTAAACGGAGCACCAAGGACTTCACAGTTGAATCTGAGCCACAGAGATACTCTTCTATTGGAGCTTTATTCTCCCATAGTTTAACAGGTCCTGGTGGCTAAATATTCTAATATAGATCAGGCTCAACATATGGGAATATTATAAGTTATCTTCAGAAGTTATGGATGCTCCATCACTGGAGATTTTTGAGAAGAGTTTGGATAGCCATTTGTCTGAAATGGTATAGGGCAGTGATGGCTAACCTTTTCTGGATTGAGTGCCCAAAGTGTGCATGCGTGTGCACGAATGCATGCACGCATGTCCGAACCCCCAAAATGCAATGTGCATGCACCCTCACCCCATGCCCCCCCGTATGCGACCTGCCCCCTACACATGCATGTGCGTGCCCTCTAGGTGCGCCCCGACCTCCCACGCATGGATGGCAAAGACCCGATGATCAGCTGGCCAGTGGGAAGTGCATGCACATGCACAGCAAAACTGAACTGGGGTAACGGCTTGCGTGCCCATAGAGAGGGCGCTGCATGCCACCTGTGCATAGGTTCGTCATCATGGGTATAGGATTTCCTGCTTGAGCAGGTGGTTGGGCTAGAAGACCTCCAAGGTCTCTTCCAACTCTGTTATTCTGTTAATTCTGAAGCTCACAGAAGAAAACTGTTGCTTTAAAACCACAGAATTATAACAATCCACTTGGGTAATTATAAAGCAGTATGTGGTACCCTCCTAAAAGTAAAGCAATGTTATTTTTTTTAAAAAAGGAGAGGTTTAATCTTCTTCTTCCTGCTAATTCTCTTCTGTATTCCTCTTTTGATCTGTTATTACTAGTTGTCTCTTATCCTAAGAATAGAAATGTTCAGTTGGAGGAATAGAAATATGCTGAAAAATGCTCCCTGAAAAACAAAGCAGAGGTACAAGACATTATGCCTCTACCTATCACTACTTACCAAAGTCTCATCAGCTTTTAAAGTTTCCTGCTACACAAATATTCATCTGAAAAACCAATGCAGCCTAAACCTGCCCAAACTCTTTTACTTCAGTTTTGAAGCAACATCACTACTGTCATGATTACATTGGTTGTTTGAATATTATATCAAGAGAATGAAAAAAATACATATCCCGTTTCCGTGAAAATAAGACCTATCCCGAAAATAAACCCTAGCAAGTTTTATGTGTGCATCTAATATAAGCCTTATCCCCCAAAATAAGCCCTACTTAAGAGTCTGTGCAGTTGGCTGGCTACCCATTCCATCTGGTGGCTCACAGTACTGTGGCAGAGTAGAGCTGCCCCATGTGCCCTGCACTGGCTTACCTCAGGGCCTGCGCAGCCAGGCCATCCATGGCCTAACACCTCACAGTAGCAGTGCTAGGAGTCATGTGCAGCGTGAGCCCATGTGGACACCAGCCCACTTCTTCTATTTGCTCATGGCCACAATGGAGAAGGAGGCTGAGCAGTGTGTTGGTGCCACGGTAGCGAGGCAAGGCAGGTGTCAGGGTGTGTGTGGATGGCCTGGCTGTGGGGGCCCTGAGGTAAGACAGTGCAGGACATGTGGGCACTCAACCCCCCACTTCACCTCGTGGCTGTGGCATCGGTGCATCAGTCGGCCTTCTGCTCTGTTGCAACTGCAAGCAAGCAGAAGAAGTGGGCCAGAGGGCACGCGGGGTCCTGCTACACAGGGCTGCTGGAGTTGCTGCCATGAGGCAAGGCAGGTAATGGGGCATGGGTGGCCTGGTTCCAGGGGCCCTGTGGTAAGCCAGTGCAGGGTGCATGGGGAAGCTCCATCCCACACCTCACGGCGGTGGCAATGGCATGCTGTGTAGCCTCCTGCCCCACCATGAGCTAGCAGAAGTAGTGGGCCTCCCATACATGGAAAAAAAGTAAGACACCCCTGGAAAATAAGCCCCAGTGCTTAGTTTGGGGCCCAAAAGAAAATAAGACCCGGTGTTTAGGGAAACATAAGTATTTTTCTTAAATTTCCTACTTATCCTTTTGTGGGATAAAACTCTGTCTCTGCCTAGAACACTTTCTGGAAAAACTGCAGCAACTCCTCTGCCAGCTTCTGTGGCTTTGACAGATTAAGCACAATAGGGTTATAAAGCATTTCAAAAATCAACATTTCAAATGGAGGTTTCAATTTATCACCATTAGTGACATCTCAAGCAGTGGCTTATATAATGCAGACTTCCTTTACTGTCCTTTTCCCATTTGCTTGATCTAGAACAATTTTTCAGACACTTATTTGTTCATAGCTGTGATTTAGGAAACATCTGTACTGTAAATGTGTCTTAGACATATAGTTTGGCTGAAAGATATTTCCCTTTTGGATGGACAGGCTGAAACAACGGATGACCTATGCAAATAGTACGAATGATTGATAATCACAGAATTGCTCACCACAGTATTATCTATTTCTCCTCACAGTGGTTTTTCTGCTTTAATTTGCTTTATTTTTAGCCATTTAAATGAACCATTTTCGCCTTTTTCATTAACTCAACTAACAGGAAAAACGGTGGGGCCCATGTGACAGGTGCTCTGAGTGAATAATAAAGACACTGTTTAAACAGAACGGGTGAGAAAGAGGCAGGGAGTGGAAAAGAAGGTTAAAAAAAGAATGGACAATTTATGAGGTCAAGAAAAGAGGCACTTTGAATCAGCAGACATAATGAGAGTTGCTAGGATGGAAAAGTACTTAAGAAAAAGTCCACTCCTAAGAATGTTAAATAAAAGTATCTGTGCCTTAGACAGATTCTTTCTTGCCACGGGCACTCATTTTGCAAGAATTGAAGGGAGGGAGGGAGGGGGGAATAGCTAGTTGTAATTCAAATGACAAGGAAGTCTGAAATGAAAGTTCAGGAGAAAAAGGGATACTTGACATAATCATAAGATTATTCTTGCTCCTGGGGAGTTTCTTTCCCACTAAATTATATTTAAATATTTTTTCATATTGCTCTGGATTGGCTATTTTTAAAAAAAGGGAAAAAATCGCAAAGGAAATAATCTGGCAAGGTGTGGTGCACCTAATAATATTTCCTCAAAGAAAAAGAATCTTAATGTGTGGGTTTTATTGCCCTGTTTTGCTAAATGTCAACTGACTCAGTTACTGGCCATCTTCAGAAAAAGGACAAGCAAGTACAGTACCACATTTTTCTCTGAAGAATCAGTCTTTTTGTACATTTTATAACAGTATAAAACCAAACTTCCTTCGTTTTGTAAAGCTTCAGGATGTAGATAAGTAATCACAGTCTTCCATCTCCAAACGTTTCACGAAGGCAATGGGAAATCCAATAGAATGTATCAAAATTTGAAGCTTTGGTGCAATTTGCAGGCCAACTATTTCAGAATACTCATGATCACGTCAATGGGTGTAGCCTAGTCACTTTTCCTGAGTATGTAATTTAAGGTTTAGATCTTATGATGAAATGCATTTGTATTTATTGCTCAGAGAATTATGTACTGGTAGAAGATCCAATACAAGCCAGGAAATACTACCTCCAAATATGTGAGCATTGTCTGTCTGTATGTGTGTGTGTTTGCACTTGTGTGCTCTCTACATGGGGCTCCCCTTGAGGAGCACCCGGAGGCTCCAACTGGCGCAGAGTGCAGCCGCGCGGGTGGTGATGGGAGCGACGTGGCGCTCCCATGTTACTCCTCTCCTGCGCGAGCTGCACTGGCTCCCGGTGGTCTTCTGGGTGCCCTTCAAGGTATTGGTTACCACCTTTAAAGCACTCCATGGCTTAGGACCCGGGTACTTGCGGGACCGCCTACTACCACCAATAGCCTCCCACCGACCGGTACGCTCCCATAGAGAGGGGCTCCTCCGGGTGCCGTCGGCCAAACAATGTCGGCTGGCGGCCCCCAGGTGGAGAGCCTTCTCTGTGGGGGCACCCACTATCTGGAACGAACTCCCCCCGCAGATACAGATGATCCCGGACCTTCGCACCTTCCACCATGAGCTAAAAACTTTTCTGTTCCATCAGGCGGGCCTGGCCTAATTTCTCCCCTTTTTCGGTAAAAATAATTTTAAAATTTAAATATTTTAAAATTTGGGGTTTTAATATTTTATAATTGGGCTTTTAAATAGTCGGGGCCATTGTTTAATTTGGTTTAATTTGGCTTTTAAATTTTGTATGTATGTTTTTTACTTTTGGCTGTTCACCGCCCTGAGTCCCCTCGGGGAGAAGGGCGGTATATAAATCTAAATAAATAAATAAAAATAAATAAATAATACCGTACACCTGTATACTGTGCATGATACACACATGATACACATAAATAAAGTACTGATATACACATTCAGTTCTTCCTACTACAATATTCTTGAACCTCAAGAAAATGGTGGATTAAAATATCCTAAAGGAGCAATGAGTTTGATAGGATAATGTATAAAAAATAAATCTTCAAGAACAATAATTTTAATTTAATGTCATAAAATGCATTTTGTTCTAATGTATGCTCTGTATCATTCCAATTTTAGTATATGTGCTGCCAAAGCGAGCACTGTTCTAATGTATGCTGAGTCTGTTTATTACTGGCTATAAAAGTAAAACAGAATTTAAACAATTAAATACATTTTGGTTTTGTTTTAAATGTCAGGAAATAGATTAATATTCTCAATCCACTGTCCATGCATCAGGGGCAATATCATTCTGGGGTGCACAATATACAAAATCACAAACACAATATGCAATACATATAAACCAATTCCTTCATTAAAAGCACACAAACATTTTCCCATACATTTTCATTCCTTAACATAAACATTTACCTATTCCCTGTTTCATCTATGCTGTCAAAATCGTGTTGGAAATTTACTTCAACTGGTTCCTTTTTTCAGGTTAAATCTTTACAGATCTGTAAATCTGTAATTTGAGTGGCAAAGTGAGGGATAAAGTATACTATAATACCTACCAACCTTTCTATTGTTTGTCCCCTATGTTTACCTTCAGGGCACAGTTAGATTCTTCGTAGGGTGTCTTCTACTTTTATAAGCCTTAAGCAAATGTTTTTCTTTCTTTGAATACCCCTGCCACCCACTAACACTGAATGGGTGGGAAGTATACTCCAACCTTTTCTGTTTAGCCTGAGCTCTTGTGGTTACTCACACTACTTCTGAGGACTTCTGTTGTCTGAAGCTTTTAATTAACTTCCAGTAGGAAAGAAAATTGGTTCCTGTAAGAAGATCAGAAGGAAGTCTTGGGACTTTTTCTACTAGAAGATTCCTTAGTAGTTCCTTCTATTTTAATTGGAGTCTGTACTAAGGACAGTGTAGTTGTCTATCCATATACACTTGTAAAGGTTTCCTTTATTTTTCTGAATCAATTTGGGATTCTCAGTGTCTTTTAGACTGACTACTTGTCTCTCATGTACTTTTACAGACATAGTCATCTTTTGTCCTACAGGATCTTTAAGAGCTGCTGTACTAGATCCTTTTGGAAAATTATCGGAAATTATTTGGAAAATGCCCTGCTTTACCATAGATATAGCCTTTTATACCTCCAATAGGTATCTTATTGGAAACGTGGGAAAGTTTCTTGTCCTTTCTGTTTCCTAAACTTTATCTTCCCTATCACCTGTCAGTGTTGACTTTGCCAGGCCAGTTTTTTTGCTATTGTGGCCGTTTTCCTATTTCTAACTCTTTTCTGATCGCTTTGCACTTCTCTGCAAGGGTTACAGCTTTCAGCCCTGTTTGTAAGTGATGCTGGCAGAATCTGACACAAGTTGGTAGAACTTGGGAGAAACTGTCCTAACAGTTTGATCCAATATGATCCTCCTTCTCATGTATATTTGCTTTTAATCACTTTCTTCCTATATCTTCTAACTCTCTTGTCCATAACTCTCTTACTCCTTCCTGTGGTTATAGGGATACTGCCTTAAACCTTGGTCTGTAGCAGGGGTTGAAATGCTACCAGTTCGGACCGGTTCAGCTGAACAGGTAGCGATGGTAGCAGGTGGTTTGGAGAACTGGTAATAATAATAATTATAATCAGAGATCACTTCTGAAAGGAGCCCTGTATATACTCTTAAGCATGGAATTAGCTGAACCACCCACTGTTCCTTAGGCTATTTGCAAGCAACTGCAACACATTCAAATGCCACAAAAAAGATTCTATACACTCCTCCTCTGTAAAAGTTTGGGATCCTTCCTTTATACTGGCTACTGTGGAACAAGAAAGGTTCAAGCTTCCCTCAATAGAGTAATCATCTCCTGGAATGCTTTCCTCTTTTCCTCTCTAACCGGTATTTCTTTCTCAAATTGGTCTCTTCATTCAGCTTCTCTCCACAATTATCTTCAGCCTCCCATTCTTTTTCTTTCCTCATCCTACTGCTTGATCATGTCTCTAATATATAACCAGGCATCGAGGAAAACCTCTTTACTTTTTGCTTGGACTTGGGAATCAGTGTGGACCTTCCTCCGTCTTCTTCTCCAAGTTCCTTACATAAGCACAGGTCTCTATATATTTTATTTTATTTATTTATTTTATTAGTCATATTTTTATGCCGCCCACTCTCCAAGGACTCTGGGCGGCTTACACCAAAGACAGTATACTAAATAGCATATTGCCCCCAACAATCTGGGTCCTCGTTTTACCCACCTCGGAAGGATGGAAGGCTGAGTCAACCTTGAACTGGTGAGATTTGATCCGCTGATCTGCTGAAGTAGCAGTCAGCTGAAGTAGCTGCAGTACTGCACTCTAACCACTGCGCCACCTCGGCTCATTGCTCATATGTGCTTAGGGAGAGATGTCCCATGATGGCTAACCTATGGCACACATGCCCAAAGTGGCACGTGGAACCATGTTGTCTGGCACGCATGACATCGCCCATTCCTCTTCCAGGTTTCTGGCACACATGCGTGTGCAGCGATCAGCTGACCTTTTTGCATGTAGCCATGCCGGAAATTAGAAGAGCTAGTTTTCCGTTTTCCTGTGTGCGCATGTGCACCGGCCAGCTGATCGTCATGCGTGCATGTGCACCAGAAACCCGGAAGAGTAGCTGGCTGAAACCGGAAGTTCATTTTTGGGCACGCACTTGCACCCTGATCAGCTCCTTTTCCGGGTTGCAGCCCAGACGTGTGTGGCTCTTGGTGCCGAAAAGTTTCGCCATCACTGACCTAGGCAATGCCTTGTACTGCCCTAGCCCTTCTAGGACCAAACTCCCTTTTCCTGGATGCAGGTTCTGCTTTCCTTTCATTCAAAACTCTTGCATGTTTTGCTCAGCTGCACCATCCTACCACTAATACCAAGAGTGAGAGGGCTCTTTTGAGAAATGGTACAGATCACCAACACTGTTGGTATCTTCTCTGTGTTTCCATGTATAAAAAAACCAATGAATTCATTTCCTAACCCCTACCTTAACACATCACTAAGTCTATGCTACAGTCTATTTATACGGATATTTCTGTGCCTATATGATTACCGAATTCTTAAATAGTCTTAGGAAATATTCTGTTCTTCTTTGCTTCCTGAAATTGTAACAAGTCTTTAGCTATTATTTAGCAAGTTTCAAGTTAGTAGGATGCTGTGGCTGTTAGCTGCAGCTTCTCAGTCTGGACTAGGGGCAAAGCAGTGGTGAAGTCTAAAATTTGTTACTACCGGGTCTGTGGGCGTGGCTTGGTGGTGGTGGGGTAATGTGACTGGGTGGGCATGGCCAATTTTATTATTATTATTTTTGCTTTTAAAACCATTTTTAAATGGTTAAAACCATTTTCTTCGGCAAAGAGGTTGTAAAAAAATGCTTTCAAAAGGCTCTGACGATCCCAGCTGAGTTGCCTGATTGGCAGAGACTTTTTTTCTTTTAAATGCCTCTGATAATCAGGCAACTCAGCTTGGATCATCAGAGGCATTTAAAAAAAAAAAAGCCTGATCAGAGGTCTTTAAAAGAAAAACGTCTCTGCCATCAGGCAACTCAGCTGGGATCGTCAGAGGCATTTAAAAGAAAAAAAGGGGGTTTTTTTCTTTTAAAAGCCTTTGATGATCCCAGCTGAGCCGCGTGATCATCAGAGGCTTTTTTTTTAACTTTTAAAAGCATTTTTTTCAGCCAAAGAGGTTGTAGAAAAAATGCTTTTAAAAGTAAAAAAAAAAAGCCCCTGATGTTCACGCGGCTCAGCTGGGCATGGGGGGGGGATTTTTGCTTCCGGTTCTCTGAACCACCCACCTCATTGCTACCAGATCAGGCGATCCAGTCCGAACTGAGAGCATTTCATCCCTGGGCAAAGGGAAATAAGGGTGGATATACCAGCAGCTCTCTGTAGGCTCTCAGAATCTTTGCTTCCCTTTTCTTTTTTGTTGTTGGTTTGCTGAAGTCTAAACCAGCTTCTCCTTCACCATCAGTCACCTGTTGAACTAATGGCTGCTCTACTCCCTTGGATAAAAAAAATCTTCTCTTCTCTCCCACACGATACTCCCAGTGTCCACTCTCCAATGCTATTGGCATGTTCCTTTTATAATTGGAAATCAGGTGTGGTCCAGTACTCTTCAAGCTACCTTAAAGTCTCAAGGGAACAGACAAAGGGAAGGAAGAATGTATGCTGGCCAGTGAAAGCCTTTCATTTTACAATCACTTTTTAAAACATTAAAATTTGTGTCTCTTCTAAAGTAGTCTAATTTTATTTAGTACAAATGTGTTAAAGCCTTAAGCAAAAATTAAATTTATAAAACTTATAAACTGAATCATGATTTCAAAGAAAAAAATATTATTGACAGTGTTCATACAGCAAACTATACATAATATCATTTGTTTATCCCAGTGCAGTAAGTGAATGCAACAACTGTTATTTGCATTTTGGTATCAGTGCAAAATGGAATTGTGTAGTGCACTGTGTGAATCTAGACACAGTTGTAATACAATCCTGTTTATGCTAACTCAGAAGTAGGTCCCATTAAGTTCAGTGAGACTTAATTCCAGAAAAAAATATATAACTTTCTATTTGAAAATCCTGTAGATAAGTTTGACCTTATACAGGACATAATAAGCAATATATTGTCATCCTCCATCTAATTTGGCCTTTGGCCCAGCAATCACCATTTGTCCTAAGATCTTGAGAATATCAATAGGTTTAGTCATACAGCACATAAGAAGATCTGGTACTCCTATTTATGCATTCCATCTCTGAAACTCATTAGCATTCAAATTTATTTATAGCTTATATAAACTATAAGCTAACTGTCCAGGTTGGCTGACAATAATAACATTAAAATGGCTATTAAAACAAAAAAGAACAAGTGTAGTTATAGAATTGTTGGAGTGACATCAGGGAGAACCAGATTCCACAAATTCACTGGTTGACTTTGTACCATTCAGTTTCTCTATACCACAGGATTATTCTTGTGGAGAAAAAAAGGAGGAAGCCATATCTACAATGACTTGAACTGCTAAATGAAATATAAACCTAACAACTAATTAAATAAATAAATGATTTATTTGTAATTAAATATTGTAATTAACATTGTAACACATTTCAATATTTCAACATATTTCAGTATTATATATGTATGTTCTATTTAGCTGAAAACCACTAAATCTAATTAATATAGCAAGCAGGTAATGTAATATACATTGCATTGATGTTAATTTAATACATTTGATATTAATGTAATGTAATATCAATTTCAGAACGGGAAACCGATTCAAAGTCATTATTTAAATTCTTTTGATTCCATTAAATGTCATAGCTCGGTTTTAGTTCTACCTTTCCTGGTTTTCATAGTACTTTCGACATGTGTAAAAAATTGTGGAGAAAAGTGTATGATTATCATCCAAGGAAAATTCTTAATTTTTCTAGAATGCCACTGAATATAAATAAAATTCGCACTTGTATTTCCATTGTCTATCAATGAAATGTTATTCATTTTAACACTCAATAGCCTATTTCATTTTATTGGCTGGAAAGGAGACTGTTCATAAATACATCTACCCTGTATTTATACTACTTAAACAATGGGCTTGCTATTTTGAGGCATTATTTAGCTCCTTTCACAAATGCTTCATCATCTCCCATAACAAAGAGGCAAAATGTTAGTTAAAACTAAAAGAGAGAACAAAACTGAAAAGCTACAAGCATTATGATAGTTGAAGGCATAATTAATTTAATACACCATTTGATTACCTAAAATGGATTGTTAGGTAACCATTCATTATTGCTCTCGCAATACAACAGTGATTTGTGGGAAATCATTCTTGTTAAATTACATACATTTTCCTCCTAAATTTAGCATGTCTAGTGATGTGGTATTAAGGCATTCATTAGGAGTGTAAAAGGGCTTGAAGGGCTTAAGTAAAATCACACATTTCTGCAGAGGTGCAAATAGAATTGTTTAAGTTGTCCCAAGAAAACAAAAATACAGGTAAGTTTCCTTTTCATATATAAATTCTGTGCATGCTTGGTAGACACAACTTGGTTGACTTTTCAGTTGGGAATGGGAAGAATGTGATGAAAACCAATGCTTGAAAATGCTAGAACCCAAAAGCAGCAGGAATGAGAGGATGACAAAGTAAGGGAAAGTTGCAGAACAAGGTTTCTGGAATTCTTTTCCTCCTCTTAATAGCAGCAACACTCTGGAGCAAGTGACCAGGAGGAAAGAAAACTGAGCATGGAGCAGACACCAGCATTCTAAGCCATTGCCCAATTCTCTCTCCCTCAGGAATGCACTGAGGATTATTATTATTTTTACCTCTAGAAGTATATCCAGTCCATGTTCAAATATACTTTTGTTGCTATTGTTAGCTTCTCCTGTCCTACCAAATTTAGTCATGTCTCTTCTGTTTTCAGGGAGTTATCCTGTTGATAGACAGAATTCTAAGCCTTATTTATTATGTAATTTCTTTTCAAAGTGCCATTAAAGTGCAAAGAACAGTTTCATGTATTTATCTCTGTGCCACAATGTCACAACAGTTATAAAACACAGCAATAAAGTCTTCACAATTTATACCCAAAGTCCCCTAGAATAATTTAGTTTTAACCAGCTTCTGGAAGTCTATTAACAGTGGAGCTAATCATACCTTCAAGGGAAATCCATTCCAGAGACTAGGCCAACCTTACTGGAACACTAGTAGACAACCTCCCTGGAATAAGGGGCATTATTGACAGCTTCTCTTGCGAGAGTTTCCAATGGATCAAATATGATTGGAAGAGATGGTCCTGAAGGTGGCATCAAGTCACAAAGGGCTTTATAGATTAAATCAGCATTTGAATTCCTTTTTCAAACTTAGCATAGGGACTACAAAACAGCAACACGCTACTGTTGGTATATTGAGTCTTCACACTTGATGAACTTGATGAACTTACTCAGGTTCAGCAAGCTGCAAAGACAAAAATAAAAAGGCAGAAACCTCTACTGTGCTTCCTCTTATTAAAATTATGTAACATATTCAATAGGAGAAGTAAACACCTATTAAAGTAAAGCACTATAATGTTAGTCAGATATGATGTGCCTACCCTATATAATAAATATGATCTGTCTTTCCAGAGCCTAGACTTACAAGTCTGGGGATTTATATATTTATTTGATTGATGTGAATACTCAATTTACAAGAGCAACTCTGGCTGAGTTGCAGTTGAAAGAAATGGGGGAAGGAATTGAAAATAAAACAAAATTCAATAAAAATAATAAAACTTCAGAACATAAAAACCAAGTTAATGCCATAGTACAAATGCCAATAATGACAAAAGCAACTAAAGGCCAATAACACAAGTTTCATGCATTCATTACATTCTAGGTAGGTGCATCTCATGGTCTCAGAGGAAGAGTCATGTCTTCTGCAGGGCCCTGCAGAAAGACCAAAGGAATGGGGCTACCTAATCCTCAGGAAAGAATGATATTCCATGGATGCTTCCCTTTATCAATAGCAGAATCTTAGCTAAGATGATGCAAGCTAGAAGCTATTTCAGGTTCAAATGATATGATAAGCTTGAAATCAGAGGAAATGTTCACTTCTGTTACCTCAAAATTACCATAAAGCAGACCTGAGTTTTATCGTAATTTGGGATTTAAAAAAACAATATTTAGCATATAAAATATAATGAATACATGAATGAGCCTGCATGATAAGGTAGCACGATATGCTATAGTTGTGCAGCACTTTGGAAGCAACATGGCGATGTTGGAGATGCATGCAAGTATTCGGCTCAGTGGCTAAGAAACTGAGCTTGTTGATCGAAAGGTTGGCAGTTCAGCGGTTTGAATCCCTAGTGCTGTGTGTAAGCTCCCGTTACTTGTCCTAGCTTCTGCTAACCTAGCAGTTTGACAGCACATTAAAAATGCAAGTAATCTTTTCCTGAAATTTTATGGGTAGCTACCCATCACTACTGCAGTGCAATCTCAGGATCCCATGCACATCACTGCACAGCACAATCCTACAAAGCTTGTATTACTGAAGGTGTCATACAAATGTAGCTAGTAAGTACCATACAAAGAGAAACAATGGCTAACATTGACTTAATTAAGAGAAATGACTATAGAGAAATGACAGACTTGGACCTATAAGAATTATCTCCTAAAATTTGATGAATGAAACCTGTCAAATGATTTGCTCAATCTTGTCAAAGAGCTTTGCATAAGATGTTCGACTCCATAGCCACCTGGAGCGTTAAATATTCTAATTCAAGACATGAAAAGCCCAACAACAATTAAAGCAACCCATCAATATTTAATACTTCTTTCTTCTACTTTTTCCAATGCAAGAAATATTTTTGAAATCACATTTTACGTTTCAACTTTGTCAACTTAATTTCACAATTAAAAAAAAATGTGCCAGCCCAAAGTCATAATTCACCTGCAGTTTTTGTGACCATGTAGTTTTTTCATGTAAATAACTAAATAGGTAACTGTGTCAATCAGCTGCCTCCAATATTAGTATTTCCTATATTTCCAATAGCCAATTGTTGGTATCATGAATTTCCTAATTGCACGTAATATTCCCATTTTCTCCTTGCTTCAGCTTATACCTGAAACTCCCTAACAGAATTACATTATTCTGCTTTTTTATTTTTCTTCAAATTTCTTTGCAGAGCTCAATTTTTGCATGAAGACTTTGCACGAACCTTTGGTTCCCATTCGCTATGCAACAATGGGTTAATGAAGCTCTTCAAATCTTTTTAATTCCATGTTCCATTAGCCTTAATCATCATAGTCAAGAGTGAGGGATATTTATCAAGAACAACTGAAAAATCAAATGTTATTTACTCTATAAAGAAATTAAGTCTAGACTATTAATGAGGACTATGATGAACTAGACCTCTCTGAAAAAGTGCGGATAACATTATATCAGAGATCAACAGCTGGAGGGTGAATTCTGGTTGCAGAATCTCTCTGAAAAAGGAGAATTTGTAAAATTGAACATATATATTCTGGACAGATGTGTTTCATGAGTAAACTACAGAATCTGATGTTTTTGCAGCTGGTTCAGGACCCAAGTGGCTGGGACATTCCATCTAAGCTCATTGCTGTAATGTAGCCTATATGGACATAAGGTTCGGCTGACCTTTATTTCTTAATCATGTTTATTAAGATTATTATTATAATCATTCATTAAGGACCATGATGGTGCAGTAGTTAAAGTGCAGTACTGCAGACTACTTCTGCTTACTCCCGGCTGACTGCAATTTGGCAGTTCAAATCTCACCAGGATCAAGGTTGATTCAGCCTTCCATCATTCAAGGTGGGTAAAATGAGGACCCAAATTGTTGGGGGCAATATGTTGACTCTGTAAACCACTTAGAGAGGGCTGTAAAGCACTGTAAAGTGGTATATAAGTCTAAGTGCTATTGCTATTAAGAAACTTCCAAGTCACTCTGGGTGAGTTTCCTTTAATCTTTAGTGAAATAACTTTTAAATATAAGTTTAAGGAAAAAACAGGGGAGGATAAACAGAAAAAGAATAATTGGAATACTGATTTTGGAAAGTCAAAAATGGAGCAAGATTTTGAATTTAAATATAACAATTTTTGAAGAAATTAAAGATCAAGATTATTAAAAGTAAAAGGAAGGAATATAAAGTGGGTTTATATGATCTAGGTTAAAAAAGATATATCATTATTTCTGATCACCCTTAATGGACTTTTACAGAGCAGGGCTGAATAGCTGAAAAAAGAGATTATTGTTGTATTCAAAAAGAAAGTATTAAGTTGTTAAAATTACTTATACTTGTGAAAAAGAGAGAAGTTACTTCTTTATACATTCATATATTTTTATTTTTATTTGCTATATTCTTATTTTTTCTTTCTTTGCTGGCATTTAATGATTTTTTTTTCCAGCATGGATAAATTAGAAACTTAAGTCAGGAAATTCAAGCTCTCATTTGTAGTTTGACAACAGAGCTAGCGAGAGCGGCTTGCCAAATTCAGGTGGGCATTGCAAGTATTCCCTTGTGCTGGTAGGAGTGGGTAGCTCTATGAAAGGCCTGGGGGAGTTGTGTATAGCAGTTTGGTTCATTTTATTCATTTTTTTTAACTTACTAGAGACTTTTCTATTGGTGTATTGGTATTATAGCTCTTGGACTGTTTCTTATGTGACACTTGGGGCAATTTGAGTTTCAGATCCTTTTGTACCTTAGCATTAGTTCTTATACGAACTGGAAATAAGAATTAGTCTTTAAATGATCACAGAAAGCTGTGGAAAATATTTTAACTGCAACACCAATATTTAAATAGTAACATATGAAGGAAGAGATTAAACAGAACAAAGAATTTATTTATGGAATTTATCCGCTGCCTCAATCCAGATGGATTACTTTATAATCAAGGCTGCATTCCCATGCACATATATGAGAATAAGTCAAGTCATAAGAATAATGCAGGTAATCTACCCACCTGATACCAGTTATGTATGATACAGATATATGAATAATATAGGTAAACTGATATTCATGGTACTTAGAGCAAATTCTCCATTTCTAAAGACAAAGGCATTCTCAGTCTACCTAAAAATTCTATCTGAAAGTAATTAAGGTAACTAAATTTTCAGAAGGAAAAAAAACAATAAAGAATATATGAACAGCACTGGATTGCCTACTAATGTATGAATTCCACAGTTAAATAGAAAAGCATAGCCTGCTGATAGAAGAAAAAATTGTCAAGCTTTGGTTATGGAGAAACTGGTCAAGAATAAGCATTAAAATTACCTGACTTTCCGACAACCTTCCTATAATAAATGTACATGTATGATGATACATACTAGTTATGAGGGTTATTCACACATATATAATTTGCCTAATAAAATATTTGTATAGTAGATGGAGGATAAGGACAAGTCACTGACTGCCTGAGCCTGCGAATATAGGATACAAATCAAAATTCAATTCTAATTACTGGTATTGTGCTTTGATTACTCCAGAGAAATTCAGATTATATATGAGAACTGAATCACCTGTATGATTTTACACAGCAAGAAACAATGAGAATACAGGCATCTAGTACAAACTATGATGCAAAAATTATGTAACAACTGTTCTCCTGTCACAATAAATCTCACCCTTTTGTGCTTGCTGTCGGATACAAATATGTCAGTCACAAGGTATATGTCATAATGCACATTTCATTGCTTGCCCCATCCGTGCAGACATTGATGATTGTAGGACTATATAGACTGAGTTATTTAAATTATATATTGTATTCTCTGTACGGGGCTTGTCAGGATTACATATTTAAAGTTTTATAATTTTTAAACTAACCGAAAATATTCCGCAAATCACATAATGGTTTATCCACAGAATAATTATTCCAAAGGTTCCATATGCTTCTTTTCTTTCTGCAGCATAGAATTGTACATGAGAAAAAGCAACAGAAAACGATAGAAAGAAGCATGTTACTAAGCATTGATTTGTTTTATCTCAAGGAGTTACGCTTCTTTCAATAATTTTGCAATGATAGTTGGGTGAAATTTTTTTAGAAACTGTACTTCATTTTCCTGGTGTCCCTTATATGACCGGCAATGTTTTTTCTCAGTATGTGCTTGCTGTACAAGTATAGTTTCTGACTTGCATTTTTCCTGACCTTAGCCTGATGTTCTGTGTCAAAGTGGTGTAGTTCAAACTTTGCATCCACAATGCCATTATCCTATTACCTTGATTAAAGATTCATTTTGTAATAGTAAAAATTGGAAACTACTATGAAAAAGGTGAGCTCTACATGGTTGCCAAGACCAGAAATTATTTTTGCATTGCTTGGTTGGCTGATTATGTACCATTGAGTCATTTTTGAGACCTAGTGACCATGTAAGTACATTTTCTCCTTGATGTTCTATTCCCAAACCTCTTCTTTCAGGTCTCTCAATAGGACACTCATTGCCACTTTGATTGAGTACAGTATCTCCACCTTGCATTGGTCATCTTCTTTTTCCTTCCACCTTTCCCAGCATTAGAGCCTATTCCAGGGAGTTAGGTCCTCACATAAAAAGTCTGAACTATGATAATTTGAGTGAATTATCTTGCGCCTTGAGTGAAAACTTTGGATTGATTTGTTCGATGAACCATTGGTTCATCAGTAGTTTTATACATCTTTCAATAATTAATTAATTAATTGATTAATTAATTATTCTATTAACATATAAAAAAGCTACTGGATTTCAAAGTCACCGCTAAGTACAGAAATGAAACTGCAGCAGCGTAATCAGAAGCAGCAGCTGCGGCTATCGCTCACCTAATTTTCTCAGCTATGAAGGGTAGAAAAAGTGAGCAAAAAAAAGAGAGAGAGAGAGAGATGGCCACTGCTTCCTCCTGCATGTCATTTTGGACTTTCAGCCACAGTGCATTTGAGGACACGAGAGAGAGAGAAGGGAAAACTGACCTTGTTGATGCTGCATTGGCCAGGAGGAAAGCAAATGAAGTACTATCCTGATACAAGTGGTGACTGAGTGTCCAGACAAGGAAACAGACTGGCACAATACTGCTCTGCAGGCAAGGTCAGCAGCCCAAATTGTCCCCATAGACTGCCTACCACAGGGGGCAGCAACCTGCAGCTCTGGAGCCACATGTGGCTCTTTCACCCCTGTGCTGTGGCTCCGTCACTCAAAATATGCGTCACAACCACCAATGTGTGACACCCACCAGCACGCGATTTATTGAGTTTTTCAACCCCCGGTAGGCCAACCATGGATAAATCCAAGAAAGAAAAGTTTCAGAAGAAAACAGAATGTTTAATTCAACTACATATGCTAGTTTTGTGGCCACTCAAGAAATAGTCAGGCACAGGAAGGGGTTTGTGGTTCCTAGTGTTTTCTTTTCTGTGGGAAATGGGTCCAAATGGCTCTTTGAGTATTTAAGGTTGCAGACCCCTGGCTTAACAAAAGGCAGTACATGATCCTCTTACTGTATCCACCCTGTCAGTGATGTGGCTGGAAGATTAAACCCATTGAGAGAAGAAAACAGTGACACCATAAAAGCATATTGTCAAACACCACCCACAATGTGGAACGAGGACCGTCCACCCGCCCTATCAACATAGCTCTGGGGGAAATAACATTGATGAGATTTAGCTCTAAAACAAAAATTTTACCTAGTTCCAGCCACATTTATCTATTACAGCAAGAACCAAGTCTTATGGCACTCTAAAAGGCTTATCGTCGCAACATTTTCTTAAAACACTGAGAAAACACGTGATCCACTCTGCCGATTAAAGTATCAGAGCCTTAATTATTACAGTATCACTCATAACATGAGCCTTTGACCCAGTGGTGGGACTCAGCCAGTTTGCACCACTTCAGGAGAACCGAAGTGTTAACCAGTTGTTAACTTTCTGGTTGTTGGAAGAAATCATTAGGGCAGAGAACCGGTTGTTAAATTACTTGAATTCCACCACCGCCTTGACGCCATGCAATCCAACAGACCCTGGGCTTGGCTCACTATTTTCTCTCATGCAAAACCCAGAAGGACAAAGAGAGTTGGGGCTGTTAAAAGTAGACCAATCAATCAGATCAGATTTGAGATCTTCTAGTCCAACCCACTGTTCAAGCAGGAGACCCTATACCCGTGATGGCGAACCTATGGCATGGGTGCCACAGGTGGCACGTGGAACCATATCTGTGGGCACACGAGTGTTGCCCTAGCTCAGCTGCAGCGCGCATGTGTGCCCCGGCCAGCTGATTTTCGGGCCTTCCGGGCCCAGCAGAGGGCCTCTGGGAGTGTGTAGAAGGCCGTTTTCACCCTCCCCAGACTCCAAGAAAGCCTCTGGAGCCTGGGGAGGTGAAAAATAGACCTACCAGGCCCACCGGTAACCTTTTTGCCATCGCGTACCAAAAGCAAGGGGAGTATGGGGCGCGCATGTGTATGTGTGTGGGGGGGGGCATGGGGCATTGAATTATGGGTGTGGGCACATGCACGCATGACCCCCCCCATGCTCCCCACGCTTTTGGCACATGATGATAAAAAGGTTAGCCATCACTGCCCTATACGATTTCAGACAAGTGGCTGTCCAGTATCTTCCTAAATGCCTCCAGTGATGAAGCCCCCACAACTTCTGAAGGCAGCTTGTTAATTGTCCTCACTGTTAGGAAGTTTCTTCTTACTTCCAGGTTGCTTCTCTCCTTGATTAGTTTACATCCATTGTTTCTTGTCTGCCTTCCAATTTATTGGAAAATAAATTGACCCTCACCCTCACCTCTTCTTTGTGGCAGCCCCTCAAACACGGAGTCTACTAATGACAACTTCATTAGGGCACAATCAGGGACTCCCTTTGTGACAGCCCCTCAAATATTCAGATAATATAATACTACTAATAATAAACAATTTTATTAGGGCACAGTCAGCGGCTCCCTTCACCCGACAGTCTCTTAGCCTCAGCAGTCACAAGGCAGAGATTCTACCCGAGGGGACCAAATCTGATGGTTTTCGCTGGTTTCGAAACAACTGACCGGCGTTTATCCTGCCCGCAGCCCTAAAAAAGAGGGCAGGAGGAGAATGTAAACGCGGGCGTGGGTGTCACTCGCCACGACGTATTACGCAGGACCCCACCTACTTCAAGGTAAGAATTAAGCTCTATCTCAGTTATATCAGCGCTGCTCGCAGCTCACCCCACCCAGGCGGTGGCAGTAGCAAAGAGCTCCGACCGTCCCACAAGCTGGCACCGCGGGGTGGGCGTTCCGTACTAAAGACGGCGCGCAGACTAAGGCCACGCTCCAGTTGCGAGAGCGCCGCCGAGCGTGCGGGGCCGAAGTAGTCAAAGCGGAAGCGCGGGGTTTGCCTCCAGTCAAGCCGCGGCGGTGGTTTCGCTCGAACAACTTGGCGTGTAGAGCGGCCGGGACGCGGCGCCTCGAGGGGGGTCCCCGGGCCACGTGCTGCGGCCAGGGACTCGAGCGGAGGGGACCCTCACTCTTTTGCTGGCCGCTCTTCGGACCGCCGTTGGTGGCGGCCGGCCGGGAGACGCTCCGCATGCGCCGCTCGAGGAAGCGAGTGGGTGAAGAGAAGGGCTCCAAATTCAAACGACGGAGGCAGCAGCGAGGAAACCCGGAGGAGTAGCCCGAAGCCGAGCGGTCGAGAAGCGGGAGAGAAGAAAGAAAGGCGGCGGTTGGGAGGAGAAGAGAGGAGAATAAAAAAAGGAGGAAAAGGTGGGAAGCCGAGGCCGGGTGAGGGTCCCTGGCATTCCCTACCGAGGGAGCGGGGCTCTTCTCGCTTTATTGCTCTCCTGCCGAGGCTCCCCCCCCCCCCGACTCGTTTCCTCTCCCTTCCTCTGGAGCCGAGGCTACCCATTGTGCACCGCCATGGTAGATAGGGGTCCTTTGTTGACGTCGGCGATTATTTTCTACCTGTCCATCGGAGCAGCTATCTTCGAAGTGCTGGAGCATCCTCATTTGCAAAATGCGGCCGAGGGTTACAAGCAGAAAAAGTCGGAGCTCCTGAAAGAATTTCCCTGCCTGAGCCAGGAAGGGCTAGATAAGATCCTGCGGGTGAGTTTGTGTGTGTGTTTTTAAAAAGCTTCTTTCCCGCCATCTCTTTCGACTCGAACAAAATGGGTTGTCTCCTTTCAAATGTATAATTGTTGCAGGGCGCCAGTTACCCTTTACGCTTGAGCAAATGGCACCTGCAGTAATTAAAATTCGCGCCCGCAACACATTGCTTGCTCGCTCTCTCTCTCTCTCTCTCTCTCTCTCCCTCCTTCTCTCTCTCTCTCTCTGTCTCTCTCTCACACACACACCCCTTGCAATGTGAAAAAAGAGGGAAATTGACCTCCGAATTGAGACACGTTTGCTTTTTTGGGGGGGGGTCCCCTCTGGGAGGAAGGAGCCAGTTCTTTGAACACAGTGAAAACATTGTTCGACTCTGATGGCTTTACTGCTAAGTATGTGCTTCTTCCTGCGCTGAATTGCACAAACTTAACAAGGCATGGATAACACCCAGAGTCGCTGAACTCTGCTGTAGTAGAAAATATGGATTTGCTGTGCAAATATTGGTCTCTGAAATTACATTTTAAAAGCAGGTTACTTCTGAAGTGTCCAGATTCACTTGGTTCGTTCCCTGATATTGTGGAAAAACCAAGCTGGTCATATTTTTGCAATGATTATAATATGCTTTGCTAAGAATATACTGAATGCCATGTTGGAGCATTTATCTCAATAGCAGGTGCTTTGTTTGCAGTTTCTTTCCCCCCCCTCCCCCAAATGTTGCACAGTAATATTTCTGAAATTGAACATGTGAACAGGTGAAAAAAATTGTATTTATGAGACTGATGTGTAAGGGAGGCCAATTTTGTAATCAAAATGTACTTTTAAGTTTTCTTGCAGTTGTTGGTGACTTTTAAGATTATTGCCAAAAATAATATAGTGTCAACAGGCAGCTAAAATTTCTCATTTGAATGGGTATGGGCAGCCTAAGCCCTTGAACTGTTGGTGCATCTCTGGTTCTCAAAAGGTCAAAGGTGAGCTGTAAAATAATTCATTGGAAATTATCCTCCATGTGGTATGGGTTATGCAACTTTTTGTTCCATACATTTATTTAATTATTTATTTTAAAATTCTGCTTTTGGATTCAGTGAGATACATCTAGAGTGGGTAGAAAGGCTGAAGACTTCAAGAGAGCTTTGGCTGTAAGCACCTGATTGGCTGAACTTCCTAAAGATCTGAAAAACAAAGAAGGGTTCTGAATGTGTCCTTCTCTTTGTTTTTCCTGCCCCTTCTTATCTATCTGTTAAGCTCCATTAAGTAGGAAAGTTTGTCTGGCACTTGTGTTAAGCTCTGTCTTGCACAGAGGCCAGAGAGTACAATAAAGAATGCAGTATATTTGTTATGACTGAGTGAGTCACAATTTAGGCCAAGTCCTTGCTGCACTTCTAGCCTTTTGCCTTTTGCATAGAAATGTTAGTCTTTAGTATAGAAATGTTAGCTGTTCTGCAGTAGCCTTTTACATAAAGTTTTTCTGGATTACAATCTGATTCTTGTAATGTTTAAAGAATACAGATCTTTTTTAAAGATGTTACATGCTTCAAGGAAAAGACAATTCCATTTCTCCTGTAAAAGAATGGCTTATTTTATAGAAAAATAATATTGTGCACCAAATGCCATACTCTCTAGGAGATCATTTGTTTGAGAAAGGCAGACACAAGCAATACAGTTCCGGTGCTAATCTTCCACTTGTGCTTTTAACTTTTTTGAACTGTGACAAATGAGTACAATCTGAACCAGTTAGGAGTTTAGCCAAGGCTGCATGTTTGGAATATTACATATTTTCTTCTTTCCATTCTTCTCTAAGATGGAGGGGTTTTCTGGAGATAAGAAGGAAAAAGGCAAATAGTTTTGTTATAATGCATTTGTATGTCACATTTTGCATTTTAAATGTAGCATCATCATTAACCTTGCACAGTGCTTTATAATCACTGAATTGTCTTCAATTTGGCTTATGTCATTATGGCCATTAACACCCTATTTTAAATTGAGTGAACTGAGACTGTGAGAAATTAGTGCAAAAGTCATTGGATAGACCTATAATGTAAGCCAGGGGTGTCAAACTGGCGGGCCAGATGCGTCATGTGCAGGCTACGCCCATCCCAGCTCCGCAAATGGGAAAAAATCACATGACGCCACGAATTTGACATCCATGATGTAAGCCAAAGAAATCTATATGTCATGATCTGGGAGAACTGAACCAACTAGCCTGATATATAAACTCTGTTTCAGTCCATAAAATGAATTAGATGACTCTGTCTCTCCATATTGTTGTTGAAATTATTCTACAACTGGATTGCTTGGATTACTTGTATCTTTACAATTTATATTGTTTTATTTGTTTTCTAGTATGATTTGATTGCTTATTAGTAAACTTTGACTATCACTAAGTGTTATATTTTATGATTCATCTTATGATGAATGTATTTTATTTTTCTTTATGTGCATTGAGAGCATATACACCAAAGGCAAATTCCTTGTGTGTCCAATCATTCTTCTTCTTCTTCTTCTTCTTCTTCTTCTTCTTCTTCTTCTCCTTCTCCTTCTCCTTCTCCTTCTCCTTCTCCTTCTCCTTCT
>WNWU01000005.1:34215881-34234612 GCA_012654045.1 Ptyas mucosa | reverse complement strand
CTTCTCCTTCTCCTTCTCCTTCTCCTTCTCCTTCTCCTTCTCCTTCTCCTTCTCCTCCTCCTCCCCCTCCTCCTCCTCCTCCTCTCCTCTTCTCCACTTCTAATTGAAAAAGTCCCTTATTTCAGGTCAGTGAAGTTCTTAAAGTTTGATGCATCAAACAGTGCTGCTCTGTTGCTTGTTTTTCATAGACTTGTATTTTCTTGTCTTACACCCACGTGGGAAGATGCTTGGTAGACTTCCAAATTAAAACTCTTCTACTGCATATATCTTGCTGAGATGATTGGGCACATATACAGAACCATTCACAGAGCTGATGGCTATTTCAAAATTTTCAGAAAAGTTGCTTGCTCTGTTTAAGAGGCAAATCTATACACTTTGAAGTGTAAGTATTTACCCAGAAAACAAGACATTCTTCCGAAACCTCTACTTCTTAGCATTTCCTCTTTCTTCATTAACAGACTGTACCTAAAATGTACCCAGGAAGTAGGGGAAAGGCTTCCTGGAGTAAAGTTTCAGTACCACTGATCTTACATTGGTTGCTGCACATATTGCATCATTCTAAATGAAGTGAGGAGTCCATGCAATTAAAGGTCTTAATAATCATAGTCTTAGATGAATGATCATCTAGGACTATGACTATTAAGATCTTTAAATTTGTGTTGTTTTTTCACACAGAGCATGTTTACTCAATTAGTAAATCGTGAGGGGTTGTTGGTTTTTGTTTTTGATACAGATTGATTATTTTGCTTTCCATTTCCATTAATGAAAATTTTGGACACTGTATTAGAGTAGCTAGAACTTCGGTTTTTGTTTTTTTTAAAGTTCTTAAGTGAATCCAGGAATTCTGCTGGTATGACTATCTCCTTTTCTCTTTGCTCAAATTATGGTGCCACACCCATGTTCAATCCCTAGTAGCTCTCATATGCAACTTGGACACAACTTGTTTCTTGTTTTGCACAATTGCACTCTGTTCTGCATATACTGTACATGCTATCTACTTTTCTTCACTCCCTCAATTTCTGGGAGGCCTGTATTAGGTTTCCAGTTATATATTCTCTTTTTTTATTTTACTTATCTTCCTCCTATTTTATTGTCAGTTTCCTGGAAGCTACAAATAAGCTATATTCTTTTTCCTTTTTCCCCTTTAAAATGATTGTTTTCATAAAGGAACAAGTTCAAAATCAAATCCTAGACAATATTGGTTTCAGTATGCTAGGTGTTCTTCTAAATTCTGAGTTTTTGCAAAAAGAAAAAATCCACTCCTAATTAGTCTTTAATCATATACCCTGAAAATATGAAAGATGGTGCAAGATAAGTGTATTTCCATGGCTTTCTACTTCACAGTAGGTATTACTAGAGCTTAGCGTGTATAGACTTGTAATGTTCTATGAATTGTTTTAAAAGTTGGTATTTATGCTACATTTTTCTTAATAGATAATTTGTTACATTTTATGCTGGTAATGAAGTAACATAGACATAGCTTGTAATGATAAAATGTCCCTATTTTGTTCCTTCATTGAGTCATAAACTGTAACGGTTAGTAACTGGTTTTTATTTCCTGTAACACAGTACATAGGAAACTTTTTTTATTCTTTAAAACCACAGGTGCATTTATGTCTTAGAAGATATCATGAACTTCTGAATGGGATTATTAGAAAAGATTTTTTTCCCCCCTGTATGTCTGCAGAGGTGGGTTTAAAATAGCAGCATATTCTTATGCATGTTTATTTTGGAACATATCTACTGATTTTTGAAGGACTTATTATCTAATAAGTATGCATAGGGTGGCAACTTTACTGGGCAAGAACTTTCGAGGATTAGGTCATGTTTTCTCATATGTATGAAGCATTTATCAGTTAGAAATTGTATTGGGTACAGGAACGTATTTGTGTTTTGTGAATACTGGGCCACAAAACCACAAAATATGAGAATTGTTGGTCCATGACTTTTTCATACAGAACAATAATTGCTTGGCAGGATGACTTTTTCATACAGAGCAGAATTGCTTGGCAGATTGAGATGGGCGGCATATAAATTTAATAAATAAATAAAGTAAAGTAAAATAAAATAAAATAAATAATGTATGAAAGATAGCATCACAGTTAGCTTATTCACTGGGCCAATGTTATTTTTCTAACTTGGGTTTAATTTAACTTACTTGGGCACAGTTACATTGGCTGATATTCTGAATGGGTCATGCTACCTGATGTATATTTGGGCTCCCTACAAAAATATTAAAGCTTTGTTTCTACTTTTTGAATTCCATGGTTATGCATACTTCCCCCCCCCTTCCCCTCCTCAGTTTCTTAGCAACATGTTAAACCCAAGTCAATCAAAATTGAAGTTGTCATTTATAAAATTTATTTCTGAAGAGTGAAGACTTAAGTATAATATCAATATTGGAATAAAAGCTTCTCCAGAACTTTGTTGGCCTCCTGTCAAAGATAATTATAAATGCAACCTTGCAGCCTCTGATTCATATTGTCAAAATGTAATTATCATTTGTGCAACTAAAGTGACAGATTATCCTTAGACATATGTTTATGAAAACAATGACTTAAATTCAAAAATAGGTTAGTTGTATCTTACTCTACTGAACAGTATCATTTAGTCATGAATTTTAGCATACAAGTAGTCCTTGACTTACAACCACTCATTTCATGAAGTTACAATGGCACTGAAAAAAGTGACATGACAATTTTTCTACACTTAACTGTTGTAGCATCCCTATGGTCACATGATCAAAATTCAGATGCTTGGCAACTGGCATGTATTTATGTCAGTTTCAGTGTCCCGGATCACCTTTGTGATCACTTTTCACTACCTTCTGACAAGCAAAGTCCATGGGAAAGCCAGATTCACTTTACAACCATATTACTAACTTAACAACTGCAGTGATTCACTTACAAATTGTGGCAAGAAAGGTCATAAAATGGGACAAAACTCGCTTAAAAACTGCCTTGTTTAGTAATGGAAATTTTGGGTTCAGTTGTGATCATGAGTTGAATATACCATAGAGCAGTGATGGCTAACCTTTTTGCCATCGCGTGCCAAAACCCGGGGGAGCGTGGTGGGATCACACACACGCATGCCCACATAGATAATTCTATGCACTCTGCCCCCCCTTGGTCCCCCCCACACTTTTGGCACGCTATGGCATGGTAGGCCCGGTAGGCCCATTTTTCCCTCTCCCCAGGCTCCAGAGCCTTTCTAGGAGCCTGGGGAGGGCAAGAACGGCCTTCCCCACCCCACCCAGAAGCCCTCTGGAGGCCAGAAACAGTGTGTTTCTGACTTCTGGTGGGCCCAGAAGGCCCAAAAATCAGCTGGCCAGCGCACGCATGCATGCCAGAGCTGAACTCGGCGTGCCCACCGAGATGGCTCCACGTGCCACCTGTGGCACCCGTGCCATAGGTTAGCCATCACGGCCATAGAGGGTTTATATTTTCTTATATCAAAAGAATTAGCCAGAGTCTTTTCACACTTGATAAACTGATGCAATTTCCATTTTGTCAGTAGTCAACTACTAGGAAAATGGAACTTGCTTTCTTTTTTTATGGTATCTCTGTATGATTGATACCACTAACTAATCGACTGACATACTTAGAATTTACTTAGAATGTGAGCAAGATAAATTTTCTGCACTTCTATAGTAACAAGTTGAATGTACGCCCATCTATCTTAGTGTACAGCTTTGTCTAGTTGATAGGAAACCTGCTATATGCCACTAAAGCACTTTAGCCTGCCTCAATTTTTGTCACAGTCTCATTTGTATGTTGCAACACTTCCCAGTACATCTTGCATAAAATTAATAGAGCATTGCACTCCTTTTCTCTCCATTTCCTGCCTTGTATTTTTAAAATAAGGATGTGTTTGCCAGTTAGGTTTTTGTTTTGTTTTTTACCTGGGTGTACTTAAATTTGGTCAACTTCTTTATTGTGGTCTGACAATTATACAGAAGCAAAAATATATTACTAGTATTTAATTAAATATTGCACCAATGCTGGAGGATAAAGAAGCAAGCAGGCAGCCATATAATCCATTTGTTTCTTGGAGCCAAGCTGGGAGACTTTCTCCCTTTTAGCAAAAATGAATAGGCTAGGGTTTTTTTCTCAGTTGGATAAATTGGTGAAAGGATCTTTATTAGCATTGTAAAGGAAAGGATCCTAGTGACAGTCAGAATAGCATGGGAATGGGAAGACATCTAAAAAAGGAGGGGGGAGAGATTATCATATTGTCATGACTTACAAATGGATATTTTTTAAAGAAAGTTGAGTCTTCTTTAAAGTAGAATAGCATTGAAAACTTATTTTAACACACCTCCCTGTCTTTCCTTTAGGAAATTATATTTGTTTATTGTTCTTTTTTTTTAAAAAAAAGTATGCTCTATAATTATGGTTCCGGTCTTATGTGAAAATGTGTTGTCAGTGCCTTGAGAGAAATGTTTGATTCACATGTCAACAGACAGGAGAGTGTAAGTCTGATTATATCTCTCACCTCTTAGGTTTCCTAAGGAAAGACTTGAAAATGTTGCAGTTGCTGTTATTGGTAGTGATGATTTTGTTACTAAAATATTATGGGAACTTTTATATGAAGTGTACAATTAATAGAAACATTTCATTTCCCCCACAAACATGCAATTTGTAGCCCTAAAAATATTGATAGGATGCTATACTTCCTAACTCAGATGTCTATTTCCTAGATTTTTATCTGAAGCATTTTTTAAAACCCAATTTCTAAATTTTATAGGCTAGCAGTGAACAGTATTAGGTCCAAATGATAAGAGTTATGACACTGCCATAGAAAAATGTGAATTTGTTTTTTCAGTTGATCAGTTCATAGCACAATCAATGCATTCTTTTACTCGAGTAGGTATTTTAAGATGGTTATTACTGGCATTTTTCTCAGTGGTCAAATAATATGATACTGTCACGGTGCAAATATATATTGAAATTCAGAATTCTGTCAAAATGTAATTGCAAAAGAGTTGTAAAGAACCAGTTTCCCTTCAGGTTATCCCTTTCTTTAGTACATGTATCATTCATGACTGGAATAGAATCTTCCACCCAGCAATTGAACAGCTTGAGGTTTTTTGTTTTGTTAAACTTGCAATGAAGATAATCAGCTTCAGTCCCATTATCTGCCCACCAGTTGTTGGATGATCACTTCCCCTCTTGTGTGCTACAGTGCATGTTATCTGGCAGGGTCAGGAAGGAACAAAGCTAGCATAGATCTTATCTTCTTTTCTCTGTATGAGTTGGGCAATAAGTAACTGATCTAGAATTGTTACAAGATTATTTCATAAGATAGGTAGTAGTTTGATTTGATGGCATGCATAAAGTCTATTTCAGCCCTATACCTAAAAGAAGTTTGGTTCATCCACAATTCTTCTGAAAGCAGGTTACATGTAGAAAGTGGGTATAGAGCCAAGATCCCAAGACCATTTGGCACCTTAGCCTTTCTCCTTTCATGTTTGGCATAGATACATACCAGGAAAAGTCTATGAGCTTTACGTTTACCATGCAGCTGGGTAGTGAAATGCAGATTTTTCTCTATGGTGCAACTGTGCTTAAGAAATTAGTCCTAGCATATGGTGAAAAACTACATACCTTCCATTATTTATGTTCATTTATGAAATTAACTGTGAATATAACTTCCATTAATCTCTGGATTCCATAAAGCACATGAGAAATCTTGTGATGGATCAGACAGTGTACTGATGTCATGAGAATTCTTGTGTATTGCATGAAATCAAGCCACTGAAAGGTCAGGCTGTGATGATCTTGTGTCCCCTTCATTAGTCTTGTAAGTTTCTCATTAGAATAGCTATAAAACACTTGTCTGGTACTGCCTTCCCCAATTCCAAATTGGAAGCATGTGCATGGATAAGTTACAGAGGTTTATTTTGTTGACATAATTTAAAGAGAAGCATCTACTTTTCCAAAGAGAAATGATTCTTTTAAAGGGTTAGGAAACACTTCACGGCAGCAGTCATCTACTAAACTAGATAAATCCCGAGCAGAGCAGCTTGTATTACAGACAGGGAATTAAGGACAGTGGTTTTCACAGTCTTTACCATACTATTGATTGCCTCATTTGGATTAGACTTCAGGGTGGGGAAGAAGCAGCTGCAACAGCTATAGTTAATTCTAAATGTGAATATTGAAACATATTTGTAGTTTAAAAAGAAGAGGATGCTGTCTTTAGTTTAGTTAGTTTAGTTAGTTTTTTAGTTTTATTAGATTTATATACCGCCCTTCTCCCCGAGGAGACTCAGGGCGGTGAACAGGCAAAGATAAAAGACATAGATACAAAATTTAAAAACCAATTAAAACCGAATTAAATAATTGCCCCAACAATTCAGAACCCGTTTTTTTTTAAAATATGTAAATCCCGAATCTAAAAATTTGGATTATGAAATTAAAATTTTCTTACAAAGAGGGGAGAGATTATGCCAGGCCCGCCTGATGGAACAAAAAAGTTTTTAACTCACGGCGGAAAGCACGAAGATCTGGGATCCGCCGAATCTCTGGGGGGAGGTCATTCCAGATAGTGGGTGCCCCCACAGAAAAGGCTCTCCCCCTGGGGGCCGCCAGTCGACATTGTTTGGCCGACGGCACCCGGAGGAGCCCCTCTCTATGGGACCGTACCGGTCGGTGGGAGGCTATTGGAGGTAGTAGGCGGTCCCGTAAGTACCCGGGTCCTAAGCCATGGAGCGCTTTAAAGGTGGTAACCAACACCTTGAAGTGCACCCGGAAGACCACCGGGAGCCAGTGCAGCTCGTGCAGGAGCGGTGTCACATGAGAGCGCCACATCGCTCCCATCACCACCCGCGCGGCCGCACTCTGCGCCAGTTGGAGCCTCCGGGTGCTCCTCAAGGGGAGCCCCATATAGAGAGCATTACAGTAGTCCAGGCGGGAGGTAACAAGGGCATGAGTGACCGTGAGTAAGGAGTCCCAATCCAGAAAGCATTGCCATACATTTGATAAAGCATTGCCATACATTTGATTTGTTTCTGGATATTGTTAATTTTTTTTAAAAAAAATAACAAAGTCAGGGTCCAAAGTAAAAGTGTGATGCATCATGAAAGTATCTTGTATTTCTTTGTTGGAACTGCAGCAGAATATTTTTCCAAACCAAACCTAAATAACTTCCATTTACAAATTGGAAAGAGTTATCAGGAAAACTTCTGACTAAGGACAAACTACCTAAGTGATTGGCTATTGCTGCCATCTGCTCTATGAAGTCCACTCCTTTTGATTATATACAATCAGTTTAAAATGAGGGAATATTGTATCACAGGGCAGTTTTGCTAAGCTTCTAGATTTCTCAATGTTACTTTCTCAATTTTAAACAATTAAAATAATGTTAAAGAATGATATCTTTAATTGAGATGTGTGAAACTAGTACAAAATGACAGAGGTAATCCATGAAACGTTTAGGCAGCATTCAAGCTTTCATTTGCATCTTAAGAATTTATATCCAAATCTACTCCAACATGGACAGCTGCTTCTTGGACTGAAGTCTCAACAGCTGCTGTCCCTTTTGTGACCAGCAAACTATTGAGATGATCACATTTCAGGCCTTATGATGCAATAACACTAACAGCTGTACTTGTTTCAAAAAGAAGGGTGTTCCGTTTTCAGTGGTTATTGAACATGCAACTTGGCTAAGAGAAGGAAGTTTGTGATGTTTACTTTTTCTTTATAAATAGATATGGAGACTATTAAAATGGGAGCAAGGTGAAAAAGAATAATGAATAGAAATCTTTTGCTTCAGGCAAATGATGACCTGTTAAAAAATGTGAAGAACAGCAGGTTTTCCTTTTATGCCATCATACATACAAATATCTCTTTAATATAAATATGGTCTCCTTTCTTGGAAAACTTGTTGGTAAGATCTGATTGTATGTGATTTATCAGTGTAATATACAACTATGTTAATTATATAATGAGCCAACCACAATTTGTGTGAAGCATGATGTTTTGGTGCCAAAAGTACTATATATAGTCATAATCCAGTGTTCAAAGCAGGGCCATTAATTATTTCTTCATTATAAACTGCTTTACAGGTCCATGTTTCCTTTATCAGTTAGATTTATTATCTATCCTATTAGCTGAATTCTAATTGGATCCTTGGTGGGAACATCTGTATGGAGAGGTTTTGCCCATAGGTATGATTTGCAGTACTATAGAGCAGGCATGTTTTTTCTGTTATTCTGTCACCTCTATCTCCACACCCTTGAACTTTATTCTGTTCATGGATAAGAACTTGAGATCCAACTTATAATATTTATTGCTATTTTTCTCTAACATCTCTAACATCAAAAAATGTGAAAGGTAATGCACAACTTCAAGATATTTGAGAAAGACTCTTGGTCTGAACTGAGACTCCACCAAATGGCTGCAATGGATAGAAGCCAAAAAGTTTTATCAGGAAAGTTTCTTGCAGGCATTTACTATAACTTGGAGCTCTTACTAGATGGACATTGGAGTTAGAATATCTGGGCTGAAAAAAATCAGGGGAGCCTCTCAATAACAAGGATTTAAATTCCTGTACCTCTTTGCTGTTATGTCCTGGTCTTCCCAATGTTTGCAGCCCAGGTTGAATAGTCCTTTAGAACAGGAGTCTCCAACCTTGGCAACTTTAAGACTTCAACTCCCAGAAGCTTTGCTGGCTGAGGAATTCTGGAAGTTGAAGTCCACAAGTCTTAAAGTTGCCAAGGTCGGAGACCCCTGCTTTAGAAGATGTCAGATTACATGAGCAGTCAAAAGTAATTTTATATTAAATGCTAACCATGAACTCAGAACAGAAATAATTTTCCTTGATCATTCTTCCCTAAGCACCCAGAAATCTGTTAGAAAAGTATATTTACATGAGCTGAAAGGTTCTAATGTAAAATAGGATGTAGTTTTATTACAGCAACATGGCTAGAGTTTGGTGTAATAGTTACTTTAAATATAAATTTTTAGAACACTATTGCTTTTAATTTATTCATCTTTTTTTGCGGGTAGCAAAGTATAATGAGATTTCTAGGTAATAAAGGTTCAGTTATATATAATGCATACTCTAATCTTATGAATATGCAGTTGCCACCATATGTAGACTATATTCTACATATTATTTTTTGAGGGTCTTTTGTTATTAAGGGATGAGGAATAACTATTTATATTATGAAGGACTTGGAGGTATTCTTTCTTGACTGTATTCACCCACATATGACACACACACATATTGCATATATACAGGCCATGAAGTATAAAGTTCATGAAAACAGAATTAGATGTGTTTATCTCTGCTACATATCTCTCTGCAAAGTAGATGCTGATTAATGCTGGGAAAAGATTATGTTGAAATTATTTTACTTAGAATAATATATTTTACCGGAGTCCTCAGAAGGCAAATGAGAGCAGCTATTAAAATATGAAAGCAACAGAAGGAAAAAAATACAAAATGGCCTTTGTGCAGCAATTCATATATGAATTAAAATTAATTGCATTTGTGCTAATGTGCAATGATGCAACCACAGTTTTACTTTAATCATGCACACAAGTACATCAGTATAAGAATATTGACAGATAAACCTATTCCCCATGCTGTAATTTCATTTGTGTTAATTAAAAATGTTTCTAAATAGAATTTTTTAAAGGCCGTAAAATAGAGAAATATGAAGAGCAACTCCATGAAACAGCAACCAGTTTTGTATAACTTTGCTTTTTATAGTTTGTTCAAACATGTCTCCTTTCTAATTATATGGAAATATGTTTTCTCTAATCTTGCTTTATATACATAGGCTAGCACTGTATGTGTGTGTGTGTGAGAGAGAGAGAGAGAGTGAGTGAGTGAGTTAGTGTATATTTACAGTGGCCCATACAAGCAGTTTCTCAGATTAACATCACATTTGAAATATATTACTTTTTTCTTGTGTGTTTAGCTTTCTGGAATTTATAGCCCAATCCTAAACAAATTTATTGTAATTAAGGAAATTTAGTACCAGACAAATGTGCATTGGATAGTTTGTCTTAAAGATGTATCTAAAACTGCAATGATAAAAAAGTGGTCTACTGCTTTAAAAATCCATCAAGCTAACAAATTTCTTATAAATGCTTACATTTATAAGGAACCTAGGAAAATTTTGAAGGTGTATATATGTGTGTGTGTGTGTGTGTGTGTGTATAATGTTGTACAATACAGAAAACAGGAACCATTTCCCATTTGCTTGCCATCAAATTTCATAAATTTTAAGAATCCCATTCATGATCCATAACTTACTGCAACCATTAATAGATTCTGCCCCTTTTTACTTACTTTAAAATTAGTTTCTGTTAAGAAGACTCATTATCAAGAGATGCTGTTGTCTTCAAGAATGTTTGTAATTTATTAACAAGAGTTAGCTTCTGTGATTTGAGGACAGGGAGAGAAAGCAAGTTCAGTCTTACTGAGAAGTATAAAGCAGAGATAACTATGTTTTCCTTAGCTTCTACTTATTTGTTCTGAGATAATGCAGGTAGGTCAAAAGTTCAGAGATGACACTGATTTGCCTTGGGTGTGATCCAGCAGTCTGAATCCTAGTTTGGTGCAGGATTGTCATGAAAAAGTACTCAGCTTATGATTACTATAAGCAGGATTCCAACCATATACTATGCTTCGGCTATCATATTTTGTTCCTCTGTTAAGGATATTTTTTTATATAATTTGCTTAAGAAATCAGTTACGTTTTAATGCCATTTATCAATAATTTTAAGGCTATGCATACATGAAATTGTGCTACAGTTATTGAACAGATATCATTCCATAGTAAAGATGAATTGTTTGCTAAGTTTAATATTGATGCTTAAAACAGCATCTTTCCTATGCTACATTTTACATTAATTGCTTTGTCTTCCCCACACTAAACAGTGGTAATAATCCATTTTAATTATCCTTAAACTTCATCTTTGGATAGTCTTTACCTTTGCATGCATATTCTAAAGTAGGGGTGACACTCTCGTTGTTATGGCAGCGTCACATGATGTATTGGTACTTTTTCCCCCTTCGCTAAACTGGGCGTGGGCGTGGCAGGCACATGACGCATCTGGCCTGTGGGCCGGGAGTTTGACAGCCCTGTTCTAAAGGCATTTATCCTGGTATTTCTAATCCTTTTTACCTCGATTGATTCCCTTTCTTGAAGCTTGAATCATTCTAATATTCACAGCAATGCAAATTTATCCTATATTCCCTGTAGCAAAATGCATTAATTAAAAATTAAATAATGAATGCACGAAAGATGAAGTTTGATATAAAGAAGAATAAGAAGCATTCCTGTCCCATATTCTCTGAAATTGTGTCAAAAAATAAAACTCTGTTCATTGCATTGTTCAGTCTTGTAACAAATAAGAAACAGGCAACTTTTGTTCCCATTTTCAAAACTTCAAATTATCAATTTTCCTACATTCTGTGACATTAGATAAGAAAGAGAGGTTCTTTCAAATGCAAGATCAGGTTGCTGCCTTAGTAATTATACAAATTACAAATAATGAATAAGGCAGTCTATTTTGCAGCCTTAAAATATCTTAACAGTTATATAAATATTGAAAGAACAGTCAAAACTATAGTCAGATCTATGTTTTTCTGTTTAAATGCTTCAGTGTACATCAGGATTCTATCTATGCTGTTTTCTGAGTTGAAAATGGTATATATCTCTAATTTGTTAATCTCTGTGCAATCCCCACTTGCATTTACTTAGAGATTGCTTTATTGATCTTAACCAGATTGCAGTCCTTATCTTTTTAGTGAAAAATTAAATTTTACCCTTTCCACAATATCACTTTAATGTTATGCACTGCATAGTAGCCTACTAATAAGAAAAATATTACATCTGAATATTTATTTTGATTATAGCCTGATTCAAGAAATAATCCAGTGCTGTGCATAATATTATCTAACTAAGCCAGTACAACTTGGAAATATTCGTGCTTCAGCAGAGATATTGCAATATCACTGTGAACTTTGTTGCCATTCTTTGAAAAGATAGCTACAAAAGGAATCGGTTTTATCTTATTTATTCATCAAATTTACATGGCTGCGCATGTCACAAGAAAGAATTGCGGAATCAGCAGTCAGTTGCTGAAATGAACAAATGGTATCTATTGGCAACAATCAGTCCTATACAAAAGACAGTACAGGGGAAACTTGACTAAGGCCTTTGCAAATTTAAACAGTTATCAAAGAATACAAAGTTAATACCTACAATTTCAGCATTTTTTTCACTTTTCTTTGTCTGAGTAGAGCAAGGGAAATGGAAGCATGTCATTTAGACAGTTCTTGCAAAGACCTGTAGTGCAAAGGGTAGAAATTCATATTTATGTGATGTAAAGTGTGATGGATCACTCTAATTTTAATTAGTGAATGAAAACTAGCATGCTGATTTTACTTCTCAATCTTATTTCAATTAATGTCTATGCACTAAGGGTAAATTATAGTGTTCCTCAAAAGTTTGAATTTTCAATATTTCTGTATAAACTTGATCTAAAACTTGAGCTGTTCTCCACACAACTCTTAAAACTAAATAAAGAGTTCACAAATGTAAGCAATACTACACATACAGGAGACCTAAATTAATTTTAAAATAATTCCTTACTTCAGAGGTTCATGCTTGACATGAGGAGGTGACAATGACAAGAGGGTACAAGCGTATTCCCACTTTCTCCCCAAATCACAGCTTCAACAGGAGTGTACTTGCCTTGCCCAATGCTATATGTAGATAATCTACCAAAGCTGCTTCCATCCCAGAATCAGACTTGCAACTAGATTATAAAAATTATTCAGATAATTGGTCTCATTTAAGAAAACCTTGGACTTGTGATATGGTGCTATGAAGATCAATATGGTTTTAAGGTGGGGGTGTACTTTTGAGTTATATACAAAAACTTTGAATTTCACTGTAGGTAGTCTTCGATTTACAACCACAACTGCGTCCAAAATTTATGTTGCTAAGTGAGACACTTGTTAAGTGAGTTTTGCCTCACTTTATGACCTTCCTTGTCACAATTGTTAAGGGAATCGCTGCAGTTTTTAAGTTAGTAACCAAGTGTTAAGTGAGCCTGGCTTCCCCATTGACTTTGCTTGTCAGAAGGTTGCAAAACTTAATCACATGACCCTGGGACACTGCAATGGACATAAATATGAACCGGTTGCCAAGTGTCTAAATTTTGATTACATGGTCATGGGGATGCTGCAACTGTCATATTACTGCTTTAAAGGGGCAGGAACATGGATTTTGAGGAAGTATTTGTCACTTCTGCTATAACGTCTACTTTTCAGTGAAGATGGGCTCATTTTTATGATGGCCATGGTTAGCCTTGTTTCTCTAGTTAACTATTCCACATCCTTATCAAAAGGAACTAAAAGTCATCTATCAAAATAGATGGGTGAACTGAATTTGTATGCCAGTTAATATATAAGAGATTATGTTATGTTGTTATTTCAAGAAGTGACAAAACTCTGATATATAGTGTATGTTAAATTCAACTTAGTCATAATAACAAATTAAGAGTAAACAAACATTTCCAATTTGATTGAGATTATCAGTAACCTTTGGGTTGGTAAAATACATGAAAGCTCTACATAAGCGCTACATAAGATTTTAAAGAACTGATGAGGAAGTCTTCAAGATTTATGGGACTAAATTTAGTGAGAATTTACTTTGAAGATTTTGGCTGAAACAAATTATCAAAACAGGAAATGCCTCTTGAATATATTTTAGACAATAATATGCTTAAATATTTTGTGTTGATATTGGATTAGGTGTATGCAACTTGTTCTCAGAAGGGAGTGTTTGTGAAGTTTTACAACTTTTAATTATGTTCTCTTATTTTCTAAATGAAGTACAAAGAAATACGGAGTCCTACCCTGTGTTTTTTTCTCTATTGCACCCTTCAGTTTTGCTTTTCAATAAATGCCAGTTAAATGAAAGTGAAAACACCCAGTAGGTGACAGTGACTTCTAGCATCTTGCCTACTAGTTTGAGTTTGGTTTTTTGTTTCCTCTAACCCAAATGTCATAGAATGTTCCAGAAAATTCAAGAGTGAAGTTGAACTTCAAATAACACTATAAAGTTGAAGGGAACCAGAGAAAAAATGATCAGCCATGCTAAATTTGTTTTCTAGAATCATTTCAGAGGTTGGTATGTCAAGTGGCTGAGCTATTTACAAGAGTTGCTTCCTTAAGTCCTTGTCTTGTCCCAATTATGTGCTATTATGTAAATAGCTGGGGTCTCGGAGGCTAAATGAAGGGAAATGAACTTTTCCACTTATGTCTGGTATAGGAAACTAAGATAGGCTGTAATCAAGGATCACATATTTATGATTTGGATATACTTTGAGGCAGCCATAATGCTTGCGAATGAATTTGCTTGTACCCATTGTACATACATTCAGTCCTCTGTGAAATGCCTAAAACAGTGATGGCTAACCTTTTTGCCATCGCGTGCCAAAAGCTGGGGGAGTGTGGAGTAGTCACACACGCACATGCCCACACCCATAATTCTAGGTGCCCTGCCCCACTCCATGTGCGTGCAATCCCATGCTCTCCCTCCCACTTTTGGCACGTGTCAGCATGGTGGGCATGGTAGGCCCGTTTTTTGCCCTCCCCAGGCTCCAGAGGCTTTCTAGGAGCCTGGGGAGGACAAAAACAGCCTTCCCCACCCCACTGGAGGCCTTCCAGAGGCCGGAAACAGCCCATTTGCCAACTTCCAGTGGGCCCAGAAGGCCCAAAAATCAGCTGGCCAGCGCACACATGCATGCTGGAGCTGAGCTTGGGCAACGCTCGCATGCCCAACAATATGGTTCCACGTGCCACCTGTGGCATGCGTGCCATAGGTTCGCCATCACGGGCCTAAAATGTTCATTCTCTTCCTTCCCCCACAAAGTCAATTTGTACAATATGAAGAAATGGCTTTTGTTGTAGCCATCATCTCTTAAATGACAAAATGTTCTCCATTTTTCAATTCCAAGTTAGCTTGGCATAACCCACAATGCTGTGATTTGTCTCACCTTATGTGCACTTCACTTAGCTGTAGAGAACAAAATATCTCCTATTTTAATTGAGTACCTACTAAATTTGCTTCATTGGCCTCAGTAGTAGCAAAGTTTTTTCAAAAAAGTACTCAACAATGATGGTTAGGAATCCTAATATGGATTCCTGGACTGTCCATTTGTGGACTGTTGGAGTCCACAAATGCCTGCTGTGCTGCCTGCTCCATTTTAAAATATCACTTTAATTAAAGTGTATTTGTAAGTGCTGTCTCCTGGGCTCATTGCTCCAATAAAATATAAAAGTAGGTGGTTGCAACTCAGTGCTTTCTTTGGAAGTGGGCCTATCTCCCAGGTAAAAAGACTTAGGACTGGAGAGTATATTGAGAGTATCTTGAGGACTGGAGAGTATATTGGAGAACACATTCACCCAGTTTGCTGTCCAGAAAACTGATGGTTTAAAGCTGATCACATCTGCTGTGACAGCCCTGTTGCAACTCTTGAGTTGAATTCTGATAAAACACTGGTGAATAGGGCTATGGGGATGGGGAGAGGAAGATTTGAGTAGTGCTAGACATTAAATATCACAAAATATAACTGTCCTAAAAGTATTCACTGATAAACATTCAGGCCATCCTATATTGAAATCTGGAGTCAGTCACTTATTTTATGCTTTCAATATAGCTCTTTCTTGGCACTAAAAACACTCATGTTATTGCTGCCAGTGCTGTTGATCCTACTTGTATTAGCATGTCTTTATGCCAAGGGGGCAGACTATTAACATAATCTAGTGAAACCTGTTGGGGCTATAATGTAACAAGTTTCATTGTTGTTGAATATTATTATTGTAATATTCGGCTTTATCAGTGTTGATCAGAATTGACTGTACCAATCTAACTTCAGATTATGTCCTAGTACGTTTAGAAAAATAGCAGCCGTTCATAAACTTTGATGGAGTTTAGTACCTCCACTTTGTCAGCTGTCACATAATTGTTCTAAGGGTTAAGGATGTACCACATAACTTTCAAGGAAGTTTACAACCATTGGGGTTGGTCAGAGGTTAGAAGATATTTACAGTGGAACCTTGTTTTCATGAACCTTGAATCAGTATTTTGGATATAACAGACATTTAAATTTTGTCCATAACATGCTTGTCATCAAGATCCTCATTTAGCATATCAGTGCAGATAATGCTCAAGTATTTTATATGGACTTTATACATTAAACTCATGGTGGCGCAGTGGTTAGAATGCAGTACTGCAGGCTACTTCTGCTGACTGCCAGCTGCCAGCATTTTGGCAGTTCGGGTTTCACTGGCTCAGGGTTGACTCAGCCTTCCATCCTTCCGAGGTGGGTAAAATGAGGACCCAGATTGTTGGGGGCAATATGCTGATTCTGTAAACTGCTTACAGAGGGCCGTAAAGCACTGTGGAGCGGTATATAAGTCTAAGTGCTATTGCTATTTTAAAAATCCTATTTGTCATTTAACAAACAGCCAGCTCCCATTGACGCTCCTTTTTCCATTAGTCTGTTAAACTGAAGATTTATATTATTGTTTTGTTAAAGCCTTAAAAAAAAACCATCCAGAAGACTGAGCAATGTTTCCAGAATTCAAATTTTAGCTCTCCCTGCCACTTCCCAAACTACTGTCTGTGATTTATTATTTCAGTAATTTATATGGTGAGAGTTCACAGACCCAGAATAAGTCTTTTCCATTCAGTGCTTGCTTGTATGAATGCTCAATTGTTTTATGTTCTTTCGTCACAGTGCAGAACCTTTTCAATTCAGCTCCAATTGATACTTTCACATTATGTAATTTTTATTCTATCCTGTAAGATTTATTTTATTTTATTTTAATCTCAGAATAATAAGATTATATATGCTATGCCCTGTATATGTATTTTTTGTGTATAGCATAGCTAAAAGGCAAGATTTATTTTTGGAAAAGAATCCTGTTTAACTGTATTCTGTAACTAGAATTTATTTAAACTTAAAATTTACTTCCTTATAGACATAGGGTGGATAACAAAGAATTATAAAGCATGAAATCCAAATTATAAGGGCTCTGTGATTTAATTATGTGAATGGATTACACTGTGGCTTTAAACATGTTTTGGACAAATATTCATAGATGTATCCTGGATATCATTGCGGTTTTGTTGCTGCTTCCCATAATACACAATTACTTTACAAATCTATAGAACCGTGATGGCGAACCTATGGCACGGGTGCCACAGGTGGCACGCGGAGCCATATCTGTGGGCACGCGAGCGTTGCCCTAGCTGAGCTCCAGCATGCATACATGCACCTGCCAGACGATTTTCAGGCCTTCCGGCCCCACCAGAAGTCAGGAAATGGGCTATTTCTGGCCTCCAGAGAGCCTCCAGAGGGATGGGGAAGGCTGTTTTTGCCCTCCCCAGGCTCCAAGAAAGCCTCTGGAGCCTGGGGAAGGTGAAAAACAGGTCTACCGGGCCCACTGGTAACCTTTTTTGTCGTTGCGTGCCAAAAGCGGGGGGAGTGCGCATGCATGGGGGCGGGGAGGCATTAAATGGTGTGGGCACACGAGTGCGCGACCGCCCCCTGCTTCCCCCGCTTTTGGCACGCAACGGCAAAAAGGTTAGCCATCACTGCTATAGAACAACGTCAGTTATCTTCTGATCAGAGCAAAAATAGCAAAACATAGTTTCAAATTTCTGAAGATTTAAAAAAGTTTAGATATATTATGTTAAAAACCATGATTTTGCACTAGGGAATTTCCTACAAATGTCTTATGTCTTAGAGTTAGACAATGAATGAAATTTCCAAGAAGTCTTGGCTGTAACATTCAGCCAAGAATGTTAAATCTTTCTGTGAATTTTTGTAATTTCCATAAGTGTAGTCTTTTGATTTTTCTCTTGGTTTTGCAGCTTCCAGATAATAAAAACTGAAGGACCTTTAGAAAAAGAAATCTAGATAATATAATAACAATTAGATTTTCTATTAAAAGCAACAATAGGATAATGCTTGTTCTGTTTCATACTTCAAATTGTCAGAAATATCCTGATTTTTTTTTATGGCTAGTCTGTGCACTATGAAATTATTTTTGTTGATTCAATCTCGCGTTAAGAAGTACTATGGCTAAAATATGTGGGAAGTATAATGAAAGCAGTGTCAAGCAAGGCCACAGCTCATCCTAAGTCAAAGCATGCCAGTAGGGACCAGAGGGAGGTGCATCTTTGGCAGAGGAACAGCTATGAGTGTAAACTTGTGAAATGTTGACACAGCAGTGAAAAGAGTTGGCCCTGTAGCCTCCTCAGGATATGAACTGAAATGATGGTCTCTTCCTTTCCATCTGCTGATTTATGCTTTCCACCTCTTACCCTGCAACACAAACACTTAAAGATTGTTTCAGCTATTTCATGGATAAGAAATCGGAGTAAATCATTTGGGTGGAAACTTTGTTAACGGTTAAAAATGACATAAATCAAATAAAGCCCAGTGAGATTTACTTCTGCTTAACACAGTTTCTCTAACCTAAGGGCTAGCAGTAAAATAGAAACAAAAGCAGAGTTACAGCTATGTGTTTGTCAGAAAATGATCCTTTTCTACATCTGTATATACTCTGCTGGTCCTGGTATTTTAAAAGCTGGAATGGCCGAAGTGATATCTAAATATATTGCATAAGAGATAGATAGATAGATAGATAGATAGATAGATAGATAGATAGATAGATAGATAGATAGA
>WNWU01000005.1:34199232-34215871 GCA_012654045.1 Ptyas mucosa | reverse complement strand
AGATAGATAGATAGATAGATAGATAGATAGATAGATAGATAGATAGACAGACAGACTGTTCTGTGGGGTAATTGTTGTGGGGAAACTCGTGTCAAGTTCACATGCTCATTTTATTTTACACATCTTTTGATTAAATTAATATTTTTGTGGCATTGTAACTGTAGATTCAGAAAAATAGCTCTAGCCACATGCAAGTAGTATGACGAATTAATATAAATGGGTGGCTACTATTGTGCAAAGCATGGACACTTTATCAAAACAATTGTTCATGTGATTCCAGGTAACATAGATCATGCCAGTCTGAATCATTTTTTTCAGTTATAGTTTAAAAGGTGCATGATGAAAGTCATGGTGGATTTGATTTAAATCAAGTAAATTTAAATCATGATTTAAATCACTAGTACAAAGGCTTGATTTAATTCAACTCGATTTAAACCATATGTTTTAAAGAACTGTCATCTCTGTCCTGCAGTAGCTCCTGACCCGCTGTTGACTTACTGACAGTCCCAATATTGCAGAATATACAGCCTCATGCTATATAACTAAGCTCCATTTCATGCTAAATAAACTATTAATGTATCTTAAATAGAAAACTATCTTTAGATAGATGTTTATTCCAAAAGCATTTTATTAAAATAAATTTGATAAAAATAAAAAAATCCGATTTAAATTTAAAAAATCAATTTTTTAATTATTATTTTTTAAAGACCATCGATTTTTATCCACCCTGATGAAAGACACCAAAGCCATTACATCATTCATTTGCATATGAATGTATCTGACTTTAGCTATCTTTTCTGAATCAGGAATTGAGGGTGAGGGTGAGGGTGAGGGTGGGGGAAGCTGAGACCCTTTCAGCTGACACTGGACTATACCTCCACCATTCCTGCCTATTGGCCATTCCATCTACAGTGGAGAACATTAGGCCTCAACAATGTGACCTGGGCTTCACCTGCCATAGCAATAATTTCTTGGCCAAGCTATGCATTTTCTTTTGATATTAACTTTATTCTTATCTTCTGCTTACTCTTCTCTGTCTTTTTATAAAGCCAACCTTTGTGCTCAATGTTCTGTCTGACCCTGAACTATGAGAGAGATTATAATTATCAGATGTTTCTGCACAAATGCCTTGGCATTAACAATCAGTGTTATCTGTTCACCGTTTTAACAGAGAGTGTATAAGAGTTGGTATGTTGTTGTAGGCATTGCCTGAGTTTCCATACACACTGTATTATGGGACAAATGATGTGGCCTGTTTTGCAAGTCACATCTGAATTTTTCAGACCAACCTTTTAAGTTTCAATTTCCATGAAATCTCTACTTAAAACAAAAATTGTTTGTTTTTTAAAGAGACCATACAAGTCTGTTTCATTCATTTTCACTGGAGGAATGAATCCTTTTCCACACATTGTTTGTGTATTTTGTGGCACTGCTGTCCCACCATTTTCTGAAGCTTAAGGAGGTGTACATGGAGGCCTAAGCTTATTTTATCACCAGGAGAAAAGTCTTGTCCTGAGATAGATGTTTGGCCAAAGTCATACAGTAAACTATATGGCTAAGTAAGACTTAAAAATGAGTCTTCCCGGGCCTAGTCAAATGCTTTAACTACTAGACTATTTTACATTGGTTTTATCTCTGCTGGAATGTATACACACACCTCTCTCAGAGAGTTAGCATGATGATGTAAACTAAAGCCAGGAAGACTGTGTTCAATCTCACTCTCAGCCATTAGATGATGCCAGGTTAGTGACATATCCCACAGAGTTATTACAGTGGGAGTAAAATATAATTGATCCCCATGTGCCTGGAACACTTGGAGAAATGGTGGCTACATAAATAAATAGATCAATAAGAAAAGGTGTAAGTTGCCTCAGAGTAGTGCCTGTGCAGAACAGTAGTTGATTTTCTTAAGTAACATTGCTGGATAAATACTTGGAAAGAATGCTTTAACAATCACACAATCTAATTTGCTTTTGACAGACAGTTTGATCTTTGAGGTTTGACCTGATAGTATAAAATTAATTTTAAGAGATGAAGCAAAGAAATAACAATTTCATGAGCACTCTACTGTGGTTCTATTGTTTTGAATTTTTTTTTTAGCATTGCTGTGCCCTGCGAGGGAGGATAATATTGGTTGTTTTTAAACAACAGTAACAGCAGTCAGAAACCACCCCCTCTCCCTTCAAATTTAGGTTATTAGTTTCTGCATATAAGGATTTTATTATATTTTTCCGAATTTGCTCAAAATTAAAATGATTTACCACGTACTGCTGCTTTTCTGAATTATTCAGTTTCTAAAATCCACAATTATTGAACATTGTGTATTTGTGCTGATAGTAAGTATGGCCATATTTATCATTAGGCCACAAATGTATGACGAATTGGAAAAATACATTTTCTTTCTCTTTTTTTAAATATCATATTTTACTGCATTTTGAATGACTTGTATCATTTTTTATAGGTGGTCTCAGAAGCTGCTGGGCAAGGAGTTTCAATCGATGCTAATTACACGTTTAATTACTGGAACTGGCCTAATGCTGTCATCTTTGCTGCTACAGTGATTACAACCATTGGCAAGTATCAGTTTGTCCATAATTTATATATTTAACAATATAGGGAAATACTATTTAATGAAATGAAAAACTGAAACATTGGAAGAAGCTGGGGGGGGGGGGGAGTTTGATTATATGGTGGTGTCTTAGTTTGGTCTTCTAAATCTCAGTGTCTCTTTGCCTTTTTTTTTAAGACTGACAATTTAGAGACACAAATATTGGCCTCATGAATAGCTCTACCTGCCCTAATAGAAATAGATTCTCTGTTTACTGACTTTGAATCAATCTATTATGTAAACCATAAGGAAAGAAAGCACAATGGATTTCTAAATCCATTATCTTGAATATATGGCCATTTGTTTTGTGAGAAGATTATTTTTTTCAAAAGCCATGTATTTCAAGATGGTGGCTTTACAATACTGCAGTGAGAAATGTTATCCCTGCAGTTCTCAAGGTACTGCTGACTTTGATGGAAAAATCGCAGAACAAATATGATAACGGAACTGTGGGATGACATTTTTTTCGGCTTTGCTTTTGTGCTATCCCTGTAAGATACAGAAAAAACATAAGAGTTACAAAGTTTGTTTGTTCTGACGCGGAACACACATAGTGCTGGAAAACAAACTGAGCAGGGAAAGTGGGAAAGGGAATTAGAAACCTTGCTGCTAAATCAAATAAAGCACCCTGCTTCATTTGTTACTATTATTAAAATCTATTTGAAATATATGTGATGGTTCCTCTCTTCCAATATTTCCCATAAACATCTCAAGAAAACCAATGCAACATTTTTATAGTTTGGCTTTCACAATGTTTACTAGAACAGGGATCCTGAGCCTGTGGGGAACCATGAGGGGATTGCAGTCAGGCCGGCGAGTCTGTGCATGCACTCCATTTGCATGAGCAGCATGCATGCTCACGCCACTTGTGCAAATGGAGCCACATGCATGCACGCTTGCCGGCTGCTCACACAGAACCATCCTCTCTCCCCCCGCCAGTCTGCAAAGCTGGAAACTTGGGGAACTTTGTAGTAGAAGATGAAGTTTGATCAGCATTCCAGTCATTAACAAATCAAAAACCTATAGGAAGTAGTGGACTATCCATTGAAATATGACAAGCAACTTGAAGAAGAATAAAAAATATTATACAATATTCTTAATTTTACATTTTGTAGCAAAGCAATGCTTAGGACCACCCAATATAGATTAGAACCCTACATGGAAAAAGAGATGCCAAATGTTCCACAAGCTTTAGAAAAGAAACATGGGACTTTATTGCTGCTGCATGCTAGATAATTGAGAAAGCCAAAGAATACAAAAAAAGAAGTCATTATGTGCTGAATAGATTATTAAAAAGTCTTTGAATTGTCAAATCATGACACATTGTGGAATGCGCTTTAAAAAATGAGAATCTCAAAATACTTCATTGTTCTTGTGAGAAACCTTTATGAGGTCACGAAGCAACAGACTGGCTCCAGGTTGGCAAAGGAATGAAGCGCAAGACTTTATAATCTATTATTTACCCAAACTATATGCTGAATATATATTAAAGAAAGCTGGTTTGGAAGACAAGCATGGCTTTAAAATTAGAGGAAGAAATATCAATATCAATAACTACTATCAATGACACTACTTGGTAGCTGAAAAAGCAAAATATCTGCAAATTAAATTAAAGACCAAACTAATGACAACATGCTTTAGAATAGACAACTAGCTTTGGAATTAACAATGAAGGTACTGTATTGAAGTGGTGGATAGCTTGTGCCTTTTAGGATCAACCATCAGTAATAAAAGAACAAGCAGTCAAGAAATATGTCACAGACTAAGAGCAGCCATGAAGGTCTTGGAAAAGTTATTCAGACACCCTGATGTGTCTATAGTGATAAAGTCTCAAAGGAGAAGGATAGGAAGCATATTCATGCTTTTGAACTTTGGTGTTGGAGAAGATTCCTGAGAATATAATGGGCAGCCAAGAAAAGAAATAAATCCAGAGTTGTCATTCGAGGCACAAATGACTGGGATATATTATGAAAAAGACCTAGGAAACTCTGTGGAGAAGGTTATGATTCTGGGAAAGATGGAAGGAAAGAGGAAAAAAAGATGATCAGTAGCAAGGTGGCTAGACACAGTTGTAGTGGTAAATGGTCACCATTGGAAGACATGATAGGCCATTTTAGGGACAGATCATCATGGAAAAAATCTCTATCACTGAGGTTGTTAAGAATAAGCTCTATAATTTTTTCAGCATCTAATCATAAAAGATAAATTAATACCTTTTATTATATGTGACTCTCCTGGCATGGTTAACTTTTTAATCATAATATTCTTTTTCAGGTTATGGAAATGTTGCTCCAAAAACTTCAGCTGGGCGACTTTTCTGTATCTTTTATGGACTTTTTGGTGTTCCACTCTGCTTAACATGGATCAGTGCTTTAGGAAAATTTTTTGGTGGTCGTGCCAAGAGGCTGGGCCAATTCCTAACGAAGAGAGGAGTAAGCCTGGTATGGAATTCTGTTTAATTTGCTTCCAGCACATGAAAATTATTGGAATTGGATTATAAACAATCTCAAGAAAACCCAATTTAAGGAAGGATTCTATAGCACCTTTAAATCCTAACTAATAGTTAATGTGATTTTTAAAAATCTATGCTGCAGTTCCACATCTCTGCCCCTGGACAAAAACAGTAAAAAAATAAATCATAATTTCTATTAAACTCTCCATAATTTTGGATTTTTGGCCCAGAACTGCCACTACGTTTTCTGTATTAACTGTTGCATAGCAAGGAATTTGATAGTGAGAACGTAAGAAGGCAGAATACTGTCTAAAATGAATCTGCTTAAATTGTGTGTCATTATCTTGCTCTTCTACTAAAACTATGTAGCTTCATAGGAGTTCCGCTTTTCTCTTTTCTTTTAAATTCCCTAGATTTGAGAATTCTGCTTACTCAAAGACAAGAGTATTTATATTCTGCCCATCTTATGCAACCTCTGCTTTTTGCTATGTCAGTTATCTGTTTCCTGTTCCTTGGTGCTGTTTAGAACTTCCTTGACTAATAGGAAAGCTGACTGTAAACCATAATAAACTAACAGTTTAGATTTTAGTGCAACATTCACCCAATCAATATCATAATACCCTCATTTAAATTGATGTTGCAGCTGTATCTGGCATATTATGTCTGGCTCTGGTCTCCAGGTTTCAAAAAGGGTATAGCAGTGATGGCGAACTTATGGCACACGTGCCAGAGGTGGCATGCAGCACCCTCTCTGTGGGCACATGAGCCATCGCCCCAACTCTGCTCTGTCACGCATGCACGCACACCTCCCACCAGCCAACTGGCCTTTGGGTCTCTGCTGCGCATACAGGGGAGGAAGGGTGCATGCGGGGGCCACGCTCGCATGCATGGTGGGGAGCATGCAGGGGGCTGCACACACATGCATGGGGTGGGGCGCATGCACATTGCTTTTGGGGAGTTCGGGTGCGCGTGCTTTGGGCACTCGGTCCGGAAAGGGTTAGCCATCACTGGGGTATAGTATAGTCAGAGAAAGAGGAAGGCAACTGAAATGGTCATGGGGCTATAGCTGTTTGCCTGTGAGGCTTTTTCGTTTAAAAAGGAAGTGAATGACAGGTGGCATAATTGAGGTGCACAACATTTTGAATGGTGTGAATAAAGGAGACAACAAGAAACAATCTTCCCTTTGCCAAAATATAAGAACTAGAGGTCACCCAGTGAAATTGAATCAGGACAGATAAAAGGTTTTAACACTTAATTGAACTTTGGAATTTGGGATGTCATGCTGACTACCAGCTTGCTTACCTTCAAAAAAAATGCTGGACCAATTCATAAAAATCACGAGGAACAGAGGCTTTGCATCTGAAGGCCATCTGCTGGAAACCAGCAGTCTCTTTGTGCCATTGATTGGCCTTCCTGAGAATACACTGCTGGACTAGATTGACGGGTCCATCCAGCATTCCAGGCCTGAATATTACCTTGTTTTAACAGATCACATTTTATATAATCTTGGAAAATGCATTTGGTAGGTCATTTTTCAGTGATGAAATGAGTCAAAGAGCCTTTAGAAATTAGAAATTATTAGAAGTGTCATAAAAAGGACATTTCTCAAGGAATTTCTACAATTTATTATTATAGTTGGTGGAATAGGGATGTAATAAATGAGAACACTTCACCAAGCAAAAATAACACATATAGGACTTTGTGCACACAGATGAAACAGGAAGTAAAGTAGAAATTTTCAACCTTGTTTCTGCACAAAATAGCCAGAAATAATAGCAACTTCCTATAGCTTGTAGTTATTCTGTTGTTGCTGCAAGACAGTATATCAAAAATATGACAGGATGGGCTTTCTAAATATGAGGAAAAAATCTACTAAATGTAGATTGCACCGTATGATTGATCTTTTCTTTCCTTCCATTTATTACAGAGAAAGGCACAAATTACTTGCACAGCTATCTTTATCATTTGGGGCATTCTGGTCCACTTAGTTCTTCCTCCTTTGGTTTTTATGGTGACTGAAGAATGGGATTACATTGAAGGCCTCTACTTCTCATTCATCACCATCACGACAATAGGATTCGGAGACTATGTTGCTGGTCAGTAATAAACTTGTCATTTGAGTACCTTCTAATGTGAATATTTTGTGAATTTTCAGCAGTTCGCCTTTAAAGATTTTAAAACTTGTAAATAGAAATGAGCAGTACTATAACTTATTGCAATTAAGATTAAAGTAATGTGTTGGTCTCTGTACTGTGCAGAGACTCAAGACAAAAAAAAAGAGGGATGAAAAAATTATTTCAAGGAACAACCACGGAACTGTATGTGTTTGCTGTTCTGCTTCCTCTAAGCCAAATGATATCTACAATGCTTTCATTGTCTAAACTTATGGGCAACTAGACAAATAAACAAGCCTAGATTGTAAAATGTCAGTTATTTGTATGTGTTGGATGTTGAAATAATCATAATTCTAATCATTTAGCTAATGAACGTTGAATGTTTTTCTTTTCTAATTTCCAGAGTAGACAGCTGTCATCTTAGTATCTGAGCCTCAGTTGACTACTGAAGTCTCAGAAATGGGATAAGATAGACTTCTAGAGATTTGCCAAAATTTCCTGTAAATGTGCCATAAGCACAATTTATTCAAGAAAATGTTGAATTTTTAGTAATGTTAACAAATTTCTGTATCAGTGGATCATCTACCCGTGTACAGTAGCTGAATTTATATTTCTTGTGCTGTCTTTTTTTTTCTTTTTAGGTGTGAATCCAAATATGGAATACCACTCCCTCTATAGATACTTTGTGGAGCTGTGGATCTACCTAGGCCTTGCTTGGCTTTCACTGTTCGTCAATTGGAAAGTCAGCATGTTTGTAGAAGTTCACAAAGCAATCAAGAAACGAAGGAAAAAAAGAAAAGAGTCCTTTGAAAATCACTCTCCCACCAAAAAAGTTCTTCAGATGTCTAACACAAAAGATATCAACATATTCAGTTTCCTTTCCAAAAAGGAAGAAAGTTACAATGATCTCATTAAACAGATTGGAAAGAAAGCTTTGAAAACAAGCAGTGATAAAATTCTCAACTCAGAGCAAACCAAGCCAACCTTACAGCACACCAATAAAGACCTCAAAGTGATGTACACAAGGAACAATATGTTTGACTTTGACAATGTTTCTCTTGGACTGCAAAACTATCACGTGATGAGGCATTTGACTGACAAACGTCTTGGGGACAGCCCAATAGAAGGCAATGTCTTTGTAAATCAGCTGGACCGGATCAGTGAAGAAGAAGGGGAAGCATGGGATTCTCGGGATTATCGACCTTTGATTTTCGAAAATGCCAACATAAAATTTGTAAATGAGGGTGAGGATGAAGAGGAGGACCTTTCAGATGATGAAGAAACTTCAAAGTCTTCAGTGGATGACAATCTTGCACAGGAGCCTCAAAGCCCCCAGAATCTGCTGAAATTTTCATCCTCTGATGAATCTACTTTTACCAGTAATGAGATGGCGATATCAGTGCCTTATGAGCAGCTTATGAATGACTATAACACATCAGATACTGCCAAGGCTGCAACGTGAGAAAGGTGGGAGGGAGTTTCTTGAAATCATATGATGCAAAATGTTATTAGATAACGATCTGAATCAACAACCATAAGTGAAGAAGAAGGAATATCCTATGAGATATTTTCCGTCACTTCCTTCTGTTAAGCAGACTGAAAACACGTGTTGCCTGGATCTTGTCTGTTGGTGAATTTTACTCACTATGAAATAACTGTCCTAAAACCTTGAAGGTTCTCTAGGGATTTGATGGTTTTGAATTTAAGAGAGGAAAAGCCTAAACTGATTGGACCTGTCTGTCCTTCCTTCCTTCCTTCCTTCCTTCCTTCCTTCCTTCCTTCCTTCCTTCCTTCCTTCCTTCCTTCCTTCCTCCCTCCCTCCCTCCCTCCCTCCCTCCCTCTCTCTCTCTCTCTCTCTCTCTCTTTCCTTAAGATTGCAGTCAGACTGGTTTTGGTTGATTGCAGGCCATGGTTACATTGGATTACTGCACTAACTCTTCAGCCCTGAAGAAACTGAATGCAAATCATGCCAAGGTTCAGAAGGAAAAATATTGATGGATTTATCACAGTTATATCACAAAACTCTCTTCATTCTCCCTTAAGGGATGCTTGACCTGGAAGAAGAGCAGAGTATTCTGAAGACCAGCGTTGAGTTTCATAGGTGACTTGACTAGTGTTTGTCTAAGTTAATATAGTTCTGTTGAATTATGAGCTGAAGTTCACGAACAAAAATACTAACTTGAAACACAAGATCAGTCTACTGGAAATATGGATTTTGTATGGACAAGAAACTAAATATTTCCAAATGTTCCTAATGTTTGTGAAAAGCACATATAATGGATTGAAATACGGTAAAACAGAATGGTGCAAGAAGATACATAGAGGATAATTAAAAATGAAGAAAAGCACAGTAACAAACTTCTTTTTTGCATCAGAAGTGCCCTTTCACCATCATCCATACTCTAGAGGAAATACTTGAATGAACTTCATTTATAGGTCTTAAGTGAAGTTTAAAGGAACTCTGCTTTTGAATAAGTGTATCTTATTAAATAGGTTGAATAGCTGAAGTTCCATTTGAAGGATTTAATAACTAATTTCTTCTTTGTTCTGTCAGTGGCTCCATTTCTATAAAGTTCTCCACTCCATCCGGTACTTTAGTATTAGGTAATATTGTGTTATGAGATGAAATACTGCTGAAGTATTTCAGCTGGCTTTCTAAATAAAGTGTTAGCTTATTTTTAATGAGCTCCCTTAACAAAAGGGAAGGAGTATGAGTAGTATTACAGAAGCAACAAAATGTAATTGTCACATCAAAATTTATCTATCTTTTTATATTGCTATAAAACTGTCACAATGATTGGGATTATTTTTAAAGTAGTAAACTGCCTATGATTTGTAACTTTCTGCTGAAAAACAATTCTCAAAAGTATTCTAGCAGTGTAAGTACTGGAGCTACTTGGATGATTTACACTCCAGTGTAAATCTTTTATGTTATAGTTCAGTGGCTTCAGTTTGGAAATAGAATGAAAATTATAGCTATTGAAACCTTGAGGAGAGGATTGCAGAATTGAAAATGGTAATAAGGCCAAGTGGAATTTTGCAGAACTAATTGTGAATAATAAGGTACATTCAAATCCACTCATGTGCTTAATTTTGAATCTTACGTTGTGAGAGTGGATGTATTCTGTTATCTTTAGAAACATGTCTCTGACTAGATGTACACTCCTGTTCGCAAACTCTTCTTGAAAAGACAGTTTTAACATATATGCTGAAAAAAAGTCCATTCCTGTTTTGAATTGTACACAGTTTATGAAGAAATGTTTGCAGAAACTTCATTACTAAGGAACCCAAACAGTTGTATTTTCATACAGTTATTTCATTGAAGGTTCCAGTGTTACCATTTGGTTCTAGCTCAAGAGGCTATTTTTGTTGCTCCCTAAAACATGGTAGCTATTTGAGTAGATGGTTCCTTGAAAGACAAGGTTGATTTTTTTATTGCTATACAGTAAACCATCTTTATCATCAAACAGCTCAAAGACCCAGAGGTGTTGTCTTAAATTTACATTTCCAATTGAGCGGTTCTTAGTTATGAATACCACTTGTGTCATGTGTAAATGACAAAAGTATATCTGGCTTTTTTGAAAGTAACCCTGTAAAGCTGATGTATTCTGGGATATATTTCATCAATGAATGGCTAAAAAGTTTGCCTCTGCACTAAAGAAGCACTAAAGTAGTGTGTAAAATGAATATTATTAATGCTTTACAGCATTTTAAATACAGTACAGGAACAGAAAGGTGAGAGTGGATGATAAGTATATGTTGCTGCTTTGGATGTGTCTCTTTTGGATTGTTTATGTGCTGGATTGCACAGGTAGACAGATGTGAAATGACAAGCTTGAAACAGCTTGCATCTAGAGATAAGGTCCTTTCTAAAGTTCAGGCTTGGTGCTGCTGTTTAGGTTTGATGCACAGGGTATTAATACCTTCCTTTAAAAATGCCCCAAAGTTTGAAGGATTTGTCTAGCTGTCAAATAAGCATCATATTTTTAAATTTGAAATCAAGATAAAATTGATAGTTAGACTTTGGTTTGCTATTTGAGCTCAATAGTGGAGATTTATTCCAAGTGCTTGGACCATTGACAGGAGCCTTAATTCTTAATAATTCCATTTTGTGCCTTGCTACAGGTGAAATGACAAAATGTACTTACTCACTGTGACTAGCACAAAGGTGTATGAAATGTTTTATTAGCTGCATAATGTGTTCAATTGTCCTTTACCTGAGTACAGTTTTCCAGCAGGCATTACATGGTAGTAAATTGGCCCTATTAGAGAATTGATCTTCCTTACCATTCTGATAGGAAATATTGTCTTCCATGTATTAAGGGAAACTAGACTTTTTGTTCTGAGTCTTTATTTATGGCCCTAGACAAATAAATTAAATACGATGACAGAGGAGACAATTTTTGTTCTGATTTTGGGATTTGATGAACTAACATATTAAAGAAACATTGATTCAGGGAGGAGATTCAATAACACTTGAAGGGTCTTCTATTCTCTGGCTCTTTGACTACATTTTGGAAAGAATGTGCATAATATGAAATACTCTGGAATGTAAGGTTTGCAGACCACTACTGCTTTTTTTATGAAGACAGGGGACTGTACAGTTTAACAGAGCTAACCAGATTAGCTTTGGGTTCATGTTATGTAGCTGTTTACAGAAGGCATTTAACAAAATGGTTGCTAGCTATCAAAAGCACCAGAACATGAATAGTACTCATATGTTTCAAAACAAGAGGGAGGGATCTTCCTTGGTATCTCTATAAACTGTGGATCATGAAGCCTTAATAATGCTGCTTTCTCTGTTTTTCCCTATAACCAATATTGTGAGTTGTTGAAAACTAAAATTGTTTCAGAAGTTGAAACAATGGGATGAGTGACTGTTCTTCCTATTACTCAGTAGAATTTTCCCATAATCACAATTGATTAATCCTGGTAATATTTCCTGGTGTTGTTTTTAATAATCATATGGCAAAATGATAAAGAATGGAAACTACACTTACTATTGATTTCCAAACCTAATACAAAACTGATTCACAGTTTCCATAACAGTTTTATGCAAAGCGCAGTACTATTCATACTTATTTTAAAATGTGCCACTGAAAGAACCGAGTAGAGTACTGTTAAGCAAGAGGGAAACATTTTGAAAAGGGTCCTCTTTCTTTGCAGGTATGATTAACTCCATTGCTGGCAATGGATATATCAAAACATTGCAAAGTCACAGCCGGTTCTTCTTCTTGTTTTGTATCCCTAAACGTGGCCTGGTTTATCACTTTCTTTTATAGGATGCAACCTTTTGTATCTTGTTTTAATTGGAAATAAAAAGCAATACATAAAACTCCTATTGAGACATAAATTTTGGGTACCACTTTGACCCATTTTTAATTTTTATACCTTCTGTGCTGCACTGAACTCCTAGAACTCCCATCACTGTTTCAAATAGTTCACAAAATCTGAACAGCCTTGAATTTGTCTCTGTCACTCCATCATATGAAAGAGACACAAGGGTTTTGTTTTGTTTTTATCAGTTCTTGTTTGCTAATTTGTCACTGGAATCACTGTATGTAAATATTAGACTTTATAAAATGTAATTTATTTTAACTTTTTTTTTCAATAAAAATGAAGCCTTTTTTTTAAAAAAACCTCTGATGTCTTCATTTTTTAAGGGACTAGATGAGAAATGAACTTGTAATGGCTTTCTTCTATTTAATTAACCTTTTGTCCAGGCTCATTGTTGAAAGTAAGCATTGACAACGAACATTGATAAAACATGTGTTTAAAATGTACTTTTACACCACCATGAAATTGGACACACGGCCATTTTGTCATAAATTGCAGTACTGGCTATTTGAAGGGCATGCAGTATATTTGGGATAAATTGTGAAATTTTCACTTTAGTACTGGCTAACATAACCATTATAGCAATAACAATAGCATTTAGACTTATATACTGCTTCATAGTGCTTTACAGCCGTCTATAAGCAGTTTATAGAGTCAGCATACAATCTGGATCCTCATTTTGCCAACCTAGGAAGGATGGAAGGCTGAGTCAACCTTGAGCCGCTCAGAATTGAGCTGGAGTGAGCAGTGAGTTAGCCTGCAGTACTGCATTCTAACCAGTGGTGGGTTGCTACCGGTAGTGGAAATTTTAACCAGTGCAAACCGGTAGTGGAAATTTTGAGTAATTTGGAGAACCGGTAATTACCACATCTGCCTGGCCCCGCCCCCAATCTATTCGCTGCCTCCTGAGTCCCAGCTGATCGGCTAGAAGGAAAAAAACTTTAATCTCTTGCCGTGGCACTTCAAAGGGCTGCCCTACAGCTGATCAGCGGTAAAAGACAGTGTGGTGGTAGACCAGTGCAAACAAATGGGTAGACCAGAATGCTCCAAAAACAAATGGATAGACCGGTATGGCTCTGCAAGCAATTAAAAGCCTGGTAGACCAGTACCTCTGCTAAATCCTAAGGAATTGTCACATGACCATCAAACAACACCTACAAAATAAGCCACGCCCACAGAACCAGTAGTAAATTTTACAACCCACCCCTGGTTCTAACCACTACGCCAGTGGTCCCCAACCTTTGTGGCCTGGCTGGGGTGGGGGAGAGAGGAACTGGGCTGCATGAGCAGAGGCACAGGCACTTGCAGCTCCATTCACGCAAGAGAAGAGAAACCTTTGGGACATGGTCCTGGCCCCTTCAGGCTTCTCCACACCAAAAGCTTTTAAAAAGGGACGGAATGCCTGAAGCAGCACAAGATTGCTCTCCCAAAGCCTTTCGTCCATTTGCAAAAGCTTTTGGTGCAGAAAAGAGAAGGCTTTGGGTCTCATTCTCACTGAGACTCACTGAGGCTTCCTGATGCTCCAAAAGTGGATAGGATGTCCTGCGCAGGCAGCCTCAGTGAGTCAGCAAAGCTGAGCAGAGTGTGCTTGTCCCACTCAGGCGCTGCTCTCACCATTCCGCTTTTGGAGCATTGGGAGCAGGCAACTTGTCACCCAGCTGTGGGGGAGAGGGGAACTGGGCCACTCAAGTACTGAGCCAGTGTGCACATGCAGCTCCACTCATGCAAGAGAGAAGCCTTTGGGTCACTGCTCATGTGAGTGGAGCTGCGTGTCCACATACTGACCCACCACTCAACGCAGCCCAGATGCAAATAGGCCACAACCCAGTAGTGGAATGCAGCCTACAGGTTTGGGATCCCTGCACTAAACCACCACAGCTCATACTCATTATCACAGTATACAGGTAGTCCTCACTTACCAACTACAATTGGAACCAGCAACGTCATCACTAAGCAGCACAGTCACAAACTGAAATGTGATGTGATTTTGACTGACTTATGATATGAATTCTGGTTGTGGTTGTTAGGTCATGTGATCACCCCTTGTGAGTTCTTGTCGGCTTCCCAATGCTTGTTGGAAGCTGGCTGTGAAGGTCAGAAATGGTGATCACATTGACCATAAGACACAGTGTCATTATAAATGCACACTATTTACCAAAATCCTGAATTGTGAACACGGGATCAAAGGGACGCTGTGACAGCCTCAACTTCATAGACCAGTTTTAAGTCTCCTTTTCAGTTCCATCGTAACTTCAATTGCTGAATGTTTGGTAAGCAACAACTCCCAATATCTCAAAGCAGGAAAAGGGTAATATAATGCATTGACTAACCACTGCTTGCAAATTATGTTATTTACATTTCACCTTTCCTCCAGGAACTCAAAGCCAGTATACACAGAATCCTCTCCATTCCCCCCCCCCCACAACAACCCTGTGAGGTATGTTGAACTGAAAAAGACTTACTAATCCAAAGTCAACTTCCATGGCAGTGTGTGTCTCTGATTCTAGTCCAGCGTTATAACCATCATACGACACTGGTGTCTTGGATGTTCTGCTTCAAATGTATCTCCTTTCAAAATTAAGTGTCTTTTGTTACAGCCCTCCCTTGTACAAGGCTCTTTCCCATGAATTCTAATGACTCTCATCTAATCCATTCCAGTACTTATATTTGTTCTGGCGTGGATGTGTCCTGCTACATGATCCTAACTATATTGGATGTTCTCATGTACAAAATCTTTGCAGTAGCAGATTTCAAGAAAGGAGAACATACTTAGAAAAGCAGAAGAGAACTGTAATTCATCAGAGAGAGAAAAGTACAGAAATAGTTTCATCAATTCTGAATAAAAGTGCCTGGAAAGGCAGATTAATTCACAGGTTTTTCTTCATAAATGTCTGCTGGCTAAAGCAAAGACTGGCCAAATCTGGCCCACTAACCTGTTTTTGTATGTCCGAAGAGCTACAAATGGATGGGCGGGAAGCAGGAGATTGACAAGCCTGAGCCTCACCCAAGCTTTCAGAATGAAGGATATAGCCAAGGTGCTGTGTGATGATGGTTGTCAACTCTGGGCAACTCACAGCAGTCATAAAGTTACAAACTGCAAAACCATAAAATCACATAACTAAAACTATTATAAGCCCTATTTTGTGTATGAATGTAATTTGCAAGGAGCGAGAATTTGGAAGATGGCTCTTATTTGAGATTCAATTTTCTTAGAAAGAGATCGGTGGATTGATCTAATTTATTTGCATATGCACATGCAAATGCCAAAGGTGAGGAATTATGGGAAGTGCTGGAAATGTGGATGTGTATCTTTTTCCATCAGTCAATTCTTAGGACATAGCTGGGCTGTCTCCAACCAGACCAGATTCTTTTGCAGGGCGGGGCTCCCATTAGAAACCTACATCTTGAAATCAGAAGTCTTAAGCTCCTTCCATCATAAAGGGTGAATCAGGCCAATCTCAAATCTACAGTACATACCATCAAATGACTATATTTTTTTCAGGCAGAGAAGGTAAAAAACTTCACAAATTAAATCTACTATTATTGAAAGCATAGGTGATACATAGAGGACTAAACATTGGGCCAATTCAGATTATTAAATGTATAAAGCAGGTGTCCCCAACCTCTGGACCGTAGCTGTTTGCAGCCGGGCCACAGAAACGGCAGGTGAGCATTCACGCACAAATGCACACCCTCATGTGTGAGCAGCGGGTATACATGCCGGCCGCACGTGCAAACCATCCCTTCTCCCCACCACCACCACCACCACCACCAGTCTGCAAACTCTGAAATCTGGTATAAAGGCTGCAAATTTGGAGAGGGGTTGCTACATCATTGTGTAGTAATTTTATTATATGCTTTCTGACACTGCAAAGCCCTTGCTGGATCTTGCTATTGTGCAGCACTAAACATTTGCAGATAAATGCCTAAACAACTATATTCAAAGAATTCATAGATTGTGTTATCAGTGTATAGTAAACTTGGAAATATGCATGGCCTCAATCTATATCTTAAAAATATTTCAGAGTAACTCTGGATCTTTATAATTATCTGTTGACTGTATCTTCTTAAGAAGTAAAAACTGTCAGATATTGCCTACGTATGATGCCCCAGGCACCAGAAGGGGTT
>WNWU01000005.1:34112202-34199222 GCA_012654045.1 Ptyas mucosa | reverse complement strand
TTCCGCATAGACTGATTGAGCACGACCATCAGTATATATCTGACAAAAACATCTTATGTTTATGGCTTTTATCTCCTTGTAATCAGTTTCTGGGAGTATTGAGAGACAATACTCTCTAATGATCGTTAACATTGATTACAGTTTAAAGGAGCTATGTTTGTCTTGTTTTTCAAGATTGGCAACGTGACCTACATAAATGACAACCAGAGCTATATCAGTATACCAGATAGAGTGTCAGATTAAGATTAAAGAAACCTGAATATAGACCTCTACTTGGCCATCAAAATTCCTGAATTATTTTATATCAATCATTGGCTAGATTGTAATGGGTACACACAGTATACCCATTACAATAAATACAAGCTATAATATATAACATTGGATTTTGTTTTGATATCACACAATATAGAGAGCCAGTCATGATTTAAAGGCTACTGTGTTGACTGAAACTAGCCAGTTGTGGCTTACCCAACAAGCTATTGCTTACTGAAAAGTGTGAATCATATTACTGTGTCTGTGTTTAAGCTGTTTAGGATTACTATGATGAAGGGGGTGGGGAATAGACTCCTTTGAGCGCCATAGATTATATGAAGTAACCATGTAGGAACTGTTGATAAATATTTGAAAAAGTACTGAATTTACGTTTTGTTCTTCTAAATTTAATCTGATCATATACAGTAGAGAATTAAAGGATTGAATTGCAAAACAAACACATAATGATGGATGAATAGGGAAAACCAAGAAAGCTGCGGTTGGATAAGCAAATGAAATCTTCAAAAAGGGAGAGGTGAGAAGGTCAAAGATCAAAAGGGAATGTACAAAGAAATGTATGGACATGAAAGAAGCAAGGATGTTTTGCAAGGATAAAAGTTATGAAAAATAGAGCAAACTTTATTTAACTGCTCTTCCCTTTTTTCTTATTTCACGTCTTTAATTTCTTTTAGTTACTTGCTCCTTTTCTTTCTCCAATCTGTAGTTTTGGATTATTACTCCTTTTTGCATTTTACACTGATTACTATGAAAGAGAATAGTGTGATAGAGACATTTCATGTGAAAAATTATACAGAATGGGTTTTTTGACTTCCAAGATACTATTCTGCATAGTCCTTATATTAACCCAGATTCTACTCCGACTCTGGATCTACTTTTACCATTCTAGGACTAAAATGATAAATGTAGGCTTATAAATGAAGTAATTTCAGATACAGTACATATTACATTTAGATTTGACACTTAGCCAAACTTCTCTTCTAATTCATACTCTCATCAACGTATTAACTTATTCATAGTCTTATCAACTTATTTCTGATTTCTGATCTTTTTTAGAAAATACAACTGGCTGGATTCATACAAACTATTAAATTGTAACCATGGTATAAATAACAAGGAAAGCATATGGCTTGATAAAGTAATTTTAATAATAGTATTAATAATAATATAATATTGACAAAATCACCATCAGGGAATTTCAATTGGTAACTTTACTTGGAACAGATTATATCCTGTGATGATACTTTTAACATCATCTAACAATGTCTGCCTATCCCAGGTTCTTGGGAAGGATTTGATAGGTAGACAAAAATGCCAAATCCAGTCTGGGCATCTGGCTGACTCTGCAATGAACCATAATAATATGGTAATGTTAATCTCATTGTTAACTCAAGGGTCTGTAAAAAAAACAGCTTCAAGTAGATAGGTAGATAAAAATGCCAAATCCAGTCTAAACACCTGACTGACTGTGCAATCAGCGAAAACATTAGCTGCAGTTCAGCTAATCTTGTCAGGCAAGTTTCAGAGAATAAAAATCTTGTAAAGGCCACAATAAAAAGGAAAATTATACAATCCAAAGAGTTTTTAAAAGTCCTGGGGGTTGGACTTAAGTAGGAGTTTTTGTGTGAAGAAAGACACAACTTAAACTCGACTAGGCTCATAGAGAAAAAATGACAAAAATATAATATTCAGAAGTATTGTTTTTCTTGAGATAAAATTTTTAACCTGAATAGTTATGATAAAGCAACAATACCTTAAACACAGTTATTTAAATAAACTGCATATAGAGAAGGTACCATTATTACTGGGAGTTGGGTGACATATACAGATACATTTAATAAATTATTATTATCCCATCGACCCGTGCGCTCCCACAGAGAGGGCCTCCTCAGGGTGCCATCAGCCAAACAATGTAGGCTGGTGACTCCCAGGAGGAGAGCCTTCTCTGTGGGGGCACCCACCCTCTGGAACCAGTTGCCTCCGGAGATTAGGAGAATTCATGACCTCAGTGCCTTCCGCCGTGCCCTAAAAACACATTTTTTCCAACAAGCCGGGCTGGCTTAAGAAGAAATTTTAAATATTTTTAATATTTTAATTGGTCTGTGAGTTTTAAATTTTGTAGCCAAATTATATATATATTTTAAATGTCTTAATATTTATATTTTATGTTTTTTATGTCTGGCTGTACACCGCCCTGAGTCCTCAGGGAGAAGGGCGGTATATAAATTGGAAATAAAATAAAATAAATAAAAAAATAAATTATTTGAGATTTAGTCTTCAATTCGTTTCACAGTCTGGGACTGATAAAACCTTAGCAGTCTTAACCAAAGACCCAAGAGCTGTTAAGGTAACGTCTGAGTATATAGGCTGTTCTGAGTAAGATGGGTTTTTTTCGAAATCAGATAAATTCAAAATTTCCATGTATCTAGGCAGCCCTTTAGGTATTTCTCCAAGGGCTCCTATTACTATTGGTACAATCATTGATTTCTTCCACCACAATCACTCAATTTCCATTTGCAGATTTCATTATTTTTTCCTAGTTGTTTCTTTTCAATTCATGCATCATCTGGTATTGCAATATCAATGAACCAGACTTTTTTCTTTTCCACAATAGTGATGTCAGGCGTGTTGTGGGCCAGATGTCTCTCTTTTTGGATTCGAAAGACCCACAAGATCTTGGCCTGTTCATTTTCAAGAACTTTTGTCATTTTGGTGTTCTTAGTAATTTTTGCTGCATTCAACCCAAACTTCTGGCAAAGCTTCCAACGTATGATTTTGGCAACTCATTCATGATATTGTGGATAATCAGTTTCTGAGATTTTGCTGCAGCCACTGGTAAGGTGATCCACTGTTTCATCTTTTTCATTGCCTAAGCGGCATTTGCAGTTGTTACTGACATGTTGAATTTTTCATAGAATTGGTCTGTAGGGTTTGTTCTTGGGCAGCCAAAATGAAGCCTTCCATTTCTTTCTTCAGCTCCCCTGATCATAACCATCTCCATGTTAGCTTTGTATCTACTTTTCCTTCAATGTCTTTCAGGTAGTGACTGTGCATAGGCTTCTTTTTCCAGTTAGAAACTCGATGTTCAATTGTTTCCTTTTGTTATTCTGCTTTCAATCTTGCTGCATCATCATTAAGAGCCGAGGTGGCGCAGTGGTTAGAGTGGAGTACTGCAGCTAGTTCAGCTGACTGCTAGTTCAGCAGATCAGCGGATCAAATCTCACCGGCTCAAGGTTGATGCAGTCTTCCATCCTTCCGAGGTGGGTAAAATGAGGACTCAGATTGTTGGGGGCAATATGCTATTTAGTATACTGTCTTTGGTGTAAGCCGCCCAAAGTCCTTGGAGAGTGGGCGGCATAGAAATATGAATAATTAATAATAATAATAATAATAATAATAATAGTTGTTGTTCTGTTGTTGATGATGTGACAGAAATCTGGATGGCCACTCTTTGCTGTCACACAGCAGTTGTCTGAATTTTCGCAGACCAGATATGGTTATTCACAGCAGAAAGATAATCTACTTTTTTTCACTGAACTCAAGAGCACTCAGTTACATTTCATTTATTTATGATTATTTACACATAATTATTTGCCCAAAGTATAGGCAATTTGGATAACTTATTTGCAGTCTATGTTTGGGCAGAATTGCAGCCAGTGTAGATATACAATATTTATATCTACCCTTTCTACCACTCCAAGAAGATTAAAACAGATCCAGAATAAAATTAACATCTATAGTTCTGAAATTTGACCACTCAGTCCTTTCAAAAATTGCCTTTTGTTCTCCTCACTGTCCCATTTTGCTAAGATGGATTGCCATTGATTGCATTTTCACCTTTTGTAAATTCATACAAAGCTAGATTTGTTTAATGTTATAGCACAAGTGAGTCTTCCTAAAGTGTAAATCAAGGACACAGGTGCTCCTCCTAAAACATAATAGAAATATTACCACAGGTAGTTTGTGATGAATCATCACGGAAGGCAGATTTGAAATTTATTTACAAGAGTAAATCCTAAAGATGACACAATGCAGAAGAATCTTTCTATGCCATTGGCACTTGGCCTGTCACTGCCAGCATTCAGTCCGGTAAATAAGTTCCAAGCCTTCTGTCTCTCGTGATGATTCACAGCACAGAATTACCACTGTGAATCAGAAAGAACAATAACTCCCTTGGTTTACTCTTCTAGAAATATAGGGCTCATCACTTCTGCTGCTACTTCAGTTATATTTCACTGGGTACATAAGTATCAATGAGTGGGGAAATCTTTCTCTTCCATTAATCCATCTCATCACAGGAGAGAGCACTAGCAATGGTTCCATCCTATAGTGAGAAGCAGTCAGCTACTGCTCTGATTGTCAGCCGTTTCCATAGCAGTTGGTATCAAGAATAGGTCACCAAGCAGACAACCTTGGTCAGAAAAAGGATCACGGAAATAGAACAAGTCACCCGTGTCCAAAATTACAACAACAACAACAACAAAAGCTTTACTTAGAAATATTAAGCAATGTTACATCTAAATGAAGTGCTTGATTGACAAAGTGAGGAAGAGAAGGTTTTATAAGTGAATTGTGCAGGTATCCTTGACTTACAATCAAAACCGAGCCCAGAATTTTAATCATAAGTTGTTGGGGGTCACAAGTCGAGTCATGTGACTGCCTTTATGAGGATCATTAAGTGAATCACACGTTATAAGTAGGAATCTATCTTATCCAAATAGGTGTCTTTTTGCTGGAAAATGGCAAAAAAAATCACGACACTCCAACCAGTCATAAATGCTGGGCAGGAGCGGTCACAAATACATAGCTTTAAAAAAGGTTGACTGCATTTCAAAACTTCTGTTCTGCCTTAGCAATGAAAACAGGATAGGGTTTTGCCTTTACTGAGATCCCAATGGAAGAGAGAGGCAGCATAGGGAAATAGTTCCTTTGGTGCCATTTGCAGACAACCACAGATCTCCTGCTATCAGAAGACAGCACTTTTAAAGCCAGGGATAGCGGCTAATATACCCAGTGAGGGCAGAAGGTATTTGAGACACATGTGCAGTGGTCTATCAGAAGCAGAATAGGAAAACTTGCCGTGGCCAACTTGTTGTGGGACAATTCAACCATTCAATTTAATTATTTAAAATAATTTTAATTTTTGTCATTCACATTGCGTTTTGTCCCTTCCTTTGCATCCTGTTGTGGCTCCGACCCCCGATCCCATCATATCGGAGGAAGAAGGCTCCGAACATGAAGGAGAGGAGCTGGCCAGACCTCCCTCCCCCAGCCCCTCCTCTCTGACAATTCCTCAGGTGTCAGCCGAAGGAGAGGAGATTGGCCAGGAGCCAGGTGTCTCCAATCGGTAGGAGAGTGATGAGGGAGACAAGTTATGGTTGGACCCACGTCAGCGTCGGCGTACTAAATGATCACAGCAGATGAGGAGGTGTGCCAGGGATTAAGCTGAGTCACTGGACCACACCCCACAGGCTATATAAAGGAGTGGGGTGGCCGTTTAGATTCTGTGATGGACAACGTTAATTCTTGCAAGTTCCTTTGGTGCAAAGCCTCAGTCTGCTGAAGGATTGTGAATTGGACTGTTTTTTCCCAGCCGGTGTGTATTGCATTTGTTATCTGGTGGAGGAACACCCCCCTTCTTGTTATAGTAAAGAACTTCCCGTAGTGCTGCCAAGCCTCTGATAACAGAACGTTTGTGTGTGCAAGTATTTAACCCTCAACTGTCTGTGAGTTTGTGCGTGTGGAGGACAGGGACAGAACACATCCTTTCTTTAATGATTCTATCCCACTGTTTCTTCAATATTAGTGTAACTCTTGTCCTGTGGCAAGTTGGCTGTGGTGAGTTGTTCTAGACCAGAGGTGTCAAACTCAATTTCATTGAGGGCCACATAAGGGTTGTGTTTGACCTGGGGGGGGGGCGCGAGATGGGCATGGCCAGGGTGGGTGTGGCCAGCTTGACATCACTTGTGTCAGGGGTGCCTGAGCTCTGTTTTCAGCCACAACAGCCTCCTGCAACCCTCTGCCAGCGAAAACAAAGCTTGGGAGGACAGCGGGCTGTTCCTTCACGGTTTCCAGGTCGTCCCCGTGGGCCAGATCTAAGCATCCCATGTGCCAGATCCAGCCCATGGGACTTGAGTTTGACACCCCTGTTCTAGACCCTATCAGAAGACCACTGAACTTCACCCCTTGACTTTGGTGCTGCAGTGCTGAAGATGCAGGAGGTTTAGACAGCGGTTCCTTGAGACCTGGTAGCCAGTACCCCTGTGGTAGAGCTGTTTTGACCTTTCAATGGAGCTGTGGGCTGTTCTACTACTTTTGCCTTTTTCTCTTCAATTATTCTATATGGGAAAATGGATCTTCTGAATCCTAGAAATCACCATCTTTCTCCCTTATTTCCTCCTGTTCTCATGTTCTTGTCATTTGGCAAGGCAAATGGAATAGATGATTTTTTTCATACTGTGAATTTTCCTGCTCCCAAAATGTGAGCATCCCTAACAATCACCAACAACCAGACAGAGGGGCCTGCCCACTTAGTGTCATGGCAAGCCCTGTTTCTCAACTTATGTTAGAATGATTCACTGCTCCATAAAATTTGTGTCAGCTGAAGCTGAAAGCACCAATTTTCAATATAAAGCAAAAGATGAGGAGGAGCTGCCTGTGTGGTGAGCTGAGGGATCTTGACACAATGTGTGTGCATAAGTTCAACGAACAGTTAGTGAACATGCAGATGAATCTTAAAGTTTCCAATGTACAGTTAGTGATAGAGGTTGCTTATATATCTGTTGCTAAGAAGAGGCTTTCATCAGCTTCTTTCTGTTGTAAGCAAAGAAAAAACTGTATTGCACAAGCCACTTAGAGGAACCAGATTCTCAGGTTCAACTGTACAATCTTTTACTCATACCATAACTACTGACCTTATTACGGGAAGATAATGTGCATGTCTTTCATTTTTTGCGATTTAAATATAAAATAGACATTTATTTATCTAGGAACCTCACTAGATGTAACATGGGTAGGCATATATTTCCTTTTACGTGTGTATTCTGTTCTCTTGTAAGAAAGGATGGTAAGGTAACTTCTGTAGGAACACAGAAGCAGAGCAACTGCATTCTATGCTGTCCCTTCTCTCACTCAATTATCCAAACACTTTTCTTTCTAGTCAGCCTCCAATATCAGAGCAAGACTTACACTGCCCATACCAGGGGAAAGGAGACATTAATGTATAAGAAAGTATAAGGGCCCTCTTCCAAATATTGATTTCATGCTACATTTATATCACACCTTTCTGCCAGTTCAATCTTCCCTCCTCTGTTTTATTATTTTATTACTATTTTTATTAATTATTTTATCCAATTTCTATGGCTGCCCATCGTAACAAGCTGACCCTGGACAACTAACAATTATTAAAAAGAATAAATCAACATCAAAACAAATACAGAGCTGGCAGCCAAGATAAACAACAAGCAACTCTTAGTACAATGAGCTCTAGCTGAGATTTTGACCCTCATGTCTGGGAACACAGCCATGTTTCTAAATCCTGACGGAAGTCCAACATAGTTGGGAGCCAATCTAATCTCCAGGCCCAGGGGCATAATATTGTACAGGGCAGGCACTTTCTTTCTGGGTATTGCCAGATAGGATACTTTAAGCAAGGATTGTCCAACCTTGGCAACTTTAAGACTTGTGGGCTTCAATTTCCAGAACTGGAGAATTCTGGGTGTTGAAGTCCACAGGTCTTAAAGTAACAAAAGTTGGACAACCCTGCTTTACTCAATGAGACCACACAACATGTCTCTTGCTGGAGCTAATGGCATGGTAGGCCCCATTAGGAAGAAGTGGCCTTATAAATAATCCAACCCCCACCCCCATATTATGCAAGGCTTTATAGGAGCCACTAACATCTTGAACCAGGAAGCACATTGACAACCATTGCAACTTGCAGAACAGAGATATAACCCACACTGATGGAGAAGCACATGTAACTGAATCAGCTACAGCTCCTGCACGAACTACAACCTTGTGACCATATTGCATTCATCCACCATCAACCTGTAGTCTTGCTAGACATGTAAAATAGAAGAGGCATCATTTTGCCCCTGAAAATAATAATTTTCCTTCATAGAATTTGAGTTAAAAGTGAGTTTATATTTCTGATACAATTAATAAAATTAAGACTTTACTGTACAGCTGGTTTCCTGCTACAGCCTCCTCCTCCCATACACTCCTCCAGAACACCCCAATCAAATCTAAGAGGGGACAGGGCCATTTGAACCAGGGCCAGCTAATGTCTTCATCATAAGCAAACAAAAAGGACTGAATAGGACAGGAGTCTCACTAGAATCTTCCTATCTTATGTTTATCCAGGCAGGCACTTTTCAAAAGAATAAATTGGAAACCAGCAGAGAAGCTTCCATCCTTATTTCCTGCTGTGGCAAGCAATCTTCTTGGAGGTTTTGTAAATTGCAGTTGATAATTATTCATAGCCAGCAGTTTCCTGCCTGTCATGATCTCTTTCCAGTTTCCATGTTGGAATACTATCAGCTAGGTTTCATCCCCTTCCCCAAACTGAAGCATCAGGGCAAATGGAGTTTACCTCCAGAGCAACGCTGCTGATTCCCATGCATTGTGCATTATCATTCCTGACGCAGCAGGTCATTCCTGTCATCGCTTAGCGCTGAAATGGAAAACAGAAAACTAAGCCAGTCACTTGTACAAATAAGGCCTTGGCTCCCAATCAGCAGCAGTTCCACAAAAGAAAAGAAACTGAACTGCCAGGGCGTAGGATCATTTGTGTAAGTAAAGGAGGCAGTGACCTTGGGAAGGAAAACAAAGAACAGGACCAAGAAGGTAAGTGAACTCCCAATAAGTGCCAAAGCGAGTTACACTTTTCAAAAAATGCCATCCGAATGAAAAAAAAAGTGGCAGTGATCCGCATCCAGAGTTTGCCATATAAGCTGAGAAACAAATGCAGCGTGTTCCTGTCCTTCACTAATCAGAGCTTAACTATAGATGGTCCTCGATTTGCAACAGTTTATTTCGTGTTCTTTCAACAGCGCTGAAAAAAAATGAAGTATGACCATTATTTTTACACTTATGACCGTTGCACCATTCTCACAGTCACATGATTTACATTCGGATGCTTAACGAGTGGTTCATATTTATGACGGCTGCAGTGTCCTGGGGTCATGCGATCAACTTTTGCAACCGTCTGACAAGCAAAGTCAATGGGGAAGTTGGATTCACTTAACAACCATGTTACTAATTTAACAACTGCAGCGACTCACTTAACGAAGATGACAAGAAAAGTCATAAAATGGGGCAAAACTCACCTAACACATTTCTCACTTAGTAACATAAATTTGGAGCTCAATTGTGGTCGTAAGTCAAGGACTGCCTGTATTCAACTTTAATTGAATTGGTTGACACATATTATCTAAATGGCATTTATATCCACTGCCTTCTAAAACAGTTTAGAAACAGCCGTTCAAAATATAGACAGAAAATAACTGCAAAAACATTGGTAGGATTCAGGACCTTTGTCTGCGAACAACTAATATTAGAGGTTTTTAAAACTTTCAGTCTGTTTTTCCTTAGAGTTATATGTAACTACATTGTTAAATAAATACAGAGTTTAGTGTGCTTTATATTTGGGGGGGCATGCTAACTACCATATTTTTCGGAGTATAAGACACACCTTAGTGTTTTGGGGAAGAAAATAAGAAAAAAGCTGATCGGTGGGTGGATTGGCCTCCCAGGATACCCCCAATCAGCTGTTCCCAGAACTGAATTTTAGCAACAGGTTCGTTTGTTGTGAGCTCTGCGCCTTGCTTTTTTTTAAGCCTCTGAAACCTCCATTTCAGAGCCTTTTTTTCTGAAGCTCTGTTTCAGAGGCTTTGTTCAGCCTCTGAAACCTCTGTTTGAGAGGCTGGGTGGGGCTACATTTGGAGTATAAGACCCAGATTTTCACCTTCTTTTTTGGAGGAAAAAGGTGTGTTTTATACTTCGAAAAATACGGTATTCTGGATTACTATAAATTACAATGTTTCTTATGATTTTCTAGATCAAATCATATTATAGATCTATTCTGCCAACTTTATACTAATTATTATTTATATCTTATCTTTGTGTCCAGAAGGCACTTAAGAAGGCATTACCATCTATTGCAATGCAATAATGTACACTGAAGGAGGCATTTAATTTCGTTGTATGAGGTGCAGTGACAATAAAGTAAACTAAAGATCATATTAATCTTCATATTAATATAAACTGTAAACAAAAAAGAATTAAAAAAACTAAAAAAACATAGGAGGAAGATCTAGATAAAACCAGCTAGTCTAATGTCAATATCTGGCAAGATTCTAGAACAAATCATATAAAGTCCGTTGATAAGCATCTTGAAAGCAATGCAGTGAAGTTATCATGGTTTTGCCAAACTACTTTTATTTCATTTGTTTTAATCAGTAACATTTTTAGCAGATTGTGGGAATGTTTTAATCATAAAGGGAGCCTGAGTGGCATAGCAGGCTAATGCCTCCTATTAAGGCAGCATTTAACATCCAGCTGCCTGCAATTACTGCGAGTTCTAATCTCACCAGGCTCAAGGTTGACTCAGCCTTCCATCCTTTCTAAGGTGGGTAAAATGAGGACCCGGTTTGTGGGGGCAATAAGCTGACTTTGTATAAATATACAAAAAAGTATGAAGGCTATTGCTTAACACATTGTAAGCCGCCCTGAGTCTCCGGAGTAGGGCGGCATATAAATATAAATAAATAAATAAATTAAATAAATAAAAAATAATATATCTTGATTTCACAAAAGTACCACATTTATCAAAGTACCACATGCCATTTTGATTAATAAACAAGATTATTGTCATGCTATAAAGCTGACAATTAACTGAATCCATAGCAGGGTTATGAAAGGTTAAAAAGGTTAAAAAATAGAGTGAAAATGGAATAACATTTTATAGAAAAATGCACAAAACTTTCATGAACTATTACCATCCCCTACCTTACGTATGTAAAATCTTAATCCTGAGTCCTTATCATAATATTGGTTCACCATTTGTATAGTCTGAATCAGATGCTAACAAGATATAAGCAGAGTTTCATAACAATTTTGGAATATGGTTTTCAACATGCTCTATACATCTGGTGGTCCTTGAGCTGTTAGATCCTATACACTCTTGTCTTTGACTTTTGTGTAAACCCAGTCATTGCTGTTTATTCAATAATCCATATTAAAAATGTTCCTGTCATTTCTGCCAAGATTGTTCCTGTCTTAACTCAGAAAAAAGTAAAAATTCCATTTCAGTTTCATAAGGTGTTGTCATCATAGAACTTTTCAGAATTCTCTCCACTCTACTTCCCTTTTAGAAATTAGCTGCTTGCTATTATGCTCTCTGATTCTCCACCTTCTTTGCATTTCCTCTCTCCTTCCCTTTGAGATTTAAATAATAATTAACTATGGCATCCTTTATACCCAGTTCAATCCAGCATTAATGGTTACTGTAAAGGGGAGGCATATTGCTTATTTTTGTATAATGTAAAGAAAACTATGGTTTTGTTTCATTTGTTTTATTTGCAATGAATCCAGTCTCATATTGCTTCATTATTATTTTTTCCAATTTGGTAATTTCCTTAATTATGTAATACTCAGCCGGTTTCATTGATTGCAGCTAGTTCCTGGATTTGTAGGAAGTGGATATGATCTAGTTTCACTCATAAGCTGGATATTTGATTTCATTTTCCAATAATTTTGAATCACAAAGAGAATGGTAGCTAGACTTTAGCTTGAACATTTCAATGTTTGTCTGAAATCTATTTAGAGGGAGTTATTGAAAATACCATACCCATGAAAACGTCAGCCAAACAATAACAAGGTGCCTTCAGCATGAATATTAAAGTTCCAATTCAATCTAAGATCTTTTCTCTAACTAAACTAAATGACATTTACCTGATTCCTACTTTTACTTGCTAGTGGCGCCTCCTCCTTAGTGGATTTTTTTTTATTGCATCCCAAAGAATTACTCTGTTTAAAAATGCCGTGTCCCAGACCACATACTGTATATACCATATTTTTTGGAGTATAAGACGCACCTTTTTCCCCCAAAAAAGAGGGTGAAAATCTGGTTGTGTCTTATACTCCAAATGTAGCCCCACCCAGCTTCTCAAACAGATTTCAGAGGCTGAAAAAAGCATCAGAAACAAAGCTTCAGAAAAGAAGACCCCAAACAGAGCTTCAGAGGCTTTTTTCCTGAAGTTCTGTTTCGGAGGCTTTCAAAGGCAGGAAAAAAAAGCAAAAAAAAAAAAAAAAAGCAAGGCAAACCAAGGAGCCTGTTGCTAAAATTCACCTCTGGGAACAGCTGATTGGGGGTATTCCGGGAGGCCGATCCACCTGCCAATCAGCTTTTTTCTTATTTTCCTCCCCAAAAACTAAGGTATGTCTTATACTCCAAAAAATATGGTAAATATTGACCATGTGTTGCCTCTCCCCATCAATATGGGTTTCATATTCATGACAAGAAACAGCTGGGCTATGATGTGCGGCTGAGAACTCATGCTACCCACCAATTTTCATCAGCTATAATTAACCCTAATGTGACCTTCATCTTGAATTATCCTCCGAATTAAAAGTCCAACAGGCAATGCAGCTGTTTAACATTGTAACTTTAAGGTATCCTTATACAAATTTTGTTTCACTTTATTCAGAAACAAAGAGCTACAGTAATTTTTATTTCAGAAGTTTTTGTTCTGCTTGTCTATCTTCCAAGGAAAGAACAAACAAAACAAAACTTCAGCTCCTTAATATGAATGACCTTGATCATTGTTTCCTCTCCAGTGGATCAAAATATCATCATCATTTATGAAAGTCTGGGAATCAAATCAAAAAGAAAATTTCTCACTAGAGAATTCTGGCTTTTTGGAAAAGGAGCTTAGATACATTTTACTGATTTCAAAACACCTGTGAGTGAGAACGTCTGGCCCTATTTATCTATATATCACCCTTAAAGACAATCACAGATTTTTTCCAGGCAGGAATTATGACAGTGGCTTCCAGTGTTCAGTCCCAAAAAAATTCTTGAAGCAAGCATAGCTATCAGCTTCAATTGGTTTATCATATGTGTGCATACACACCGCCTTTTCTGCAAGGAGCTTAACCTAGTGGATGTGTCCTTACAATCGCCCTGTGAGGTGAACTGTATTATTTGAATTTGGGATTCTACCCTAGTAGCTCAATATGATTTAAGACCTGTCAGTCATTATGGGCCAATGGGTAAACCGATTGCTCCAGAGGGTTCCATGTTCACAAATTGATTATAGGGAAATCTCACCAATCAAAATACACTCATTTATTAGACCCTTTCATTTTCATCTTTTCCCCCCCTGATCTAATGGGTATTTTCTCACAGGTAGCACTGGGCTGCAATGTTTATTTTCTCTGAGTATAGATGCCCACATAACCTGTTAAGCATTTCTAAGAATTAAGATGATGCTGGAGGCTGACAGTGTGCTTTGTAGCACATCAACTTCCAATAAAATTGTAAAAATTATTATTGCTACAATCTTCAGACTACATGAAATTAGCTGTTCATTTTCCATCCTTGCTTTCCAAAATATGGAATGCTGTTGGGGTATATGGGATATCAAGTTTGGGTAATACCACCAGTGAGAGGGGGGACATATCTCATCTTTTTTCCCAGCTGTGGTCCTTGGCACTCAACTCTCACCTGTGGCTCCTTGTGGCTGCTTGCATGCAACAGTGGCCACAACCTTGACAATGGCTTCATCAAGTCAGCTAAATGACGTGAAGATAGTCAATGGAGTTTTAACCCTTGGTATGATAGAAAGTTGTCTATCCCACCATGCAAAGACAGACTCCAGCTAATTGAGCAAATGAGACCCTTGGATGGTTCTGTGGTTAACAAGGCAGTCTCTGCAAGCACAAAAAGACATGGAAGATATCTTGGTCATCCACTGTGCTTAGCCACATCTCCAGTCATCTTGACTATGTCCTACCAGAGGATCCAAATGGGCTATGGGAAGAAAAACTGAGGCTGATATTGTGCAGATCTCACTCACTTAAGTCCAAGTCCTGACAGTAGTCTAGGCACTATCAGGTGTTGAGGTCTTCCTTGACAATGATGGAGGATAAACTAAATCATGCTGCCAAATGTCAGTGCAGCCAAAGATACAAGTTAGTATTGCTTTGACAAAAGTAATATTTCTAAAAATAAATAATTCTTTTATGTACACCAAGAGCGTATGCACCAAGACAAATTCCTTGTGTGTCCAATCACACTTGGCCAATAAAGAATTCTATTCTATTCTATAATATGGTTTCTTTTTTAAGATTTAGCATACTTAAGAGAAACTTCCACCATCCCCTAAACATTTTTCTCACTTCAAATCCCAATGGCCATTTACTGTTTAGTTACCATCCTATTAATTAGGTATCCTATCCACTGCAGTCTTTTACTCCAAAATGATTTTGGTTGCTCATTCTTATAAACAGATGATATTGTTAGATAATACTTCTTTCAGAGTAGCATAAGCTTTACAGGTATATTTTATCAAACCTAGCATAATTCTGGTAGATCAAAAAGCAGCATTATATACTATAAGAAGAGAGATTAGAAAGTGAAAGAAAGGAAAACCCAGATGACTGATTTTAATATGAGGCTATATTAACCATAAATCAACATATCAACATCATAACATTTACTGTATTTAAAATAAAATATCAATAAATGCACTAGCCTTACTTTTTAGTTTATTGCCATTTAGAATGACATATTAGACAGCTAAGTTTTTCTTTATTTGTATATGCCACATTTTGCTTTGTTACATAATACATATATTTTAAAGTTCTTTAAACTTTAAAAGTTTAAAGTTAAGAGCCAGCCTGGCTTTATTTTGGATCTGAAGTTCAGCAGTGGTGGGGCCTGGTTAATATGGGAAGGGATGGGAGGCACCCAGGGAATTCCAGGGCTGTAGATTAGATGAGGGATATAAACCACATCCCAGAGGAAGTCAAACTATTTTGCAACTGTTGTCAGGTGATTGCATGGAGGAGCCCATGTCATCATCAGATGATGAGGTGATATGACTTGAGGGCATCGTTACCTTATTTACAATGAATCAAATAAAAGTAAAACATCTTCTAGAACAGTGGGTTTCAACCTTCCTAACGCCACGACCCTTTAATACAGTTCCTCATGTTATGGTGACCCCCAACCATAGAATTATTCCTAAAACCATTGAAAATATGTGTTTTCCGATGGTCTTAGGCGACCCCTGTGAAAGGGTTGTTCGACCCCCAAAGGGGTCCCGACCCACAGGTTGAGAACCACTGTTCTAGAAGGTAGGAAAGGCTGTCCCACCAGCCCAATAATTATCACCACCAGCAACAATTCGTTGTCAGTAAGAATCACATTTGCTCTCAATTTTCATAAACAGATTTTGGCCAGCAAGGACTGTTTTTACATTTCTGATCAGCATGCAAATTGGTGGGAATTGTTTTATCATAAATCTAAAGATTCCTTTAAATAATTAAAAGAACCTATTAACCTTCTTAGAGCTTCACCTTAGACAGCAATCCAGGGAGCAGCTTTTTTTCTTTCTTCTCTTGATTACTGTAGAATAATTGTTTGAAGATCTTTACTTAATACATTTTATTTCTGAACCCTAGAGAGAAATCACTAAACATATAAAGGCTTGTGTGTCATTTCCCATAAATGGCTTTTCAAAGCAAGCCTCCAGGGTCAGTAAGTTTCCACTGAAAGATCACAGAGGAATTCCAGAATTTAACAGCCTTTTCTTATGCTAATAATTTGAGGCTGGTTCTTACTGGCATGTACTTCTCCCTAAGGCACACATTAAATTGCACTTCTTCTATAGGGAGCCAGAACTTTCATAAAAAGACTTTCTGCATGGAATAACTATTTCAATACGGTAAGGTAACAATAGATAAAATTGCCATCAATCATATATGTATTCCTAAAACAAATTTCAGAAACCTATCCTAAGCATTGCAGGACAAACACTGTGAAAACTACTTACTTCATGGTTCTTAAGCAAATTCAGTAAATAATCCACTATTGCTATTTCTGATTGTCCCCATATAACTTTTAATAATCGTAAGTACATAGCAGCCTGTTTTAAATATCCATCAGTTAAACTGATAAAAAGCCAGCCATCAGAGGATACATGCAGATTCAATTCTGTTGGTGCACTGTAGCTTTCGTAAAGCTCTTGTAAAGCTCTGATAATTACCTCATAAATTTATGATGGTATGTGATAAATGCTTTTTGTTTGCTACAGGTTAGCCTGCATTATGGGCAGCATATTAATACCATATTCTGTTCCAGATGTAAGTTCATTTTATTATTTCCTGTTCTTATTCAAACGAGAAAAAAGTAGAAGCTGTTCTCCATTTAGTCATTCTGTTTAGTTTTTGCTCAGAAAAGGAACTAAGAGTCTTAGAAGCTTATGCAAAACACCTAGGAAGATTTTAAAAGAGAATTGAGCCTCCGTTGACTCTTAGCAGAACTGGTACAATCCCTATATTCAGCAAGTATAACATAATGACTAAACTATTAAACTCAAAGTATGATTGTTTATAAGCAATGTTCTATAATAAGCATCATTTAATAGCCACAATTCTCAAGGACGCGATGGCTCAGTGGCTAAGACACTGAGCTTGTCGATCGAAAGGTCAGCAGTTCAGCGGTTCAAATCCCTAGTGCCACATAACAGGGTGAGCTTCCGTTACTTGTCCCAGCTTCTGCCAATCTAGCCGTTCGAAAGCACATAAAAAATGCAAGTAGAAAAATAGGGACCACCTTTGGTGGGAAGGTAACAGCGTTCTGTGCGCCTTTGGCATTTAGCCATGCCAACCAGATTACCACGGAGATGTCTTTGGACAGCGCTGGCTCTTTGGCTTTGAAACGGAGATGAACACCGCCCCCTAGAGTTGGGAATGAGTAGCACATATGTGCGAGGGAAACCTTTACCTTTACCTTTACCTTAATAGCAACAATTAGACATAAAAGAGTAGCATAAATCAAAGGTCCACTTTTGCAAGGAAGCCCTGCACCATGTCTTCATTTCCGTCAGCACTGATGTTTCTATCTTAAATCCAATATTAAAAACTCAGTAATGAAATCTTGGAATATTTTTCAAACAAATCATATGCTTTATCCTGCATTCTTAAACCTTTCAAGATTAATGAGCTTAATATCATCAATAGCACTGCAATGGGTTCATTTTCCTAACCTACACATTGCCACTTATTATATACAGCATCATTTCCCTGTAACATGTTGCAGCTGTTCAGAGTACAAGTGAATGGTCACAAATGGAATGCTATAAACCAGAGCATGCAAACCAGATATTTTCATCCTCTTGGACATTCTGTCTTCAACCTTGAGATCAAAGTAAGACGTAGAACAACGGCAGCATGAGAAACCAATTTAAAGGACACACAGGAACATAAGCAGAGTTACTGGTATTCAGAGACATGCGGCCTTTTAACGTGGAGGTAATATGCACTACCCATCATAATTTATAATTATAGGTAGAATTATGCTTTATGAATTTGTCCAATTCCCTTCTATATCTGCTATAACTAATTATTATACATGTTATGATAAATTCCATACTTTAACTATGCAGTGGAAAGACTTTCTTTTATCTTCCCTAAATCTTCCATCATTTAAATTCACAGGGTGAATTTGGATTCTAATATGGAAAAAGAAGGATGGAAACATCTATCTCTCAGTCCTCCTATTATTGTTTTTTTCTCTAAACCAGATAGCCAAAACTTTATTTTTAGAAGTCTTTGGGCACTTTGATAATCTTGGTTCCCATTTCTTCCTTGATATCCCTCTCGATGTGCAAAAAACCCTGATTTATACATGCCATTCAGAAGTAATCAATCTACGGATGTGTATGAAGATGTTATAATATTGACCACATTTATCACCTTTCCAACAATCCTTGAATTAGATTTTTGTGGTGGTCACACACTGTGGAATATTTCTTTCAGGTAATCTACCACTCTCTGTCAAAAGAAGTATTGCCGGTACAAGCTGCGCAAAGTTAAATGTGCTGCAACTTTAGATCAGCATATATTTAAGACAGTAATATAAATTGTATTTAAAGAAACTGTAGATTTTAAAAGTTGTGTCAAATACATATATCGGAGAAAGCGATATAAATAGATGTGCATAAGGATAGCCGCACAAAAATGTATGTAAATTGAGCAATAACAACCCTGGTTTCTCTGGTTTTAGGAGAAAAGTAATAGTATACAAGTAATATTTTTTTCTGAATTAAAATATTGACATTATCTAGTTTGTAGAGGTATAAACATATATTATTTTTGTCTGCTTTAAAATCTACTTGTGTTTAGTTTAAACACAAGAGTAGTGGCGTGAGGGACACTTCAATTCCCCTTGTTCAGCAATTTTTCCTCACTAACCAGCTCCTATCTACTTCCCCTTTTCATTGTGAAACAGCTCAGTTCTCTTTTTTCCCCTTTCTTAATTAGAATAACATTGTTTTTTTTTTTAAAAAAAATCTTTCTGGAGATGTGTAATATATAGTTTGACCCATAGCCTCATGCTATATGTAAACTCGGTGACCTCTACTGGGTTATTGAGTAATTGCAAGACTTTTTAGACAATTTCACGCAATCAAAATGCAACATGAGGAGCAAGAAAGACATTGTAATTGTCGTGGATCACTTTTAATTTTGATGTCTAAGATTCAGATACTGTATTAGCTTAGGTTGTAAGCTGGGAAACTCTGTCTTTTTCTAAGAGCCCAGTGAAGCATAGTTGGCTGCAATTTCACCCGGCCTACTGTCTAAGCCTGTGCAAAACATTCAAATGGTGCACTATATATATATATATATATATATGCTGAAATGCTCTTTGAAGCCCTAATCAGTGGTGGGATTCAGCCAGTTCGCACCACTGGGAGAACCGGTTGTTAACTTTCTGAGCAGTTTGGAAAGCTGGTTGTTGGAAGAAATCATTAGGGCAGAGAACCAGTTGTTAAATTACTTTAATCCCACCACTGGCCCTAATGCATCTGTGTCCTTAGAAGGTTGTGTGCATGTGAACATATCTAGCAGAAATGCATCCACAGCAGCTGGAGACAGGCTTTGAAGCAACTGTACAAGATTTTCAAAAGATGCAGCTATGTTAACAGGCTGAGAAGGGGAATCTTAATTGCTTTAACACACTTTATGAAGTGCTCTTCTGAATGCTTTGCAACTACCTATTTATCAGAAGACAATGTAAATTACATATGATTCCATATAAGTATTGTTATTATAATGTGCTGATGGCCACAGCTGTTTTCTTCATAAAGAATATTATCTTGTTGATTACAATTCTTTTAGAAGTTATACCGCAGCAGAATAATTTGTATATTGACTCTTCAGGGCAATCTGGCACGAGTCCAAACAAATAAGAAGATGGTAATCTTCTTACCATCATCTCTAATTACAGTTTCGTGGCAGGTAAAAATATCCAATTATTACTATCATACTCGTTCAATTTGTATTTTGTGGACTGATCCCAAAAAAAGATCCTGTGCTTCCAGGAAAACGTTAGGAAGGAAAAAACATGCATTTTGTCTAAGACAGCACTTAGTCATGCTAACAACACACAGTACAATATACATAATCAAAAGCTAATTCATTAATTCCCTCAAAAGGGGCCTGGCAACAGAGAAAGTGCTGACTCTTCTTCTGAAATAAAAATTAATGAGGATGGACAATAAATGCTAAGGCACATAATCTGGGAATACCACAAGAGTAAGACTTTATGTGTGATTCATAGTCAACCTAAGTCATATCAAAGTCTTCCATATGGGACATGCAGTCAACCTGTTATTGCACTGGCAATCATAGCCCTTTACCACATATTGATTCTTTGGGGGGGGGATTTACATTAGTTTTTTTAAAAAATTATGGTGGCCACTACACTGTTATCACAATGGATTTCCCTCAGGGAAGAAAGTTATCCAGAGAAGTTTTTTTTTAATGTTTGAGTCAACTTTTACTATTTTTTTTATTAAAGCAATATATATAAAATATTATACGCTTTAGTTTCATGGAATATCCTGAAATTGTAGTATAATAGAGTATCTTTCTTCTCATATTTAATTTTATACACCTATCATTTCTTCACTTGTCCAGTTTTAAAGAATCAAATACATTTGTGTTTGCTCTAGTCTCTTGGGCATTTTAATTGCTTGTTTCTAAACATGTTCTAAATCTACAGTATTCTTCCTGAGATGCAGCAATGCAAAATGTATATACCACTTACTTATAAAAAGTTAGTGCAATACTGATGGATTTATGTTCATTTTTTTCTATAAGAAAAAATATGAAATTTATCAATATGAAATTTACTGCTATCAGCATTTACGTACTAAAACTATCTACTATTTGAAGATCCTCTTCATTCTTTAACATCGTTCAGTTGTTCAGATTCCATTAATCTATACAGGAAATTATAATTCTTCTCTTCAGCGTATATCACTTATATTTCCTTGTATTGTGCTGAATTTGACCTTCTCATGCTAAGTCCTCCAGTTTGAAAATATGTTTTTGCTGTGCCTTGCTATGGGAATGTACTAAAGGTAGGCAATTACATGTAGCACAAAAAGGGATGAAAGTCCCTCAGATATGTCTGAACAAAATAGTATTGTACTGCTGAACACGTTTTAAACACAAGTTTTTTTTAAAGGCACAACAGTTTAAAAAAAAAACCCCAAAAAGCATAAATAAGTCCCAGTGAACACAGAGTATTCTGTCAAACTGTTGTCATGGAGTGGAAATTATATAATTTGTTCCTACTCTGCTAAAATACAAAAGTAGTTGTTGGAACATAATGCATCTTTTCAGATATAGGGATTGTTCTCTTTGTTGTGGTATGGAGAAGAACAATTTCCTACATTTTTCTAGACGGGAATTCTCTCAAAATTACATTTTGACAGGACTTGGAAGCTTCAAACTGCCAATGGAAGTAGAAAAAGAGTTTGGTGAGAGGATTTGGACAGACTCTAAAAATATCTCCTTGAGGGCATTATACTGTGGGAATAATATGGGTAATTGTTCCAGTCTGTCCCATAACAACAACAACAGCAAAAAAATACATTTCCAGTTGGAAAGATACTTGTGTTTTTATAAGTCTTACTTTGTTACTACATCATAATTTGTTTTCATAATTTGTGAACTTTAGTTAATAGTTTTTACTGAATGAATTCAAGAACATCCTGTGTTCACAAGAATGGAGCTTGTGTTTCTTTTTTGTATGTTTTAACTACATTGGCCTTGAAAAATAATTACATATGTGTAAAATGCATGGCATAATATCATAAGCCTTTTGGTACCTATTTTTTCTGTTTGCATATGATTTTTATTTTGAACACCTTAATGGCTATCATAACTATTTATTATGCTCCACCCAATAGTCAAAGTCCTCCAGTTAGATTGCAAAATCACTTCAAAATGTTACACAGAAGATCTATAAAAGAATAAAAATAGAAAAGTAAATTAATCAATAACACCAAAAGATCTTATAAAACTCCCTAAAGATTTTGTCGAATGTTGAGGTCTTTAAAATTAAAATCTAATTTAAAAAACATGTCCAAGAGATAAGTAATGTCTCAATTTGGAAGGAAATAATTTAGTGAAGGTGCCATGTAGGTCTCTTGGGAAAATATTAGTGATGGGATTCAAAAATTTTTACTACTGGTTCTGTGGGTGTGGCTTGGTGGGCGTGGCAGGGGAAGGGTACTGTAAAATCTTCATTCCCACCCTATTGGGCAAAATCCCCATTTCCTCCTGATCAGCTGGGACTCGTGAGGCAGAGAATAGATGGCGGCGGGGCCAGTCAGAGGTGGTATTTACCGGTTCTCTGAACTACTCAAAATTTCCGCTACCAGTTCTCCAGAACTGGTTAGAACCTGCTGAAACCCATCTCTGGGAAAAATGTTTCATAAAAATCTGTCTCTGAAATATGTTTTTTAACTCTGAAAAGATTTCCTTAGCAGAAGCTATATTGCTTTTTCTTATATATATGAACATTTTCATTAATTTACTTAAAATATATTTTAATTTCCCTGAGATTTGTTTTTTAAATGGTGCTTACATTAACTAGTTTCCAATTTTAATATTTAGTAATGTCATGGCCGAATTTTAAGAAAAGTCTTAGAAGGATATTCTGGGTCACACTTTTCAATTCAACTGGTGGTTTAATTACTTTTCTGCTTCTGGTCTATATTTTTTTATATATATATGTCTTAATAATGATGTGCATTCAAAGCATTTTCAACTTTCCTTTTACCAATCCACATGTATTTTAAAGGGTTTTTTCCCCAAAGTCCAGTGTAACCCCCAGTTATCCTTGAAAAGTTTTCACTTACAGTAAATTAAATTTGATAGCATTGAGTTGGCTGTTTCCTGTTATTCAACAGCATTTCCATCTAACATAGGTCTCCACTAGTTCAATAAAACCAGAAGCTCAATCAAGCAAAGAACTATAATTTCCTCAAAGAAATAAGTCATATATATGTAGCAGAATTTTACTAGCTTCTGTAGATCTGCAGCCTTTCTGACTTTTTTAGAGCACTTTTCAAACCTGGAAATGAAGTCATGTATAACAAGATAGTTAAAATGTTCCTTGCCCTGTTGTTAAATGCGCATGAATGCCTACTCATGCATTTGCTTACTATTTCACTACCAAAGAGATTTGGGATTGAGATACTTGATCAGAAATTTCCATATGAGAAGACAATTCATTTAAAAATACACATACATAACTGAGTAGGACATATTGGTTCTAAATGTTTCAGTATAGTACAAAACCAATCCAAAATAATGCATCTATTATTCATTGTGGCTTCATCCATGCTGAGAGCATCACCCTTCCTTGGGTGCAAATATGCATCCCAGGGGTGGGTTCTAATTTTTTTTACTATTGGTTCTGTGGGCGTGGCTTATTTTGTAGGCGTGGATTGATGGTCATGTGATAATTCCTTAGGATTTAGCAGAGGTACTGGTCTACCAGGCTTTTAACTGCTTGCAGAGCTGTACTGGTCTACCCATTTATTTTTGCAGGCACTGGTCTACCCATTTATTTTTGCAGGCACTGGTCTACTCATGTATTTTTTCAGGCACTGGTCTACCCATTTATTTTTGCAGGCACCGTCTACTCATGTTTTTTGCAGGCACTGGTCTACCCATTTATTTTTGCAGGCACCCATCTACTCATTTGTTTTTGGAGGCACTGGTCTACCACCAAACTGCCTTTTACCACTGATCAGCTGTAGGGCAGCCCTTTGAAGCCCCATGGCAAGAGTTTAAACAGTTTTTTTCCTTCTAGCTGATCAGCTGGGACTCAGGAGGCAGCAATAGATTGGGGGTGGGGCCAAATAAAAGGTAAGAATAACATGGGGGTGGGGGGGCAGGGGGCGGGGGGCAGAACTGGTTTGGTGACATCATATCGTCACTGCTACCGGCTCGGCAGAACCGGGAGGAACCGGGAGGAACCCACCAGTGGTGCATCCATATATCAGCATGTTTGGAATATTTCCTTCCTACAGATTGGAAAAATAAACTCATCGATTTTCTTGGATCTACTTTTGCTGACAGCAATTCCTACGGTATACACCCAGTGGGCAACTTTGGCAATATTACGACCTGTGGACTTCAACTCCCGGCATTCCTGAACCAGCCATGGCATACATTCTCTCTTGCAAACCTAATTGCAAAAAAACCCTTTTTGTTCCTGCCTTCCCTCTTTGATCACATTGTTTTCAAATTGTATATACACATGTACACACAATTATTAACTGTCATATTTGCTTGACAGAGATATTTCATTCTGAAGTCTAAAAATACAGCTAGTAATAAATAATGCATTTCTGCAGCCATTAGTGCTACTTTCAATCTAATGCATTTTCAGTCACATCTAAGGTGCTAACAAGGAGGTATTGTAGTGATTTCTAATGAAAACCTTGTATAGAAATAAATAATATCCTCTAGCTAAGCAAGGCAATTAGGTGCCTATTATTCTGTTATACTTACTGATTTGTTAGACAGTAAAATTATTCTGTACCTCTGAAAGTCTTTTTAAAACAGCCCAATTATAAACCTTTTAACGGAAGGCAACAAATAACTCAATGTATGAGTGATTCAACTTTTCCACATCCTAGGCTGGTAATTTGCAGAGGTTCTACTTTGAGAAGGGCTGATTCATGAGGTAATCAATCAAAAGCATTTTTTTTTTCGAGGAAAGCATTTTCAGTTTGGCACCCACTCATTATGGGAATAATAAAACTGTATGTGTGTTCCTATGTGTCATACAGTGAGACCAGAGGTGGATTTCATCAGGTTCTGACCAGTCCTGGAGAACCGGTAGCAGAAATTTTGAGTCTAAGTAGTTCGGAGAACTGGTAAATACCACCTGTGACTGGTCCCACCCCCATCTATTCTCTGCCTCCCGAGTCCCAGCTGATCTGGAGGAAATGGGGATTTTGCAGTAACATTCCCCTGGAGTGGGGAGGAAATGGAGATTTTAGAGTATCCTTCCCCTGCCACGCCCACCAAGCCATGCCACGCCCACCAAGCCATGCCCACAGAACCAGTGGTAAAAAGTTTTGAAACCTGCCACTGAGTGAGACCATCTCTCCCAGAAGATATCTGCCTGCTCCCCTAGATTGGATAGTATGGGCATGTTTCAGGTTCCTTCTCTAAAATATTGTCATCGGGTGGGACCTAGGAGATGCATCTTCTTCATAGCTGGCCCCATCCTCACCCCCAAATCCAGAAACTGCTTCACTTTAAACCTTCCAGAAGGTTCTGAAAGGCTGGAGGCCTTCCTCCCCATGAATCCTATGGAGGCCTTCCTCCCCATGAATCCTAGGGTGAGGCTGGAAGCTACTAAATACAAATACTAAATGGAGGAGTAGTTTGATGTTGGTTTTATTGTTCTTTTCGCAATCTGCCCAGAGTTATGTACCTAATATGGGTAGTCATATAAGTCTTTCCAGGGAAGGATGGAAGGAGAGAGGCAAAGTCCATTTGTAAAGCCAGAAGAGAAAGAACCACAGCCATAGCAACAGTCAGGAACGAAACATCTCAGTCCATGGGTGGAATGGGGACATGTTAAAATGTCTGAGAAAGGACCCCCCTTCCCCAGTTCCTTTGAAAGCAAAGGCAAGGGGAGAGAGAGGCTTTCAGAGTTGCAAGGATGTTAGTACTTCTAGGTCAGAGGTGTCAAACTCATGGTCTGTAGCCCGGATGCGTCACGTGCTGGCCCCATTCCCACCTGGTTTAGCGAAGGGGGGGAAAGTCCCAATATGTCACGTGATGATGCCGTGATGATACGAGTTTGAAACCCCTGTTCTAGGTAGTCTGGGAAAAGCTTCTTCTTTATCTCTCTCTCTCTCTCCCTCTCCCCCATTGATCATTACACTATCATAAACCTTAGGTTCAACTTTAGCCGTACACAGAATTTTTTTATTGCTTGGATTCTTGAATAGACCTTGTGAAATACTGGCAAGAAAGAAAAACATTTGCTTGGGAGCAATGATTGAAGAATATAGTTTTACATATGAATATTCTGCGCAAGATTTAGCACAAAAAATGTGCTATATGTCGAAAGTGTTTTTTTCCATTCCACGCCCCCCCCCCCCAAATTTTCAGAAGCTGCAGGTGAATAAAGCCTTACACAGCATAGGACCAGGCCATTTGTGGGAATGCCTGTCCCCCATTGCTTCTGCTCATTTGACCAGACCTAGCAAAGAAGACATGCTCTGAATCTTACATCAAACAATATCAACTTGTTGGACCCTGGAGTTATGCCTTCTACACAAAGAGGAGGAGGAGATTAAAAGAAATCTTAAAAATATTAAAAGAAAATAAGCCATGTGAAATGGAAGGCTTTTATGGATTCCGCGTACCAGTGAACTCTCTCTCCCTCCCTCCCTCCCTCCCTCCCTCCCTCCCTCCATCTCTCTCTCTCTCTCACACACACACACACACACACAAACACAAACACATATATGCACATAAACACATTATCTGCCCAACCTATTAATGACCATTTCTTTGGAAAGTTACATGGCTCACTCCTCTGATCTCCAACCAAGATGTGATCTTCAAGTAAAGACTTGATTGATTGTTTTCCTTATTCTGGACCTTTATGATTCTTTTCCAGCCGAAAGCTGAACTCTACTAGATCAGCAAGATGAGTTCTGTATCTGAAAATCCAATTTCTACCTTCTAGAGTTTTTATTATTATCACTCCAATGTAAATTACAAATTTTAAGATTTGGTGGTCTCCCATCCAAATATATGAGAACCTATCCTCTTGAGATCAACCAAGGCTAGCTATGTCTTGTTATCCTGCAGTATACTGTTCTACATTCAACAAAACCTGTGTGGGATAGATCATAAACCACCCAGCTAGGGCGTGGAAACCTCTGTTCACATCACCACAAAGTTAAAATCGATGACTTTGGAACAATCACTGTCTTGCAGATGAATATATTCCCCAGAGCTGTTTCATTTAGAAAAGTGCCATGTCATCCCAAACCATTTTTTTTATTATAACTGCATTATAAATATACCTAATAATTATTCACACTTTTTATTTGCAATGAAGCAAGAAAAAGAAGCAAAAAGATAAAATATAAGATACGCAAACCTTTGCTGAGTTATTCTAATACAACTATATTTACTTTTGTGCATTTCTGCAGTTTTGTGCATTTCTGCAGTTTTGTGCATTTCTGCATAAGAAAATGCCACTGAATTCTTAGTAAGCATGTTTAGGGTGATAATCTTCATATAGAAAATGAAATTGGGAGTATTTAGTGAGGCCAGAAAAAACCCTGATATAATACATTCAATACAGGAAACCAGCTAGACATACCTTTTTGCAAAATATGCCATTTTCTTCTTTCTTCCAGTTTTCTGTCCCTTCCCCCAGCAGCCAATCTTTCAAGTCCAGTGAGCAAGTTTTGCCATTATTCAAATTGTTTATGTGGTTCCTCATTCTTAAGATACTTTTTTTTCTGTAAGTTTCAAGACTTTCCTAAATTTGTTGCTCTTTCTATTTGATTACAAAAATAGCACTATTTTTTAATACCAAAGCATCTCTCAATATCGTAAGTTTACAATTCCTATTTTATTTGGACTCATGGTGCTTAATTGAGCATTGCAAGTAAACAGAATAAGGTGCACGCAATAAACTTGCAATTAACCAAAGTGGGTTTGAGATGTTTTTAATTTTATTAGTTAGATCAGGGGTGTCAAACTCAAAGCCAGGGGCTGGATCCGGCCCACGGGGTGCTTAGATCTGGCCTGTGGGGCCGCCCTGGAAACAGCAAAGTACTGGCTCATGGTGCATCTGCCAGTGAAAATGGAGTTCTTGAGAACAGCAGGCGGCCCTCCCGACCTCCATTTTCACTGGCAGAGAGTTGCAGGAGGCCGTCACAGCTGAAAATGGAGCCCGTTTTCTCTGGCAGAGTTCTTGGGCCACCACAGGCACTTCCAACATGAGTGATGTCGAGCTGGCCATGCCCATCATGGCCATGCCCACTTTGGCCCCAAAGTCAAACACAACCCTGATGTGGCCCTCAATGAAATCGAGTTTGACACCCCTGAGTTAGATAGTAAGATTTCAAATTCAGATTCAGGCTTGACTGCCTATGCTAATGTTGGAAAAGCCAGGATTCCCTGGCACTGGCCCAAAGTGAACCAATCAATTAGTCATCATGCCATCAGAGCATGGCACCACTATATTCAAACATGACTGGATCCTTGAAGCCACCCGTTCATTCTTAATGGAGAACCCAGTACTGGAAAATGAACTGAGTCAAGCTCTTTTTCCTCAGAATGGGTTCAGCCCTATGCCTAGCACTTTCTCCAATATGTTATAATAGATGAAGACATAAAAAAGATGTAACAAGTCACCCATCCAAATTGTATCATTCTGTAAAAACTGCTTTTGACCAGGACCAACAATTAAAATCCTTCCTTGTTCTTGTCAGCCAGTGACTTATCACTGTCATTGTTACTATTCTTGTCCTCTGGAAGAACATTCTCCCTGAGATTTGGAAGGCCCCAACCCTGACCTCCCCTCAAAACCTGATTTTTCTCCCACGTTTCAGGCTAACTGGAACGGTAAGAGCCTTGTTATCACTGTGATGGCAATATGCCAAGCCTTCTGCGTCACTGATTTATATATATATATATATTCATATTGTACAGCATCCAGAGCCATAATGAATTAATTAAAGAAATAATTAAACCCAAATTATCTAAAATAAAATAGCATTAGTCCATTGCAATTGTTGCCCAAACTATACTTAAATTGTAAGGAAGTGGCTCTAAATTAACATGAGGTTAATCAGAAAGAGTTTTCTCTTTGTAATTATATTGCTAGTTAATTCAGTAGATTTCCAATGGGAAGTCTTTCCACATTACTTATTTACAAATAGAGCAGCTGCCAAAATTTTACCAGCTAATATGAATATAAGAATACAGAGGAAACTACATATTAAAAAAATGGCCAAAAACAGAGAATGAAAAGAAAACATTGCAGAATATGTTTTAAAAGTGAGTTGAGCACAAATAAGTAGATGAATGAGAGCGACTGAAGAAAATATTTTTGCTCATATACTTTTAAGGAAAAGATAAACTTGTGAAAGTATAAATATTTGCATTTATATACAGTAAAACTCAGAATAATGTGCATTCTACCAATAATTGTTTTTTTTAAGAAAAGAAAAGTTTTTCCACTATTTTTTTTTCTTTTCTGGAGACAAGATAATTGTGTAACTATATAAAAGGATACTAAAACTAAAAGAAGAACATGCCCACCCAATTGTGAATCATCTTCCTGTAAAAGGTCTTAAGAGTTTGAAGAAGTTACTTTATATACACTTGTATGAATGTCCCAAGTGGCTGTGCACATACGTGCATGCCGAGATACCTTCAAGTCTGGAAATAAACTTGGCTGCTTTGATGATTCAAAAAAAGGTGCTTTTTTCACATTGCAAAGCAGTTGTTTTTAAAGAATTTTCACAGCCCTATTAAAATAATGTTATGAATCATTTCCCTTTTGTCTCCTGTGAATAAAAAAAAAAATGATAAAACACTGCTCCACTGGGCTTAAAAAAAATAATGTGAAAAGTAAGTAGCTCTAGGGAAGAAAAAAAATCAGCAAAATATTCTGCTGGATTTCAAACCAACGAGCTTTTGTTAACAAGGCACATGTTATGAACATTGTGCTTTTAGAGAACTAATGGTAAATGGCACCTTTCAAAACATTGACTTTGTTGAGGGGATGTTCTACAAGGTAGCCTATGACCTGTTAGTCTCCATATGCCAAAGGGATAGAAGCAGTTGAAAAATGCTTTTCCACTATGGAAAATATATATTTTGGAAGTATGGCTCAAAACAAGCCTTGAGCCTCTTTGACGGTGAGTGGGAAATTAATAGATCAATAGAAATTGATAACTGTTCATTTCTGCTCTCTAGAAATTGTTCTCAGTGCTTTAGATACATTTTAAAGCAGGGGTAGTCCACCTTTTTATACCTACCACCCACTTTTGTATCTCTGTTAGTAGTAAAATTTTGTAACCGCCCACTGGTTCCACAGTAATGGTGATCTATAAAGTAGGGACAAAACCTCTACTGCCCACCATGAAAGCTGGAATGCCCATTAGTGGGCGGTAGGGACCAGGTTGACTACCACTGCTTTAAAGACTAGTTAAGATACCTTATGCAGAGTTTCTCAGCTTGCGTTGGACTTTATTTATTTATTTATTTATTTATTTATTTATTTATTTAGTGATATTTATATGCCACCCTATCTCCAGCTGGACTCAGGGCGGCTCACAACATCTAATGAAAAAGTTAAAAAGAAATTAAATCCAAATCTCATAATTTAACAGTTAAAAGTGCAATTAAGACTAACAAGTTAATAATTAAAACTCCATCAGTCCAGGCCAGCCAAATGAAACAGCCACATTTTCAGGTCGTGATGGAAAGAGTGGAGGTCGGGGGCCACCCGGAGCTCTAGGGGCAGTTGATTCCAAAGGGTAGGTGCACCCACAGAGAAAGCCCTCCCCCTGGAGGTCGCCAGCCGACACTGTCTGGCTGACAGCACTCTGAGGAAGCCCTCTCTGTGCGAATGGGTGATGGGCAGCTGTTGCTGGCTGCAGATGGCCCCCAAATATCCTGGGCCTAAGCCATATAGGGCCTTATAGGTAATCACCAGCACCTTGAATCTCACTCGGAGGGCAACCGGCAACCAATGCAAGTCGCGTAGGAGAGGTGTAACATGGGAGTGTTGAGATACTCCCGTCACAACCCGCACAGCCGCATTCTGCACCAGCTGAAGCCTCCGAGTGGTATTCAAGGGCAGCCCCATGTAGAGGGCATTGCAGTAGTCAATATGGGAGGTGACAAGTGCATGAGTAACCGTGCGTAGGGCATCTAGGTCCAAATGGGGTGCAATTGGTGCACCAGGCGAACCTGGGCGAATGCCCCCCTGGTTACGGCCATTACATGATCTTCCAAGTTTAGCCACGAGTCCAGGAGGACACCCAAGTTGCGCGCCCTATCTACAGAGGGCAACACCTCATCCCCTATGACCAAAGATGGAATCTCTTGAGTGGACTGAGACGCCGGTACCCACAGCCACTCGGTCTTAGCAGGGTTGAGCCGAAGCCTGTTCCTCCCCATCCAGATCTGCACCACTTCCAGGCACCGGGACATCACGTCGAGGGCATCGCTGGGTTGGTTTGGGGTGGATATAAAAAGCTGGGTATCATCAGCATACTGATGATACCTCACCCCAAAACCTCGGATGATCTCAGTTCTGATTGCTCATTATAGTCATCAGTCATATTAACTGTTGTGAAATATATCTGCAGGATATATCACTTTGAGGAAGTCTGTGTAATCAGTTATTTCACAAATGAAATCTTACTAATGATTTAATATGTATGAAAAGGATGATGTGGTAGAGTCATAGAGATTCAGGTAATATTGCGATACCCACTAAAAAAAGCTAGTGCTAGCACAACATACTAATCTATCAGTGCTAAATTCAGAGAAGAATTATTATTTTAAAATGGACAATTGTTGCGTTTAATCTACAGGCAGACAAAACATTTTCCTCAAATGAGAATTTGTGAAAGGGCTGGGATTACCTCATACTTGCTGATAAGAACAAGTGGCGCAAATGACTACAGACATTTGGGCAACAAAGCCTGAATCTTTTGACATGGAGGCATGTGAGAAGTTCATTGCCTGGTGAATTTTTATAAAATCTAAGTAGGACTTTCTCTTTTCTTCTTTTTCCTCTTTCTAATTATCTTTTCTCTTTGCCTCATCTCCATCCAGTTTCTCTCCCTCTCTCCCTCTCTCTCTCCCTCTCCCTCTCTCTCTCTCTCTCTCTCTCTCTCTCTCTCTCTCTCTCTCACACACACACACACACACACACACACACACTCTTTTGCTTTTCTTTCTCAGGGAGTCACCCCCATCTCCATTGGAAGGAGAGTTGTATTAGATCACTCATACGTTCTTTTTGACAGGAACACCATTAGGGTATATGAAATAAAATGTCTGGTATATGGAGATATAATTTTATAAGTAATTGATTTATTGCAATTATTGTATGCATGTGTGTGTCTATCATTTATCTCACATTTAGTGGATTGGTTTCTAGAAATTTTAACTTATGTTGGCAATCCAAGATTGACAAGGTGAGAAACTGAGCATGGCACAGGATTTTGATATGTGTTTATAATTACTTTTCTGTCTACTGGATGAGGGTCATTTAACTTTCAGAATCACTTTCCTGAATATAAAAACTACCGAGGAGGGTACAACAAGGTAACTGGCTGATAGAGATACACATTCATCAATAAAAACTTAGCTATTATTCACAATGCACTTGGCCTGCAAACCTGCTGTGTTCTTGTCAGTTCTAAACATTCATTTATTTGAGACAGTGTTAATGCTTCACAAAGCTTATCTTACATTGCAGAGTCCAATCATACACATGTTTATGCTGAAGTAAAAACAGTCCTATTACCATTCTCAGGCATTGTCCGAATGCCAGATGCTCTCCATGTAAATTCCCAGAAAACTGTATTACTTCTATATTCTTGCAATGACGTATATTTCTAACAATGTGCATTTAGACAAAAATAGGACAAAATTCATATAGATTTGTCAACAGCTGGTGGTCATGTTAGTTAACTGGAAAACCCATGGTCATAGGTAGGGCATCTGAAAGAAAGTGAAAAAAATAAAATGGGCAATGTAAGCATGCATAGTGAGAGGTGAACACAGATGGAGTCCTGGTCTCTAGGTTTCAGACTCTGATGAGCCACCAACAGGTGAAAAGCAGTGATAGAAAGATCTTCCTTCCTTCCTTCCTTCCTTCCTTCCTTCCTTCCTTCCTTCCTTCCTTCCTTCCTCTTCATATGGAGAATGTTGTGAAGCAATGGGTTCACCCCTTCCCTTCAATAATGGACTTAGGAAAAATATACCCCTACATTTGCATATACTAATGTATATCTAGAGTTATAAAGTTAAAAAAAATAACTTATAAAGATAGTTGGAAGCAATGGGGTGATGATAACAACAATAGATTCTTCTGGGATCTCTGCTTTCAAGATTTTTATGCCAAATAACAGTCTCTGCCACCAATTTATACAAATTCCCCAGTAATCAGTGAAACTGTCTAATCCAGGGGTGTCATACTCAAGGGCCATGGGATGCTTAGATCTGGCCTATGGGGCTGCCCTGGAAACAGTGAAGGACTGGCCGGCGGTGCCCCTACCAGAGGGTTACAGGAAGCTATCACAGCTAAAACGGAGCTTGCGAGCCTGTTGTTCGCAACGTGTGAGTGCTCGGGCTGCCATAGGTGCCCCCGACATGAGTGACGTTGAGCTGGCCATGCCCATCCTGGCCACGCTCACCTTGGCCCCCCATGGTCAAACACAACCCTGATGTGGCCCTCAATGAAATCAAGTTTGACACCCGTGGTCTAATCAGAAAATTATTGCTAGGAAAAACTAGGCCTGTTCATGACAAGGACTCTAGAGACAGGTCTCACCCTTCAGAAATCATCTTTTTTACTATTGTTATGCTAATCCTTTGCACCAATTTCACATTCCTTTTTGATGACACAACTGCAATTCATCAGCAAAAACAACTGAATCAACTGATTAGTCAGGGATTCCCCCCATTTCCATATTAGTAACTAATAATTACATAAGAAGGATTTCTTATGCTACAGAAGTAGCCTCAGGTGTTCTTCTCTTGGGCAGTGAGGCCTAAAGCAAAGGACAAAAGAAAAAAGAAGCCTGTACATTATTGGACAGCTAAGACTAAAGGCAGGTCTGGAATTTAACCAAAGTCACAGGCAGGAATGTGGATCCAAAGTCTGTCCTAGACTCAAACTACTAGAAATCTAGTAATGCAGAAAGATCTCAGCATATAGAATAGGCACCAAACCCAGAACATAACTGTTATTTCAGCACTAGGTTACTGCAAAGGGAGAGTTTATATTCCAGTTTGCAGTATCCTCTGCAGACTCAACTTTGGGACTCAGCTAGGGATGAAATGCTCCCGATTGGACCAGATTGCCCGATCCGGTAGCAATGGAGGCAGGTGGTTCGGAGAACCGGTAACAAAAATCCCTGCTCCCCTCCCATGCCCAGCTGAGCCGCATGATCATCAGAGGCTTTTTTTTAATTTTTAAAAGCATTTTTTTCTATAACCTTTGGCTGAAAAAATGCTTTTAAAAGTTTTTTAAAAAGCCTCATGTTTGCGCGGCTCAGCTGGGATCATCAGAGGCTTTTAAAAGCATTTTTTTCTACAACCTCATTGGCCGAAGAGGTTGTAAAAAAATGCTTTTAAAAGCCTCTGACGATCCCAGCTGAGTTGCCTAATTGTCAGAGGCTTTTAAAAGCATTTTTTTACCTCTTTGGCCAATGAGGTTGTAGAAAAAATGGTTTTAAAAGTTTTTTTAAAAAAAGTTGGCCACGCCCACCCAGTCACAATACCCCACCCACCCACCAAGCCACACCCACAGAACCGGTAGTAACAAAGTTTAGATTTCACCACTGGACTCAGCTAATTAGACAGTTTATTTATAAAGAAACAATTACTCTCAAGCAACCATTAAAGAGTCTTCTCTTTGGATAAGCATATCTTCATTGGGCAGCTCCCAGGCTTTGCCTTCATAAGCTTCTATACATTCAGGAGTTTGTATAGCTAATCAGTTGTTTGGACTACATCAGCGTCTGGGTTCAGATGCTCAGGCTTCTGAGAAGAGGCCTTCTATTATCCAGCCTTAGGGCAGATTCTATGCTCAGATATTCTTGTATCTGAGCTTCATCCATTGAGGATGAATCTACCAGGGATTTCCCCAAAGGTGTTTTTTCAAAAAACAACAGGACTTTTTTATTTAAGACATTTTGCTTTTCATCCAAGAAGCTTCTGGTGGTCATTCTGGACAGAGAGGACTGCTGATTTGAAAGAGGGATCAAAGAGACCATCTATGTTAAAATTGAACAGCCCTCTCTCAAAAGTGAGGAAAGGATACGACACCACCCATCTCCTGTTTACAACACAAAGTTATTCCAGCAGTTCTGAGAAGGTTCTGTGCCCATTTGCACTATTCTGGTGACCCTGAGGGTACAGATAAACCTCCAAGTGGCTTCAATGACTCTGAGAGTGCTAACAACCAGATGACTGCAAAATATATAAACCCTTCCATTCTCCATCATTCAATCAGAACTGAAGAAGCTTCTTGGATGAGAAGTGAAACTTCAAGGGAAAAAAACAAGAAAGTCCAGTTGCCTTTTGAAAAACAACCTTTGGGGGAACCATGACTGGCTGACTGAGAATATCCATGGACATCTACCAGGGATTTGTGTCATGAGTTAATAGCTAATCAGGGACATCTTGGGGGACAGGGTTAAAAAAAGCCAAACTCTCAACTGCAACTAACAGGATCAAAGCTCTGTCACCTTTTAACGTGCAACATGATATTTTTGACCCCCCTCTCCATTTCCATCACAGATGCCCATTTGGCTAACTAAAAGGTTGGCACTTGTTGACTTTGGCCTCTGCAACGGTTAGACCTTATAAAACCCTGCTTTTGCTGTTCTTTGTAACAATTCAGCTCTCTTTACAAAACTTTAAAGATAAGTGGGGGGAAAAACCCTACATAAAGATAGGTAGGATGACAGCTGGTGAAGCTGTCATCCTGTATCTGTATTTATAACTGCACTTCTCAGTTCAAACTTTGTCCCATCAGCCACTGTGAATGGCACACAGATACTAGCTGTCTTTACTAAAGCCTATAAACAGCCTCAGTTCAGCATGTTTCTAGCGATCCTCATTCTTTTTCTGCCACAGCAAGCATGCATTTAGTATGAAGGAAGCTGGATAAGTGTTTGTATAATTCCATTACAAATTACAACTTTTTCCTACGCTCAAGCAATTGGGCATCTCTTTAACATGCACGCGTTGTATGCAAAGGCAGAGAGCTTAAGAACAAAATGGTTCACAGTCTATCATCAAGTTTGCCTCCCTTGAGGATTCAATTGCCTGAATATTATTTCCTGATATTGTGCTTACGTCTCTAGTTCTAGAAATGGTTTTTCTTTTTTTTCTCACTTCCTTTATTGAAAGAAGGACAGGCATTTGGGGAAGCAGTTTGCTGATTTTCTCTCATCTGCAAGAGAACATCTAGCTAATGGGATTTTTATTCATGGCAAAAAAAAGTTCTTTTTCTGAGACCAGCCTTCCTTATCTTTTCCTAAGCCTTCTAAGCAAAATTCCTCCTAGTAAGCACTTTCAGCTTTCCTGCGGCATTAAGAAAATCCAATTGAATTGAATATCTAAAACAAGTTTCATACAGATCAATATTACTTGTTTCTATATTCATACTAAGTGCAATATCAGATTCTCCAGCATTCCTATCCACTGTATGCAAACAGCACAATCCTATGATATACATCGTTTCTCAACCTTGGGAACGTTAAGATGTCTGAACTTCAACTCCCAGAGTTCCTCACCCCCAGACTGGCTAGGGAATAGTGGGAATTGAAGTACACACATCTTAAAGTTCCCAAGGTTGAGAAACACTAGACATACAAAGAATACATATTTTTTCCACAACCTGCTGCCTTCTCTGAGAATTTTTGAAAGCATGGCCTACTTTTCGACTAATATATCTGGAGAATACTAGTGTGAAAAAGACTACTATTAACAAATTTACGGGACCGCTTACTTACAGGACCACCTTCTGCCACCGATTGCCTCCCACTGGCCGGTTCGCTCCTACAGAGAGGGCCTCCTCAGGGTGCCGTCAGCCAGACAATGCCGGCTGGCGACCCCCAGGGGGAGAGCCTTCTCTGTGGTGGCGCCCACCCTCTGGAACGATCTACCCCCAGAGATACGAGTAATTCCAGACCTAAAAACCCATCTTTTTCAACTAGCCGGGCTGGCCTGATTTTATGTTGCTTTTATATAGTGATATTGATCTTAAATTTTTAAATTTTGAATTTGTAATACCTTTTAACTATATGGGCCAAATTATTTAATTTATTTTAAAACTATTTTAATTTTTATATACATGTGTTTTATTCTGGCTGTTCACTGCCCTGAGTCCGAAAGGAGAAGGGCGGTATAAAAGTTCAAATAAATAAATAAATAAATAAATCACATGAAGCTGTATTTATAACGGCACTTCTCAATTCAAAGCTTGTCCGATCAGCCACTGCAAAAGACACATAGATACTGTCATGGATTAAACAACCTAGATTATCTCTTCAGTGAGGAATGACTTCAACATCTGGGGCTGTCTGTCTTAAAAAGAACTGGATAATGGAGGACCTACCATGAGATGCATGCATGTCAAAGAAAGCAATATGGAGCACTCCTTTTATACAAATGCTGATATTGCATGCATGTTGAAAAGGGTGGAACTTACATCACAATACTCTGTTCACCATTACCATCTCGCCACTTTTGTCTCCCTCTTCCCATTGATGCCACTGGATCTGACAATTGTTAATACAGGAACTGACCACTGTTAATATGCTCATGTATAGATTGAAAATACAGTTGGAGAGCTTTTTTCTTACATTTCTCATATTATTAGAATTTTGAGTTTATCCCTTGAAGCTAAATGTGGGAAGATTTGGGAGCAATAAAAGGAAGTACATATTTGCACAATATGCAATTAAGCTCTGAAATATGCTGCCAACAGCCAAAGTTAAACCAATTCAGATAGTTTAAAATATACAAATAAATAGAGAATTATCAGTCGCATCTAATCCTCATATATTATTTCCAAATTCAAAGGCAGAAATATCTTTCAGTAGCAACCCTCAAGGAGTAAGAGTAGAAGAATATTGACCTTGTATCTCACTTATGAGTTCCCTGGATATATACTGTATGACAGTGAATGTTGAATTAGACGAGTCTTTGGTTTAAACCTTCAGGGTTCTTCTGCACCTGCTATCAAGTCTATTGAGTGCTCATGGCCTGGCTACACTCATTCTTAATTGCATATAGATCATTGCAATGTCGTTAATATACTGTATATCATATATGTTGTCATCTCTGTTAACAGCGGTGTTGTTTGGGCTCCAGGTGATTCTGTACAGTCATATAACATGCATGTTAAATAAACTGGTTGGTAGATACTTAGCTTTAATGATAGCCTCAATGTTTGGTTCTTGTAAGGTGTTCTTGAAGACCATCTGGAAACTGCAGCTAACCCAGGTGGTAAACAACACTCTGAGAATCTGTGTTGAAAGACCTTCTCTGGTTGCTAATTGCTTTTTGAGCCCAATACACGTTATAAGATGTAAGCTTTAGATGACTTAAGCCCAAGTTACATCTACTGAAGTCAGCTTTGCACTGTTAAATCATCAGAAAGACAATTGTAGCAGGTTCTTCTATGATTATGATTGTGTTGACACCAGTGATTAATTCTGATTTGCCCATGTTTGTTGAACAAATCAGCTCATTGAAATAATTTGATAGTGATAAAAACATACTCCCCGCCCCAAACCTTTTGAAGTTTTCATATGTTAATGTTTGGTTTTTCTATTTTGAATGTTTTAGGGTGTCTTGTTCCTAATTATGTTTTTAAAGGGCATTTCTTCATAGCACCTGAAGGGACTGGTGGATGTGATTACACAGAGAAGCATGTAGAATGTTTCTGATAATAAATTTAGAATTATCTTCTTTTGAGGCCATTGCAAATCATCATATGGTTAAGATCTACAAATGTCACAGAATCATAGAATGTAAGAGTTGGATGGGATCGTCAAGGTGATTGGATCCAATCCTCTGCCAAGTGCAGAAATCAGCTACTATAGTATCCTTGACAGGTGACCTTTCAGCCTCTTTGTTGGATTGCAATTCCCATTAAACTCTATAGGACTCCAGTGAGAGACAAGGGTCTCCTTTAAATATGACATGAGTGCAGTCTGCAATAAAGTGCATCTACAAATTATAATTAAAAACCCACCTAGTGCTGCTGTCAGTGAAATGTCAAATTAAATGCATTACTGCTTCCATGCCTACTTAATCCACTGCTAGGGCAAGATTTTCCTGCTTTGTGAAAAAGATGGCCAAACCCTGAAAGAATATGATATCAAAGTAAACCCTAGAAACATGTTACTTGATTCAGAGGATCATGCTGTCTTTCAAGACACCATTTCTTGTACATCTCACCATAGTGGAAGTCAATTTTTATTACTACTGGTTCTGTGGGCGTGGATTGGTGAGCATGGCAGGGGAAGGATACTGCAAAATCTCCATCCCCACCCACTCCAGGGGAAGGATACTGCAAAATCCCTATTTTCCCCTCCCCACTCCTGGGGAAAGGATATTGCAAAATCTCCATTCCCACCCTACTCTGGGGCCAGCCAGAGGTGGTATTTGCCAGTTCTCCGAACTACTCAAAATTTCCGCTACCAGTTCTCCAGAAGCTGTCAGAACCTGCTGAATTTCACCCCTGCGTCTCACTCAGAACTCATATTATCATCCGTGTGTATAACAATCCAACTCATAAATAAATATTTCATTTGGCCATTCTGATTATTACAGTTCAGAATGCTCAAAAGCTGTCCTGAGCCATTATTTCCTGTAGACACAAATGAGATTTGCTGTGTGTGAAGCCCTGCACATCCATTTTATTATTTGATACGTCTTCCAATAATGCAGCTATGACCCACGGCAGCCAAATATTCTAGGCCTTAATTTGAGTGAATTGGAGTTCAATTCATGGTCTGCATTTAAACAAGTTTCTGGGTTCTATAATATCTCAAGACTTAAAATGAGTACCTAACATAAAAAATGTTATCAAAAAAATACAACAAAGAATGTTTTTCCTGCACCAACTCAGAAAGCTCAGACTGCCCAACAGTTTTACAAAGGAATTATTGAGTCTGTCATTTTGCACCTCTATAACTGTCTGGTTTGGCACTGCAACCAAACAAGACAGACATAGACTTCAATGGATAATTAGAACTGCAGAAAAAACAATTGCTACCAGCTGGCCTTCCAATGAGGACCTGTATACTGCACGAGCCAGAAAGAGGGATGGGAAAATATCTACATATCCCTCACATCCTGGACATAAACTGTTTCAGCCTCTTCCCTCAAGACGATGCTGTAGGGCATTACACACCAAAACAACTAGACATAAGGACATGTTTTTTTCCTCCATGCCATCACTGTGCTAAACAACTAAGTCCCACAAAATGGTCAGGCTACCTAGTAAGGCTGTTTTACAATTATCCTTCTTATGTTTCCTATTACCTATTTCTTTATCTTCTTATAGCTATAACTTAGTTGCTTGTATTTTATGATTTATATTGATTGTTTTGTTTAGTATCCTAGTATGATTTATGTTGATTGCTTATTTATTGTTCTATGACTATCACTGAGTATTGTAACTTATGACTTATGATGAATGTATTTTATGATTATGATCATGATTTATCAGTTGTTGCTTGTATGTACAGTAAGAGCTTATGCACCCGAGACAAATTCCTTGTGTGTCCAATCACACTTGGCCAATAAAGAATTCTATTTTGATCCCTCTTTATGTGCATCTTACTAAACAAATATGTCTTACATCAAGCATATATTAGTTTCCATAATTAAATGTTGGTATACTGAAAGATAGTATACCATTTGAATGAACAACTCCTTGGAAGTGTTTCATGTATTATCAAGGTTAAGACAAGGCAGCTGGTTTTGGTCGATCTAATCCAAATTTGTGATTTGTGGCTCTCACCCTTTGCCTTGCTTCAATGTCCTGGCTGTCCCTGGGGCAGACATTTCAAATGAACATCTAGAGTTTAGAAAGCTGAACTTTAGGACAGGGCGGGAAGCAAAATATCACCAGAATCTCAGCAACAGTAAACATTCCACTGGCCTGTTTTCCACTGGGGTTAACTGTGCCATAAGGGTGGGATGCATTCTGTTTGTTCCACAGTGCCTGCTTCTTTGAAGAAACTGTCAGTGTCTGTAGTGTTTATGGTAAGGCTAAAATGTGGACAGTTCAGAAAGCCTTGATGACATAACTCTAAAGGAATGCATGGAAAATTGTTTAAATATTGCTGTACATTTGAACTGCTTAGGCTTAGAGGCAGTGTAGCTCCCTTTCTCTCCAAGTTTGGGCCAAGATCAATGGATGGCTGGGAAACAAAGACCTTCGCAATGTCTTTATTCTGAGACTGCCCATGTTTGTCATCCAGATGCCAACAGAAAAGAAGTCCTGGCACTGCATCAATTTGCATCTTCTCTCCCTAGTTTCTCTTAAGACTCAGCAATTAAAAAATTAATACATATACGGCAAGATTCTCTAATGCACAGCAGTGTAATGAATTAAAATTGATGGTAAATTATTCCAATTCTGTATGTATTGGAGCAATCAAAGCAATTTGTTCTAACTTCATCTGCAGCTTGAAATCATGAGTTTTTAAAGATAAATACATGTACAAAAGTGAAGGTCTAGATCAAATTATGAATGAAGGGATTAGATGTATGTCAGAAAGTATGAATTGGTGTTACTCATATTTACTCTAAGTTGGGATACCAGATGGCCAAGTCTCTTGCAAGATTATCTGGGATTCCTTTGAGCAGTCAGCTGAAATAAATAGGATGGAAATTAACAAGGAGGAATCTATGAAAAATGAAAAGGACAAGTATAGAATGGTAAAAATCTGATTCAATAGTAATACAGTACATATGAAAAGAATTTGGTGTCTCTGTCAAGCACAAATTAAACCTGAGCCAGTAGTGCAGTGCAGCTACTATCTTGTAATCCATTAAGAGGAGTAGGTCATAAGGAATAATAACTTCTATTAGACTATGTCCTGGTCACACTATACTTAGAATATTGGGTCCATTTCTGGACACTGTAGGTAAAAATAGATGAAATAAAGTGAGTTCAGAGGATGATTACATAAGATAAGAAAGCAAGCCCTATGATGAATGGTTAAGGGATCTAGGTATGTTTACCCTACAGGAAATAAGAGTAGAGGTGATAGTAGTCATCAAATATTTGAAGAGCTGTCTCACTAAAGAGGGAATGGACTTACTCAATTACTGGAACCAATGGGTTAAAAAGTAGAAGGCTGTAGATTTGAGATAGATGTCAAGAGGAATCTCCTGTCATTAAATACAATCATCCAATGCAACACACTACTACACTAGATAAGCAGGAGAAATGATAATAATCAGATTCTGACTACAAACAATTTTTAAAAAATCTCTGATCAGATGATAAATTTTAAATTTGGAAAAATGCATTTGTATCATGATACCCATAATATAGCCCTGTGGGGGGTATACAGTAGTCATCCTTTTTATTCGAAAATAACAAAGCTTCCTAGGATCAATTATATATGAACCTTTCTAAAGAGGTAATATAAATGCAGAGCATGATAAAGGATATTCTCCTTGGCTTAATGACAATAATTAGAAATGCTTAAATTTATGGCTTTTTAGGCCTCATTTGGTTTAATATTTTTTCGAAAACTATCATAGGTATCATATGCACCCATTGAATAGAATGCCTATATGATGTAACTTTAGTAAAATCATATCATACTTGAGTACCTAATAAGTACCATTTGTTTCCAACAGGCTTCTGAATCTAATAGTATATAAAGCCTTACATAGTTTGGTTCCCAGATATCTTCCAGACTGCCTCTTTCAAATAGAATAGCTCATTCCAGAAAGGGAAGCTTAAGATTCCCTCATCCCCATTCACAAACCTCAGGAAATAGAGGTCCTTTCAACTTCAAGAAGACCGCCCCCCCCCTCCGAAAATCCTCTATGTGGCATGGTGAATAACTTTGCATCATTGCCAATTGGACACTATCCTCCAAAGGTGACGTGTGATTCTTGGCCATGAAAGAATTGCCAAGAATTAATTAGATTAATTCTTACAGTACAGGTATCCCTGAATATGAAAAAATTATGTGTGAAGGTATCAGAGGAGATAGTTCAGCTCCCATTTTGCAGGCATCTTTCATTGGTGGGGGGGGGGAATGCTGTTAACTGCCACAACTGTCCTCCTCTAGTGACAAATCTTGGAAAAAAATAACATCAAGTTGAAAGGGAAAGCAAATAATTAATCAGCTCTTCCAATGTGTTCTTCCTTGACACTAATTTGCAGCCTGCCAAAAAGGCGTTGGATGAAAACTACCAAAGAGGGGGGGAAAAATCACAGATTGCCACATGATATCTGGTTTGAACCTCAGACATAACATAGCATAGCAATCAGTTTTAAAAGTTCAGCTCCTGACCAGGTAATTGAGTGCCAACACGTCACCTTCAAGGTTATACAGGCTCTGCATTGCTTTCTGTTTATTTTTCTTGTGAAAGTTCAATTGGTGCAGCGATAACTCTTTGCTCCTTGTCCTTGTCCTGGAAAAGTTTCCATGACTGAGCTGAAAGATAACACCAAACAGGCAGGCATGTTCTAAACAGCTTTCCGAAACCCACTTTTGGAGATGGATGAAAAAGGGGAGATTGCACAGAAGCTTCCCATAAGTCTTCATATAGCTTTAAATGTTTAAAAGCCTGGTGTAGAGAGAGAAGATGGTGTGTCTGTGTGTGTGTGGGTAAAAGAGACAAATAATTATGATGCAAGATATGCAAGGGCCTCTGATACAAAAAACAGACAGTATGTTCCAACCTTTTTCTAAGGCTAAAATAGTTCCATGATTTTTAAAAGCCTGTTTAAGATCAACCTACCTCCCTTTAACTATAATTTCTCTTCCACTGCAGACTTAGTGAATCAAGAATAGAATCCTACAAATAGGTGAATAATGCAGAATGTGATTTAGTTATTACCTGTTTATCACTTTCAATGAGACAGTTTGTTGTTAAATAATACCTTGGATAAGATGCCTTCCCCATCATCCTGCACAAATCTTATTTATGGCAATAGGAGGAAAGACATGAGAGTGATGAACCTGTGCACCATTCAGCACGGTGAGGTTTACATAGGAAAATTTCCTGGGGTATTTTGGGAGAATGTTTTGCTAGATTTTAATCTAAATCTACTTTGGTCTACTTATTTAAAACTGCTTAACTGACTCAAATGTCATATTAAAACTAGAAAACATAGGTTCCTCTTTTGCTGGACTGCTTATTTCCTGTGTAAGTGGAAGGAAAGAATGTTCGTAAACTTTCGGTACAGATGAAGAACCTCAAGAACTTCTTATTGTTCTTATTTTACAGTGTAACATGTAATTCTCAGGGGCATTTGAAAAGACAGCTACTCAGTTGACCGCATTATTGTGCTATATGAGCATTCCTAACTGCTTCGTCTATAACCAAGCTTCCAAGCAAGGCAAGAGGAAAAAAATAATAATAAAGGGGGAACGATAAGTCATTCAACTGTTGGCCACCTCTTCTTTAAAAGCCAAATAGTCCTAATGCAAAGCCATTATAATTCAACCATCCTGAAGATTAAAAACCAATCTGCAAAGTTATGAATATTGTAAGATCAAGTGTTCTACAAACCCAATATTTGAAGTAAAACAATGATTAATATAATTAACTCTCCACTGTTTGCACACTATAGATCAATCCCTAGACTATATTGCCTCAGCAGATAGTTAATGTTGGCTACTCTCAGAAGCTAAGTAACATTGGTCCTGGATAGCATTTGAATGGAATGCTACCAAGGAATTTCAGGGCTCTGTGTGCCACATTGGGAAGAACTTCTGGACGAAGATACAGTGAATTCAGTGATCATTCAAAGTTATGAATGTGTTGAATGAAGAGACTTATGACTGGTCCACATAGTTTTGGCTGTTGCAACATCCCCACTGTCATATGATTGTCATTTACTACCTTCACTGCCAGCTTCCAACAAGCCAAGTCAATGGGGAAGATGGAAGGAGGTTGCAAATGGTGATCACATGACATTGTGCCTAATGACCATGCAGGAGTTGCTTAACGACAGCAACTGGAATTATTGTAATTACCATCGTAAGTTGGTGCAGTCATATGAAGTTACGCTTTTTGACTGCATCACTAACCAATGAAGTGACCAGTTCCAATTACTATTGTTCAGCAAGGACTACCTATAATGGCAAGCCCCTTTCCAAGAAAGAGCATGGATGTGAACTTCAGAACTTGAGTTTGATTTGTGTGTGTTTGTATTTTTAATTCATTGCATAATTGCATGTGCATTTCCATTATGTTTTTTTAATCATGTAGAGTTACTGTTGCATCAGCCCGGCACTGAGAAGAGAAATGTCAGGAAATGTGATTGCAACAGCTACCATTTGATTGCAGCTACCATCCTGATTATCCCAGAACAGCTCTGAATATAGTGTATCCTATGGGAGCCCAGAACTACTGGGAGTAAACATAATTTTGAAAACAAATTAAGCAACAAACCTATAGGAAAGTATCCAAAATAATGGTGGACAACTTATCCTACTGTGCTGATCACTTCAAAATTTCTCAGTGAATAATCTGGTTAACCCTTTGTGGTTATGCTAACTAGCTACTACCTGGGACATTTGAACCTGCAAAAAAGAAAGCAACTATCCTATTCTTCTTTATCCTTGAAAATTTTCCATGGCTGTCAAAATAATAAAAATGCACAGGACCTTGTTTAGACTAGGCAAGAGAACATCAGCTCTTTAAGCCTTTGGAGCCTGCAACCTTAATTGCTGTTGACACCAGGAAACAATAATAGCCAAATAATTCATATAAGGCAGGGCTTTTGGAGAATATCACAAAATACAAATAGGAGTAGAATGACTTGGTAAAAGAAAGCAAAGATATTACCAATAGTAATAGGCACTATTGAGTGCAATTCCAAAACCACTTGAACATCACTGGCAGCGACAAAATCACAAAAGGCAGCTTTACTTGGTACAGCTTAGATCCTGTGACAACATCTTTAACACCATTGAACAACACACCTATCTCTCCCTGGGAATCGATAGATGGATACCAAATACCAATTCTAGTCTAACTATCTAACTGACTGTGCGACCAATCATAATAACAATAACAATAACCAGGATAAGCGAAGATTGACTTATACCAATAGCTCATCCATTATATCGCATTAGTTTTTGGTCCATGTTTTTTGAAAAATATGAAATCTTCTTGGGGTCTTTTCACAAAATCTGTCAGAGAAACTTCAAAACAGATGTTAACTCATTTCATTCATTTACTTTTCATAGTTATATTTTTGCTGACCTAATGGGTCATAAATAATTCTGTATTTCTATGCTTCATATTTTCAAGAACTGTTTAAAGAAAAGCATCCTATGCATTTCTAATCAAGGAACTAAGACCAAACATTGCTGTAAAATTATGCTATGTGTTTCCAGATGCACCATTCTCATAAAAAATATTAAAAACACAAAAGCAAGTTTGCAGTCCTTATTTCATAGTTTTGGCCCTTTATTTGACAAGTGTCTTTGTTTGCAATGGAATAAGTGACCAAGTCAATAGCTTGCATTCTATTTCCTTTTAAACAAAATACAGCTGGCAAATTGACAAAGTTTCCATCCCTTGTTTATACAGACAGTTTTTTTTTTCCTTACAAGATTATTTATTTAATAGCTTGGAACATTTCATAAGACATATCACAGTTTATTCAAACTAAAGCCTGGGACACATGTTATTATTTAAATATTGTATCAAATGCATTTAAGAGCTGGTCCCGAATAATTTTTGTCCTCTCATAATCTCGTTATATGATGATATCATGGGAGCAGAACATTGCCTGAATTCTTTACAAGCTAAGAGAAGAACCATTTCAATAGTTAACTGCTCCTGAAGTGAGAAGCAACACTATTTCAGTGTGTTCTTCCCCCTCTCTTGCTGAATTTCTCATTCCACATTTCCACATCGTACCATGAAAGGTACTGCATATTACTTTGATACACTGAATGTATGGATTTTGAGGGCATATTGCAGTCTGGAGAAGGCTACAATTACTTGAATTTGGATAACTTAAATTATCAGATTCTAATTATCTTACTTCATATACATTATACAAAGACCTAGCTCTCTAGAGAAGTCTTTAATGCTGAGAAAGATGTAAAGAGAAGATGATGACAACCAGCCGCAAAGTGGATTGAGTCAGAGGGGCAATGAATGCGCAGATGCTCCTGGAGAATATCTATCCATATGGTCACTAATTATTAATGCCACTTTGATGGCACATAATCAATCAATCAAATCCAATATGCCTAGATTAGATGGGCGTAGGCTGAGGAAGGATTATTTATTGCTTTATGTGATCAAAGGTAGTCCTCAACTTATCACCGGGCACTTAGTAACTGTTCAAATTTATGCTGGACCCCCCTCTGCCCCTAAGGTACTTACGGCCTTATTCTGAAGTTCCAATGGCTGCCCTACGCTGCAGTCACATAACCATATTTCAGTCATTTGGCAACCAACCCATATTTACAGTCATTTGCAAAATCACATAATTTACAACATTTTTGCTGAAAACCAGTATTTACTTCCTGTTTTCAGCAAAAACATCCTATGGCGAACCATGGGTTCCTTTAATGACCGCTGATTCACTTAATAATCATAATGATTTGCTTAATTACCACCTCAAAAAAAAAAAAGATCATGATATCGGGTCAGTCATGTGCTGATCTGCTTTATGACTGACTTACAATCATAACAGAAAGGCTCCATTACCGTTGTTAAGTCGAAGAATACCTGTATCTTTCTGCATGGCTCTCTAAAGAGTAACACTTAAAAAGTAAAAGAGGCAAAAGCCTGCCCCAGAGTGATTACAATCTAAATCTTACCAGATGGGTAACAAGTAGCAAAGTACATTACAGTAAACCAAGGGGGGTGGGGGATCCGAGAAAGCACACATTAAAAGGCTGCTATGGAAATTGCTCAAATTTTCTGACATTGCTATGCAGAATAACGACTAGTAACATTCAACCCAATCCCTAGATTATTTCTTTCATGGAAAGTTCCATTTTCATTTTTAGATATATTGGAAGCAGAAAATGCATGCTGGTACACAAGGTAGGAAAAATGCATGGTGACTAAATGAGTTAAATTTCATTGAGATCAAAAGTCAGAATCGGTATAAACAAAATCAAATTCACTCCATGGTTTTATGTCTGGTAAGCATGCATTAGTTGGTTTAAAAATGTGGGTATGACTGCTGATGAAGAAAGGTCTCTAGAGAATTCATTGGTAAGGAACTGTGGCCGTTGTAATCCCAACCTATCTGAAGGGTGCCAGGCTTGAAAAGTTTGGTGTAAAGCCAAGGATAACAGAATAATTTCAGGGTAGGAGTGAGTGGAGGTGGAATTATAGATAGTGCATTTGCTGAAATATACATAATCTGGATGTTGTTTGTTTAAGTAAGATCAGTGCATACAAGGCTATTAGTTTCTATTGGTAGGTTTTGTTTGAGTATTTCTTTCAAATTGTTCTCTGATAAAGGTTCTTATACATCTATCCTGGAAGTATATCAATGTAATAATAATAATGCAAATATAATTGTTGTAATTCAGTAGCATGTTATGTACTCAGCTATGTATTAAATTATCAAGGACTGGACTTGCTCAACTGCCGGCAAAATAATGGATTGGAAAATTGCTACCCAGCTAAAGTCTTCTAGATGATGAGTAGATCCATTTTCCAGAGGGAAGATTAACCTTCTCCAGGACTCACGTGAATTGTAATCAGTGATAAAAGATAAGAAAAACATTATGCCCAAATCCAAGTATTAACAACTTTTAGAATCATTTAAACATCAAGGTAAATTTTGATGTCTTATGGATTTGTTTATAGATAAGGAATGAGTTATGGGAAGAAGAGATATATTTGTGTAACCTTATAGGGGGTCAAGAGCTATTAAACTTGTTTATACCTTGTGTTGAAGATTGGTAGTTACTTCTTTTTGTATTTTTTCTTTATTTCACTCTTCTTTTTTCTTCTTCTTTTACTTTTTCTATCTTTTCTTCTTTCTTTTCGGTTTCCATTCTCTCCCTGAGATTAATTTATATTAATTTCTATTACTGTAATTAAAATCTTCAATAAAAGAGAGATGGATAGATATAGACAGACAGACAGACAGATGATAATGTCAAGGTTTTATTAGAACCATAATGGTGTAATACGATAAAATTTTCTATTGATAAGATTTCTTTTTTGTCTATAAATTTCAGCAAACATGCTTACATGTATTCCCCAAATTGCCCAACTACCTTGAGACATCTCCTTCAGATTCCCACACAATTGGACTTGCCGGAAACATCAGCTCTCAAACTCTTCATCTGAAGACTTTAACATCTTAATTTGTAGGAGACAAATGTTTCCAGCTGTTGTCTTCCATTTTTTCCCACAGCATCTTGGCTGAGATTTGTTCATGATTGCTTTTCTGCAATAGCCTGAGATATTAGCATAATCATTGTTTATGCTGGATGGAGAAATATTCTTCAAGCCTTACTTCATTAACTTTTTTTTTCTTTTAAAGAAAAACTTGCTAACCTGTTTATCTTCAAAGAATGGAAACTTTTTCCATGTGAAACAGTTTGGGCAGAATGTTAAAAAAAAAAAAGAAAAAAAACAGTCTTGATACTTAAAGCAAACCAAATACCAGAAGTCAATCTGAGTTGAAAACTGGGAAATGTCATTCAGACTTCAGTTGCTTTGCAGAGCTAAGAAACTGTTTATAAAGAAACAGTTAATCTTTAGATAGTTTGATTTAAAGCTTTTGCTTTCAGCTTTCTAATTTATATTACCTAAATATTTAATTTTCCAGTAATTAAGGAGAGTTATGAGGAGCGCTGTGACATAAGAATTTCTCATACAGAAAGACAAATGAATTTGAAACAGCCATAAATGTATAAGAATGAGCACTTGTGATGCAACTGTGCTTTGGTAAGCCTACAGACCTTTTTTTTAAAAGACATTTTTTAATGATATTAGTATTAGTAAATACCGGTACTTCAAACTTTTTATCTGTATTGCACTCCTAATACCTGGTGGTTTCCCTATCAAGGTATATGTCCAATCTGAGATTTAGCTATTTTTCCAAGGACACTCTATTTTGGCTTCCTGCACTGAGCAGAGGGATAGACTTGATGCCTTTAATGTCCCCTCTGATCTAAAGTGCCTGATAATTAAAAAGAAAAATACAAACAATTATCCAAAAAGACCTGGATGAAAAAATTGTTTTTCTTAGAATGTAGAAATAGTGGGGTCTAAGTAGACCTCCTACAAGTGTGACTGTCATAGCGTAAGAATGTCATGGGAATGAGGTAGGAACAGTATTATCTGGATCTTACAAAGGAGACATATCTAAAAAACCCTTCCTAAGAATATGGATGACTAGGCATGTATTTACTGAAATTGCCAAAATGGAACAGAATTACAAGAATTCATTTAGTGACTGTTTAACATTACAATGGCAGTGAAAACATTGACTTATAACCATTTTTCACACTTACGACCTTGGTAGCATCCCCATGATCATGTGATCAAAATTCAGATGCTTGGCAACTGGTTCATACTTATGACCATTGCTGTGTCCCAAGGTCATGTGATCACTTTTTGCAACCTTTTCTCAAGCAAAATCAATGGGGAAGTCAGATTCATTTAACAACCGTGTTACTAACTTATCAATTTCAGTGATTCACTTAACAACTATGGCAAGAAAAGTCGTACGATGAGGCAAATCTCACTTAACAAATGACTCACTTAGCAACAGAAAGTTTGGGCTCAATTGTGGTCATGAGTCGAGGACTACTTGTATTTTGTTTCTTTTAGCTTCCTTTGGTTAGCTTTGTAGGTGCTTCTGACATGAAAAAAGTATCAAGATGGGACCATATTATACCCCAAGTATTTTTAATTACCATATTCTTAAACTTATTGGTTACATTTTATGTACCACCTATTTAATCCTCACTTAGCTATGAAGGAAGCTTAGGCAAATTGTTGTGTCAGCCTAAATTCACAGGACTGTTATGAGAATATGTTAAGGAAATACAGAACGATCAATGCCAATGCATAACAAATTCAGTGACAGCATTCCTGACCAAGGACCATCCAGTATCTATTGAAATACCTCTAGTGAAGGAATGTCCCAACCCAAGCAATGCATTCTGTTCTACAAGCATGTCCCACAATTGGGAAGAGGTTTTTCCTAATGTTCTGCTAAAAAGTGTTTTGCTTTTCTGCCAAAAAGAAAGCCTTTCTGATATTTAATGACTATTCTCAGGGCTCTCCTTAATATTTTCTTCCCCAGACTAAACATCTAACTCTTTCCAACATTTCTCATATATTTCATTTACCAGTTCTCACATTATCTTTGGTGCCCCAGCTACCTTTCTACTTTATCAATAACCTTCTGAAAAGGGCTGACCAGAGAAGGATACAGTATTGGCAAAGATGGCTTGACTTGTGCAAAGTTCTGCATAGTTAGAACGGTAGTCCCAACTATGTTTCCTCTACCAGGAAAGTAAAAAATCAATTTATTTATTTATTCACTCACCCATATAAACTGTGTAAATAAGAGTGACTATGGGTGGTGTACAAAAGTTAAAAACAATGATTTAACAATAATACAACTCGATTCATTGGATACCTGGAGAGAAGCTGTTCTATAGGGACCTCTTTGTCACAAAAAAGGATGGCATTTTTTAATGGAAAGGATCTGGAGCATGCCTTCTATGTTAGATATGGTGGGGCAAGTAAAAATAAGGGGACATAGGTAATCTCGCAAATAGCCTGGCCCTATGCTATGTGGACTTCCTGGATGACAATTAGCACCTTTATTCATACCCAAAACCTTACAGGGATCCAGTCCAACTTTTGGGGCAATTATGATATATGGACATAATAAAAAAAAAAACCCATAGTGTCTGTGTCACTGCATTCTGAATCAATCACAACATCTGAATGCTTTTCAAGGTCAGCTCCATTGACAGCCAGTAGTCCAAATAGGAAGCAGCTAAACATAAGTCACCATGAGCAAGAATTCCCGGTCCAAGAAAAAACACGGTGCATGAATAAACTGGTGCAATGGTTCTCTTATCCAGGAATGCCACCTGCACTTTGAGGAGGAGTTGTGAATACAGTGGCATCCTCAAATTACAGACCAACTCTGACTGGAGACCAAGATTCCAAATTATGGCGGCTGCTTTGAAAACTACTATTGGGTGTGCCTACATGCAGGAATTGTATTTTAATAAGTTTTGCAGCATTTTGTATAAGTTTTATCTCTATGTTCTGTGTTAAAGGATAAAAGCTAAAATTCTAATTGGGGCAATTCCAATGTACATCATAACTTTAACTTGGGGTTGAACAATTTTTTCTAAAATTGGGAATTGCAATTTATTCTCTTGACCATCTAGTGGACTGCCCCAATTTGGGGACTTTTATGAAGGGTCTTTTGAGATAAGGGTAGGAATAAGAGCAACAATGTCTGAACTACATTTCTAAAATGCAGTGCCCAAAATGATCTACTTTTGGCAATAATTCCCAGAACCCCCCTCTTCATATTCATCCTAATTTCTTTTTTTAAAAAAATTGAGCTACTTAAACATCGGCAATATGTCTTGAGGATGCCACAGTTCCATGACTGAATACAACAATTACATTCCTTTCTCCAGAAAGTATTCCTTAAATATACTATGGTATCCTTTTACATTAGGCAAATTAACTAATTATCAGATTTAATTAAATGTTAATTAGAAGAAATGTTAAATAAAACTATTATTAAATCCTGTCTCTCAAAGTAAACCAAAGCGGTGGGAGTTTGGACAGGATATTTGCTGTCTTTTAAATATTGGGTATGTGTGTGCTTTCAATCAGATTAGAAGAAGCAAGCTGATATCCACTTAACACTAGATGTGACCCAATGCATTTGATTAAATTACTTTAAAATAACCTAGCGTGAGATATAGGGAAAAGAACATGAAGAATTAGCAATAGCCACAGAAATATAATGCAGTGCCAAAACACAGAAGAGTCTTATCTCTTTCTTACTTGTCAACAAATACTGTCAAGTGCATTTCAAGAAAATGACAGCTTCCCTCTGTCCCACATCAAATCATTTTGATCCCGCTATTATACTTGATTAGTTAGCTGAAAGGAACGAGAAAAAAATTACACACCCACACATTTTTCCTACTGAATTCAAATTGAGAATATGGATATTTGGAGCATCATTTCTTCTATTCTAATTACAAAAATCAGTGAGCAGATTTATGAAGCAGGAGTACCAATTAGCTTGAGTTAGCTGCACCAGTCTGAAATGATAATCTCTAGATTAGAAACAGGGAGGAAAAAGAAGTCTTCAATTTTTATGAAATAATATTTTTGAAATGAAATGAATTAAATTAATTTAAAAAATGGACAGGCCTTACTTCACAACCATCTTTAAAATGTAAGAAAGTGCTTATGTTTTGTAATATACTTCCTAATTAAATATACTTTAATTCTTCCTCCAAATAATTATGAAAATGCTAGATAGTATTCGATCTAAAATGAAAATCACCATGATATCCAAATGCTGATATCAGAGATGGTATCACAATCTTTAAATAGTATTCTTTGCTTATAGATTTATAATTATAATTGTTTTGATTATAATTTTTACACCAAGTAGGAATGATAAAGATCTACCAAGAATTACTTAGTAAAACTGTCATAGTTATATATTTTGGAAAGGAAACTTTAAGAAAATTATGGTTTACATTATTAAAAGCAAAGGCTACATCAATGTGGGATAGGAATTTCCTTGTCTGTCAGCAGCAGCAGTTCCTTGTTATGTTTTGACCTCACAAAACAGACTGGGTGCATGCAGGGGTGAGAGGTAATCCAATTTACCAGCAATATCCATTCTAATGCTCAGCTAATTCAGTTAGATAGAACCCTGAACATGAATTGATTTCCTAAGGAAGGGGTGTCAAACTTGTGTCATCACATTGTCATCACGTGACGTATCACAACTTTTTCCCCTTCACTAAAATGGGGGTGGAGTGGCCAGGGCATGATGCATCTGGTCCACAGGCTGCGAGTTTGACACCCCTGTCCTAAGGGATAAAAATAAGTAGAAGTTGAAAAACCAAATTGTTTATCTCATAGGCTCTCTGCTTATTATTTTCTAGCCATACTTTGTCATAGACATAAGATCCTACCATTCCTTTTACATTCACTCACACATTTCTTTTAGCAGAGTAGAGCTTTGAATAGTCACAAGTTTTTCCAAAAGAAAGCATTATTGTTATTATAGGACCCTTGGATGATCATAATTGCAGTTCAGGAGAAAAGAAATGATAACCGTAAGTTTTAGGGCATGAACATTCAATTAGATGCTCATATCCCAACATCAAAAAAAATAGTTCCATTTCTTAAAAGCTTAAGACATATGTTAACATGTTAGACAACATAATCTGCAAAGCAAAGAAAGTGAGTGAAGGCACTTTAAATCAAAGGTACTGCACAATTTATGAATTCTGATGGACTTCCTGATTATTCATGCTGCAGAAGGAAAATACTCTTCTAACATATCAACATCTGGGCTGACCATTTGCCTTCAAATATGCAGAATCGGAAGTTTTAACACTGTTGTCAGTTGGCTTTAGTAGGGACAGACGGACAAGTGGTAAGAATGGAAATGAGGAAGATCTGTGATGCTTTGTGTCAACAGGTGATAAATAAGGCTTTATCCTTTTATGGAACTGAGCATATATCCTCCTGACCCTTTTGTCATCTCTCCATTCATGTGGGTGGCTTGTGTAATTGAGTTGCAGCAATTGCTTTCTTCAGAATACATGAAATATACATTTACATAGGTTTTTTTTAAAAAATGTCCGTGTTAAGACTTTTCACCAGATGCTCTATAATAATCAAATATATTTAAATCTGAGTAGATTCACAGCTCAATGTGAGAATCTATGCTTTACAGGGGGAAAAAAACCCTCCACTTCAGTTCCCAGCATTTAACAGGTAGATACAGTAAATAACTTTTTCTGAAATCCCAGAGAGCAATCGGAAAAGATGTCTGGTTGAGAAGGTTAAATTGCACGATCTTATTTCTACAGCACTGAATAGTGAGGTGGGTAAATTCTGAAGATAGAAGGTGGTGGGTAAACAATTGTCCTAGTACCTTATAGCACCAACCTTATACAAAGGTTGGCACATGGTGCAACATTGAAGTTATTATCTGTGATTATGATGTCATTGGTCAACAGTGAGCAGAGGGCCCAGAACTCTTTAATCAAATGGCCGAAATTAATATAAAACTGAGTTGGGTTCAGCACTAGTTAAAATCCAAGTTGTTCTTAAACTATACATATTCAGATGTTTAACTCTCTTCTATTCTTTTTTAAAAAAAATATATGGCCTGTGGCAATGCTCTTAAATAGAGCACATCTGGTTCTGATGTTTAAAAAAAAGAAAGAAGTATTTTTGGAAGAATACGGAGTGGAATAAATATTTCCATATCACTAACATAATAAGGGTTCATAATTAAATCTAAGATGGCATCACAATAAATCGTACAAAATTAATTAAAAGGTTATAAAAATACAAATTGAAAATATTGCCACCTTCTGTCTTTCTTCAAGTACTGAACTAGAAATACCACTGACTCCATGGGGCAAGCTCCACGTTTTCACACAAATCAAAAAGAAATGAAGATCTAATTTGCTCTATTGCAAATTATGAAAAATAGATTGTTTTCAAGAAAGATTGTTTAATAAGCAAAAAGTTAGATGAGTGACATGAGAAAAAGTATAAACCAAAAAGATGAGTCAAAGTAAATATACAGTTTTTTGTTTTGTTATGTTTTGAAAAGGAGAGAAGAAATGATTGAAAAGTCCAGTGCAAATGTTAAAGGGATGGGAAGAAAAAAATGAAATTATGTCAGGAATAAATATCCTGTGGGATCTTGTGGACCTCGACAATAGAAGTCATGTTGTCCTTGGGGGAATAAAATGTGCTGAGAATGGAAGCCCCTGGACATGAATTAGTCACTCATTTATTATAATTTTTGCATTCTTGGACACTTTGTTTGGATCATTTTATCTCATGCTATTTATTTACTGACATATGAAATCAATGATTTTCAGAAAGAGGATGGATGTTTGAGAAGAGGATAAATTTTTCTTTTTTCTAATTTTTATTTAAAGTTTTTACATAGTTAAAAGATACAGAACTATAGAAAGGAAGAAGAGGAAAATGGGGAAGAAAAAATGTAATGAAAATCATCCATTTTTACAGCAGTTACAGACAAACTCATTATCCCTCCTCCCTCCTTAACATTACAATAATCTCCCCTGCCCCCCCTCTTTTTTTCAATTGTCAAATCCAGAAATCACATTTTTCCATTTTCAACAAAAAGTCAGTAAAAGGGTGGGCACCCAGAACATTCTTCCTCTGGTAGACCATGTAGGGAAAGTAGATCCCACCTGGAGATTATGCTCCTGCAGGTAACAATGGTCATATAAAGCTGTATAGGCAATCACCAGCACCTTGAATAGAGCTAGAAATCTACTGTTATGGTTTTCTATGATGCATTTGAGTCACATCAGGTAGACTGTCGTCCTGAGGCCATTGACACTGGAGGCAATCCCAGGGTTCAGTGAACCTGAGCGGGTGAGGGCTGACTCAGATCAAGTTCTGGCAGAGTGCCTCAACAATTACCACACTCCTTGAGAGGAAAGGAAGCAACAAGCCAAGCCAGCAGCTGGGACTATATAAGAGCACCACCAGGTCCTTCCCCCTCTGGTGGAAAGTACTCTCTGGCTCCATTGCTCCCTGTCCTGCAGTCAGACTTTAGGATTGAATTTGGGCTGGCTAATGGGATTTCTGGTACTAGAGTCCAGGACTCTTGTGTCTGTATCGTCACTCTTTCCTGTGATCCTGGCAGATCACAAAAGGCGCAAGATTCAGTGAACTTTCTGACTCTTAAGTATTCTCTGGCAAGTTACCCAATTCCTTCCTCTATCAGGAAGTTTATGACAAGGCAATACGGATGTTCAACGGATGTTATTGGGGTTCTGTTTATATCAGCTGGCACAAGGAGCTTACTGACAACCAATGCAGTTTCAACAAAATTGGTGTTATTTTGATGACTGATGGGTTGCAATGGCACAGTCAGTAAATAAATAAGTGGCACTCTGTGCCAGTTGTAGCATCTAAGTAATCTTCAAGAGCAGCCCAAGTAAATTTAATTGCAGTAGTCTGAAGATGACAAGGGCATGAATCTTTTCTTGCTCCATGAAAGACTGTTATTGGCAGATACTCTGAAGCTGCCGAAAGGATTTTCTGACTGGGGCATTCTGGGAGTTGTAGTCCGCCAGGCTTAAAGTTGCCAAGGTTGGAGACCCCTCTCATAGTACACAGTACAGCCTGCAGCCATAATCAACATTTCCATCACATCACCTATTCTACTAGAGCTTGAAGTGCAAAACTGGGTGTCACCAACATAATGATGACATTTAATCCCAAAATAATGAAGGCATTCTCCTTAATGTAGATGGTAAATGTGGCTTAAAAAAAAACTTCGAATCCATCTGTTATGGCAAGCCTAATCCTAATAAAAGCAGTTAAAACTCTCCTTATTTTATACCACATTCTCTTTAACTTGCTGAATACAGTGAGTGCAGTATTATAGAAGTTTAGCCACATAGTTGAAGATTCTGGAATTTAATCATAAAGCTTATTCTGTCATGCCAGCTCTTAGAAGAGATAAGAGAGAGGGAGGCCTGATTACAACGCTATTATCAAGGAATTATATCTCATGCTTGAACATAGTTACAAAGCGTATTACAAACCTGTTGGCTAGATTCTACAAGATTTGTTGGAGAAAATCAGAAGTAGTATTAGTACAGAAGACACATCCTGAATCAGGAGTGACTGGCTTAAAGTGCCTATTCAATTAAATCATAGAGTTGTTACCCAAGAGAGCTAGAGATTTATGTAAATAATGAAGGGCAAGGTGCAGAAGTCAAGTGCAGCAGTGCTTTAAAGAAAACTTTGTAGCTGCCACAACATCCTACCACTGCCACCTTGTGGGCAACCTTAACGAAAAATACCTTTACTTTTGAATGTCCAAGTCCTCAACTTTCTAGATAACCAAAAATATCTGAGGGAGTTTTTATATTCATGTATTACGGAAACTTCAAAATATAAATATCGCTAAGGGTAAAAAAAAAAATAGGGCTTGATTTAGCCTCCATTGAGATTCTTCTCATCTCTGCTACATGCCTTGCTGAATAGACCTCCTATTGGAGAAGCTCTAAGGCACTTGGACTGAAAGATACACGTCACCATGGAATACAGGTAGTCCTTGACTTACAACAGTTCGTTTAGTGACTGTTTGAAGTAACAACAGCACTGAAAAAAATGAGTTATAACCAGTGGTGAAATTCAGCCAGTTCTATCCAGATCGTGCAATCTGGTAGCGCTGGCTGCGGGAGGCTCTGTCCACCCGCCCAGACGTCATCACTTCCCATTTTTGACTCTCTGAGCATGTGCAGAAGGCTCTGTGCATGCATGGAGGCACGCACGCTCACATTTGCAAACCGGTAGAATATCACCCCTGTTTATAACCATGTTTCACGCTTACAACCCTTGCAGCATCCCATGATCACATAATCAAAATTCAGGCACTTGGTAAATGACTCATATTTACGATGGTTGCAGTGTTCCTGGGTCATGTGATCCCCCTTTGCAGCCTTCTGACAAGCAAAATCTGCAGTGATATTCACTTAACAAATGTGACAAGAAAAGTCATAAAATGGGACACAACTCTCATAACAAATGTCTCACTTAGCAACAGATATTTTGGGCTCAATTGTGGTTGTAAGTCTAGGACTACCTGTACAGCATTCCACACCCTCTCTCTTTGTTGAGGGTGGAGGTTTCTGCTACTAGCTTTCTTTCCTCATTGGTCGTCTTTCAACATTCACAGGACAATTGCATGGCCCAGGAAAAATAAGGCAACCTGTTTGTTTTGCAGAATTATTTCAAGATATTTGAAAAAGTGGGGAAGAGAAACACACTCACACCCCAATTTAAACTTTTATACATCAAAAAGTTAACTATACCAATAAATAACAAACCACATTCTTGGGTCATATAAACGGACAGCTCTTTATAATTATTCTACTATTTTGGTCCTCTCAATTAAGTAATATAATGCCTGGAAAACTGCTATTATTGTCCTGTCAATAAGCTAGAAATTGGGCAGCAGTGGAATAATGAGTGCATCTCCATTGTATTTTATTGTCCTTGGTATTAATTTAATATAAGCCTCAATTGCACAGTCAATTTGTTTGGCTGAAATCCAAATGCAGTATATTTCAAAGTCACCTCCTGTGCAATAACAGAATCCATTCAGCTTTCAAAAAGTTAATTAGAATTTAGCATTTTAAGTTCTTATATACAAACTTTCTTAAAAGGCTGCAGAATGCGTTGAATGTATTAAAATTGAAGGGAGAGAAAAGGAGTCTTTAAAATCCCTTCAAAAAACAATATTGCTTGACTAAACATGCCAAACGTTAAGATATCCTTGAAAAAGAGACTTTATTGTAATATCACTTCCTTCTATAGCCATAGCTAAACCTACCATCAAACAGTAAAGTCAGACTAGGTCAGATTTACAGTCTATTAATTCAGAGTCTGCATATTAGTATCCAATATTTTATGTAGTACACAGAACCAAGATTATACAGGGAAATGGGTAATATATATTTTATGTTCTAACAACAAAAATGTAAGTGTATGTTTAATATTGTGCAAAATGCTTAGGAGTCATATTACCGTTTGCTCCCTTCCTACTCTCTTGCCCAAAACACTACAAGTGGAACTAGGCTCATTTCTTAATAAACAACAGCACTGAATATTATCTGTGTCTTCTCTCCCACATATACCTATGGCTTTTTAGTTTTCTAACTACTCCATTTCACTCTTCCCCATCTGGCTTTTAATTCAGCTCTCCCTCACCATCCGAAGGCTGAATCAGATGTCCATGCCTTTGAAGATACACAATCCCCCAATCTCAATCTCAATGCTGTTGTGGATATGAAATTCATGATGTGACTTCCTCTCCTCTATGTTGATAATTTCTGCAAACTTTGCAAAATTTTGCAAACTTTTAGGCTAAGGGTCTCAAATTAAAATCAAGGGCTGCATAATCTGATCTGAATAGATCTGATTCAAGGACTGCGGTTCTGAAACTTTTTCAGAGATCAATGAAAAAAATTGAGTTAAAAATGAAGAATACGATAGTACATCATGAACATAAGCTTATTACATAAAAATAATTACTCTGATAGATTTTTCATCATTTCATTTTGGCCACTTAGATGTCAGTATTTTTTCATTTACCAGAACACAATATTTGGTGTCACATCCTGAGATAAGCCTCAATGTTTCCTCCAAATTTTCAACAGTTAGACTTGCCATCAGTAGAATTTTTTAAATGATCACAGATGCAAGAAGCTGTTCACATGTATAGTTCCATGGAAGATAAAGGTACTATGGATTTGCAAGATGCATTTGTCAATATGAAATGGTCTAAAGGGAAAGGCCCTGCACCATAGTCCCATCCAGGAGGTTCCTTCAGCCCCTATGGTGTTAGTTGCAATTGGACATAGGTGGCAAGTGAACAATGACTGCAGACAGAGGCTGGCAGGGACACCATTTCCCCCTGGGCTCATACTTGAATTGTCTGGCCATGACACTTGGAGGATCTGCCAGGTGAACAGCAGGCAATAATGCAATGAACTGCTCACCTATCCAGTATGCACCAGAGGCTCTATTACTCAGCCAAGGGATCATGTGAAGGACCCTAATTGTAAACAAACCAATGATTGTCTCATACTGTCTGCTGAGCAGTTGTCTGACCTGGATGGGCCTCCCAAGCTAAAGTTCAGTTAATGTGCTAATGCACATAGACAAATACCCACTTGCACTGTCCAGCTCAGTTGCGGTCATATGCACCCTAATCATCTCCCAGGTCCCTGCATAAACCCTTGGGGTAGCTCAGGTGCTTTGACAAGAATATCTGGAATCATGATGTGAGCCTGGAAGGGCAGCGGATGTTGCAGTGGGAGGGCAGATCTCTACTGCTAACCAGGCAACGATGCACAAAGCAGAAGATGGTGGGCAATCTTCTCACCATCTGGAGGATGCATGGGAATCTGCATGGGTCAGGGATTCCCCATGGCAAGTAGGAAACACCACAAAGGCAACAAATAAACAAAAAACTAGTGTCTGTGATAATTGCTCCAGGTATAACATTTGACTTTTGATCTGAATAACAACTATTAAATTATAAAGTGCCTCAACAATTGGAATACTCAACAATTGGAATTGGAATACACACTTGGAATACTGCATCCAATTTTGGTTGCCACGATGTAAAAAAATAAAAGATGTATTCACTGTTGAAGTAATCCTAACCTTGAGTAGTTGGAATCCTGGGGGTTCAGGCATGCATATTACAGCAAATCTACTATAATTACAGTATTTATTTTACTTTTAACTGCAATGCACTAGCAGACACAACCAAGTAAGATGAATTAAAGTACGTCTGATAGATATTTGGCTAGCAGATGGCGTTCGTTGTTGTTGATTTTGTTGTTGTTCTTTGCATGAATATGGATATAATGCTTTTTCCTTTATCAATTAATGCCCTTATCATTTGATTTTAATTGCACTTGTACAAACATTTATTCATTTTGAAATTTCAAACAAACTAACATGTCAACCAATAACCTGAATCTGCCGAAAAAGTAACCTATAAAAATTTATCAAAAATCAAACGAAGCAGTAAATCTACAGTATAGCTACTGAATTTTTTTAGCATTTTAAAAGATGCTTGATCAAACATCTTTTGGAATTCAACAGTATAAAGCCCCAGAATAATTTCCATTAACATTTTAAGATAATTTCTGTCTGAGGTTAAGCAGACACATTTTTAAAGCACTTATAAATTGGGTGCCATTGGAATAATAAAGTTAGCAAGGATAGCTTAGTCCACGCATTCCACTTTATGCATTAATTCTTGCCTACTTTTATCATGAATCCAATTAAAAGACCATTTAGCAGAAAATCCATTCAGGTGACCACTAACTAAATTGTACTATTTCCCATTACAATATTATCTTTTATGTTTAAGCATAAGTAAGTTTGCTCCAATAAATACATCCATCCGAGCAAACTCAGGAAAACATGATTTAATGGATTATATCCTCAAAGGATGGAGGTCCAAACAACTGATTTTAAAATAGATAAAATGTTTAAAATAAACAAAAATGGTTGTACTTTGCAGAGTGGGTTTTTCACTTGTAACTCAAACTAGGGATTATAGAAGTCGTATCTCTTAATGTATGTCTCTCCAGTAAACCTTACTGAAAGATTATAATGTGGCAGCATCATTAACGTGATTGCAGTCAGCACTGTCAGGTTTCAAAAAACAAGAAAGATATATGTTGATTCTTCCAAGCAGTTTTATTTAGTGCTCCACATCTAAAGGCAGGATCTTGGCAAGCTGAAGCATCCTACAATAAGCACATACTCAGAACTATTAGGGAGGGGCCATCTTCACCTTCTTTCTCTCACAGAAACTATCTGAACTGAGCTGCCTCTTACCGTGGAATGCACTCCCTCCCTCCCTCTTGGGAATCCAGATTACATTCCATCACAAAAGAATAAGAAAACTGTGGTTGGGTCACATGTCATACAAAATGAAGATGTACACTATGTTGCTTTCTTGAAGCGTATCATGTTGCATGAACCCAGTCATCATATTTCTAAGAGGTTATGATATTGTATGGTATCTAAAATAAGCCCATTATTCAAGACACTGTCATCTGTCATAATATTTACTTGTTTGACTAAATCATGCTGCAATCTGACAATTCTAGGTTAACATAGCAAGTTCTAAGATCTGCTCAGTTCAATCACACTAGCGCATTTATCATAATATATATGTATTTGTGAGCAGAAACAAGTGGGGGATGGTCAAAAGGAACAATTTCCAGTCCTCTGTGTAATAGTTTATTAGTTGTATATTAGATCTATATCTAATTAGTTGTATATTAGAGTCCTAGTGGACAACCATTTAGATATGAGCCAGCAGTGTGCAGCAGCTGTCAAAAAAGCCAACACAGTTCTGGGCTCTATAAAAAGAGGGATAGAATCAAGATCACGTGAAGTGTTAATACCACTTGATAATGCCTTGGTAAGGCCACATTTGGAATACTGCATCCAATTTTGGTTGCCACAATGTAAAAAAGATGTTGAGACTCTAGAAAGAGTGCAGAGAAGAGCAACAAAGATGATTAGGGGATTGGAGGATAAAACATAAAGAACGGTTGCTGGAACTGAATATGTCCAGTTAGAATAATTAATCAGTGGAACAACTTGCCTCCAGAAGTTGTAAATGCTCCAACAACACTGGAAGTTTTAAAGAAGAGATTAGATAACTATTTGTCTGAGGTGGTGTAGGGTTTCCTGCCTAAGCAGTGGGTTGGACTAGAAGACCTCCAAGGTCCCTTCCAACTCAGTTATTCTAAAATCTGTAGATAATGTAAGATTGGATGGAATGAAGAAAAATTTAAAAAGAACTTGAGAGATTGGGAAAATTGGCTGAACGTAATGGAATGAAATTTAATATGGGCAATAATATTAGTTGCTTCATTTTTCATCTGCCTATAAAAGAGGCAAAGTACAAAATAACATCAATAAATCCATACAATAGTTCCCTATAATCCAATTCAAGGTTACAATTAAAAAGTAGAACCTTAGTAGCCAGAATGGCTCAAAACATATAAAACAATTCACTATGCTTTAAGAAGGATTCAGAGAAATTGCAGAGAAAAGCAACAAGGTGATCAATGATAGAAACTAAGACTCATGAGAATACCTTGATGGAACTGGATATTTTAGCCTTTAGAAAACTTGACAAGAGCTTAAAAAATTTAACATAGAAGATGAAGACATGCTCTTTTTAGTGACATATGCAAAACAGTGGATAAATGATTACAAGAAGGCATATTCCTATTGATTAAAAAATTTTTTACAGGAAAAATAATATTTCTACAGTGGAATCACTTTTGATGGGCTACCAAAAAGTACAAAGCTACGGAGACATTGATTTGAAATATTTTAATCTGGATTCCTGGATTAAGCAGTGGACTGGGTTTGATGGCCCAATTGCCCCTTCCAACTCTTACATGAATATAACTATACAATATTAATGCAATGGTCCAATACTTAATAAGGTGCAAGTGCACAGTATCAGGTTTTCTTGGAATACTGCAGGAAAACTAGAATAAATCTGTTTCGGGGTGTCAAACTTGCGTCGTCACGTTGTCACATGATATATCACGACTTTTTTCCCCTTCACTAAAACGGGGGTGGGTATGGCCAACATGTAATGCATCTGGCATGTGGGCTGTGAGTTTGACACCCTGATCTATTTGATAGCCTGTTGTATCCCTGTAGCTCCAAAAATGGTGATGCAAAGTGTTTGCTTTCTTAGTCTTAAATTCAGATCCTTTTGATAAATGGTCTATAAGAGTCAAATCATAACATGTTAATATTCATCTGATAAAGTTGACTTTATGAAAAACATATCAATCATTACAGACCTTCTGAATGGAGCAAGAGGAAACTATACAAGTTCTCTTTTTTAAAAAACTGGGACGATTAGGATAAAATGCCAAGTAAACTATAAAAGTTAGAATGATTTTACAGTAAAATAGGTTTCTTCTAGTGCAATGTTCATAATTCATTTTCAGAATGTATAGTTCTTTGTGTGTTCAGAACCAAAGAGGAACACAAAAAGAAATTTTGCAGTGCTAGAATCGAAAGACCGAATGAAAATCCATTTTCCAGAGTTTTCCATGCTTTTGAAAATCAATTTAAATTTTAACATAATTGATGGAGATTGCAAATATGGTATATTTACTCCCCTACAAACATTAATATTCCACATATAATTATGCATTGGTTCAAAATGGTCTCTGCAAAAATCTCCAGACTTCGGGCCAATTTCTAGTTTCAGAATTATTCCTCAGATTTCCAACAAAAATGAGCGAGTAGCCAAATGTTTTCTTATGAAATGCTACTGAAGAGAAACACGTATTTTTGAAAAAGTCTTAACTTTTAAAGTCTGTACAAATTGTCCTAGTCCCTTGGTAGTAATGTGCTCTCCTCAACATATTGAAATCGGATATGAAAGGATAAATGTTTTTCCATAATATCTGTTCAGTAAGCCAATACAGGCCATCTTTCCATTTGTCCAACTTTTCTAAGAAATCAGAATAACTTTTTCAGTTGCTGTAAAGCACTGTTTCTTAGAACAAACGTAAATCTAATGTGGCAAATGTACCTTAACTTAAAGAAAAGGCAAACTCAGCTTCTTGCTTGCCAAGCATAACTGAGATGCTCACCTCTGCCACCAAAGAGCAATAGTTATTTATAGTAGCCAAGATGAGAAGCCTGGGGCTTTGCTCTCATTTTCTTTCTTTCTCTTTCTCCCCATGCCATAAACCTACAATATGAAGAGGCTGAATGTGAAACGCATGTAGCAGAATTGGGGCAGAGGTCTATTAGAATTGAAATACTGTCTTCAGAGCCCATGTTCTACAAAAGCTGATCTCCTGCTTTGCTAATATTAATTGTGGTTATGGGATTTTGTTTTTTGTTGTTTTCTTTCAGCCCACAACACTGCATACATCGTCCAGAATAAAATACAGATCTGAAGTACAGCTGGATTTATGAATAAGAACAGGGCAAGGGTGGGTGGATGCGAGGGGACCCATTTCTGCTTTGTTCCAGAATGCTAGGTGTAATATGTTATCCACATCTCAGTCAATACACAACTGAAACTTTAAAACAGATGCTAAACCTGTGATGGCGAACCTATGGCATGGGTGCCACAGATGGCACACGGAGCCATATTGGTGGGCATGTGAGTGTTGCCCTAACTCAGCTCCAGCGCGCATGAGCACACCGGCCAATTGATTTTCAGGCCTTCCAGTCCCACCTGAAGTCAAGAAACTGGCTGTTTCCAGCCTCTGGAAGGCCTCTGGGAGAATGGGGAAGGCTGTTTTTGCCCTCCCCAGGCTCCTAGAAAGTCTCTGGAGCCTGGGGAGGGGGAAAAATGGGCCTACCGGGCCCACTGTGCCATTGCGTGCCAAAAGCAGGGGGAAGTGGGGGGGTCACATGCGCATGGGTGGGAGGGCAGGGCGCATTGAATTATGGATGTGGGCACCCGCACCCGTGACCCCCCGCCGCTCCCCCCGCTTTTGGCACGCAATGGCAAAAAGGTTAGCCATCACTGCTCTAAACCATACATCATACAGTCTAATATTTTAACTCTTCTACTTCTCTGATTTTTGAACTTTCATCTGATGAAGCATTTTGGAAAACTCAGATTTTGCACTTGGCTGGTGATATTTAGGTTGTTCTCAATAAAAACATGGAATACTTACGCATTTTGGAATTATTATTATTTATTGAATAAATTTATTTATTGATTAGCCCTTGGGCCATATCAAAGTGCAGAGTTCCAGAAACAAATCATTACAAAAATTTGGTAAAACAATTTAAATGAAATTGGAATAACGCACGATTTAAAATGAAATTAGAATAAAATACGATCTAAAATGAAATCGGAATAAAATACAATTATTTGAGATACAAATTAAATATGATTAATATTATATTATGTCACCCCTGCATCTACCCAATCAGTCTTAAAACTACTATTAAAATTACATTATTAAATCAAATGATCTTTCCTACAATCTATCACATTCTGCCGCACTAACTTTGTCCTTTTTCCATCAACTTTACCGCAAATTTGGCAATCCATTTCACCAGCTGCAAGTTAGAACCTAACAGACAATGTTGCAAGAAGCGCTCTTTAGACTTAGGGGTGCTATTATAAAAGATCCTGCCCAACTGATGTTCCCTCAAATCTAAGTACAGGGGGCAATCAAAAATTACATGCGACATTGTTTCAACTTCCCCCGTCCCACATAAACAGACTCTTTCACTTACAGGGATACCCTGTATGTTTGTTTGAAGTTGGTCTAATCTCAATTTGGTAAAAAATCTTATGATGGGAAATAAAGGCACAGTTAAATATTTTTCTATTTTAAAAATTTGTTTATTGGCTGATAAGCAGGGGCAAACTTTTACTGCTGTCACGTGTGCAATATCCGATTGTGCACTTACTTAAATCTCTGTGCAATCCAATTTCGGATCTGCCTATGATCGTGCTGCTGCCAATTTAAAGAAATACCAGAGCTAGATACCTGCTTCAGAACATAACCAATTATTTTTATTACTTGAGATAATCTGATCCATTAGTGCTAATTTTGGTAACCTCCCTTCCTCCATCTCGATTATTCTTAACCAATAATAAACGGTCTTCAAGAAGGCCCTAGTGCCAATCGCATGGACTCCCGTTTTTGCCCTTACTACACATGCTGGGGTTCCAGGGGACACTGCCAATATTCTCCTCAGGAACTTATTTTGAGGAGTTTCCAGCCCAGGCAACTAAACCGATCCCCATATTTCTGCCCCATAGGTAAGTACTGGTTCAATTTTTGCCTGGAAGACCTTTAGCACTGGGATTAATGAGGATGGGAGTTTTCTCTAAAATAAATTTATTTAATTGAGCCATCTGAGCCATGGCCTTCTGCGCTCCGGCTTTTACCTGCTTATTCCATTTGCCATTTGTCTGAAATACTAGCCCTAACTAGGTAAATGACTGAACTTGTTCTATTCTTCTGTCATTTATTATTTATTACCTTGCCATAATATTTGATAGGACTGGGTTGTTTGAAGTAAACTTACCAAATCAATGGAATCATCTGGGGATTTTTTTTATTGGTTTACTGTTAGCAGAAATGGGTGCAGGAAAGGGTTTATTATTCCAAATCTGTCAGACCTACATGACTAATAGGCCTATCAGGAACCTGAAGAAATATACCATGTAACTATCTCATTTACTTCACTTAAATCTCTACACAAGCAGCATTGTAAACAATGCTTTTTTACATTCCTAAATGGTTATTTAATATACTGTTTCATCCAAAAGGATGGAAAACGTTTTTTTGAGTTTATGGCACTTTGCAGCATTTTGCTTTCTGAAATGAGACAGAGTACAAATATGCTTTGTGGAATGTCATTGTTTAAACAAATAGTAGTTCAATAATTTTCTTCTTAGTTTTGTCAGATTTAAAAGAATAATATCTGACGTTCACTCCTAGCAATAGTAGTAAAAGGCACAGATGTGTAATACTTTCATTACATAATATTTTCTCAAAAATGTAACAACACCTTTATGCTAAAACAATTTCTTTAAAGTGCTGGTATTTCTGATTTCTTGTAGTAAAGAATTGAACATATAACTTTTTTGTAACATGTAAGTTTTTCTAAAGGTAGATTTCATTCCTTCAGCTCCTCTGAATTCAGAATTGAGAAAGCTAAATGAAGCTGCTATTTATTTATTTCTTCGTATCCTGCCCTTATTATTTTTGCAAATAACTCAAGGTGGAAACATATCCAAAACACCTTCTTCTTCCTACTTTCCTCACAACAATTCTGTGAGGTAAATTGGACTGAGAGAGAATGATTGGCCCAAGTTGTTTTATTAGCACCATTTAAGAATTCAAAATATAGTGATATACATGTCACAGAGGAAAAAGTTCCTTAAATTGATCAATCTGTCCTGAAGAAAACAAATGAAATGTCCTCACATCGTTAATATTATTCCAAAACCACCTAATATCCAAACTAGGATGGAAGAGCTAACATATGTTATCCTCAGAGCTTCAAAACAGCAGCACTTAAGTGGTTGTGTCTTTGACTGGGCCAAAAGCCCACCAAAGCAGTACACAAAAGTAAATAAATTGCTTTCTTGAGAAAGCGGCTAGCGGAGGATAATGTCAACTGAACCTAACTTAGAAGTTTGTTCAAACAGCTCCAACAGATTAAAAAACCAGGGAATAATGCAAACATGAACTTCAAAAATTTCTGGTGCGTCCATTCTCCCTAGTACTGAAATGAAATCATTAAAAAAGAATGTGATTCATGTGTCTTAACCAAACATTCAGAAAAAATGGGTTGAAAACATTAATAAAGAGGAAACAAGTAAAATATAGAACATGCCTTATAATAAAGGAAATAATATTGTTTCTACAAATAAGTCTCCTATCCATAAACCTGTGGGGTTTTTTGAAGGTAATTACAATCCCATAGAACAAGAGTGACCCATAGGATATAATATTTGCATTTTGAAAAGGCTTGGACTGGATCAGAGAGGCTCATGGAGGATCAAACTACTAATGGATGCTAATATTAAGGACTATTTGCTATCTTAAATATTGGCTGCTGAAAGCAACTGAAAGGGGTTTGGGCTAGGGTCAGGGTTACTGGTCTCCTGTTCAATTTTTTGGGCTTCCCAAATTCATCCGATTGACCAGTATGTGACATAGAAGGTTGATCTAGATACAGCAAGGCTTTTATTATTTTACCTTCTAGAGAGAAAGACAGCTTCTATTCTAGTAGCTGTCAGTTTCCAAATTGTCTGCTAACTTCTCAACCAATGGCAAGATACCAACTTTGATAAAATTCTTCTTTGAAAATTGTTCAGTCATTTGCCTTATTTCTACAATTTTATATTTGAGTTTAGTTTAGTTCGTGCTAACATTGGCCTTTTGTTCCTGTTAACTATCCTAGCCTACTTTATGTCACCTTTCCCTGATCTGTGTGAATATGGTTGCATTTTGTCAATCCCAAGCTATATGGTAGTTTTTTACACATAGCCCCAGTAGATGCAGAATTGTATACTTTATTTATCTCAAAATCTTCTATCTCTCTTGAATGTCTACCTATTTTGCACATCTGAAGTATATTCATGTACTTTCCAATTAATTCAATTAAGCTTCTGTCCAATTATTTTAATGTTATAAAGAAAAGAAAACAGAAATACATAAGAATAGCCAATGTATCTTCCAAGGCAGAGACTAAGAACGTAGCATGAAATACTACTTCATTATCAATCGGGTAAATAGTCTAGCCTCCTAGAAATCTCTTTCCTGAAGGAAAGGGGAAATGTGGCCGGCCTCAGAAAACTTGGTGCCAAACACTTAAGATTTTAAGATTGTTAATGTCCCTTGGGACAATGCCAAAGATGCCACAAATGATCAGAACCACTGGAAAACACTTGCTGCTCAATGTGGTCTGCACAGGACCTGAGGATGATGAAAAGCCTCTAGATCAGGGGTCCCCAAACTTGGGGGAATTCTGGGAGTTGAAGTCCACAAGTCTTAAAGCTGCCAAGTTTGAAGACCTCTGCTCTAGATCTATACGGACTGTTAAATACAGACCAAAGACATTAAAATACGGAAAAACGTTGCATTCCAATAATCCATCCTTTATTTTACTTTTTATGGGCCTTCAAGTGAGTGTTGATTCCTGGTGATTGCCTGGACAAGTCCCCGCAGGGGACTTTTTTGGCAAGGTTTTTTTAAAAAAAATTGATTTATATGCCGCCCTTCTCCGGAGACTCAGGGCGGCTTACGGTGCGTTAAGCAATAGCCTTCATACTTTTGTATATTTATACAAAGTCAGCTTATTGCCCCCACAATCTGGGCCCTCATTTCACCTACCTTAGAAAGGATGGAAGGCTGAGTCAACCTTGAGCCTGGTGGGATTTGAACTTGCAGTAATTGCAAGCAGCTGATCTTAATAACAGTAAATTAGTCCACTGCGCCACCAGGACTCCTTTGGCAAGGTTTTGCCAGGACTCCTTTGGCAAGGTTTTTCTGAAGTGGTTTGTCAGTGCTTCCTTCCTAAGGCTGAGAGAAAGTGACTGGCCCACCCAGCTAGCTTTGTGCCTAAGATAGACTAGAACTCAGGTCAAGTCAGATGCCTTAACCACTACCCCACTACCCTGGATCTCTAACTCACTCTATAATAGGCACACAACTTTTGTGCAACACTGACATTTACTACACAGGAGCTCCTTCGAAGTTAATATCCCCTGAAGCTTTGTTTTGCTGTTACTATTATTTGCAAGAGAGTTGGAGGGAGGAAAAGAAAAGGACCTCTGCAGACCGCCCCTCTTTTTTGATAACTGATCTAGGGTAGCCTTAAAGAAGAGAAGCTGGCCGTCCTTGCGCCCCCGGGGACAGCGCACAAAGTAATGCAAGCAAGGCCAGCAGCAGTTTACTCCTTTGGGATCCCTCTGGGATCGATCGCAAGATCGCCAAGGTGCTGTTCAAGCGGAGAGGCAGAAGCGGCGCAACCAGCTACTCCTCCAAGCGCAACGCAGCGCCTTCTCCAAGCGTTCCGCCTTTCGCCCTCGGGCGAGACAGCCGCGTCCAGCTCGCCAAAGGTCAGGCAGCTGGCGACTGCCCGCCTCCCTTTCTCCCCTCCGCTGCGTCGCTGATCCGCCCAGGGGCGGTCCTCTCCAAGCCGCCCATCCCACCTGGCTCTGCCCGCCTCTTCCGCCGGTGAACCACGGCGAAAGCCGACTGGGCGCTGCCGGGCTTTTGGGCAGCGGCAATTGTTCTCCTTGCCTCGGCGGGATGGAGCAGAGGCTGGCCGAGTTCCGGGCGAATCGCCGCGCTTCTAGCTCCCCGACTCGCGTTGCGCCCGCTTCGGAAAACCCTGCCGCCACCGAGACCGGGGACAGGGCCTCAGCCCAGGCTCCGACGGAGGTCGGTGCGTTTCTACGCCCCGAGAACGGTGGTTGCCAAGTTCCCCTTTGCTGTTTGTTTTCCTCCAGTCCCGCAGACATGGGCAACGGAGCCAGGCGCATTTGCCAGCTGCTTCCGTGCCACATCCCGTCGGAGCTAATCCTACGATTGCATCTTTTCTGCCTACGTGAAGGAGGCGATGTTGCGTATAAGAAAGCTTTTAAAGCTAGGCTAGAGCCTTGTTCCTGGAGGGAATCCAATAATACAGTGTCCTGACTTGTCTAATCCCCCCCCCCCCCCCCCCCATAATTTAGATCTGCCTTAAAAGTCTCCGTACCTGGTGCCTGGTAGTTCATAATGGACAGGTAGACATTTTTTGCTGGGCCCTTTTTTCCAGTGCCCCAGTCTTTGATTTCATGCTGGTCTAACCTTATTTTTTCAGCATCAGTATAGATCAGCCAGATACTGCCACCTTTGAAATTGTCTTGCTCTGTGGATTTCTCCAATGCCAGTAAAAAAAAAAAATGTCCCTGCAAAGGTTCTAGTTGGAAATTGCAACGTCAGAAATTGCAACGGAAATTGCAATGAAAACTTGCAATTCTTAATTCTTCAGCATATGCACATGTACTTGTTTTTCTTGCAAAGGGGCTTTTGCTAATTCTTTCATCCATTTCATCCAGAGATACAGGAAGAGTTTGATGCTCTTCTTCCCCTTTGCATTTTTGTTGGGACTACATCTACACTGTCTCTTATGAGAGTAGATAGGCTTGATTGCTAATAATTTGCCTGTGGCCAAGCAGCATGGCCAGGTGTGAATCTTTTTGGTACAGCTACATTTCATTCATTATATTAGTTATTAAATGTATATCATTACGGTAAGAGAGAGGCATTGAGACCATGTATACTTGTGGGGACATCTAGATTGGATACTGTAGTTTCTTGGGATTTCTGGCACTTAATACAGGTAGTTCTTATCAGCTGCAGGCTATAGTTCTTGTATGCTTTTTAAGGGAAACTGACCTAATGCCTACTATGAAGCCTTCTGCCCAGACATCTTAAATGGTCTGATTTTATGTAGCATTTTAGTCTTTTATAGATATTAGGGTCCAAAACAAGCCACTGTAATATACAAAAAATTGTGACGTGTGTCCAAAATGATATTACACACCATGCTGTCAGTCTGCAGGTTATAACTTATTGGAAAGCAAGTTAGTAAAATTTTAAATCAAAAGTTGCGAAAGGCTTATAGGCACTGATAGTTTACTACTTAATATTGGTGGCTGAAAGGATGTTGAATAGTTAGGGATATAAATTTAGCCTTGTATTTGATTAACACTTGTCTGACAAAAGAGCTCATAGCCACTTAAATAATCCATGGTTATTGAACAGGCACATAAGAATCAGATCTAAGCCTTGTTGTTTTCATTATACTATAATGGTAATACAATATATTTCCTTATAATGAAATGTTACTAATTAAGGGTTGTACTATATATTTACTTCTAATGAAATGTTACTAATTAAGATAACTTTTCTTGGTAATCTAGCTTCGCTCCAGTACTTCCTGTAACACGAGACTGAATTTAATATTTATTCTGCCATGGAAGAGAAAGAAGTTTAATCTCAGCGTTGTAGGGGAAAGTAATAATTCAGTTTAACACTGTGGCCACTGTGCAATTTTAAAAAGTTCTCAGGATTTTTTTTATAAGTGCTATTCCAGAAAAACGAACGTGACTATTTTCCAGCAACATGCACTCACTTAAATGGAATAAATAAATATTGGAAGGAGGGCCTTCTTTTGTTTAATTTCATGCACTGACCTTGCTCCTCCAACATGTTAAAATTGCGTCAGTGGAGTGATCAGTGTTTCATGGGAACACCAAAAAGGGGTCAGTTGGCCCAGCCAACTAACTCCTGGGGTTAAAAGTGGAGCCAGTTTTGTATAGGGTAGAATTAAAATCCACCCACACAACTATGCTATGAGAACACCAAAACCCAGTTAGAGCTTATTATTATTTTTTTAAGAAAAGAAAAATCCAAGCCATCCCTTTACAGAATTCATTGCAAAGGCCTAACAGCACAGAATATACCTATCAAACTTGAATGACGGTCGCCAACCAAACAACACCTGTTGTGTGGGACCAGCTAGCAATGGAACAAAATTTTGCTAGTATTTTTCCAGTGCCAGGACTTGTGGGAATTCTTGGAGAAAATTGTTGTGTAATGATCTGAATGGCTTGATGGGCAGTAGAAGTCAGTAGTTGTTTGTCCATCTGGTAGCTGATGATGGCATATGGAAGACTTGCATCTTGGAATATCTAGAAAAACAACTTTAGAATATAAAATTTGAGTGACCAGTAGAAAAACAATACATTGAAATGGCTTGATTGTATAGAAACTGAATTAAGCTCTATTGGAAAACAATTATTTGAAGGAAGAACGAAAGGATTAAAAGCAAGGGCAAAAACTGAGAAAGTTGTAGGTATATTTTTATTATGCTTTTCAGCAAGGTCAGGACAATCCAAATGTATAATCCAGTTATTTTTATTTTATTTCCCAGGAATCCGGTCAAAGATCAGAAAACCATGAGGCCCAAATCATTACATCTCCTCTGCCATGGTGGATCCATTATGTACTAAAGAATGAACTCTTTCTCAAGTTTCTTCTCTGGTTGATCCTACTTGGACTGTTTGTGGAACTGGAGTTTGGTTTGCCATATTTTGTTCTGTCTATGTTTTATTGGATCTATGTAGGAACTCGTGGTCCTAGAGAAAGGCAGCCTGGAGAAAAAAGTGCATATTCTGTATTTAATCCTGGCTGTGAAGCTATCCAAGGAACTCTCACAGCAGAACAGTTTGAGAGGGAATTACAGTATCGGCCTTTAATTGAGAGATAAATAGGACTAAAATTCATTATTGTATGCCTAACCTGCTCATGAATTACAAAGAATAATTTGTTTGTTCAATTTCTTGTGATATTCTGCAACATTTTTTTATTTTTAAAAAACACTGAAGATGTGAATTCTGTTTCTAGTGTTAAGAGAAAGGATGGCTATGTAAAGACTTAGTCAGACATCCATTGTTAAGCTTTTTGAACACCTGACAGACAAATAAAATGAAGAAAAACATATCCAAATAGTTGTTTGAATGTTTCTAATGAGAAGCAGGCTTGGAAATAATGGGATACCTATAGCTGTTAGTGTATTAGAGAACCCAAAAATTGCAAAAATGTTGCCTGCTCCATTTTCTCACAAAGCAGTTAAGAATATTCAACACACTTTCTTTGACTTTGAAGAAGAGGGTTTAATCCAGACTAGTTCACAAATTATGAAACTCCATGATTTCAGTAGGTTTACTTCTAATTTATATTAGTGTTTTGCTATCTAATTATAGTATCTTTTGAAATAAGTAAGAAGTAACAATTTTACATATTGATCTTTGCAAAGGAAACTGGTTTCTGATTTAATCTGAATGTTGCCTATATTTGACAACAATGGAGTTTTTCTGCAATAGGGTAGCAGCCCAATATAGAAATTCTTCATTTGTACTTGTCTCATTGATAGGATATAGACCTTTGCATATCGTGTATAATTTTCATTCAGCCTAGATTATTTTTGAAATTCAGCAAGTTTAACCAAAACCAAGTGTGTAGTTCTGACATTTAATGTTATTCTAATCAGTAGCTATACATGACCAAACTTTTTTCTCTAAGGCTATTGAGATTCCCAATTCTAAAGGCATTCTTTTCGTAAGTGGTATGAGCATCCTTTTCACACATAAGCAGTCTAAGCCTTAAATATATCAAATGAATGTGGATCAATTTACAGGTAGTCCTGTACCTATAACTATTTGTTCAGTGATCAAAGTTATGACCGTGCTGAATGAATCACTGGTCCTCAAAGTTCTGACCATCCCAGCAACCTCACAATCATGTGATTGTGATTGGACACAGCTGGTTGCTCAGTGCTCTGGGAATTTGTGTTGTCATTTGCAAACTTCCCTGCTGGCTTCTCTACTAACCCCCTTGTTCCCTTCACTACCTAGCAGCAGACACTTACCTGCTTGCTGGCCTGTGACTTATATGTTCTTGCTGACTTCCCCACTGATTGTGAGAAGCTGGCAGGAAATTGCCTCACATAAGGACCATGGGGTTCAGTTAATGGCAGCAACCTGGACTGCAGGGGTTGCCGTTGCTAAGCAACGTGGATGCTCTTTATGATTGCATTGCTTAGTGATATAATTTCCGGTCCCAATTACCATTGTCAAGAACTGCCTAGAATTTGATTTGTTTGTTTGTGCCTTTGAATCTGTCATGATTCCTGCTGACTATATGGATAAGACCATGCAGTTTTCTTGGCAAGATTTCAGAAGCAGTTTGCCATTTCCTCCTTTCGAAGTTGAGAGAAAGTGAGTGGCCCAAGTCACCCAGCTGTTTTTTTTTAACCTAAGGCAGGATTCAAATTCATGGTGTCCGGGTTTTTTAGTCTCGGGCCCTTAACTACTATAACCACTCTTAATTTAGATAAATACTTAGTAATAAAATGCAATACCAGTTTTCTTTGTAGACTTGTAAATATAAATCTTGAGAAACAGATGAGCAACCTTGCTGTTCAGTTCAAAATCAGGGCCTTTAAGCTGCTATCTGCTGTGAGGTACAGGATCATACAATGGCAATACTAAAAAAAAAAATCTGCACTGGTTATTAGTTGCTTACTAGTAACAAGTGTTAAAATTGACCAATAAAATCCTAAATGGCTTAAAGTTTTAAGGGAGATGCCTTTTGCATTGCCCCCCACCCCCCCAGAATATGCAGTGTTTGAGGTTGTGTTTGTCTCCTTTTCTCACATTTTTGGACAGTCTGTATAGACTTATAGTGTACATATTGTCTAAACACCTGAGAATAGGGATCAAACACAAATATATACTTTGCCAGGCTTTTAATTGCCCATTTAGTACTCTGTGTTAATTTATACTTTTACATTTTTATGTTTTCTGTTTTCAATTTTATTAGTTACCTTCAGTATTCACTGGGGCAGAATGGCAGGGTGACAGTCCAGTCCAGTCCAGTCCAATCAAATCAAATACTACAGGAGGTGGCAGTGTAGCCATTTCACTATTTGTTCCGAATTTGTTCAGTCACCTCAGCTTACTCATTCACTCATCACTTCTTGTGTCACAAATTCTGTTATTTGATTGTGTAGTGTGTGAAGTGTTTCCTTGTTTCCCAATCTCTCTTCCATTTGCAGTTCTATGAATTGTAGCTCAGACCCAAATTGTTTTTTCCTAGCTCCTTGGCCATTTCTTATATAATTTTTTTTAAAAAATTATTTATTTAAATTTGATTTATATGCCGCCCTTCTCCGGAGACTCATGGCGGCTTACAATGTGTTTATTGCATTTATATAATTTCCCTATTTTTTCTTAAAAGCAGAATAATATCTGTTGGTTAAAACTTTGAAAGAACTTAGTAATTACGGTAGCTGCACTTTCTATCCTTCTATTTGCTTGATAAGTGAAAATCTATTTTGCCTCAGTTTACTCAGTTTACTTGATTAAAGTACTTGATTGCTTTAACAAATGATTTTGCATTGATTCCCTTTCCAATCTTCTGATACAGAAACCATTCTTTCATCCTCATTAGAGCATATTTCTTATTTGAATTCTTCAAAAACTCTTGGTAGCATAAATATGATTTCCTAATGCAAATTAGTCAATCGGATCTAGAAATTAATCATTTTCTGAAGTCCATTATGACTGTATTGAGTTTCCATAGCAACTTTCCACTTACATGTATATTAAATTTGATAGCACAGTACTTGCTTTTTTCTGTTCTGATGAGAACATTTAGTTCATCAACAAAATCAGTCCGAAATAGCAGCTTTCGACGAACAATAGCTCTTTAGAAAAACTCCATTTTATTTCTGCTTGTTAAGCTCCTTTTTAAATATAAATCCAATGTTAAGAGGAAGAATAATTGGAGCTATTATCTATGGAAAGGTTTGCATGACATAGTACAACCCTTAGGTTTATATTTTGGGTGGGTTTACAGGTTTGATTTAGAATTCATTAATGTTCTCGGATTTGAACATTTTGAGTTAAATATCCTATTTTTAACAAACCCCTCAAAATATTCTGCCATAATTTACTTGTTATTTAAATTATAGCAATAAAAAAATAAGCAGAAAAAAATCTTGTAAAAGAGCAGATATGGTGCTTTTCATTGGTATAATTGACAATGTCACCATATTAATGTTAAAAGCTTAAGTAGCCTACAAATAGGCAAAAGTATCTTCAGAAGAAATTATGGTACATTTGATGCAGCAAATGAGATGTGTAGCAGTGGTCTATATGTTTGTAAACCAAAAAAAATCTGTATATCGGGTTGCTTATGGAAAACCAGGGAATTAAATATTGAATACTAGTTGCTGCAGTAATTTAAACCATTGGATTTGAGACCTGATTAAGTCAAATTTAAATGTAATCCTATGAAACAATTATCCAAATTCAGAGGTAAATATGGATGATCCACTTCTAATATTCAGTGGCCAAAATTATAATCTGGCATTAAAATTGCAGGTTTAAAATATTGTTTAATTTTCTTGTTGAATTACTAATGCTTCTAAGTACTTACACTGGATTATATGTGTTTCTCTTGAAAGTACAGAAGAGGAATTATATTTTGTTAATAACAAAGCAATAACAAAGCAAGATGTCCGCTAATAAGCAGACTAAAATTATATTTAATTTTACAGAGGTGGGCCAGCATGAAAAGCACAGGGAAAAGCTCTCTTTAGCAGCATCTATGAGAAATGGATACTAACTTCTAATGGGTAAAAAAAAGGGGGGGGGAAACAGAATTAAATAGGGTATGGCAAGAAGCCTAATACTATTACTGATTACCTGACTTCTGACATTTTACTATAACATGTAAGGTTAATCCTGCCAACCTCATAGCATAAAACTATCCTAATTCTAAATTTTTGGACATTTATTCAAACCATTTATTTAACTCAGTAGCTGGATTCAACGCTTGATGTTTTACACATTATTTCTTCACCGTTTTTTTAAAAATGATTTTTATACTGCTTGGCTGAAAACAGTTATATGGACAGTTTGAAATCTCAAGTACAAAGTCCCCGCTCCATCCCAAGGAAAAGAGACAGACAGAACACGTGGGAATGGGACTAATTTTTCAGAATATTTTATAAGTATTTTTAAAAATTTTTAAAGTACATGCAATATTGAACACTTTCTAAACATGAGTCAGAGCAGTAATAACAGAAACAAGGCATTCACTCATTTTTATTAATCCTGAATATATCTTTAGATCCATCTGCAGTACAAGCAAGTACTTAGTTCCATACCTCAGAAGCTGCAGTATTTGTATCAAATACTATCAAATGCAACTTTACTATCCATATACCTTGAAATAGAGTCACAGTGAGTAAACAGGTTGCTGGTGCCTTTAGCTGTTCAATGCATATAAACGAGCACTCATACAATACAGAACATATTCTGAAACAAAGACATTTCGGATACAGATTGATGCATATATTCCCTTTCTTATACCCATCTACGCTAATCTGGTGAGGAATATTTTTTTTATTATTATTTGATTTATATGCTGCCCTTCTCCGGAGATTCAGGGCGGCTTACAGTGCGTTAAGCAATAGTCTTCATATTTTTGTATATATTCATACGAAGTTAGCTTATTGCCCCCACAATCTGGGTCCTCATTTTACCTACCTTTGAAAGGATGGAAGGCTGAGTCAACCTTGAGCCTGTTGAGATTTGAACTTGCCGTAATTGCAGGCAGCTGATGTTAATAACAGTGCTTTAGTCTGCTGCGCCACCAGGGCTCTTTTTAAATAGATTGCTTGCAATCGCAAACATATATCTTATTTCTCAATATTTCTACAGCTTCATAGGAGAAATAAAAGAAAATCTTGCCCCCCCCCCAGCTAAATCAAGTTCTTGGAAGAGTTGCTAGCCACATTTAGAGGGTACTAGGCAGCCTGTAGATCACTTTTGGTTATCATTTCAAAGATATTTCCTTACTGAAACAGAAACAGAATAATACTAGCAGGCAAAAAAGAAATGGAATGACTTCCAACTTCTTGTTGGCTTCCCCATTGAGTTTCTGGGACACTGGCAGGAAGTGTCAGAAAACCTTCCTTCCTTCTTAACATTCCTGTGGCTTCCCTATTTATTTTGCTTCTGGGAAGCTTGCAGGGAGAAATTCAGTGGGGAATTCAGCAGGAAGTTGCAAGTCCAGGACCAGCAGGCAGGTAAGTGAATGCTGCTGGGTGGGGAAGGGAATGAGGAGGTGCAGTGTAAGTCAGGGCGCATGGGTGCAGAAGGATTAGGAAGGATGCACAAGAGGTGCTGCACAGGTTGTGGAGGATGCACAGAATTGCAGCGTGAGTTGGGAATATGTGCAGGGGTGTATGAATGTGGCATGGGTCAGGGAGAGAGTACAAGAGGTGTCGTGGGTTGGGGAGGACACTTGGGATACACAAGTGTTGGCATTGCATGAGCACAAAGGAGCTGGGGAGATTGCGTGGATAGGTAAGATCTGAGCAACATGCAAATTTCCCTGCTGGCTTCTCCATTGTCTTGTTGGAAGCCGCCAGGGAGCATTGGAAATGAGGATCATGTGACCCTGGCTGATTGTGGCAGTACTGAAGCAGTAACAATGCAGTAGAGCTGAAGTGGTCACAACGTTCCCGAATTTCATCCCCACAGGAGTAACGAGCCCCTGCATTCTGTAAATTTACCCATTTGAGGTACCTTGGTTCAATAATGGTTGCCCTATGATGCACCATTTTGAAGGTTACAAACAAACAAGTTTTAATAGCACATAATTATCTTCAACAAATGAAAAACAGAGAACACCAAGAGAAGAAAATGCTTGAGCCATTTAGAAGAGCTACACATTTTTAAAAGCATTTTTCCTTCTAAATGTAAATTACTTGGAAAAGGTCTCTCCAGGTTAGGTGTGCATGGTTAGGCCAATACAGGATTCCTAGACAAGGCTCCCTTTGGAATCTGCTTTGATGCTGATACGTTTCCATCAGGTTTTCCTTGAGCCCTCTTACATTAACCCAGGCCAACACGGTTTGCATTATCTATTGGGAGAGCCCAATTTGGGGTTTGCAAATGGTGATCAGATCTTAACTGAAATGGTGAGAAAAACAGATGAGTGAATAAACAATTTTCCATTCAAATCTCAATCGTGTTTCATTTTCATTCAAAACTTGCTAGTCACCAATTCAATGCATGTTTTTTCATTGATGTATGATCATTTCTTCGGATTGAAGAAAATATTTGGAGGGGCACTTTGCTTCATGGGCAACTCTGGTGTGTGCTTAGAAGATCAGGAGAAGTCAAATCTTTGAGACACATAACTATCTTGATGCTCCAAAACAATGGATTAATGGGAGCTTCATGAATTGCATAGTGCTGTGAATTGCACATACGGGTAGTTCTTACTTAATTACAGTAATTTGGAACAGCAATTCCATCACTAAGTGACACAGTAGTAAAGCATAATGTCATGTGACCATACTGACTTATGGTGATTGTGGCAGTTCCAGTTGCTGTCATTAAATGAATCCCATACAATTATTAGGTGCACTTGTCATGTGATCATCATTTGCAACCTCTTGCTGGCTTCCCCACTGATTTTGCTTGTCAGAAGTCAGCAATGGTCGCAAATGGTGATCACTTGAACATGGTGATGCTGTGGTAGCTTTATGATGACCAGTCTTAAGTCTCCTCATTCAGCAGAGTCCTTCCTCCTCATTAGGTGGCCGAGGTATTTGAGTTTCATCTTCAGGATCTGGCCTTCTAAAAAGCAGTCAGGGTTGATCTCCTCTAGGGCTGACCAGTTTGATCGCCTTGCAGTCCAATTTTAGCCATTAAATCCCATAGCAATTTAACAGACTTTAGTCACAGGAGGAAACAAATAACTGGGTTCACTAACAGCACAATTTTACTTATGAGAAGGTAATATTTAAGCAGATTACTAATGAATGCATAGAGGAGAGCTGCTTTATAATAATTAACTTCGGCTAATCAAAACTTATTTTGGTAGTTATCTAGGACTGTCACAAGACAAATTACTTGTCTAGAAATGGGATGAATGTTCTATGTAATATGACCAGCTTATCTTTGTGGTAAACCCAGGCTACATTATATATCACAGCTTGTGGCTGACTTTAGAAGCATTGTGACATTGTAACTCTTCTCTACAAACATAGTGACTTATAAGACTGAGTCAAATCTTTCACCCCACAGTCTCTCACTTTCAAAATCTGTCATAAATTGCACAAATAATAGTTTTAAATAGCAATTATATCTACCTATAAATCTCCGACAATAAGTATAATGAACTATACAAAGTATAATTGGAGAAAAATGTGCAAATACATTTTTAAGGTCCATGAATTATAAACAGTCAATGGCTAATCAGTTACATAAAGTATCCACCTATACCTGAAAATTACACTTCCTTTTTTGTTTACTTGGGAACAAACCTCAAAAATTCTTACTGTTGAACAGACAATTATAGGGCTGCATTGTAACTTTGAGTCAATCACTGTTGCAGTGTTTGAAGTGATGGTTTACCTAAGAGTTTGGTAGAATCTACTGTTTCTGTTCCTAAATGTAAGTATACAGCTCCACATTTCATACTTAGAAGCCAAAGGAACTTTAGATTCCTCCTGACTTCAAGTTTTGAAGGCAGATTTTCTGTGGTCAGTACAGTAGATTATATTGGACACAATGCAGTGGTGAAATGTAAAATTTGTTACTACCGGTTCTGTGGGCATGGCTTGGTGTGTCTGTGTGTGTGTGTGTGTGGGGGGGGTAATATGACTGAGTGGGCGTGGCCAACTTTTTTTTTTTAACTTTTAAAACCATTTTTTCTACAACCTCTTCGGCTGAAGAGGTTGTAAAAAAAATGATTTTAAAGCCTCTGACGATCCCAGCTGACTTGCCTGATCGGCAGAAGCTCTTTTTTTTCCTTTTAAAAACATTTTTTTTCCTTTTAAAAACATTTTTTCTATAAGCTCTTTGGCCGAAGAGGTTGTAGAAAAAATGCTTTTAAAAGCCTCTGATGATCCCAGCTGAGCCGCGCCATCTGGGAGGCTTTTTTTTTCTACTTTTAAAAGCATTTTTTCGTCCGAAGAGATTGTACAAAAAATGCTTTTAAAAATAAATAAAAAAGCCTCTGATGATTGTGCGGCTCAGCTGGGCAATGGGGGGGGGGAGGGATTTTTGCTACTGGTTCTCCAAACCACCCACCTCCATCACTACCGGATCGGGCAATCTGGTCCAAACCGGTAGCATTTCACCCCTGACACAATGGTTCCAATGACTTCATCTATTTGTAAGTCACACAAATCATGGACAGGGGCTCTAACAGAGGTTTAACATAGGTGTCACATGGGGAAAGTTTTTTGATGTCTTGTATATAGCATTCGTAGAGAAGCGTTTTGCAATTAGAAATTACAGTTGTGGAATTGGACTATAATAATAACAAAGTATTGAAGGCAACAGTTCTTCCAATCGACATGGGATGCAAGAGGGAGGTGCAGCCAGCATAATGGTTATACTGAGTTGATGAAAGTGCTTATGAGCTTTATGTATTGTATGATGGGTTTTTAGATGCTTTTTTTGTTTTTAAATTGCAGTATTGTTCTTTTTATTGTTTTATATTTGTTTGTCTCATAATCTCTCTCTCTGTATGTGTGTGTGTGTGTGTATATATGTAAAAACACCAAAAATAACCTGTTCATACCCTGTTACACACTACAGTGGTTGAAACATGAATAATTGATCTATTAAACTTTAAGAAATCCAGGATCAGAATGGCTACAAACATTACTATTGCCATATTCTGTTTGCCATATTCTGCTTTAATCCAATAGCATCTATTTTCTGTCTTTAAAAATATATTAAAACAACATTGGCACATAACAAATTCAGGTTTGAACTGTTTTTCAAATTAGCACCAGTACCACCTTGAAATGGATTTACTAATAGCAGAATATGGAATTTATATAGTTTTAATTCATTCCAACTGAGGAGTCCACTTAATTACTAAGATTCTGAAGATTTCTCAGCAGCATGAATGCCAGCTATCTCTCCTATTGGATTGTGAGCTGACCAAAGTGCTGAAATTATAGCTCCAAAATCAACTCACTCAAATCATGTTTCCAGAAGACAGAAAAAAAAGCTATGGTCACATATAACTATAATGTGCAGAATGTTTATGACCAAGACATCTGAGCACAAAGAGGCAATTTTCACACATATACCTTCTAGGTTTCAGCATAATAAAATACAGCATTTCTGTCTATTCTTACAGGGACAGTAACATAATCCACTTAAAAATACAAGATAATAAGCTACTAATTACTTTGGTTCATACTAGCATTTAGGCAGCTTTCTGAAGCAGTGAAGGACTATGCAAGAGCTAAGGCATAAAAGGCTAGGGCAGAGATCTTCAAACTTGGGAGCTTTAAGACTTGTGAACTTCAATTCCCAGAATTCTCCAGCCAGCATAGCACAAGTCCACAAGTCTTAAAGCTCCCAAGTTTGAAGACCTCTGAGCTAGGGTATACTACAGCCAAGCAGTTCTTCAGACAAAAAAAAAAAGCTAACAAGTCTGAAACCATGCAACAAAAAGCAACATATTATATCCCATTACTTCTGACATTTGAACAAGAGTTGGATTGTTCAGGTCTTTCCAGGTAGCAAGAAAGTAAACATTCCCAATGCCGTTGGAGCTACTTATTGTAAAAAAGCATTTACTAGACTTGCATTTCAAATATTTTTTTAAAAAAGTTAAACATTACTGCCTCAGGACTGCAGAGAACATGTTTTCATTAGCATTAATGACAAAAAGTACTGGCCCATATTTTTTTAACTATAATGGGCATGCTCTTTTGTGAAAAGCTTATTACAGCCAAAGTACTATGGAAGGTATTTCTCTACAAAAGTATTGCTATGTAGAGAAACTTTCTATCCTGGATTGAGTGGCTCAAAATGGCTATTTTTTGCTTAATAAAACTAACAATAGGAAAGGCTGAAATGTATACGAAGATTATGCAGCCTATAACTGCTTTTTTCTAACCATGACAGTGGTTAGCCTTACCTTTCTCACATGCTGATCTTTCTTGTCTGCATTAATCAGCTGCATTCTTATAATTTAATCAATGCTTCAAATTGTCTACCTGTTCTAATAGGTTATTAACGTCATGCTTTGTAACTGCATCAACACAGGTTGTTAGAGTTTGGGCACCTGAAGGCCTCTGGTTTTAATTGGGGAAAAACTCTTTAAACTTACTTTGGAGGTGACGTCTACCCTCAAATGCACTGATTATATTAACCATCCGCTTTATTTTAAAAGCTTATTCAGCTGCCTGCAGCAATGAACAGCGGAAGGTCAAGTCTTCTAAAGACTCTAAGAGTCTGTCTGGGTGTTCAATTTTATCTCCTACAGTTCTGGTCAGAGGGGGCATTTCTTCTGCATCTTAGTTGAATGTAGTAGCTTGACAAGTAGCAGCGTAGACTGTGGTTCCAACTGTACCTCCACTGCTAATGCTGTTGGCTGGATACTTAAGTGGCTTCATACTGTTGTCTCTTTGGACATAAAAGTGTTCTAATCTCCATCGTTCCCAGCTTTTCTGGAATTCTGTCCGAACCTTCCATAAGGAAACAAAGGGGAAGAGAACGACATATGATCTAGCATTGCTGTTTTGTTACAGAGCTAAAAAAATCATATAATATTTTAGATAATAAAAACAAAACAAATCAAAATCTCTTTTATTATGATGTTTGACCTTTACAGTAGGAAAACAGAGTTTGGTACAGCAATTCATTGTCAGGGAAAAGAAACAGTAAGATGATAAAACCACCTATCAATCACCTATCAAAACCTCCGCGCTTTCCGCCGTGCCCTCAAGACGTTTCTATTCCAGCAGGCTGGCCTGGACTAACCTCTTCTAAAATTGCTCTTATATTTTTAAATCTTAATCTCATAAATTTAGAGTTTTAATTTTAGGTTTAAGACCAAATTATTTAATTGTATTTTAATCAATTCTTTAAAATATTTGTATTATATGTATTTTATCATTTGTCTGTACACCGCCCTGAGTCCCCCGGGAGTAGAGCGGTATATAAATATAATATAATAATATAATAAAAAAATAATAATTACTGTAAGTGTTTTGTGCTTTTGTACAAATTGAAGATATTTGGCCATCTGATTTGAGTGTAAAGTTAGCATCCTTAGCAAGGTTTTAATGTAATTTGAGTATTCCAAGACATCTCAAATAGGTTGTTTTATACTAGTGTGAATGGGTATTAATGTTTTAATTTTTAAATGTTTTTATAATGGTTTTTTTTAAAAAAATGCATTGTAAGTCACCCTGACTCTCCCGAGATAGGCAGCATATAAATTGAACTAATTAAATTAAATTAAATTAAATTAAATTAAATGACAGCAGATATATACTAATGGCGCACACACACACAAACACATATATGTATATATATATATATGTGTGTGTGTGTGTGTGTAGATATGTGTGTACGTACATATACACACATACAACACAGAATATAGAAGATTTATTGAACTTCTTTGCTGCAGAATGAGCTGTTCTGGTAAAATTAGACTGAGCATGACTTTATAAAATCTGGTACGTTTGCTTATAGTTTTTTTCAAACACTCTTTTCTAGCATTCAGTGTTTCCAATGTAATTGCAGCAAGTCAAGCTTCTTGTATAGATAGTGTTAAAGAGCATTATATCAATAGTTTTAAAGGCTTGGTTAAAATGTAGGGTTTCCCCCCCCCCCCCATGAGGTCTGGCTGAACCTCTGAGGGACTTACTGAGTAAATTTGCACAGTACTGAAATATAAAAACAATTACCAAATACAATTGTGACTAGTTACATATGTATGTTGTATACATGCAACTTTTGTACTCTAATTTAAGGATGAGCAATTTGCTATGAGAAGTCCCGAAAGCATGAGCAATTGAGAGAAAATATGCAAATTACAATACAATACATCAGAAGAGTAATTACTGTTGATGAAATAACCATCTACCTCAACACAATCTATACCACAGGTGTCAAACTAGAATAATGTCACATGACATATTGCATTGATTTTTGCCTTTGCGGAGCCAGGACGGGCATGGCTTGCACGTGACGCATCTGACCCATGGGCCGCCATTTTGATAGGCCTAATCTGTACTAACAGCAGTTTTGGCTTCAGAGAGGACAACAGAGGATTGAACAGTATATGTGCCAAACATGGGTCTACCACAAGTTTCTCCCTCCCCCAAGCAGAACAGATGAATGGTGTGAGGAAGAGCATGCTGTCGAGCCGTGAACAGGCTCGCCATCACTTATGGGGGGGGACGGA